>CM067357.1:8797578-8899259 GCA_034190875.2 Urechis unicinctus
CATTCACATTATGATTGTTAAATGGCAAAATGTCAGCGATGTTCATCATGAAATATTGTTATTATTTCGATCATGACCAGATCAAGCCAGTGCCATCAATAGTCAAACCAAGCCTTTTCAGTTAATGTACCCCACCCTAATCCCTCCACCACCCCTTCCATACCCCTGAATACGAAAAACTAGCTTTAGGTGAATACAGATTAATTCGACTAGAAATGTAGCACAAAATAGCTCCAAGGATATGAAATATCATACATTTTGCTGAAAGAAGGAAATGAATACAGCTACGAAGTTCAGTAAAAAATAATCAGGTCATCGTAGGTGCCTCCATACATTTACTAGGTCACGTATGATTTGGTGTCAACGAGGACGTAATCGTTTTCATAAAATTCAACCGTCTGCATTTACTGTCCCTGCCTTTGCAAGAAAGGTGCATCCGTCCCGCATCCAGCTGGAAATGTCCGTATGTTGATAACCATGATAATGTGCGTAAATATCAGCAGTATAATTCTATGTCGCTCTAGGTGTGTTGATACCGTGTGATGAAATAGCCGTTCTTAACGCGCAAAAGTTTTCCTACATCGCATGTATGACTCGTGTCAATTGGTACACTGCTCGGAAATCATGTCCTCTCTTCGGTGAGGGATTCTATCTGGCCAGCATCACCAGTGCTGAGGAGTACGAACTACTGTTCAGCTGGCAGTCACTTCGGGATGCACGCGTGTGTTGCCTATTTGGCAGATAACATTTATGTCCGTGGTTCACTGGAATGTGACTAGCATAGAAAGTGTTCATGTCAGGAACGTATAACGTATACAGTGGTTTATTGTGTATTTCCAGAAGGTACACATATCAGGGAACAGTGAACACCATGAGGGATGCTGGCTGTGGGCCAATCCGTTCATCACCAAAATAGATGAAGGTTACACCAACTGGGGTCCAGGGGAACCTGAGAATGGCGAGGAGCGCTGCTTGATGATGCGTCTTAATAATGGGTTTGCAGACATGAATTGTGCAACCAGAATACACAGCTACGTGTGCAAGAGGTCTGTCCATGATTCATACACGACTCAGCCTGACCTCGTTGAAGTCCATAACAGCACTCTGTGTCAAAATTATAACGCTATATCTGTGTAACACAAACTGATTATTGACAATTGATTATTAATGATTGGGTTGTTTATATTAGAATCAGTGCGATAAGTTTAAACCTTATTCGTATACTTCTCGGTCATGGTGTTATTGAAGCATATAAATATACGTGGTTGAAAATCTCATTATTCTCATATTAGGAAAACTTCTTGATGAATATTCAATATTAATCACTATGGAAGCAGTTTAACACCGAGCACCATTGTGGCAGCTCCACATAGAAGTACAGAGACTTTCTAAGTGTTAGCTATGATCCATATGCATATATCCACAGCTACTACTAACAGTCTGAACAATACATTGGATGTTATATCACTTAATCGTTATTTCCCACACGAATGCAACTCACCTCTTTATATTTTTCACAGCCAGCGTAGAAAGTTTTGTATCACACACATGTACTGCTCCGTTCAATAGCGAATCAGTCAAATACTGCTGCTGTGTAAGGTATATAGATGACCACCCAAAGTATTATGATTGGATGAACGGTATGATAAAGATTAACGTTATGACCGTAGAAATGACTTGCGTTTGGCTGTGTCATTCAAAAGTCACTAATTATCCGAAGTCGTCGATCGATTGACCTTGGAGTTCAATGGCGATACCATCTCGGGACACAGCGCCATTCACGTAATGACTGGAATTGCACGTCTTGGTGAAACGTTTGCCATGTAAAACAGGAACGCTGCTCAGACGGCATGTTTCATTTGGTCGTTAATCAAATGAGCGAAGGGGAATACGAAAGCGACCCTTTCAAAAAACACTGATAGGAAATATGGGCTGGTGCTGCTGTTAAAACGGGAGTTCTATACAGCGGTTCCTGACAACCATTATATGTTTACCATTACGCGGTCGTATAAGTGTGATATGTGTGGAGAGAGTTTTAATGAAGCTGGTTATCTTGTATCGCAACTGAGTACGCACAAAGGAGAGAGACCATATAAGTGTGACATGTGCTACGAGAGTTTTAGTCAGGCTGTGGCTCTTACATCGAATATATAAACACACGCAGCATTAAAGCCCAATAAATGTGTTACACGTATACGTCATACGCTTATGAGGACGCATACAGAAGATAGGACAATATCAATGTCAGTTTTGTGGATTGACGATTAGTCAGCAAACCTTTAACCACGAACATCGGGTATGAGTAAACAACATTCAATGACACGTAGAAAGGGGCATAACAATGGTGACAGTACCCTCTAGTTTCAATTTTTACTGTCGCATGCAAGCACACTCGCTAGCTTATTTCTGCATTTCCCGGACGTGTGCAGGTTCAAGTTGAACATACTGACAACCATGCGCGAGGCATTGTATTATGACAATTAGGGTCACTGTGTTTGAGTCGGGGATGGTGATGAGAGACGAGAGACGAATATCCGTAGATCGCTGACGTTATTGTAAGTATCTGAGAGTTGATGTCCTGATAGATAATACCCGAGACTTTATATGAAGTTCTATTGCGCTTTATTTGTCTCTGCTGACTGGCACGCTCTTTTTTGTATTTTATCTGCGTGTTTCTGTCTTTGTCTCGGCGTGCGGTTTCCGTATCTTCCCTCTATGTTTTCTGATGTTCTGATTGTCATTGTGATTTTGATTGTTGTGTGTGTCTGATGCTGTCGTATTCATAGTGAGAGATGGGGGTGGCTTGATGTGGTGAGCTGTGATTGGCCAATCGATTGCTTGGGGTCATTCGGAATGACTTGCAATTATCAAGTGCTTTTAATTGGAAATCAAACGGGTCTATGTTAATTTTTATGGGAATTGAGAAGATTCGATTGTTTACTACATAGGGTTGTACTTGCTAAACCGGGACTATATAATTTAGAAACTGACCCTTTTGCAACACTAACTTAAAGGGATTATAAAGGTCTGTGTAAATTAGACAACAATTAATCTGGTATGAGTGAAAAGGGGTGAATTTCATTAACCTAAATTGGTTTAGTTTGCATGTCCCGAGTGGCCGATAGGTTGTAAATCTAACTTAAACTTTTGGGAGGGATGGAGAGGTGGTGGATGTATGTGTGTATGTATGCATTTTGGGGGGGGGGGGGGGGGGGGGGGGGGGGGGTGTGAAAATATGCACATGTATCCAGTGTGTATTTGATGGCAATTAACAGTAATGTAGTATGTTTTGATGAGCAATGCTATATTTTGGTCGTCGGCTCCACTGACGGAGTTGGTGATGTGACAATCAACGTTGGTCATTGAAAAATATGACTCATAACGTTCATTTATATATCCTTTGATAACCATACTCAAGGCAACTTTGGATATGAATTATATATGTGGTACAATGTAGCTTTCAAAATACACCTAAGATGTAAATAGTCAGGGATTCCGGGACTGTGTGAATATGGTGAGTAAGTTGTGTTGATTCCGCTTGCAATAAAGACATTATGGCCTATGATATTTTGCGCAAAATGATTAGTTATTTTACATTGAAGGCGTATAGAAAGGCAGCAATCTGCTTGATGTCGCAAGTACATACCTTCGTTGCAAGGTATGTCTTAAAGCGATGTGACAGAAAGATATTTCCACTTAATTAGCATTAAGTATGGAATCATCTTAGGAGATGACAAGGAAATAAACAACGACAAAAGAATGATTGCACAAACATGATGCTGCGTGTGAGACGAACGATTCTGGGTCTTTGTCAAATAATGCATTCAAGCGAGCCATTAATTATTCATCAACTTTACCAATTCATTGCAACGGGTACTCGCAGAAAGATATTTCCACTTAATTAGCATTAAGTATGGAATCATCTTAGGAGATGACAAGGAAATAAACAACGACAAAAGAATGATTGCACAAACATGATGCTGCGTGTGAGACGAACGATTCTGGGTCTTTGTCAAATAATGCATTCAAGCGAGCCATTAATTATTCATCAACTTTACCAATTCATTGCAACGGGTACTCGCAGAAAGATATTTCCACTTAATTAGCATTAAGTATGGAATCATCTTAGGAGATGACAAGGAAATAAACAACGACAAAAGAATGATTGCACAAACATGATGCTGCGTGTGAGACGAACGATTCTGGGTCTTTGTCAAATAATGCATTCAAGCGAGCCATTAATTATTCATCAACTTTACCAATTCATTGCAACGGGTACTCGCGGATGCACCACTCAGCGCGTTATGTTTATTAACTTACCACAAATTCATTTGATAAGGGATGAACAAAGCTATCGTTGCACAATATATCATGTGAAACATATGCAATGGATGCTATTACATTGTTTGATAGGATTTTGTGTGAGCCTCAAATAAGCCGCCACGCTTGGTGCATGTAACGCTCCTTTTTTACCACCTCGATGATATGCCAGTAATTGCGCAGCCATACTTGCATAAGCTAATGGACCGCCGACGCAAAGTACACATACGTCACCGACAGATCATGATAACTAGTCTTATCTACGTGACAATGAGCTTTTAACTTCAATGAGCATTGACAGTTCGACAATAGGTTCAGGTGATGGCCGGATGAGATGCTATAAGACTTTTCATCGATGTTTTAGCCAATTTCATCGAGAGTTAATCGACGAATTCAAGTTTGTCACACAGGTTTCAAAAGGTACTACATATAATGGTGGTAAATATTTATCACCTCAGCAGTCATTAAAATGGCCAATGAGTTTTGCTGACAATAATAACGATAGCGAGGAAGTAAAGAAGAAAAAGGGGTGCCGAGGTTGGAGAAGGAAGATATGGTTGTCTGGAACGGAGTTGAGAGTTTGGGCAAGGGTTGAAAAGGAGAAGAAACGAAGTTGGAATGAATAAAAAAAAGTTAGGAGGCTAGGACATGCCAAAAAGTGCAGTGAGGGAGGCGAAGATGGGAAGGTACGGACAAGCGGGCTGTGAGAGAAAGGATTGTTAGGGAGGGACAGAGGGGAGGTAGGGATGACATCAAGGCATTTGATAAATACAAGCCTATATTTCTTTCGCCCATTGGTCGGTGCTATTTGATACCGTTTGGATTCTGATATGAACTAATTAGATGAGGCTATGGCTATTTTCTGTAGGAGCCATAGCTGTCAATGTACTCATCATAGGGAAATTATTGCACATAATAATGAACATTATATTTATTTATTTCATTCCCAAACTTCACCATTATACCGTAATGTTATTACCAAAACACGTATTAACAGTTATGCATGTAGAAGTATAACAACCATAGTTAATCGCCCTATGCTACGTTAGAGGACCATTCTTGCCATATTTCTTACAGCAAATGTCGTTATCAATGGTCAGAAGGAACCTAATTAACCTACAAAACACAATGAGAGCCAACATAGTACAGACTTCAGATTACCTAGGCTGTCTTATTCACAACAACGGGGGTCGATGATGCAGACTTATTAATGCTATGTGTGTATTGGAAAACCCAAAATCGAATATTTTGTCCTTACTTGAAGAAAGGTTGTGAATGCTCAGGAGTTAGACACAGATGATACTGTTAGTCTACTCAGTAGCAATGATCGAGATATCAATTTCTTTGATGAACAGGTTGGTTCATCAGTTTTACTTGTGTGCTTCCGAATATGTCTCCTAAGGTTTTGTACTAGAATGCGTTATCATACGTCCTGTCAGATTACTCCCAAAAATGTACGACTTCCTTGAGCAAACGACTTTCCACAAGTGTCACATTTGAAAGGTTTTTCATCAGTATGCGTTATCATATGTCCTGTCAGATGACTTCCATGAGTGAACGACTTTCCACAAATGTCACATTTGTAAGGTTTTTCACCAGTATGCCTTTTCATATGGTCTGTCAGATGACTTCCATCAGCAAACGACTTTCCACAAGTGTCACATTTGTAGGGTTTTCACCAGTATGCGTTCTCATATGTCTTGTCAGAGTACTTCCATGAGTGAACGACTTTCCACAAATGTCACATTTGTAAGGTTTTTCACCAGTATGCTTTCTCATATGTCCTGTCAGATGACTTCTTCGAGTGAACGACTTTCCACAAATGTCACATTTGAAAGGTTTTTCACCAGTATGCCTTTTCATATGACCTGTCAGAGTACTTCCATCAGCAAACGACTTTCCACAAGTGTCACATTTGTAGGGTTTTTCACCAGTATGCTTTTTCATATGTCCTGTCAGAGTACTTCCATGAGCAAACGACTTTCCACAAGTGTCACATTTGAAAGATTTTTCACCAGTATGCGTTCTCATATGTCTTGTCAGATGACTTCCTTGAGTGAACGACTTTCCACAAATGTCACATTTGTAAGGGTATTTTTCACTGTCAGATACTTCTTTGAGTGAACGACTTTCTGTCACATTTGTTTTTCACCAGTATGTCATATGTTCTGTCAGATGAGTACTTCCATGAGCAAACGACTTTCCACAAAGACTTTCCACAAGTGTCACATTTGTAGGGTTTTTCACCAGCATGCGTTCTCATATGTCCTGTCAGAGTACTTCCAACAGCAAACGACTTTCCACAAGTGTCACATTTGAAAGGTTTTTCACCAGTATGCTTTTTCATATGTTCTGTCAGTTGACTTCCATGAGCAAACGACTTTCCACAAGTGTCACATTTGTAGGGTTTTTCACCAGTATGCGCTCTCATATGTCTTGTCAGAGTACTTCCTTGAGTGAACGACTTTCCACAAATGTCACATTTGTAGGGTTTTTCACCAGTATGCTTTCTCATATGTCCTGTCAGATATTTTCTTTGAGTGAAAGACTTTCCACAAATGTCACATTTGAAAGGTTTTTCACCAGTATGCCTTTTCATATGGTCTGTCAGATGACTTCCATGAGCAAACGACTTTCCACAAGTGTCACATTTGTAGGGTTTTTTACCAGTATGCGTTCTCATATGTCCTGTCAGAGTACTTCCAACAGCAAACGACTTTCCACAAGTGTCACATTTGAAAGGTTTTTCACCAGTATGCTTTCTCATATGTCTTGTCAGATGACTTCCATGAGCAAACGACTTTCCCAAGTGTCACATTTGTAGGGTTTTTCAATGCTTTCTCATACAGAGTGACTTTCCACAGTGTCACATTTGTAGGGTTTTTCACCAGTATGCGTTCTCATATGTCCTGTCAGAGTACTTTTAAAAGCAAACGACTTTCCACAAGTGTCACATTTGTAGGGTTTTTCACCAGTGTGCGTTCTCATATGTTTTGTCAGAGTACTTTTAAAAGCAAACGACTTTCCATCACAGCAAACGACTTTCCACAAGTGTCACATTTGTAGGGTTTTTCACCAGTATGCTTTTTCATATGTCCTGTCAGAGTACTTCCATCAGCAAACGACTTTCCACAGTGTCACATTTGAAAGGTTTTTCACACATTTGTATATGTTTTGTCAGAGTACTTCCATCAGCAAACGACTTTTTCACCAGTATGCTTTTTCATATGTCCTGTCATAGTACTTCCATCAGCAAACGACTTTCCACAAGTGTCACATTTGTAGGGTTTTTCACCAGTATGCTTTTTCATATGTCCTGTCAGAGTACTTTGAGCAAACGACTTTCCACAAGTGTCACATTTGTAGGGTTTTTCACCAGTATGCTTTTTCATATGTCTTGTCAGAGTACTTTTAAAAGCAAATGACTTTCCACAAGTGTCACATTTATAAGCTTTTACACCAGTATGCGTTCTTCTATGGGCTTTCCTACTGCTTCCATTGCTGAAGCAACATGAAGATCCATCGTTGACATCATCAGGGGTCTCCAGGTTTATCACTGCTTTAACGTCTTCCATTCTGATGTATTCGGTTCCGTCAGCTAGAATTCTCCTGTAACACATGTTCATGAATCAATAGCTATTTCCATGTGATCTTTCAAAACATCATTGTTATGAAAGTGTACCTATTGATCACACTTTTGTATAGTTTCATATCATGCCTTAAGGCTCTACTGTTTTTGACCTGATTCTCAACGTAACGTTATGACAAGACTAAACCAGGGGCGGGGCGGGGAGAATATGAGAGTGGTCCATGTGTATTTTCAAGCCAACATTATTGGGTGGAAGAGCCATTAATAGGAGTACATGCGTATTGTTGGGCTGCTTGCTTGCTACATAAGAAACGTTTTATTAAAACTTATTGCCACTGTATTAAAATCGAACAAGATATTTAACAATAACTCAGGGGTCAAAGGTTATGCAGGGCTGATTCTTAGTTAGCGATGACCCAATGACATAAGGGGGTCCATGCCTAATTTAGGGCTGAAAACATGCTATCAAAACTTATTCCCCTTTGGGTTTACACCAAACAAGATATTTAACAATTACTAAGGGGTCAAAGGTCAGGCAGGGTTGATTTTTAGTTAGCAAGGACCCATTGACATAAGAGGCCTCAATGTCTAAATTGGGGTTGCTGGCTATCTGTATATGAAAACGTGCCATCACAATTACATTAGCTTCACACACTCCTTATTAGTGGCTGTGCCCTTGAAATAAAGTCAAAGAAACTGATAACCTCTCTTATATAAGGTGCCACAATATTTTCTGTCCTTAAAGACGCTGTATGTGTATAAATAACATTCCACGCCGTATTGACAAAATGCCCCACTCAAACGTACCAGATATAAAGATTCTGTTTTTAAGTCTGTGATCTGTAAATTAAGGTCAAGGTCATTGATAACCTCTTTAAGTAAAGGTCCAACCAGACTTTATATTTTGACCCGATTGCTCAGCAGATTCAATTCCCAATTGAGGAAACATTGAACACGGGGATTTCTTGACAGTTTTTTTATCAATCACTAAGAGGTCAAAGTGGACGTCGGAGTGAAGGTATATGGCAATCTTTGCTTAACAGCCATATGTATTATTCCCCATTGGGTTTACATTGCACAAGAGATCTGCTTCTAAGTTTTCCTCTAAAGCAGGGTAAATGTTAAGTTTGCAAGGAAAATAAACATCTGAGGGGGTCCATGTGTGATTTCAGAAAGTTATAAAGAAACAGGTCATCACCAATTATTCTCCATTGGGTTATCAGAGTACAAGAGATTATGCATACATTCTTATCCAATAACTCAAGGGTCAAATGTCACGTGGGGCTGATTTCTGGTTTGAAATTAGCCATCAACATAAAAGGGGTCCATGTGTAATTAGGGGAAGGTAGCTTGCTTTACAAGAAACCTGCCAACAACATTTACTAACAGATGGACGGACGAATGGCTGAGCAATGGTATAATGATGAGCTCTGTTCAAGAGCAGAGCAAACAATGGTGTGAATATTTGTGAAAAAAGGAACACAATCTTTAAAATACCACAATTCAATGGAGTTCACCAGCCATGTCAATCAATAGTCACATCAAGTCAACAACTGTACAGCATTGCCAAAAACTGTAAACATGAGACATAAATAGAGTATCTGACTCAAGATAAAATTGTGTAGAGGTGATTCTCTATCCAGCCAATCTATACAAATGAGGGAAGACCTCAAATTGTCTGAAGCTACAAAACGGACACACCAAGCAGAGACATCAGGAAACACACAGCAGCTGTATGAGGCAGCATGACCAACAGATCAACAAGTACCGTGGATTCTGTCAACAAACACCCCCATCACAAGCAGAAAACACCAACAAAGTAACCTGCTGTCATTAACAACACATCACCAACAATTAAGTCAAACACTAAGCCTTACCCACTCACCATACCACCAGGCAAGGAACAAGACATTCAACAGATGCCACCGACCTATATCACTCAAGCCACTACAGATAGATGACCATGTATGGATACAAGCTTTAGATTGTTCGGCCAGTCATTAAGTCTGACAACAGATTGTACATGATGAAAAATCTAGTTGGAACAGTAGGACAACAGAACAGCACTTGTGCATCACCTAAGCAGCCAGTGTTAAATGCTGATGAGCCACAGCCACAGGCACTTCCACAACCACAAATGACATAATGCACTCATCAGACCAAATGAGGGTCTAATCAGGACTTGCTGTGTTGTTGTACAGCCTAAAGGACCAATTGAGTTTTAGGTTAGTGTGATTTCACTGGTTACAGTACAAGACACTGTGGTGGTGATGTAACATAACAAACTACATATACATTCTGTAATTATGTACTCTTCTATGCATGTTTGTGAGCAACTCGGATTTAAACTTGTCCTATGAGGATTCAGCTTACAGAATACACGTGTGGTATATTAATTATCCTCTACAGTAAGTTTTAGGGTCATTCCACGGTAAATGTTCCCTGAGACTTAAAATTCCAAAGTATTTGTATGATAGTCATATTTCTAAATTATGAAAGTTGAAATCTCCCAGTTTATGACAATGAAAGTCCCAAGAAAATCCATCACCCCTAATACAAAAAATATTGTCCTCAAATAGAATAAAACGAAAAAAATGTGTTTTTCAAATATGCAATGAAACAGATACCATGTATTTGGTTAGTAGGACACAATGTGCCCTTAAACCATACCTTGAAGATCTGTTACAATAAATGCTCAAATTAAAAGCATAATTGTATTAAATTCCAACACGTCCAGTGCATAACATTTTTGTTGAAAATGTTGTAATATAATCAATATGCCCATCAATGTTGCACTACTTATCGGGGGCATCTTCAATCATATTTAATGGTGGCAATAATATGCCCAATAATTATACAGTAGAAATAATGTGATGTCTAAAGATGGCATATAGCAGCGACACCCTATAAACAATTTGCTGGTAATAAAGAGAACCCCAGGTCTGTGTCATGCTGGGCTGGTGATGAGGATGTGATATCAATTGTAGATAGATACAAAGCAGATTAAGTGTACACCAATGTGACACTATACACAGGTGCATACATTATAACTGCAGGACCATCAATCAGGACCAGGTGAAGCTAAACAGCCATACTGGGTAAACAGAACCTCTGATAAAAAACTTCTACTTAACCAGACTGATGAAGCCATACTCACACACAACCAATACAGATAATACTCAATGTTTCAGTCATTTTTGTCATTCTGATTGTTTTAACAACAATGACATTTAGACATATTAAGCCCCAGTGATTGATATATCTCAACGGGATATAATACACAAGTGAAGCCAAAACATTTGTGAAGCCACAACATTAGTGAAGCCAAAACATTGATGAAGCCACAACATTGATGAAGCCACAACATTGACAAAGCCACAACACTGGTGAAGCCACAACATTGGTGAAGCCACAGTATTGGTGAATCCACAATACTGGTGAAGCCACAACACTGGTGAAGCCAAAATATTGATGAAGCCACAACATTGATGAAGCCACAACATTGATGAAGCCACAACATTGATGAAGCCACAACACTGGTTAAGCCACAACATTGGTGAAGCCACAATAGTGATGAAGCCACAACAAGTGAAGCCACCACATCGGTGAATTTAAGAAAAACAGAGCTGAAATTTGCTAGCTCTTAGAAAAAGAGAAGCGCGGTCAAGCTCGTTGTCAATAGCAACAGGTTTTTGATCTGGTCTTAGAGTGATCATGTTGTTCGTGTGGGACAGAGGTGAAGGAAGTTCAAAACACCCTTTTATTATTTCATCTTCGGACTGTGTGAGAAAAGAGAAACAAAGTCAGCTTTCTCTTCCTGCAAATTGTCGCCAAAGTTCAAACAGGAAATACCGATTTTATGAACTTTACAAAGGTGTGTGGTTGTGTGGGGGGGAACAGAGAGATGGAAAAGTGAGTAAAAGCGGGGTGGTAGGGGTGATTGCTTGATTAAGGCTGGCGTGGTTGAGCATTTACGCGTTAACCTGGATTGATATGATATGTTGCAAATTCATATACCATGATCCTAACCCCAGCGAGTCCAATAAAGTCATCAAAGTATTAATAATGAGCACAAGGGATGTGGCTTCTAAATCATCGCGTCAGATCAAATTACAGTTAGTCGAATAGTAACCATGGCTAATCTTTTATGAGTGCATGTGTTAAATGAACTGATACATCTGCAATTGGGAAGTCGCAATACATGTCGACCGACTGATCTTGGAGCGGCGTTACTCAAATAAAGTAGTTGAACAGGTGTTTAAACAGTCTTTTAGAGTCAAAGAGCTGGTATATAGAGCAGACAGACTTGTAATAATCTGTGTGCAAGTGTCAAACTACATCAAATATCAGACTAACAATCACTGTGTGTAAACAATACTGTAGATGACCCAATCCGTAATCTTGTTGATTTTTCACCAGAACAGCTTTTGTAGTCAGACGACACGCTGCGCTCTCTGATTAGTCTTGCCAGGATCGCTATGCTCTTACCTGTCTGTGTAATAAACAAACAGTGTTCAACGTGAAAAGTTACCCGTCAGCTGGACGTGTGATCGGGCTAGATCTACCCGCCATAAAATCACCCGTCAGTGACGGGCGGATGGTTGTTAATTTCCACCCCTGTTGTTAGGTTCTTTCTATGCTATAAACATTCATAAATTGCAATAAATAAAGATCTGTGATCAGAAGTTAGGTATGCCAATCCAAAAAGGCATGCCACAGGATTTTTATTGAATTGTTTAAAAAAAGATGTTTGCTGCAAAGTGGAAAAATTTGCAGTTTGACCATGGGTGTTGATTGGGCAAATTTTCTCGCCACAACAAAACAATTGCTGAACGACTCCAAAGAGCGGACCCTGGCTGACACGTGAGCAGTGCAGTGCTTTGTCATAGCCTCATATGGAATTTTCTGATCTATTCAGGGGCCAATCAGAAGTCAAATGAAGACTCATATGTTGTTGTTGGGGGGTTTTTTTTGGGGGGGGGGGGGGGGGGGTGTGCAGAGGCCAAATATTGACAAGTGTACTAAGCAGAATCATAGAGCACATCGCGTTATGATATCCACCATGGCTAAAGTCACGATATGATTGGATTATCGCTCAAGTCCATACAAATAAGGCTTACGATTATTTATTTGATGGATAACTAGTTATATATTAAATAACAAACGATGTCTTAATAGCTTATATATATTTAGAAGACATGAAAACATACTGCCGATCAATCGATCTTACCGAAGCAACAAAGTTTGTGGCAGTCGTCGATAAGATCAAAATAGTAAACAAATTGCCGCGTTCGGAATTTCGTTGCCGTCGACTCGTCCTACATCATTTTCGTTGAGCTTCGACCGGAATTACATTAGGGAAAATAGGAAGTTGTTTGTCATATGAATGGAGGTGCCTTCGTTTGACGATTTGACACAATAAATGCTACGTTCGATAATAATTCGTCACAGACAGGACACCCACGTCGGTACAACTTGTGTTGAACGAAAATTTCTTCGCATGACTGATTCAAATTTGCATTATCATGGCTAAGATAGAAATTACTGAAACCTGACCCAATTGTCTTATGATCTTTTAATTACTCCACGTTTGATTATGATAACATTGTCGTCGTTGTATGTCAAGTGCGAATGGTACATGCAAGTGTGCTGAAAAACGGGTATTTGTCTTCTTCTTGATAGTTTTTTTTACCATCCAAGAAGAATGTGAACTCGATTAACATCAGTTGATTTCACCGGAAACAATACTTGAAAGACCCCCAGCAATTCAATGTGACTATTAACCAATTGACTGATAAACCAAGCTTACATTAACATTCTGCATGGTAGTTATATACATATTGAATTACAATACACAATAATTCGAGATGGTTTATCCTCAGGTGAATTTTATAAAACTGCATAACTTTTGCAGGATGCGGCTGTTCTTCAACGAAATAATGATTTCACATGAAGTACACAATATTTATCAATATTAACGTACATATGATTTTTTATCATTATTTCTTAAGTTGTTAAATTGTGGGGTGACATTCAAATTACTCTGACGTCGATCGGCCTAATACTTCACACAAAGCAGTAAATTTGGTGCGTCACAAGGAATACAATAATCACTGTCACCGGATGAGCTCAATGCGAAAATCTAATTTTGAATTCGGAGGTATATTCATGCAACCATGACAGTGTTCAAACCAATTCAAGGAACATACCAGCTGTCTAGGCCTAAAACTCATGAACACGAAAAATCTACACGGTCATAGAGTACTGACAAATATACGCCTAGGGTTTTTTTTAACAACATTAATACCCAGCAAACAATTTACGTACTATATACGTTGTTATTACGTAGTTGTTTGGTAGTGATTACGTAGTGTTTTTACGTTATGATTACGTAAAAGTGTGGACTACCAGAAACGTTTTAACTACGTATTTTAAATACGTAGTGAAATTACCATTCCACAACCTATTTGGGATATTTGGGCACCTGTATGCTACCTTCTCACTACGTTATCATTGACAGCAAAAATGCCATTCAAAACAAAATAGGATGAGCAAAATGTTTTTATTATACATAAAGTTGGTTATCAACAGCTTGGTTAATTTGGCTAGCCCTCCTCAGAATGTGAAGTGTCAATGGCTGGAAGAGAGGGGCGGGCTTTCTTATTCTTGGATGTAGAAGCTTGTGCCTGTCAACACATAGGATAGAAGATTATGTAATAAGTGGATATATTTTACAGATTTATAAAGCAGTATGATTCTGTAATTCATATCACATTAATGCTTAAAATTAGAAAAAACCCACAGGATTCATTCATGGGAGGAACCCTATTCACTCTCTACCAAAAACATACTTAAAACAAAGGCTATACTTGGCGTCCAATGAGCAACTGATATCTGATAGTGTTCAACTCAATATATGGTACACTACAAACTCCCCTAGCTCAAATCACTCGCTAGCTCTTACCCCACCCACACACACTTCCTAATAACTTGCTCAATCCAATAGGACCCCGTTACTAATTGCATGGATTAATTTGCATCTGTTTAATTACCTGGAACAGATAATAATGAATAATTTCAATTTACAATATACAAGACTGAACAATATGATAGTTTCAATAAGCTTCACCAGACATAAATTTCAGTGCTTTACTCACTATCTGACAAGTTGATTTGGCTTGTGGAATGGGTTGAGGGTGATGAAACGGATCCTTCACCTGAGCACATAAGACATTCAGCAAACACTGCTAGAAAAAAACCTGAAATTGTGGTTGTACTTAGATCAAATTTACCATGTAGGGAAATAGCTATAAAATTTCAAAAGTATAAATTGATTCTTTACCAATACTGGAGGAATCGGTGATTTCTCCCATTTCCCCTCTGCAGGGCCTGCATTGAACATGGTAGCAGTCTTGAAGTCACCTAAAATTGTGTTTTAAAGTTTATTTAATGTCATATTCTACCAAGACAATAAAGTTAATTCCGGTGATAAAATATTCTAGACCATATTAAGATGACATTGTTGATGATTGATGTTGCCAATTACACAGACATTTACTTATACAACTACCAGAAATATCACCATATTTCTTACCATTCTTGTTGATGATGGGAGCATCATGCAGCAGTTGTATTGATCCTGAATGTGCTGACAAACTAGGCCATTCTGCCAACTGACAAACTCTGTGTCCAACTCGCTTCTTTCTTAACTGTACAACTCTGTTGTCTCCATCTGTATTTCATTGTAGAATTAACTTTAGGTCAAATATGTAACAACAAAAACTATCGAGAGCATAATTTGAAAGGTTTTAAAATAATATCTGTAACATGGGTCTTTAAATGGTCATGAAAGTATAGTAACTGGTCATACGTGCTGAAAGTACACCAGGTAAGGTAAGGTAAGGTAAGTATAGGGTAAGGTAAGTATAGTGTGTTATATGGTGTCTACTTAAGGAGGGGTATATACGAGTACGAAAGGATAAGGATAAGGAGTCAAGGGTTAAAACTAGCTAAAAATTAGTATTAATTGAATTATATTAATTGAATTATATATAATAATTTGAGAATTGTATGGTCTAAAATCTATAGAAAAGTCTAATTTCTCTTATGAATCCAAGTATCCAAGTATTACACCAGGGCTTGATGATCTCAACTATTCAACTGTATAACAGTAAATTTTCAGGAACATATAAAAAGTTTTGAGGGTGGATTAACATACTGTTCACGTTAGTCACTATATTTTTTCAATACATACCTTAGGATGACACACAAATAAGGCGATGACTTAGGATATATATTTCACAAATATTCCTTTTCAAATTTGGCGCAGAAGTCAAAAACAACGAAGTGATTGGAACTTCCGGTTCCTTTTTACCACAATAGTTCGATAAGATATAAATTATTATTGCTTTGTTATAAAAGGTTATACCCTTTTGGTAAAAGCTAGTCGATATTCACTTTCTTTCCTTACTTTTCCATTTCTACTTTAATTTGAGACCAGATATTTGAATATACCATAAAACCTCAGCGGCAATTGCAACAACCAGATTGTCATTACGTTTTGTTTAGATCGCACGCTATGACCATATACATGGTATAGACTACGTCCGCAATACGTGTCTTAGTTACGTAGCGGAATGATACGTATATACGACGTATTGTCAGTATGTAATTATTACGTAGAGGCACTACGTACACGAGTTACGTAATTACAACGTTTAAACTACGTAATTACCAGACATTACCTAACCATTACCTACGAACTACGTAGTACTACGTAGTTCGTACGTAGTGTGTTTGCTGGGTACAAATATGTCATATGGAATGATGCTTGGTTCTAGTTTCAAACACTACATAAACCACATTTCGTTTTGACTGCTGAAACTAATACAGTCAATCATGTATTGCAAAGCGTCCAATTTTAAATTCAATGTGCACGATGCTTAATTTTCAAGAAATATATGTAGTATCAAGGTATTATCTTTCATATACATTGTTTTCAAGTGAAGTGATTCATCTGACACCTGAACTAATTCATAACGACCTGATGCGTAATTGTAACCGCATTCGCTGATCAGTGGCTTCAAAAGCGTGCTAGTTTGATCGTAAATACATAATTATTAATATGAGGGGAGGTAATCATGTGTGCGTGTGTTTGCTATGAACTCATATAGCCTTGTTGTTAATTATTTTTACATCTTAAAATTTTACAATGTTAATTGCGTCAAATGCATAGGCATTCATCAGGGTGACACAATTGGACACCGAGCACTGCCTCAGAAGTCAGGCATATGTCACATTGCCGTACCAGCTACTGATGTAAAGTGCAACTTTTCTAGCCTTGTTGTACATTTTTTTAGGGATGTGACTAGTGGATTTACAGCAGACATAGCTGGATGTTAGATTCCCTACTCAACTGTTTTACTAAGCGAGTTAGTGTTAGTGTTATTTATAATGTGCATTTGATCTCTATATTGTAGATTTTGGTAGTGGCACGAATTTATCATTATTATTTCTCATCGGTCAGCAATCTCTTCATTGGTTGAGACAGGTTGTGTTTGGTAGGGATTGAGGTAGATGTGTTGTATTGGGTTTCCGTGATTGGGATGTCTGTTATCTACCTCACATTGCCTACGCCAAGACCTTATCCTCCTCACAACTACCTTGATAGCTGGGAAGGAGGCATTAAAGTATAGGCATTAAGTATATTGTATAAAGGCCTAAGGTTTACCTTACACAATACATACATACAGCTAATTTGACAACTTTGCGCCCTGCAGTGACCTACCGAAGAACAATATTCACGTGAAAGCTCTGCACTATACAAATAACGATAATTCGTATGCAACAAAATATTGGCGTTCAAGTTTTCTTGGGGTCGTTGGTTGTCATCCGATGCGTTGATAATTCCCGCTGTCGTGGATGTTCTCACATGCAATGACACGTTCGATGATCATCTCGAGATCTGCAATGTCATGAATGGTGGTGCTTGGCTCATGGACCAGCTCCATTGAGCTTCTGTTCCACTGGCTATCCCGATCTTTTTTCTATTTATTTCTTCTTTAATGACATTAGATTCGGACGTAATCCCTGCGCACTGATTCTAAGTGGTAAGTATAATACGCTGGTAAGTAATTAGAGCAGGTAATGAAGCCAGGCGTTTTGGTTTTTCGTGTGGTTAAAGTAAATGGGGTATTTATTGTGCCCCTTTCCGCGCCTTATCGTAATGCCCCCCCCCCCCCCCCTCAGTATAGCTTAATATTACGTTGACAAAATTGGTTGAACGCAATCAAATGTGGAACAAATTGGACATTGGTAAAGCTTAATCTCGGTTAGCTTGGAATTGATGATTGTATGATGATGATACAAACACAATGCAGGGATATTAAGGTGGCATATAAAGCTTGTTCAATAATGAATTCCATAATTCAAAGTATATGCATCAATTTTTTAAATTATTTAACTGTATCTTGTTAATGCGACATAAACTTGTTTCATCTTGCGATCCCCATCTCATATACATTCAGCTTGACGCTATTGTGTCATTAGGAACTTTATGATCAGGCACCACCATAAAAAACCTAATAAAAAGAAAAGCATGCTTTGATCCGACTACTCTTTAGAAAATATTACCTCAATTAAACCACGGGTATTTAATGGTGTTAGTAAAGTTATTTAGCATATTTGGACGGGATATTAAAAAAAGTCCAAATGTGGTATGTAGTAGACATAATAAGACATCTCAGGCTGAAAGGGAATGAACTTTGAACGTTAATACTCGAGAATTATTGAATTTGGCTTGCATAGTTCGTTACACTTTTGTGTATGTTTATTACAAAGTCGAAGGCGGTTTTCAAGGCGTCAATATCGATAAATTAACGATGATTTTGTGTTTCCTTTCATAACCAGGTGTTGAGTTATTTAGATCGAAACGTTCATGGGGTTAATGCAATTCAATGAAAAGAAAACATACCTACGCAATGTTCATTTTTATCAATGCTTCGAATCGGAAATATCACAATTTAAAAATCGAACGAATATGAACAGGCATTCATTAATTGACGGCTAGCACCGCGAAATGTAATTGATTATTTAGAGAAAATGTAAAAGCAACAAATTCACCTTTGTCTCCATAGATAACCACCCAACCCAGCTACCACCCATTGTGCAAGGTGACCATTGCCTGTAATCCATTAACATATCACTTATTGATATTTGTACGGATGGAGACGCACTGGGACCAAAACGGCTCGGACACGTAGCGTTGTGAGGCCGTAACGTCCGGGTACATTATACTTGATTTGAAGAAATAAACAGTTGGTATACGTCTAACGTTTTCGGCGAGGTAATATTTACCGAGAACAAACAGCGGATTGACTCTTTTGGTATTATTAATATACAACATAAGGTGTTCACTGCGTAATTAAAGTGTCATGGTAGTAAGAACCATTAGTGTCTCGTGTGTGTGGGATTGATGTGCTACCTTCTGTGTAGTGCGAGCGATAATATGTGTGACTAGCTATCTATCTCAGTCTACGGCATCGGACGGTGATTATTTTACTAATTTTGGCTCATTATTTAATGAATCAATCCTTAAAATTTCTGCCAATTACTTACAAGCAATTGTTGAAATTTTTTCAATGTTTACTGCATAGCAAACATTAGAATTGAAAGGACAGCAGCTTTATTATTTTATTAATTTATTCATTTGATTAATTAATCATTCATTATTTGATCCATTAAATATAAACATTTTTTTTATTACTTGGAAATAATTGCATTTAATAGGACATAACCTAAGATGTGGTGAATACTGAGTCATTATCGGAATAATATGCATCATGCACATCAATGTGGCTTTCCACTTCTTGGTTGAAATAAATAGGATATAGTAATGTCCCATTGTGAGTTGTTGGTACTTTGACATATTGCTGCAAACCATGTCCATTCAGCATTGAGGTATTTAACCACGCTCAAGTGCATCATTGAAATCTCCAAGCACGAAAGTTGTCACTTGTTAAGGCACAAGCAGTAACAGTTTCTCCATCTCATCTACAAAACATGCCATAGATTGCGAAAGGCTAACTGTATAACAGCAGCCACGAATATATGTGTTTTGGAAGATTCTAAGGCAATAACAGATGACGCTAATCCAGTAACTTTGATCTTATCTATTGATATTGGTTGCTGTCTTATTAAAGCCCATATCATGACACCATGCTGGCCATTACGATCAGTCTGCAATGGAATGTTTTGTCCCTCGGCTCCATATCGCAGCAGTAACTTCACGGCGGCAGTATCGTGCTTCAGAACAGCCAGGTGGAATGGAGTCTTAAGGTCATTGTTATCAGCCTGAAGCCCCCTGTGGGTCAGGGGGAAGAATAGACCCACTGTATCCTTCTGCATATCGTAAGAGGCGACTAATAGGGGGCAGCCTCTTTGCCGTAGGTTGTGGGATCCAGATGGTTGGGTAAATCGTCCTAGTGAGGGTCATGTCTGTAACACACTACTTAGGCCCGGATTTGGCTTAGATGCAAGACTGGGATGGCCTGGCCCAGTCAATCGGCTGGAGGTGGCTTGCCCTAGGATATTTTTTGCATTTTTATCTTTTTCATCATCCTCCACTCTTTTTTCCATTTGTCCTTTAAGGCGGCTGCTTGATCAGGTCGATCTTATCTTATCTTCTCACCTTTGTAGGCACCATGTTACACATTAGTGTTGGTGTGCAGTCAAACTCTATACTTACTTACCTTAACAGCCTGAACATGGGCCCCGTACTGCAACAGCATCTTAGCTGTATCTGACTGATTGTTGAGCACAACGTGATGTGGTGATGTGTCGCTGTTTTCATAAAGCAACGTAATCGTGCTCTTGCATAAAAGAGGAGTCATGCTGAGGAGTCATTCTACAATGCCCAAGATTGGCCACTTGCTCACTGTTTCTGAATATAATGTGGAAATTCAACATCAAAGAAAAGCAGATCATGTTGTTTTTATAAAGACAACAATAATCTAAAGAAAATGTGCGGAATCATTTTTCTCCTTATGTTGCTAAAGATTCGCCGGTTTGTTTCAGTGAAACGTTACATTACTTCTGGACTTGTTGGATTTGTCTGGATAGCCTTGGCATTGAAATCAGTGATATAACGACCTGACAGTTTCTTCACTTGACTAAATTAACATCAACTTGTACTTTGCCGATCTTCATGCTGACAGCAATTTGTTTAAGAGTAAGACCTTGACGTTTTGAACGGTTACAACCCATGCACCACCAGTGGGTCCGGGGGAAGAAAAGGTCCACTGTATCCTCCTGCATGTCGTAAGAGGCGACTAATAGGGGGCAATATGTTGGCCGTGGATTGCAACTCGTGTAGGTGGGCAGTGGGATCCTGTTGGTTGAGTGAAGCATTCCTTGCAAGCGCCATATCTGCAATGTGCCACTTATACCCAGATTTCACCCAGAAGAGAGACGATCTTTATCTTTTTATCGTCATCCACGTGTTTGCTGTTTTTTCCAGGTCAATCTTGTCTATTTACCTTTTGAGGCGCCATATAAAACATAAGTGTTGGTGTGCCATTAAACCCTATACTTACCTTACCTTACTATCATTTGGAATAACATCTGTCATCAATTGTATTGTTATATGGACAGCTAGGGTAGCGTTGGAGTAACATAACGTTTTTTATTCATTACATTATTGCATATATTTTGAATAATAATCGCGAAATATGTCAATACATTTATTAACATGTATATATATACTTCCCCCTGTGAGTCTGGGGGTAGAATAGGCTCACTGTATCCTCCTGCATGTCGTAGCAGGCGACTAATAGGGGGCAACCTGTTGGCCGTGGATTGCGACTCGTGTCATTGGGCAATGGGTTCCTGATGGTTAAGCGGAGTGTTCCTTGCAAGGGCCATATCTGCAACACACCACTTAGGCCCGGATTTCGCCTAGACGAGAGGCTGGAATGGCCTGGTTCTGTCTCCATTTCATTTATCCTAGAAGGTGGCTGCTTAATCCGGTCAATTCTTGACACCATATAACACATGAGTGTTGGTGTGCGGTTAAACCCCATACTTACCTTACCTGTCACATTGGAAGGAACAGTGCATGCATATAATTCCAATGAATGAAATCATTGCTACGAAGCATCATGGTATGCAATATGACACAGCAATCATTATAAGCAGTTCCATAATGGCATTAAAGGCCTCTTATTCCAGAGTCAAGTCACTTGTATAAAATCAGGGTAGATATAAATACACCCTTCAAAGTCCATGTAAACAACTGGGTGAATTATATTATACACATCACCATCACATTCAAACCATTCAATTAGTGTAACATGATTGACAGCCATAAAGTGACTAACTTGGCCGACTTGAAAAGGCGCAAGTCAACCTTACAGGATAACATTCAAAGGTTCTAGGGAGTTGGCATGAGAAATGTCATTCCACCAATATAAAGAAATGTCAACATTCAAGTTCCAAGTGTTCCCCCTGTGGGTTCGGGGGTAGAATAGACCCACTGTATCCTCCTGCATGTCGTAAGAGGCGACTAATAGGGGGCAACCTGTTGGCCGTGGGTTGCGACTCGTGTCGGTGGACAATGGGATCCAGGTGGTTGAGTGGAGCGGTTCTTTTGAGGGCCATATCTGCAACACACCACTCTGGCCCGGATTTCTCCTAGACGAGAGGCTGCAATGGCCTGGTTCAGTCAATCGGCTGGTAGCCCAAGGATAATCGTTTCCATTTTTATCTTTTCCATATCCATTTTCATTTATCCTAGAAGGCGGCTGCTTAATCAGGTCAATCTCGTCTATAAACCTTTCTTGGTACCATATAACACATGAGTGTTGGTGTGCCGTTAAACCCTATACTTACCTTACCTTACCTTACTATCAAGTACCAAGTGTTAATCTTAAAATGTCTGAGGCATTTAGCCACTTGCAGATCATGTACTGTTCAAACTCAGGGTCTTCTAGGGTATATTTCACATCATTGAAGGTTATTTTTGGAGTATTCTGTAAAAAATTCTCCCTCCCCATTTTATTCATCATCCAAACCAGCTCTGTAGCAGGCACACCTGACCCCGTCAGCTCTATAGCAGGCACACCTGACCCCGTCAGCTCTGTAGCAGTCACACCTGACCCCGTCAGCTCTGTAGCAGGCCCACCTGATCCCGTCAGCTCTGTAGCAGGCACAACTGACCCCTTCAGCTCTGTAACAGGCACACCGGATCCCGTCAGCTCTGTAGCAGGCACATATGACTCCGTCAGCTCTGTAGCAGGCACACCTGACCCTGTCTTCATTGGTTGCACACTATCCTACAACACAAAGACATTACATTTCATAAAATATATCTGTGAAATTTTCATTCTCTTCCCTTTGTGCTCAACACATAAGAAACCGATGACTCAGTTATAACTATGAACAAATAGTTCATTGTGGATTGGCATATGCCCCATACAATTTCACGTTCAAGCGGTAATTAGTAAACATGTATTGGCAACAAAGTGCGAACTGGCAAGTGCCCAAATTGAATAACACACAGCCGTACGTCATGGTCAAGCCCTGATTTGACTTCATCCTGCCAATGGAGTGGCACCGGTATCGGCATGTGTTAGGCCACGGGTGGAGCATCTGGGTTAATCATGAGTCTGATAGGCCCGGTCATCATGGGTAGGGTCTGGTGCTCACACGTGTTTACTGACTTACCTTGTAACGGTCGATGAGGAATACCTGCATCTGATTTCTGTTTGCAGACACTGCCAATGGTAGCTTGATCGGCATGTGCAGTTGGCGCTTGGGGCAGTCAGTGACATCTCCCTGCTCTGGGGGTTTGGTCTTATGGCGCTGGTTTGGTGAACCTCCCGATGGCGGGGAACCTATGTTAGAGCCCGATGCATGCCACGCAGCTGTTGATAATTTGGTTTGAGCTTTCAGTGGCGTAGGTGATTTGTTGTGTGGCCGTTACCTGGCTGGCCTGCACCTGAAAATCGAAGAATGGCTGCCCTGCTGATTTTGGTACCCTTCCTGTTGGCTGCGTGCATCTTCATCGTGACGGGTATGAGGTCATCCTGCTTCAGGTCGTGTCTGTTGACCGCCTCTAACCTAACTGGGCAGCTTTGGCAACCAGTGTCAGCCATCGCATGTGTGGATAGTGATTTTGTTGAGGACGGCAGCCTAAAACCCAGGTCTCTGTTGTCCTGCTTGTTGACTGTGAGTATGGGGCTTGGCCTGTGATGGTCCCTTCATTCAAAGATTACACAAATTGTTGAATAGGTGGTGGTCCAATACGATGGGGCCTCCTTTACGGTGACCAGCGGCTCAGAATGCGCTTAGCCCTGAGAACTCACTGAAGATTGCCTCCTCCTTGCTAAAGAAGCACCAGTGGCTAATCTGTCTTTCCTGCGACAAAATCACTGTGATGATCCCTGTTGCACAACTTACACCTGTGATAGTATGCCGGGAAATCTATCATTCTCACATGAACTGGGGCGTATCTCCCATGGCCTTAGCCTCCGCAGTATGAGTAGTTAGCTGGCAGTTGGTCCAAAATTGATTGTGGCAAGGATATTTTGTGTATGTGGGTTACGAGCCATGTCAGGATCCCCGGCAATGAGAAGGCAAACTGAGCTGCCAGAGTAGCGCTCAGCCTCCTGTGACAGGTTAAAGTCATTTAATTAGTTCATGCAATCAAGGTCTAGACAGGCAAGTAATGATGGAATGTGATCGAATCTGTTTGGGGGTGTCGGTGCTTACCCGAGTGATAGCAGCTAATAATCGGTCATCAGGGCACTGTACAGAAAGCGAAGCATGGCTAGCATATTGCTTAACTGAAGACGGATCCAATGATTAAAACTACGATGTTCAAGCACAGATTGCAAGAAAGAATCCAACCCCAGCAAACTTGAAATTTATCTCCTACTTTGTCCACATAGCTGCACAGATAGCTTTAGAGAGGAGGTTTTCTTGCCCGTTCTGGTATAGGTCACTCCCATCTTGTTCCTGAAACAATCAGTTTGTAACCATATTAAGCAAAGCCATGTCTACGAGCGACTGGAATGACCTGGCCCAGTCAATCGGCTGGTGGTGATTTTCCTTGGGATAATTGTTTTCATCTCCATTCACGGATATTTCTCTCTTTTTATCATTAATCCTAAAAGGCAGCTGTTAATCAGGCCAGTGTGATCTATTCACCTTTCTAGGCACCACATAATTGTTGGTGTGCTGTTTAACCCTGTACTTACCTTATTACTGGAGAACGCTGAATCTACAAATCTGTTCCTTGCGGTTTCACTGGTTCAATCGTATAGCAGCCTTGTGGCTACAGTGATTCCATTTTGATTTCAGCCTTGTGGCTACAGTGATTCCATTTTGATTTCAGCCTTGTGGCTACAGTGATTCCATTTTGATTTCAGCCTTGTGGCTTCAGTGATTCTTTTTTTATTACAGCCTTGTTGCTACAGTGATTCCATATTGATAACAGCCTTATGGCTACAGTGATTCCATCTTGATTACAGCCTTGTGTCTACAGTGATTTCATTTTGATAACAGCCTTGTTGTTAGAGTGATTCCATTTTGATAACAGGCTTTTGGCTACAGTGATTCCATTTTGATTACATCCTTGTGGCTACAGTGATTCCATTTTGATTACAGCCTTGTGGCTACAGTGATTCCATTTTGGTTACAGCCTTGTGGCTACAGTAATTCCTTTTTGATTACAGCATTGTTGCTACAGTGATTCCATTTTGATAACAGCCTTGTGGCTACAGTGATTCCATTTTGTTTACAGCCTTGTGGCTACAGGGATATCTCACACACGCTGATATACTGAACTCCTTCACCCTCACCCTGTGGGTCCAGGGGGAAGAAAAGGTCCACTGTATCCTCCTGCATGTCGTAAGAGGCGACTAATAGGAGGCAACCTGTTGGCCTGTGGGTTGAGACTCGTGTCGATGGATAATGGGATCCTGGTGGTTGAGTGGAGCGGTCCTTACGATGGCCTTAATGCTACACGCCACTTTGGCCAGAATTACACCTAGAGGAGAGGCTGGACTGGCCTGGCTCAGTCATTCCGCTGTGAGCGACTTGCCCTAGGATAATCTTTCCATTTTTTATCTTTTCCATCTCCATTTTCATTTATCCTAGAAGGCGGCTGCTTAATCAGGTCAATCTTATCTATTAATCTTTCTTAGCACCATATATCACATGAGTGTTGTTGGTGTGTCGTTAAACCGTATACTTACCTTACCTTCCTTCTTCACCCAGCGCCTTGTTAACGCTGTTTATGGCTAAGTTTCACGTGCCTCAGGTTGTTGACAGGTGGTAGGACTTCAGCCACGTCGCGTTAGTCACGCTGTATTCAAAGAACCTCATGCACGTTACCCCCATGCTGTGAACACATCCCATTTACTCAACCAATGATTTGTTATCTTTGAGTCTTGCTGCAACGTTTGACTTCCTGCCTATCATGACTGCGGCACCATCTGATCCCAGTGCTACCAATTTCATGTAGAACTGGTCAAGAATTTTGTGTTACGACCTCCTCAATTGCTGTCAACATGTTCTCTGCATTGGCCTTGCTAACACCCTGACAGCCCTCCAAAGCAGGTGCAAATCTACACAATCTCTTGCTCCACTGGAGTATGTTGCACCATAACAGAGCCCCGTGACAAACTTGCCGTTAGCTGCAGTAGTTTTTACACAAGTTTGCTGAGTGGAAACTGCAGCAGCCTTCTCTTTGCTAATTTATAAATTCTATCTTAAAAATATAAAATTTCAGTAATAATAAAAAACAATATTGATAATTTTAAATAACATGTTTAACCATATTGTTCAGAACACAAAACTGGTTAAACTCATGTACAGGTTACTTCATGCATACTGTTCAATATAATAACTAACTAACAGTAACAGTATAAATTGGTTTGTACATGTACAGTTTAAAAAGAAATCTTCAGATAGTAATTTGACAGTAAACAAAATAATTACCAATAACGCTTTCCAACATCAAGTCCCCTACTCTGCATCGAATCAACTTCCCTATTAATTAATTTGCGATCAAAGGTTCCAGACATGGCTGAAACAAAACAAGCCAGAGACACATCGTTTCCGACGAATGAGGCAAGCTTGTGTGCATCAAATAGGACACAACACCTAAATCATTGTCGTGTTCTAGGGCTCTACTTACCTATATTAGAGTTAGGTTCTCTGTCAGTAATGACACTATGTTGCGTCATGACCTCCTTGTCTAATGTGATCGGTTGAATATAATTAATCATACTCGTGGTCATTAGCATAACTCTTTACATGGTTGACGTTGTCATGTTGATGTGCCACATAGTAGATAGAAAGAAAGTCCTTCCATGCAGCACACCCCTCAGTCTCAGTCAAGAGGTCGTTTTTCAGGGGCAAAAGAGAGTACTGGCACATCTGAGGGACCAGCCAAGCTCATGGAGTATGCCTGGTCAGCGTCGAGGTGTACGATGCTGTGAAAATCCACATACTTGTTAGTGGCTATTTTTACTTTAATCTTGTCTGGTAGATGGTTACAAGTTCTGACTCCACTGGAGAGTAGAACAGGGCACTGGGAAGTGGCCGACAGAGACGACAAATTTTACCATTTTTAGAAATTCTTTATCTGCCCTGGAGGCAATTAAAAACAAGTGATTATCGTGTCAAATTGTTGTTGATATTTAAGGAGACATTACTCATTTATCCATGCTGGGGAAAAATGGTCCAGTTTGTCTGGGTAGCTAGTCACATAGGTATCCCAGGCAACGAAAAAGCCAGTGTCTGAGAACAGAACCCCTTTATAGATCTTTGTTCTCAGATAAACAGACACCAGAAAAATAGTTGGCAAGAATTGTGGGAGGGCCATACTTACTTAACGCATGGATATCTCCTAAGATATAAAGCCATGCCACAATGCATACATTGCAATGAATCTTTTACAGTAAAACACTTCTTAAATTGCAAATATATTACAATGTGAGAGATACAGTAAATCCTTCGAAAATCATTGAATATATCAGACAAACAGGTCTATGCTACAGATTTAAATTAATCTAATGTTGCCATATTATTTCAACAGAATTCAATGAAATCAATTTAAATCCACTTACGTCGTAGATTAACCCATCTTTGACTGGCACAATATGACATTATTGTGTCGATGTGCCGTTAAACCTTATAGTTACTATTACTGTTACCAGAGCAAATGCTTATTTCCTCAGCATCATTCTCCTTGATAACAAGGTGCGCTGCCGCATCACACACAAACAATCTTCCAAACCGCATGCTTCTTTCCCCTACCAAATACCATAACATATGCATTTGTGCAGTTTGGTGTACTTGCAAGAGTATAGTATTTCTACTCTCAAACCTGGGTCCTCTTAACCTCTTGGAGAGCACCCATGTCTGTTACTCTACAGACTTAATCAGTTCTTCGTTGTGATCCAAATTCTTCCATTTTTTTTCCTCATGCCTCAGCAATCTAACATCTTCTACTAGTTTGGTATCACTCCGTTGTTTGAAAACTGATTTGCCATTTTTGAGAAAAATGACCTAGCATGTGAGTTCTATGGAACATTTTGTGTTTTAGCAATCACCATGTGTGCTTCCTTATTTTGGAGGATTTCATTTGTAACATCATACGTTCCATGAGCAAATTATAGTATGTCTGCATAAGCATACTCAAATCCATAGCAGCTCCATGCAAACATTGGGCCTCATTTCTTTCACACACAAAGACATGTGAGCACCTACATTATGAACATTAGAGCCAAAAGAGCCCTCCTCATAGAGTTCAGCAAAGTAACAGTACAACTTGTTCAACAATGTAGTGGCCTGATAAACGTCACCCCGCAATAATATGTGAAAACCCTCTGACAGCATTTCTAAGTGAACCAAGGAGGTCTGATCCAAATATCCATTCAGACTTGGCATAGTAAATTGCCAGGCCTCCAACTCTGAGGCTTTGAGGTTCTGTGCTTCCTTCTCTTAATCTCTCGGAACAACTCATGCCTTTCTACTAAGGCCCCCTGTGGGTTCGGGGGTAGAATAGGCCCACTGTATCCTCCTGCATGTCGTAAGAGGCGACTAATAGGGGGCAACCTGTTGGCCGTGGGTTGCGATTCGTGTCGGAGGAAGATGGGATCCTGGTGGTTGAGTGGAGCGGTCCTTACGAGGGCTATATCTGCAACACACCACTTTGGCCCGGATTTCGCCTAGACGAGAGGGTGGGTAGGCCTGGCCCATTCCTATCGGCTGGTGGCGTCGTGCCCTGGGACTACCCGTCACATGCATTTGGCATCTTCCTTCATGACATTCATTTACTTCATGTACCATTTCTCATTTCATTGGCTTCACTAGTCCCAGAAGGCGGCTGCTTAATCAGGTCAATCGGATTCCATTAGGGGTGTTATGGTGCGCCTCTACGAGCTCAGCACCTTGCCAGTGTCTGGGCTCTATGGGGTACGTATTGTATCACTTTTTATGGGGGACGAGTATATCACCTGTGTAGCCCTGGCATCTTTAAGATGTCCCTTTATTGGGCTCCGGGGCGGGTGGGGAGCACAGGTGATGAATTGTTGTATTACTATGTCTGTTTCTCCTCCTGGCCAGAAAAGGAAGCACACCGAAGAAAATGATTTGAATCAAGTTGAAAATTGGCAAAGATTTCTTATACTTGAAAGGACCGACGGAAGTTTAGAGAAAGTTTCATTCATTGTTCTATTTAAAGGAATTTGTGGTATTGCGGGCACCCCAAAAACTTTAAAACTTTTGAGATCTGGGCTTTACCTTGTAGAAACTTCAAAACAAATTCATTCCAAACTTCTTCTCCAAACCAGTAAAATAGCAAATATCAATGTAAAATTCAGCCCTCATAGAACCCTTAACACCATCAAGGGTGTTATAAAATCTTTCGAACTTAAATACTGCAGCGAAGAAGAAATTTTGGAGGAATTGAAAAATCAAAACGTCAGTGAAGTAGCCAAAGTGCTCATTAATAAAAATGGAGAAAGGGTTCCCACAGGCACCCACATCCTTACTTTCAACACCCCTTACCTTCCAAACAACATTAAAATAGCTGGCCTGAACATCAAAACTGAACCATTTATTCCAAATCCTTTAAGATGCCACAATTGCCAGAAATATGGACACTTTCGAACAAGATGCAATAGAACACCAATCTGCCCCAAGTGTGGTGATGAGCACGGGGAGCAGGATTGCAAGGCACCATTCAAGTGCGCAAACTGCTCCGGTGCTCATCCCGCATACTCTAAACGTTGTCCAATTTGGCAAATCGAAAAACAAATTCAAACACTACATATCACACAAAAACTTTCTTTTCCTGAAGCGAGAAAAATAGTAGAGTGCCAAAATTCAACTTCTTCCAGACCTTCATATGCTAGTACTGCTGCAGCACCAACTAAAATAACCAAATCTATTAGTACACAAACAGAAAACTACCCTCCGAAACAACCCCCTTTCAAAGCCAGCAATCCCCCAACAGAACAAACAAAACCAAACACCCCCACTACCCCAAAAGTCAATGAACACATAACAACAAACAAATACAATGAGAAATCTAAACTCCCGCGGTCAGTAAAATCAAAACTTATCAGGGTTCAGAACCCAGATTCTTTTGTTGGGCCCAACATCTATGGCCCATTGTGTGCCATGGAGACTGATGAGGTCCCCCATGGCAGACACACATCATCAGGGGCCAATCGGGACCCTGGGTCTGTAGTGGCCCAGGGAACCTGCGGCCCTAGGAATGCCATGGGGACTGAGGTCCACCATGGCAGCAAACGTCCCGCCAAACCCCCTGATAGGTAATGGCGGGCATTATACAATGGAATTGCCGAGGACTTCGGAATAATCATGAAGAACTTCTTACTTTACTCAACAAAAATAATGGTATTGCAGCCTGCCTTCAGGAAACATTTCTGAAGGCAGAAAATAAATATAGCTTGAAAGGCTATAAATCTTACCATAAATTTGGAGGCACTGGGGAACGAGCTTCTGGCGGCTCGTCCATTTTAATCAAGGATTTTATTCCCCAGAAAGAAATAGAACTCAATACAAACCTTCAAGCAGTAGCAGTAAATATTACCTTAAATAAGTCCATCACACTTTGCTCCCTTTACTTACCGCCAAGCCGAAATTTTACACGAGGAGAACTGGACAACATCGTGGCCCAGTTGCCAGAGCCAGTTCTCCTCATGGGTGATTTTAATGCCCACAACTCTTTATGGGGCAATACATATGATGATGGAAAAGGCCAAATTGTAGAAGATTTCTTCATTTCTCACAATCTCTGCCTTTTAAATGACGGCTCAAATACATACATCCATCCAGGCTATGGCACACCCACCGCAATAGATCTTTCTTTCTCTTCTCCTTCTTTGTTTCTCGACCTTGCATGGGAAGTTGGTGTCGATGATACCTGTGGAAGTGACCACTTCCCCATTCTTATCCACCTAAACCCTCCGTTACCACCAGAGTCACCTCCAAAGTGGCAGCTGCATAAAGCAGACTGGCCCTCCTTTGGATCTCTGTGTGGGGAGGCTATCCACAGGGATAAGATGCAAGGGAGAGATACACACATCGATACATTTTGTGCTAAACTGCTTGAAATTGCCTCCAAAACTATTCCGAAGTCCTCGGCAAAGCCCAGGCGCATCCCAAAACCATGGTTTAATCAAGACTACCAGGACGCCATCAACCACAGAAAAAGGGCCCTTAAGTTATTCCAAACTCACCCAACCCATGCAAACCTGGCATCATTCAGGGCAGCGAGAGCGAGAGCTCGGCGGGTTGTTTAAAGAAAGTAAAAAGAATTCATGGAAAACTTATATATCAAAATTAAACTCGAGAACATCAATCAAAAAAAACATGGGAAATGGTCCGCAAAATAAGTGGAAAAAACACCTCTTCCACTTCTTCTTACCTTCTAACACCAGATGGTAATGAAGTCAAAAACAAACAAGAAATATCTAACATCATAGCGGACACAATAACCATGAATTCTTCCACTGCTAATTATACTGAAAAGTTTCAAAGACATAAACAGATTACTGAAAGAACAAAACTTAAAACAACGAAGAAAATTATAATGTTCCTTTTACTTTAGAAGAATTGAAAGAATCTTTGAAACTCTGCAAGGACACTGCAGTAGGACCAGACGATGTTCATTACCAACTTCTTAAACATCTTCCAGAAGAGTCCTTGTATGTGTTATTAGACATATACAATCACATATGGAGCAGTGGAGAATATCCGGACTCATAGAGAGAGGCTACCATCATCCCTCTCCCAAAGTCCGGAAAAGACCCAACCAACCCGTCGAGCTACAGGCCCATCGCTCTCACGAGCTGTCTCTGTAAAACCATGGAGCGAATCGTTTACAAGCGTCTTATGTGGTACTTGGAAATTAATAATATAATAAATGAACATCAATCTGGCTTTAGAAAAGGCCGATGTACCACAGACAACCTTGTTAAGTTAGAGTCTTATATTAGGGATGCATTTTTAAAGGGGGACCATGTCGTGTCTGTGTTTTTCGATCTTGAGAAAGCATATGACCCGACATGGAAATATGGGATTTTAAAAGATCTACAAGAAGCTGGTCTTCGAGGTAATATGCCACTATTTATACAAAATTTTTTAAATGATAGATTTTTTAAGGTAAGAATTGGGACATCACTTTCGGACCAACATGGTCAGGAAATGGGGGTCCCACAGGGCAGCATTCTTTCTGTCACACTTTTTCAACCTAAAGATCAATAGCATCACAAAAGTTCTTAAACCTGAAATAGAAAAATCACTTTATGTAGACGATTTCCTTATATCTTACCGATCCAGCAGTATGACCACCATAGAACGCCAGCTACAAATCAACCTTAACAAAATTCAGAAATGGGCAGATGAAAATGGTTTCAAATTTTCCACTACAAAAACAGTTTGTGTACATTTTTGTCAAAGAAGGGGCCTTCACCCTGACCCAGAATTAACCATCAATGAAAATCCCGTCCCTGTTGTGGAAGAAACCAAATTCTTAGGTATCATATTTGATTCAAAACTGAATTTTAAATCCCATATTAATTACATCAGGAATAAATGTCTCAAGGCAATGAATCTTCTTAAAGTAGTGTCCAAGCTGGACTGGGGAGCTGACAGGCAGGTCCTGCTCAGGCTCTACCGGTCCTTGATAAGATCAAAGCTTGACTATGGCTGCATCGTTTACGGTGCAGCTCGAAAATCGTATCTAAAACGACTGGACATAGTCCAGAATCAGGCTCTGAGGATTTGCCTTGGGGCATTTCGAACATCACCCATTGAAAGCCTCCACACTGAAGCCAATGAAATGCCTATCCATCTAAGAAGAAACAAACTGGCCCTTCAATATGCAATTAAAGTAAAAAGCAATCCAGATCACCCTGCCTATGACATTATCTTCCATCCCAAATACCAAGTAATATATGAAAATAAACCTAATGCCATACCACCTCTTGGCATCCGTATTCAAGAATCGCTAAACAACATATCCAATAATTTAGACATTATTGCTCCAAAACAAAATTCCCGAAACACCACCCTGGCAATTGAAACACACCAACAATAGACACATCCCTTACCAAATATGATAAATTAAATGCAAATGACCTCTTGATGAAATTTCATGAAATAAAAGAACATCACAAAGACAAGATACTTATTTATACTGATGGATCCAAAGATGCAAACCGTGTGGGCGCTGGAGTCGTGTTCGGACCTCAGACCCACAAGGAAAGACTGCCTGGTGCAGCATCTGTTTTTACAGCTGAAGTTACCGCAATAAGGATGGCATTGGGCCTTATTGCTCACCATCCCAATGCGGATTTTACAATTTTTTAGTGATTCTTTATCTGCCCTGGAGGCAATTGGGAATAAGTTGTTATCGTGCCATATTGTTGTAGATATTTTAGAAAATCTTACTCGTTTATCCATGCTGGGGAAAAATGTTGAGTTTGTCTGGGTACCCAGTCACATAGGTATCCCAGGCAACGAAAGAGCCGATAGGACTGCAAAGGAAGCCCTACATGAGCCAGTGTCTGAAACCAAGATTCCCTTTACAGACTTAAAACCGCAGGTCGTTAAACTTTTTAAACAAAAATGGCAGGACCAGTGGGATGAATCCATTCCAAATAAACTTTACGAAATCCAGCCTCAACTTGGGGAGTGGCCACACAACTGCAGAGAGAGCCGAAGAGAAGAGGTCGTTCTTGCTCGCGCTCGTATAGGACACACCTATACAACTCATGCCTTTCTACTAAGGGATGAGCCCATCCCTGAATGTATTCCTTGTCAATGCACCTACACCGTCAAGCACATTCTCATCGAATGTGCTGATTTGATTTTGATCCGAAATCGCTTCTTCCAGGTTCAAACCCTTTCAGAATTGTTTGAAAGTGTGAATCCATCTAAGATACTTGGATTCATAAGAGAAATTGGACTTTTTTTTATAGATTTTAGATCATACAATTCTCATTAATTCAATATATTTCAAATTAATATAATTCAATTAATATAAATCAATTAATGCTAATAGTTTTAATTTTTAGTTGGTTGTAAACCTTGACTTCTTATCCTTTTGTACTTGTATATACCCCTCCTTAAGTAGGCACCATATAACACACTAGTGTTGGTGTGCCGTTAAACCCTATACTTACCTTACCTTATTCATGTATTACCATTTTCTGCAGACAATCAGCTCATTCTGTTAGAATGCAGATTTCCCGACAATCGATAGGGGCATGACTGTCTTTCCAGTAATGTGCCACCATCAATCCAAGCGAGTTCAGCTGGGCGGCATATAGGTAGTTCTTGTCCATTGTGGGTTCAGGGGTAGAATAGGCCCACTGTATCCTCCTGGATGTCGTAAGAGGCGACTTATAGGGGGCAACCTGCTGGCCGTGGGTTGTGACTCGTGTCGGAGGAAGATGGGATCCGTGTAGTTGAGTGGAGCGGTTCTTGCGAGGGCTATATCTGCAACACACCACTTAGGCCCGGATTTCACCTAGACGTGAGGGTGGGTAGGCCTGGCCCATTCCTATCGGCTGGTGGCGTCGTGCCTGGGACTACCCATCACATGCATTTGGCATCTTCCTTCGTGACATTCATTTACTTCATGGACCATTTCTCATTTCATTGGCTTCACTAGTCCCAGAAGGCGGCCATATCTGCAACTTACCACTATGGCCGGCTGGTGGTGACTTGACCTAGGATAATCGTTTCCATTTTTATCTTGGTTGAAAATGCCTCTCAACAGCATGCTCGAGAGCGAAGGGTTCATATTACCAAAACATTTCTACATCTAGATTATTTGACGTACTCTTAGCGATAATCCTGTACTTGTCTGTTCACGCTAAATGAGTACTTTGCTCAGCATCTGTCACTGTCATTTAATTATGCTCTTACCTGTGAAACACTGTCGGGCCACGTGTCCAGCCTTACCCCCTTACAATGTGACAGAAAAACAACACTGTATATTCTCAATGCATCCATAAATGGGATTCAATAACAGAACCAAGCCACTTAGTCAACATAAGATGAAAACAATTGAACAATTAATTGTATGCACGGTATGTCCAGTCTGACAACTGTGTGATTATCATCGGCGGCAACAGTTGATAGAGCAACATGCAGCATAAATGGTCAACATAAATCACTGGCCTTTACAAACAACATATGACATACGTAACATACCATATAGGGTTCTATTTCAGATTCAATATGTACACAGCCAGCTGTCACATTACAGGGAACGATGCATGCAAATAATTCCAATGAATGAAATCATTGCTATGAAGCATCATGGTATACAGTATGACACAGAGTTAACACAGCTATCATTATAAGTCTCTTCTATAACATCAGGGGTAATTTAAATGCACCATTCAAAGTCCATGTAAACAACTGGGCGAATTCTATTATGCACATCACGATAACATTCAAACATTTCAACAAGTGTAACATGATTTACAGCCATAAAGTGACTAACATGGCCGACTTGAAAAGGCGCGAGTCAACCTTACAGGATAACAATCAAACGTTCTATCACCTGATAGACATACCACCAATATAGAGATATGTCAACATTCAACAATGATGTACAACTTCTTGGTGAACTGGGCCATCAGTGATAAAATTCTACATTTCATGATAGCATTAAGGAATCACGTGTAATGTAACGTGGCACAAGCGTTCCAATAAATGCAAATTATTTGTTAACTTTCCACTCACTACCGACAGCCTGTAACGCGGGCGTCACCTGTAAAACACTCCCCCCGTGGGTCAGGGAGTAGAATAGGCCCACTGTATCCTCCTGCATATCGTAATAGGGGCAACCTGTTGGCCGTAGTTAGCGACGCGTGTCGGTAGACATGGGGGGTGGTTCATGGGATCATGGTGGTTGAGTGGAGAGGTCCTTATGAGGGTAATATCTGCAGCTCACCTAAATTTCCCTAGGATAATCGTTTACATTTCCATCTTTTCCATCTCCATTTTCACTTCTCCTTAAAGGCGGCTGCTTTATCAGTTCAATCTTATCTATTGACCTTTCTTGGCACCATATAACACATGAGTGTTGGTGTTCCGTTAAGTGCTATACTTACATTACCAACGAAATCGATCACACATTGTTTTTCGATGAGTCTATCAGTCCTGTACTTACCTCACCTTGGCAAACACCTTTCCGCTAATGTCACATAGTGCAATTACGTATAACGTCTGCGTTACCTCTTCTCCCGGGAGTGCTTGGTGGATGGCTTTAACATAGATGTATTTAACAGTTTAGTATTACACAACCCAGGTGGGTCATTGTGTCCTGCTGGGTTGCTAGTGGATCTTACCACTGTAATACGCATTCAGGAGATCGACTTCACACAGGAATCAACCTGCAGAAATGTTCTGTTGAATCGTTTGCTAAATCATACCGAATATCAGATATGAGGGCAATACCAATAGGAAAATAAGGCCAATGTTTTGTCGCCTGAGGTTTTCTAACTTTTCTTCTTTATGATTAAATTGAAGATGTTTGAGTAATATTTCTTGAAAATGTCCTCAGAACCCCACAGGATGTTATTTGTTGATGAGCATGAAAAGACTTGTTTCTTGAGATTGCTTCTGTGAGCGTTCGTCAAAAGGCTTCTAATTTCTCACCCAAAGCCTGCATAACTGTTTTGGTCGACTTCTGTGTATCTGTTTTCGAGAGAATCACTTTTGGATTTGTGCATTGTGCAAGAGTGTGCTGCCTGCCATTTATTAAGATACATACATTTACAAGAACCTCGACTTATAGTGGGCAACCTGTTGGCCATGGGTTACTACTCGTGTCGTTGGGCAGTGGGTTTTTGGTGGTTGAGCGGATTGGTCCTTATGAGGGCCACATCTGTAATACACCACATAGACCCGGATTCGCTTAGACGAGAGACTGGAATGACTTGGTTCAGTTAATCGGCTGGTGGTAACATATCCTGTGATACTATTGGCATGTTTATCTTTTTCATCATTATCCACTTGAATATCCCTCTTTTTGCATATATCCTAGAAGGTGGCTGCTGAATCAGGTCAAACTTATCTATTAACACATACGCGTTTGTGTGCCGTTTTACCCTACACTCACTCACTCACTCATAAAAATAAAAGTGTGAAACAATAGTGTTTTGATCGCTACCGTACAATAGGGGTTTTAAGGGTTATAATGAAGTTTGTTCCATTACCCCGAGAGGAGATAAATCGTTAACCTCTTGGCGTAGTTTTCTTTGGAACGACTCTATGACAGAATTTTGCTCACAATTTATGGGAGATCAACTGGGGTTGGCTATTGTATCTCAGTCGACTTGATGGATGCATTTATATTCCTTTGGACCACTCCATTGATATGCCAACGGTGTCCCATTAGTGAACACATACCTGGAACCTCAATAATATACACGCCGGCTGTTAGCGAACCTTTTTGTTCTTTCTTGCCTGCACACATAACTGAATAATGATCACACCAGGTGACATTGCACGCCTTGTGCTGTCGCTGGTCTCCCGTAAGCAAGCTCCAGGGACACAGTATCTTTGTGTCGTCATAAACGGGTATGGTCTGAACACTAACGTATCCTTTCCAATGCATGTATGTGGCTTGAATATCCCTCCCCTTGTGATGTCAAATCCGACCTCTCCCAGCATTTGAATCTGGGCAGAGTAACCGGAACTATTATGTGGAAGTGGAAATGTGGCAATACATATACAACATTGGGTTAACCAGGGCTGGAAATTAACTAAAATGGCCACCCGTCATCAGGACGTCATGTCAAGATGAACTCAAACATTGCACATAGCTTTGACACGCGCGCGGACGTATCACGCGGCTAGTCGAGAAACACCTTTCGCGCTAAAACCAACGACGTGCGCTCTGATCTTTTCACACCCTTGACGTTTACATACACCAAGATCCCGTAAAACTTTTCAATACAGCATTAGCTTCACCTTTTCACAAATTCAACTTTTAATAATGATTTATCAACCGTATTATACGGTTTTATTAATGTTATCAGGCTGCACACAAAATTAACATCGAGGGAAATCTAGCCTCGGGACCAAAATAGTCGTCGCCTTTAATGCATCATGTTTCAGGAGAGATAAACCACCCCTGAATAGAAATAACCAGCGACGTTGTGTTCTGTAGTAACAGCCTGAGAACGAATTGCTCTTTGGTAAGAAATGATCACACACCCCGCTGCACCTGCTCTTAGACAAAGAGAAACGCGGTACAGCTCGTCGTCAATAGCAGCAGGTTTTTGATCTGGTCTTTGAGTGATCATGTTGTTCGTGTGGGACAAAGATGAAGGGAGTTCAAAACGCACTTTCATTTTTTTATCCTCGGCCTGTGTGAGAAAAGAGAAACAAAGTCAGCTTTCTCTTCCTGCAAATTGTCGCCAAAGTACAACATGGAAATACCGATTTTATGAGCTTTACAAAGGTGCGCGTGTGTGCAAGGGGGAACAGAGAGAGGGAAAAGTGAGTAAAAGCGGGGTGGTAGGGGTGTTTGATTGATTGAGGCTGGCGCCGTTGAGCATGTACGCGTTAACCTGGATTGATATGATATGTCCAATTAAGTCATCAAAGTAAGAATAATGAGCACGAGCGGTGTGGCTTCTAAATCAGCGCGTCAATACAAATTACACTTAAACGAGTAGTAACCATGGCTAATCTGTAACCATGTGCACGTGTTAAATGAACTGATACAGCTGCAATTGGGAAGTCGCCATACACGTCGACTGACTGATCATGGAGCGGCCTAACACAAATAAAGTAGTTGAACAGGTGTTTCGAGTCTTTTAGAGTTAAAGAGCTGGTAGAGCAGACAGACTTGTAATAATCTGTGTGCAAGTGTAAAACTACATCAACATCAGACATATAATCGCTGAATGTGTGTAACTGTAAACAATACTATAGATGACCCAAGCAGTAATCTTGTTGATTTTCACCAGAACAGCTTTCGTTGTCAGACAACACGCTGCGCGCTCTGATTAGTCTCGCTATGTTCTTATCTGTCTGTGTAATAAACAAACAGTGTTCACCGTGAAAAGTTACCCGACAGCAGGACGTGTGATTAGGCTAGATCTACCCGTCCGGCCATAAAATCACCCGTCAGTGACGGGCGGACGGGTGTTAATTTCCAGCCCTGGGTTAACCAATGGGAGCTGGACTCGGTAGATGAGGACATCTTCTTTCCCCCAGAAAGCTAATGGCTCGGCGATCTTAGCATAGTTATGTACACATTGTCTATAGTAGCCAGTCATGCCTAAAAATGACCGAACATCTTCCACAGTCTTTGGGGTAGATAGATTCACAATTGTAGATACTGTCCGTGTCAGTGTTAATACTATTTGCTGACACAGTATTACCCAATAATTTAACTTCTTTCAGTCCGAAATTACACTTTGCAGGTTTTAACTTTAGTCCAGCTTCATGCAGACTGTCAAAGACTAATTGAAGGTGCATATGTTCCACTTAGGTACGAGAATACACTACAATGTCATCTAAATAAACCATTACACAGTGTCCAATGAGGGCTTTTAACACGTAATACATAGTGCGCTGGAATGTCCCTGGGGCGGTGGCGAGACCATGCGCGTAAATTCGTATAGACCACGATGACAACCGAAAGCTGTTTTCTCAATATCTTCTTCTGACACTGGTATTTGATGGTAGCCCGATTTGAGGTCTAGAGTGCTAAACACCGAACTTCCGCCAACCTGGTCAAGAATATCCTGAATGAGGGGTAAGGGGTATTGGTCTTTGAATGTGACGCTGTTCAATTTTCTGTAGTCCGCGCAAAATCGTATCGAGCCATCTTTCTTGGGGAATAGAGTGATGGGAGAGGCCCATGGTGACATGCTTGGTCGAATTATGCCTTCTATTAATAATTCGTCAATGCAGTCACTCACGATTTTGCTTTGGTCAGTGCAGTTCTGTACGCAGATTGTTTTATCGGCTGTGAGGTCGTGTGGATTTTCATGGGTGTCATTCTGCAGGTGCCCCTTGGTTCTGTTTTGTCCGCGAGGACGTCTTTGTTTGCTTTCACAACCCGGGCGATTGGCTCGTTGCCCACTTTTGGCAAGATAGTTAATGAGCCGGCAAATACCGCTGACTTCGGACACAAGGGATGGAGCGGCCATTGGGTATCAAACCACGTCAACACATTCCGCCCATAATCTATGACACCTTTCCCCCGGCGAATTGCATCATCACCGAGAATACATTGATGTGGTATTCCGTCTACTATAAGGATTTTAATAGGCACTGCATCATTTACACTGAGTTTGGTTTGTCCGTGAACATTTATTTTCTGTCCAGTGACGGATATGAGTTCACAAGATGCTTTTAACAATTTAATTCGGTTAGTGGAGGTTATTATATGATCGAACACGTCACGACGTAGTTAAGTACACAAGGCACTGGTATCAATGAGAGCTTCACATGTAATATTGTGTAGTTCCAACGGTACCCACGAGCGTCCATCACTTATCGTCGTCTTGTGGGTCCGGGGGTAGAATAGGTCCACTGTATCCTTCTGCATGTCGTAAGAGGCGACTAATAGGGGGCAACCTGTTGGCCGTGGGTTGCGACTCGTGTCGGGGGAAAATGGGATCCAGGTGGTTGAGTGGAGTGGTTCTTTTGAGGGCCATATCTGCAACATACCACTCTGGCCCGGATTTCGTCTAGACGAGAGGCTGGAATGGCCTGGTTCAGTCAATCGGCTTGTGGTGACTGGCCCTAGGATAATCGTTTCCATTTTTATCTTTTCCATCTCCATTTTCATTTATCCTAGAAGGCGGCTGCTTAATCAGGTCAATCTTATCTATTAACCTTTCTTGGCACCATATAACACATACGTGTTGGTGTGCCGTTAAACCCTATTCTCACTCACTCACTCACTCACTTATCGTCGCGACGCACCTTGCACGTTTTTTGGAGGCTGTTGATGATGGGGCATGCTTGCAGTTGCGGCACGCTTGCGTAGGAAACAATCCTTGCCCATGCAGCCAGGTTGTTTACATTCGAAACAAATGTCAGCGGCCTCCTGGAAGGGGCGATTGAAGCTCTCAACAGTTTCATAAGTCGTCTGCTTTTAATGCTCGAATTCATTGCAGAGTTGTTCATTCTCATTTAGAGATAAGAATGAAACTCGGAGGTGGTCACGTAGAGGGGGCCAGGGAGTCGCTTCGCGGTCGTGCTGGAGACTGAGAAACGGTTCCAGCTCCTTACGGAAGGAACCAGAAACACTGCCGGCGGTGATCTTAATGACGGCTCCTCTTAGGTTTTGAAACAGCGGGATAGAAAGCTCTACCTCTGCGATCCATTCTCTAACAGCAAAAGGGGATGAACCGTCACATACCGTAATGCGTCAGGTCTGCTCCTTCCCGATTTCTCACTGTCGGTTCAATGCAGCGGTGTTGATTTGACGTTGGTGATTGTGCGACGCGTTCCTCCATTGTTCGGGTTTCCGTGGCAATGAGCGCCTGGGTTTATTCGTGAAATTATTGTTGATTCATGGTAACTTAAAACGGGTCGCCAGTTGTAAAATTGATGTCTCCCTCTAGTTGAGAGTTTATCTTTACAAAAATCCTAATTCGAGTCCGGCGGGCAATGGTAGTCCCCGTTTTGGATGATGCTCAATAAAAGTAGATTGGTAATTCACCACAGAGTAATTTTTATTGGTTCAAAGTCTTTCAAGTAATATCGAGGTTTCCAAATCAAGTTTCGTTACACGTTGCCAAATATATTCCGAACCTTAGGCAAATGACTGCACTCCATACGTTTCATTCAAGATGTAGGATGAGTGATTCCGGAGGAGTGAGTAAGGAGTTCCAGAAGGGAGCTCCTTATAAAGAATTTCGCCTTGGCATGGGGCCAACCTATGTGCGTCACAAATTCGCATCGGGAAGTTTAATGACAAAATTGTAATTTTGGAAATAATTGTCATTTACGACATGAACGAAACCTAACAATATAAGTAGGCTACATCACAGGTATTTCGGCGTGATATTATACGCCAAATACTCACTGACACACCATCGATGGAGTATTTCACGCTATAAAACTTATTCATGATAAAGTAGGACGTTGACGTCAGCGTTAAAAAGTTGTGTAACTTGTCCCATCGTAGAAGAGTTGCGTAACTTGTCGAATTGCCAAGCGTTGGACGTGACACAAAGATCATCTATGAAGGTCGAGACGTCAATGTAAAACTTTACATCATGTTGCTGCATTTCCAGTCTTTTTATTAGATTCTAGTCAAGCCATCCCAGTACAGTTTCTAAGAAACTGTACTAGGATGGCTTGGCGTTCCAGACCTTTCCCAGTCTTTTGCTTCTTGTGAGGTGTATCCAAAGTGTCCGTCACTTATCGTTTTCCCCCAGTAGTAAAGCTAGAGGATGGTCTACTGTGTTGCAGCTGTGGTGTTTGAAGAACCTTGGAGGTAGAGAAATTGTGTATTTTTTAGTTCAGATCAATTCCCCTTGTGGGTGCGGGGGTAGAATAGGCCCACTGTATCCTCCTGCATGTCGTAAGAGGCGACTAATAGGGGGCAACCTGTTGGCCGTGGGCGCATCCCAAAACCATGGTTTAACCAAGACTGCCAGGACGCCATCAACCACAGAAAAAGGGCCCTTAAGTTATTTCAAACTCACCCAACCCATGCAAACCTGGCATCATTCAGGGCAGCGATAGCGAGAGCTCAGCGGGTCGTTAAAGAAAGTAAAAAGAATTCATGGAAAAGTTATATATCAAAATTAAACTCGAGAACATCAATCAAAAAGACATGGGAAATGGTCCGCAAAATAAGTGGAAAAAACACCTCTTCCACTTCTTCTTACCTTCTAACACCAGATGGTAATGAAGTAAAAAACAAACAAGAAATATCTAACATCATAGCGGACACAATAACCATGAATTCTTCCACTGCTAATTATACTGAGAAGTTTCAAAGACATAAACAGATTACAGAAAGAACAAAACTTAATTTTAGGTCAAACAACAAAGCAAATTATAATGTTCCTTTTACTTTAGAAGAATTGAAAGAATCTTTGAAACTCTGGAAGGACACTGCAGTAGGACCAGACGATGTTCATTACCAACCCGTCGAGCTACAGGCCCATCGCTCTCACGAGCTGTCTCTGTAAAACCATGGAGCGAATCGTTAACAAGCGTCTTATGTGGTACTTGGAAACTAATAATATAATAAATGAACATCAATCTGGCTTTAGAAAAGGCCGATGTACCACAGACAACCTTGTTAATTTAGAGTCTTATATTAGGGATGCATTTTTAAAGGGGGACCATGTCGTGTCTGTGTTTTTCGATCTTGAGAAAGCATATGACACGACATGGAAATATGGGATTTTAAAAGATCTACAAGAAGCTGGTCTTCGAGGTAATATGCCACTATTTATACAAAATTTTTTAAATGATAGATTTTTTAAGGTAAGAATTGGGTCATCACTTTCGGAACAAGATGGTCAGGAAATGGGGGTCCCACAGGGCAGCATTCTTTCTGTCACACTTTTCAATTTAAAGATCAATATCATCACAAAAGTTCTTAAACCTGAAATAGAAAAATCACTTTATGTAGACGATTTCGTTATATCTTACCGATCCAGCAGTATTACCACCATAGAACGCCACCTACAAATCAACCTTAACAAAATTCAGAAATGGGCAGATGCAAATGGTTTCAAATTTTCCACTACAAAAACAGTTTGTGTACATTTTTGTCAAAGAAGGGGCCTTCACCCTGACCCAGAATTAACCATCAATGAAAATCCCGTCCCTGTTGTGGAAGAAACCAAATTCTTAGGTATCATATTTGATTCAAAACTTAATTTTAAATCCCATATTAATTACATCAGGAATAAATGTCTCAAGGCAATGAATCTTCTTAAAGTAGTGTCCAAGCTGGACTGGGGAGCTGACAGGCAGGTCCTGCTCAGGCTCTACCGGTCCTTGATAAAATCAAAGCTTGACTATGGCTGCATCGTTTACGGTGCAGCTCGAAAATCTTATCTAAAACGACTGGACATAGTCCTGAATCAGGCTCTGAGGATTTGCCTTGGGGCATTTCGAACATCACCCATTGAAAGCCTCCACACTGAAGCCAATGAAATGCCTATCCATCTAAGAAGAAACAAACTGGCCCTTCAGTATGCAATTAAAATAAAAAGCAATCCAGATCACCCTGCCTATGACATTATCTTCCATCCCAAATACCAAGTAATATATGAAAATAAACCTAATGTCATACCACCTCTTGGCATCCGTATTCAAGAATCGCTAAACAACATATCCAATAATTTAGACATTATTGCTCCAAACAAAATTCCCGAAACACCACCCTGGCAATTGAACACACCAACAATAGACACATCCCTTACCAAATATGATAAATTAAATGCTAATGACCTCTTGATGAAATTTAATGAAATAAAAGAACATCACAAAGACAAGATACTTATTTATACTGATGGATCCAAAGATGCAAACCGTGTGGGCGCTGGAGTCGTGTTCGGACCTCAGACCCACAAGGAAAGACTGCCTGGTGCAGCATCTGTTTTTACAGCTGAAGTTACCGCAATAAGGATGGCATTGGGCCTTATTGCTCGCCATCCCAATGCAGATTTTACAATTTTTAGTGATTGTTTATCTGCCCTGGAGGCAATTGGGAATAAGTTGTTATCGTGCCATATTGTTGTAGATATTTTAGAAAATCTTACTCGTTTATCCATGCTGGGTAAAAATGTTGAGTTTGTCTGGGTACCCAGTCACATAGGTATCCCAGGCAACGAAAGAGCCGATAGGACTGCAAAGGAAGCCCTACATGAGCCAGTGTCTGAAACCAAGATTCCCTTTACAGACTTAAAACCGCAGGTCGTTAAACTTTTTAAACAAAAATGGCAGGACCAGTGGGATGAATCCATTCCAAACAAACTTTACGAAATCCAGCCTCAACTTGGGGAGTGGCCACACAACTGCAGAGAGAGCCGAAGAGAAGAGGTCGTTCTTGCTCGCGCTCGTATAGGACACACCTATACAACTCATGCATTTCTACTAAGGGATGAGCCCATCCCTGAATGTATTCCTTGTCAATGTGCCTATACTGTCAAGCACATTCTCATCGAATGTGCTGATTTGATTTTGATCCGAAATCGCTTCTTCCGGGTTCAAACCCTTTCAGAATTGTTTGAAAGGGTGAATCCATCCAAGATACTTGGATTCATAAGAGAAATTGGACTTTTCTATAGATTTTAGACCATACAATTCTCAAATTATTATATATAATTCAATTAATATAATTCAATTAATACTAATAGGTTTAATTTTTAGTTAGTTTTAACCCTTGACTCCTTCTTATCCTTTCGTACTAGTATTTACCCCTCCTTAAGTAGGCACCATATAACACACTAGTGTTGGTGTGCCGTTGAACCCTATACTTACCTTACCTTACCTTCGTTTCTAACCGGCGTCCGCGATGTCATTTGCAGCAAAATAAAATTCACAATAATTGTCCAACTTTCATGTTCCTTTTCTAATTCTTTGACAGTTCCAAATAACTGAGACATTGTTACAGGTTATTGCACAAAACACAAATATACAAACGCCAGTGGGTACAAAACTCCGGGCAGACACAATGACAATGCAGTTTTTTTTGCGGGCGATATTTGCGGTCTGACGCAGGGTACTGCTTCGATGCACAATATACACACGAAACAGTAAATATACACAGTCAATGTTTGACCCTCGATGTGTACAACATCCCGTTAATCCTCGTCGCCAAAATATGTAATGTTTTGATCCATCTGAGTGTTTGAAACAGCAACTCACAACACAACATAACTTGAACAAGAACCGTATATTCAACGACAAGCCAGTCACATCATAAACAAGATAGTGTCTTTTTAAAAAGTACACTAGCACACCACAAACTGAAAACCACACCCCGTCGTTCAAGTATGAGTCCCAATAAAACCCGTCGTACCCCGTGACCTTTGACTCCTGATTTTTTTTGTTTTACAACTTCTGGTGGTCTGTTTTTAGCTCTGCTCTTCAGCGGAACTTATTATATACATTGACTTTCTTTTCTTATACAGCATGCTATCTGCTTCAATTTACATATGGACCCCTCTCATGAGCGTCAATAGGCAACATGTAATACACTAGTTATGGTGTGCCATTAAACCTGTACTGACCCTATGGGCGTCAAACTCTTAATAACAAAAAAATTGAATGGTCAATCAGATTAACTTTGACGGCTCTGGGACTATTCAAGTGAGCAACACTGAATGCCCCTATGTCCGACACTGTCATGCAATCATTTATCTACATATTGGTGTATGGCTACCTTATGAGACAAGACAACCCCCCCACCACCACCCCCCTCCCACTCCCTCTCCCCTCCACAGGCATCATCCCTGACTTGCCCAGGCGCCATCCCGCTGGTATACTGATCACTGGGTCAACTTCTGCAATGTAGCTTTTCTCCAGGCCGGCCATGACATGATCCCGACGGTTGTCTAGGCTGTCATAGCCACTAGCGTGAGTGGCATACTCGAGCGGTGTGTACCTCAAGGTGCTGATGTTAACCCAATCATGTTTGCTTGAAAAGACACATGGACAACTCTCATATTGTCCCTCCCCCACCTCCTCTATGTGAGTCATGGGGGAGAATAGGCCCACTGCATCCTCCTGCATGTCGTAAGAGGCGACCAATAGGGGGCAACCTGTTGGCGGTGGGTTGCGACTCGCGTCAATGGGCTTTTGCATCTTCCACTTGTATTTCCCGCTCTTTTTACCATTTATCCTACAGTATACGGCAACTTAATCAGGTCAACCTTATCTTTTCAACTTTGTAGGCACCATGTAACATATTTGTGTCGGTGTGCCGTTAAACCGTATTATTATTTACTTCTTCATTCTGATGGCCACTTATAAACAAAAATTAGTCCTACATGACATTTAACTGTTTGAATGTTATAAATCCACTAACGCACATAGTTTAGCATGTCTTTCTCATATCATTCCTTTACTAGGCCAATGTCACATAGTTTTGAGGCCCTGTGATACATTGGATTGTGCCACTGAACACTATGTTCAATCATGAACGTTGTGGTTTAGTGTTGTCATAACGTTAAGTTGAGAATCAGGTCAAAAACAGCAGAGCCTTAAGGCATGATATGAAACTATACAAAAGTGTAATCAATATATACACTTTCGTAACAATAATGTTTTAAAAGATCACATGAAAATAGCTATTGATTCATGAACATGTGTTACAGGAGAATTGTAGCTGACCGAAACCGAATACATCAGAATGGAAGACGTTAAAGCGTTGATAAAACTGGAGACCCCTGATGATGTCAACGATATATCGTCATATTGCTTCAGCAATGGAAGCAATACGAAAGCCCATAGAAGAACGCATACTGGTGTAAAAGCTTATAAATGTGACATTGGTGGAAAGTCTTTCACTCAAGGAAGTACTCTGACAGGACATATGAGAAAGCATACTGGTGAAAAACCTTTCAAATGTGACACTTGTGGAAAGTCACTTGCTGATGGAAATACTCTGAAACGACATATTAGAAGGCATACTGGTGAAAAAACCTCACAAGTGTGACACTTGTGGAAAGTCGTTTGCTATTGGAAGTACTCTGACAGGACATATGAGAACGCATACTGGTGAAAAACCCTACAAATGTGACACTTGTGGAAAGTCGTTTGCTGATGGAAGTACTCTGACAGGACATATGAGAATGCATACTGGTGAAAAACCCTACAAATGTGACACTTGTGGAAAGTCGTTTGCTGATGGAAGTAATCTGACAAGACATATGAAAAGGCATACTGGTGAAAAACCTTACAAATGTGACATTTGTGGAAAGTCGTTCACTCAAGGAAGTACTCTGACAGGACATATGAGAAAGCATACTGGTGAAAAACCTCACAATGTGACATTTGTGGAAAGTCGTTCACTCTAGGAAGTACTCTAATAAGACATATGAAAACGCATACTGGTGAAAAACCTTACAAATGTGACATTTGTGGAAAGTCGTTCACACAAGGAAGTACTCTGAAAGGACATATGAGAAAGCATACTGGTGAATAACCTTTCACATGTGACACTTGTGGAAAGTCGTTGACTTTTGGAAGTACTCTGGCAGGACATATGAATAGGCATACTGGTGACACTTGTGAAAAGTCGTTTGCTCATGGAAGTCACCTGACAGAACATATGAAAAGGCATACTGGTGAAAAACCTTACAAATGTGACAAATGTGGGAAGTCGTACATTTTTGGATGTTATCTGACAGGACATACTAGTACAAAACCTTACGAGACATATTCGGAAGCATGCAGGTAAAAACTGATTAACCAACCTGTTCATCAAAGAAATTGATGATCATTGGTACTGAGTAGACTAACAGTATCATCTGTGTCTAAGTCATGAGCATTCAACACCTTTCTTCAAGGAGGGACAAAATATTTGATTTTGTGTTTCCAATATACGCATAGCAATAATAAGTCGGCATCATCATCGACCACCGTTGGTGTGAATTAGAGAGCCCAGGTAATCTGGAGTCTGTATTATGTTGGCTCTCATTGTTTATATAGGTGAATTAGGTTCCTTGTCCAGGGGTGACCATTGATAACGACATTTGCTGGAAGAAATATGGCAAAAAATGATCCTCTTACGTAGCATAGGGCGATTCACTATGGTTGTTATACTTCTATATGACATAACTGTTAATAAATACTTTGTCAATAACATATCGTATAATGGTAGAAGTTTAGGAATGAAATAAATAAATATAATGTTCATTATCATGTGTGAGTCAGTCCATAATTTCCCCATGATGAGTACATTGACAGCTATGGCTCCTATAGAAAATAGCTATAGCCTCATCTAATTAGTTCATATCAGTATCCAAACGGTATCAAATAGCACCGACCAATGGGCGAAAGAAATATAGGCTTGTATTCATCAAATGCTTTGATGTCATCCCAGATTTTTCCGACACTTTTACCCTGCCTACGACGTACAACGGGTTATACATTTGCATAATACCTTGTACGAAGGGGGTACGCTTTTTTGCCATTTCTACCTTGTTCGATCAAAGAAATTCGCATAATGATCATGTACGACTGGGTATAGACTAACATTTTCGTCATTGAACCATTCAATACCTTTCGAAGTGCTGTGGCAAACCCCTATTTGCAAGTGCCCCCCCCCCACCCCGGGGGTGCAGCATCCGTTTTTACAGCTGAAGTCACTGCAATAAAAACAACATAGAGCCATATTGCTCACCACACCCATCCAAATTTTACCACTTTTAGTGATTCTTTGTCTGCCCTGGGGGCAATTAAAAACAAGTCATTATCGTGTCATATTGTTGTTGATATTTTAGAAGATCTTACTGCTGGGTAAAAATGTTGAGTTTGTCTGGGTACCTAGTCTCTTAGATATCCCAGGCAACGAAAAAGCCGACAGGACTGCGAAAGGGGCCCTACATGAGCCAGTGTCCAAGATCCCCTTTACAGATCCTGGTTCTCAGATAAACAAACGCCTGAAAAATAGCTGGCAAGAATTGTGGGAGGGCTGTGCCGCCAACAAACTGCTTGCCATACAACCAAATATAGGGGACTAGGAACACAGCAAACGTGAAAATAGGAGAGAGAAAGTTGTACTTGCTCGTGCACGAATAGGCTATACTTACTTAACGCATGGATATCTGCTATAAATGAAGCTATGCCACAATGCATACCTTGCAATGAACCTTTTACAGTAAAACACTTCTTAGTAAATTGCGTAGATTCTAGCCATATACGGCAAAAATATTACAATGTGAGAGATATAAAAGAACTCTTTGACACAGTAAATCTTTCAACAATCATTAAATATATCAGACACAGGTCTATTCTACAGATTTTAATTCAATCTCACTTTTACATTTTATTTCAACTGAATTCAATCAAATCAATTTAAATCCACTAATGTCGTAGATTAACCCATCTTTGCCTGGCATAATATGACACTATTGTGTCGACGTGCCGTTAAACCTTATACTAACCATTACCATTACCATTCCTCTTTATATTGAAGATTCGCCATGCCGCACACATATTCCAAATAAGACATGCACTCGCCATATATATTACAAATCCGCCATACATCACACATTTCCTATACAACAAACATCTACTTTATATAACAGTCAGCCGTTTTGCTCAATTGATGTACGATGGCGAGCCAATGCTTTCCACTACCCTCATAATGTTCAGTTTTGTTTTGTCAACCATATGAGTGATTAAACCCTAAGTTTTGTTTTAACATTTCTCCATGAACATCCCATAACCAGTTAACATAAGTTGTGTTTGGAAATGTTATGGCAAGTTCATTGCTGTCTGCATGATGAGGACACGAGACGGTCAATATCAACGCATAAGTAATGGTTTGTTGCCTACAAAGTACGATTAAACCGGAGCTACTACGCGTAATAGAAGTCTACACGTCATGTGAATTAGTAGATTTTGTAATCATTCTGCGACGTCTATCATTAAGGAATGAGTCGGGTTTTGTCCTTTATCCCCCACCCCTTCGATCTTATTTGTATTGCAGATACATTGCTCATGTACTGCACAAACGATGGGTGCCGATGTGTCAAATGAATGCGCTACATGGTGCTAATAATGCAGGGCCCGGTAATGAATATGACCCGATGTAATCGATGGAAGGCCAAATGTTGAGAAAACCTACACTGACTATCTCTGAAGTAGTCACCATCATCAACTGATCATTTCAAACACTATGGAGTGATCTCAGGGATTCCTTCCACACTGTGTATGTTTTAGCGCTTGAAGCATACACTACGCCCTACCATTGTCACTGTCATTGAATTTAAGCCTGGGCCCAAACCTCATCATGAGAATGATATTGAAGGAATACAATCGCATATATTGCCAGTGAATACGGCATCCATTGGTCAATCTGGTTGTGTAATTCATGCTCGGCTGGGTTGGCATAATACTATGTAAATATCAGTTATCTGCAGTATATGCTTCTATGTTGACCCTACGTTGTCTAGCAATGATTCGGTTGTGTTTTCTTAAGCATATTATGCCATAGCAAGCGACGATTGCTCCTGTACAACAAACAGTCACATTGCCTATGGTGGTATCTTGATTACACACCAATATCACGGCAGCTTTCCCAGAGTAATTGAGCGCCGAGTTGGATGGGTGTTAATGGATGCCTATTTGATGACCGGGTATATGAAATGAAAATATCCAGACAGGCCATTTGGTATCCGTGAGGCTATTAGTTTAGTGAGTTCAATCATCTAGTGCTTGTCAATAGTCAAGGCGAGCTAACGACATCAGGTTTATGTTATTGGTCAGAAGCTCGCTTCCCGTGTCCAATCTTCCGAGTGATAGCCGCTGAATCTATATGGATAATATATATAGATCTAGTGGCTCGGAGCATGGAAGGTTGGTAGCTGAAACCAGGCCAGTTGTTTAGAAGCCGCCCACTGCAGACCAAACACGCATATATACTTGGTGTATTGAACGGATGCTGAGACACAAGAACCTTATTGTACCAGTTAATGTATCGATGACCGCAGCCATTAGTCAGTGTATTTAGACGAATGATCAATAAAACATTCAGATGATAATTTGTTTACCTTCCTATTAGTCAAGTACTTGGGGAACCCAACCGGAGTCAAGACAGCTTCTATGAGCACATTATTAAAGGCCTCCCACCTTATAGCTGAAAGGGCTTGCAAGTCTTCTAAGTTCTCGGCTCATCAAGAACACAACTTAATTATTGTTTCACGAGTTGGTGCGATACAAAGGGCCCAGGCGAAAATCTGACATTTCTACACGTCTCTGCACTTCATGTCGTAAGTAGTTTTTATCAAATATAATATGAAATTATTTGACTTATGATGTCTATCTCGTTCAATGCAATCCACATTGTTTTGCTATTGCAATATGTAGCCCATATTTCATGGCGAAATGCTGTTGTTTTATCATGGTACATGGATCATAATGTGTACTTTTTATAATGCATATTGTTGCTGATGATGCAGTAACGAATCATACGCTTAGACGTGGGGTGGGTGTAGGGGATATATTTAATATACAGCGAGATTGATGTCTAGGGAGCGGCGCGTTCTTTCTTACACAGTAACTGTGAGTTGCTTTTCCCATTTCCGTATTACTTACCTCGTGGAAGCTTATGAGGCTCCACTTACAATTCGGACGGATTTAATATGCCTTGAAAATAACATCTTATCCCAAACATCCAGCATTTAACTTGACTATCCCATCCCGAAGATATTCATTTCTCCGAAAGCAGACCGAATGCCATCCCTTTTGTTTGGCTTTTGTATCAAGGATGACAGGGATGAGTCATGCCCCAATCAGGATATCGCTGACTGTGCCGCAATTTCCCCATTTGGCAGGACCCCAACGGCTGATTTCCGTGAAATTATAGATGAATGATCGGACCATACTGTCATCTACAGAGGTTGAAAGGGTGGAACAGTTGTGGCTGCAGCTGTGATGGGTGCAACAGTGTTCCGTATGCGTTTTGCCTCCTCATTTATCCATCTTTTACTCCGACGAAAAAGCTCTCGAGACAGCTCTGGAACTCATTGCCATATCTCGTGAACTAATTTGAATAATGTTTTTGTTTGTTTTTTATATACAAAAGGAGTTGTTTGTGGCAAGTATATCTTGTTTGTGTGGGTTCCGAGCCGTGTCAGGATACCTGGCAATGCGAGAGCAAACCAAGCTCTCAACCAGGATGTGGCTGAGTCCCCGTCAGATTCATTAAAACAAATGGTAGGAACAATGGGACGAATCCCCCACCAACAAACTTCATGAAATTCAATCCCAACTTAAGGAGAAGACACAGCTGCAGAGGCAGCCGTAGATTAGAGGTTATACTTGTCCGTGGTCGTATAGGTCAACTTTTACAACTTATACACGCTTTTCTACTGTGGGATGAACCCATCCCCGAATGACTGAAAATAGAATGTGGCACAAAATATTTCCAATGAGTTCCCCAAGAAGTCATAGGTTTGAATAAGAAATATTAGCCCCAGTCAAGTCTTTCATTGTTTTTTCTGCCATCTATCACAGCGAAAACAAACCTGAAAAGAGATCGGTGGGGCTCCAACATTTGACGTGCTGTACATGTTTAGCTAGTTCGGTCCCTCAACAACAACAACAAAGTCAATAGCAACGCCATGCGGTATTCAACAAACCTTTATTTGATATTGAGTATGTGTTCCATGGTGAATGTCCTCAAGTAATAGTAAAATATATCGTCGTTATGTGAAATAACACGTATTTGCAGCGTAACAGGGGCTAGTCAATATTCACTGTTTCACTAACACACTCTCGGTCACCCACGTACTTACTCACTCACTCACTCACTCACACATTCTGTACTTATACTCAAACTCGGTCACTGAATCACGCACTCACATGCGCACTGATTTCCTCAATCTATACTCAATCGCCCTCACGATCATATATCCACTAACTTGGACAAAAACTAATTCACATTCTGAGTAACCCACCCACTTGCATAAAAACTCACGGCCATACTTTCTTGTGTATCTTTCCTATTGTTCTGTGCAAATGACTCGCCGGTCATAAAGCATGGCCATTTGAAGCTCATTGACAAGTTACTCACGCTTCAGGTTATATCCATATCTACTATGACGCATGCATCAATCTACACAGACTCCGAATACGGTGTGTGTAGTCGATGTGATAGGGTAGGCCTACTGTTGACACGACGAATTCGAACAACCGTTCCATTAAAATTAATAAACTGTTGAAAAGATACAATCATTTATCACGCATACGGGTCTGGTACCTGCTTTGCCTTAACCGTAAATTATGTGTGTTGCACTGTTCAAAGAAATGTAAAGCTGGTCGATGAAATAATTCTCCATGTGATGGGTTATTTCGTCCTTTGCTTTGACTACCACGGATAATTAATGCGAAGATAATTTTGTTCTTCTATGATCTTCTAAAATGTGTAATCCTAGTTAGAAGTGGGAAGGGGGCTGTGAGAAGGTAATTTTATCATATTTCGGACGCATTCTTCATTTATCTTCTAAAAGGAGGGGGCTGTAAGAAGGTAATTCTGAAAGTCTTCGATGGGATCGATTTGGTTGGATTCTGCATGAATTATGATAATGGTCGATGTAGCGGTAGAGGTAGAACGCTCGATGGACAGGGAAGAAATTCCCATACCCTATACCATGCTCCCTTCCCTCCGGGTCACACAGGCGCTCGCTTAACGTACCATTAGTTGTACAAATAATGGGCGTCGCAGCCAATCATCGTCAATAACACATTTCCCTCATAACTCCTACTGACGCTGATATAGCGGAGAGTTATTCAACAAATAGGTTTCTAGCTTTAAAGGTATCACCATTTAATTTTAACTCTTCAGCATTTTCATGTGGTCTTGTTGTCCATGCCGATCGATAAGACATAAGATAATAATGCATAATATATTTGATCCTGAACAGACCAACTTCCAAAGAAAAAAGTTGTTTAGTTCTCTTCCTTGATATGGTGTTACTCAAGTCATCTCACTTACACCTCAAAACGTAAAAAAAATCAATAATACGCCATAGATCTGCCATAGTTAGCATGCCCATATTCGGACGCACGTCAATTATATAACATATATTCAGCAAATATCGAAAAGCTGTGTCGCTGTACATGGCCAAAAGAAGCCGAACAGCGTTAAATTTGGAATCAACAACAACAACAACAACAATCGAAAAGCAATCATGATCATCAACCACACAACTAACATTTATATAACATAGGTCTACAGTATAATATGAATTGTCCATACATATTGCTTCCAGTATACATTACAGATACACTACACACTCGCCAGACAGCTCACATCCACTTTATATTGCACATCCTCTCTGCAGTACGCATTCCCTATAAAACAAGCATCCCCTAGATAAAGCAAATCCATCATACACTGCACAATCCATCTGTATTTACTCTCTATTGCACACATCTGTCTTGCTAAGCCATTGCTTTCCACTATATTATTATCAGCGATATGACTGATTGAACCCTTAGTTTTGTGTTATCATTTCACTATGCACAACCCTTAACCAGTAAGCAAAAGATGTGGTTGAAAATGGCATTGCGTGTTTGAATTTGATTGTGATGCACCAATAGCCCGGGGGGGGGGGGGCACTTGGCCTTATTCTGGATAGGGGTGTGCCGCGGGACCTCGAAAACCCGTACCCGTCGTACAAGGTCAAAATGGCCAAAAACATACCCCGTCGTACATGGTATTATGCAAATGTATAACCCGTCGTACAGATTAAAGCTGAAAAACATACCCCGTCGTACAAATATGAGGTAAAAAAACCCGTCGTACAAGTCGAGAGGCCGAACAAGCATACCCCGTCGCGCGGCACATATATACTACCTCTATACACTTAAGTGCCCCCCCCCCCCCGGGCCAATAGCCCTCACATCAGAGCAACCATGCGTCATGGGTGGCGGTACATTATGACAAGGACCCGGCTTAAGAGTCCGGTGCATTAGCTTCCAGCTCTGCTTTGTTCTTTGTATTTATATTACAGTTACAGTGGCTGTGTTCTGTACAATAGATGGTTGATTCGGTGTCACATATGCACCAAGAGGAGATCAATAGGGTGCGGTCTGAAATATGCGCGATGTCATCGATGGAAGGACAAATGTTGACAAGAGCTAAAGTTTGAAGGAAACAGAAGTAACTACGTCCTGCTATTGACATTGTCATTAGATGGAAGTAAGGCCTTAAGCAGCACGTGTTCCGAGAAGCCTCATTGATTTGGTCCCATTGGAATTGGAATACTGGAAACTATCTTTTCTTTTGATTTTATATTATAAATGAAGAATGACCTTTATCATTTGATATCGTTTTCGTTTTTCTTGGTGTTATTCAATGTGGTTTTTAGTCGCCAACGAACATGGCGTAGACAGAGTCTGGCATTTATTTGATAGGTTTGTGAAACCCTGGTTTCAGGTGCCAATGTGGAGGCTGCTTAACCATGCCAACTTTTGTCTGCTGTGTGAGGGTTGAAAATTTACCAGACGACACTCCAAATTTTAATGCTGTATGTCTCAATGAAGATGTGTTGGAGACAGCGTCTATGCCTACAAGCAGCATCATGGTCCATACAAGGGAAACCAGTAAGTATTGATAGACAACAAACACAAAATTATAAATTTATATTTAAAAAAATTCCCCAAACTACTGGGTCATTTTTACTCAAATGAATGATGTTTTCAATTCAGACTGAATTATCATACAGTTTATAACAGGATAACACTATTTTTGTGACTCAATCATCAAATCAATGTATGGGTTAAAATATAACATTTATTCAGCGCTGTAAAGATGTTTAAGGGTTTGTGTATGTACAGCTGGAAGCGTTACACTGGATACAGACAGTTTATCCGATGGTGCTACCATTATCTGGGAAAGAAAATTCGAATCCCTATACCATCCTGTGTAACATCAGTTATACGAAAAAACATTTCCAGAGGAGTCAAACAATTATGTGGGATATGAAACTAGCACTTAGAGAAGCGTGAGCGGAACTGATCAACTGCTTGGTCTTTTCTGGGATCTCGAAGGTGGAGTTGAGATTGGGTGGGATTCCAGTGCTTCCATCTCCTCATCATTTATGTCACTGGCCTTGCATATGCTGACTGTCATTGCCAAAAGATCTTCTACATAGCCTGTATTGTATATATGTGTTAGTCATTCATTTGAGATTACAGATTATAATTTTCACATAAAAGTGAAATTTAGAAACAATCCCTACCATAAGTTGGATCATTCAGCACTTTCCTCACTGTGTGACCTCCTCCCTTGTGTTTGGGGTAGTGGAGGCTGTACATGTCCTCACCCTGCGCTGTTATTCTTTGTTCTCGTCCAGCATTTTCATTGAAATGCATAGTTCAATGATTGATCTGAAATCATTTATCTCTATCAGTTTGAAATAGGATAAGTTTGTGCTTTTCATGTTTGATTTATTGGATGTTTTGTGATAAGTTGGATTCAGCATTAAATTAACCTTAATCATGACTAGAATGAATGACGTGAGGAAAGATACTTCATCAGCTTGTTTATTCCACTTTGTTTTTGTTTATGGATCCACTTGTCAAAAACAATCCTACATTTGAAAGAAGGTCTCAGACTGGGATAGTTCTCTTCTCTCAGACCAGGGTAACTGAAAGCATCTCTCAGAAGGCTGTGGAAAGCCTCTATGTAGGAGGTCTCTCTGATAGTCTCTTGATGTCCTTGCACTCTCTTGTTGGTGATCTCTCCAATTCCATTGCACACCTCGTATCTAAGGACATAAAGAGCTCTCAAGGAAATTTAAGGAACTCGTGGTCTCTGAACTCTCTCATCACCTGGCTTGATCCACCTTTTGCATCTCTCTCTCTCATGAAGACAGGACTGGAACAGACCACCTCCCAGAATGAATCTTTGAATGTGGTCAAGGATTGAGAGCCACTTGTCTCCATTTCCAGGGGGGCTTGACACTACACTCCAGTACAGGTGGTTCACAATGCTTGGTATCTTGAATATCCTCAGATCTTTACCTCTGGCCACTGCCTTCAATTTCTTTTTGATTGAAATGCAGAAGCTCGGATGAACAATAGCATTGGACAGTTCATTATCATTTTACAAAAATATAATTGGAAATAGATTACCCTTAGCGACATGCCAAATGTTCAAATTCATGAGTGATGCCTGGGTGCTCCTCTTGGATAAACTTGGCAATTTGCGGGTGGCGGTCCGTTATGAGCGTCTCAACATCTAAGTAGTTTTCATCCAGTTTTCAAGTCCGGCCTTTTCAGTGGTAGCTGCCATTCTATGACTTGGTAAGATTGATAGCCTTTATTGTCCCACATAAAAAACGCAAATACAACATCTATTAGCTTAATTGACTTGGCAGTGCCCTGGACTGTTCACTGTTGTGATGTGGCACTAATTGTTACGTTTACATGCCGGACTGATTGGATTAAAATATGTTTCAAGAATCTTCGAAGTAGATAAACATTCTTATGCTCCAGTGTAGCATCAGTTTCCCGCATTCAATATCTGTAATATCTCAACGTATTAATACAGAAACCTTTGTGCACTGCTAATGAATTCCCTATTGCTAAAACAAGCCTCAGTGGGGCATTAATCTGAGGTTTACGGTGTGTGTGACGAGTGTGCCGGGGGATGGGGGGGGGGGGGGGGTGGGGTGGATTGCTTTGATCGATTTTGTAAAATGCAGTACAGTGTAGAGGTATAATACTGGTATTTGAATGATTGTGGTCTTAAGCTACCTACCGGTTCACAACACGATTGTCGCATTTTTTTCATGTTGCCAAAAGCATACTTCATTCGAAGCAATTAATGATTTTGCTTAACGTGCTCACTGTCAGAAAACCCAAGTCAATGACTGCACATTGTCTGAGTATTGGTAACCTCAGCTCAACATTAGATGAACCATTTGACGGAGAAAGGCAGAAAGTTGAAATGAAGCATTGACCGCTTGTAGGATGCGATGCATAACATAACAGATAGGCATCAAAATATTGACAGTCATAGGTTGGAACAGCAAACGTTAACCCAGTCGAAGCATTAATTGTTCATGGTTTGTTCTTTCATCCACCACAAGGGAAAGGGGAAAATAATAGAAGGTAGCTTCACAATTTGACATTGTTGATATGTCTAGCACGTTAGAATGGAAGTCTTCGAATGCATCGAAACCAATAGCAACGAGCCCTTATTGAATATTCAGCATAAGTTTGATTTGATATAGCAAACTCGATCGCATACGCAGCCACATGCGCCTAATTTGGCTCAATACGTTTCGGTTCCGGAAATTCCAAACATTGTGCTTCTACATGTGGGTCCATCGTTTGTGTGCATACATCAATATTAACATGCCCAAAAAGCGTTGGGGAGAACGTGAAGCATGTTATACTGTGAGTGTTATCACCAGAGTGCTTGTTTTGTAAGAGATATGAATCCATCCATTGGCTGCCTTCAACAGGCGGTGGGTGCCTAAAACTTGATATTCAACGACCAACAATAAGAAACTCTATTCATTACTGGACCTCCACTTGATGAAACCTCCACCGGGCGTCGACATGTTTTCTAGCTTTAGGCGTCAAAGTGAAAACACAGTGTTTACATTCACAGCAACGTTTTCTGAATTGTTCTCAGGCTGACAAAAATGGCGTACAGGCTGTGCCAATTATTCCCCATATTTCCTATTGCGGAAGTCTTTGTTTGTAATGTTAGGTTTTGAGCACATGTATGCTTGTGAAGGACAAGACATTGTGGAACATATTGATAAGGCTAACAAAGAGGTTAAGATTGGGACTAAAAACATAATCAAAGTAACAATGAAATCGTTATCAATTACAAATATGGCTAAGCAAAGATTTATTCAGTCACATGTATCCATCAAATATGCAGCATTCGTTTCTTGCCTAACGACAGTCAAGCGGTTTCTGTTGGCTGCAGCGACATTTTCATTAAATCAACATCAGTTACAAATACCATTTATCAGATATGAATCACATTGCTTTCACTCATTGGCAGAAATAACTATTGAGCAGTAGCTTGATTGGCGTTGTGGTGCTACACAGACATGGGCACTGGTGATAAATGGGATAGAAAGTTAGGCGGATACATAGGTAGGTAGGTGTAATTCAAGTGGATTGTGCCCAATGTCTGCACATAACCTGTGAATGTAGAAACAAGGTCTTTACTCCTATCAGTGATATAAAACAGGCAATACGTTCACCTATACGGCCAGGACACAGAGTAAATGAGGTCATTACTAGTGACAGTTTCAGAAAGCCGTATGATGCTCTGTCTTTTCCACTGTCTGTGTGTGACGTTAATTGTTTCAGCCATTAGAGATTGTGTCACAGTTACCATTTATTTTTGAATATGATATCAAGTATGTAATTATTGGAAGTTATATTGTAGTAGAATTCCTGTGAATAAAATATCTAGGGTGATTAGTTTGGGTAATTTATGTTACTTTACGTCGCTGTTTATCGGTCTTTCAGCTGACATCGATCGTTGCATGTGTGCATGTTAAGACATGCTGCACCGGGGTCATGACAGCAGCGTGCGAGTTTAATGGGTTTTTTGTGGTAATGAAAAGGCTTTCTAGCTATATACGAATTATTAAATATTTCTATGACCTTTTTGTGTTACCAGCCCAAACCAACTTCAACTAAGCGAAACGTAGCCACACCGGGCCTATCAGTGAGAGAAAGGGAAAACGAAAAGGCGACTTTGTAGTGTATCCATCCAAGATGCATTTGGTGGTTGTTGTCACAAGTATCTTGTGTGTTGGTCAGATAAACTGTTCTGCACGATCGGAACAGTTCGAGCAAGTTCATGCCAATGTCCAGTTTAAAAACCTTGAAATTGTGCAATCAATGCGATTAAGGTCACAGTTACAGTGCGCTGTGGCATGTTTAGAGATGGGATCTGGCTGTGGCAGCTTCTCGATTGACGCCCAGCAGACATGCAGACTCAGTGTACTGCGCCTAACCAAACCTGTCACGAAACCGGAAATGGTATTCAACAACAGCAGTGGAACAAAGATATTTGGGAAAATGTCAGGTTAGAACACATATGGTACTTCGAACGATGACTATTGCTATCAGCAAACAAACATTAAAATAACTCCTTATATTTTCTTAATGTAAATATTTCCGCTGATCATTTGAATACTCCATTACCAGGGCCGATGCAAAATTGGAACATTGCGCTCCTTGACACCCAGGAATCTTCGTACATCATTGGTCTAAGTCCTGTCACGTGGCACACTGCTCGTGACCTCTGTCCATTGTACGGTCACGGTTTCCATTTGGCATCCATCACAAGTGCTACGGAACAGGACATGCTGCGACCCTGGCTTCAACCGCTATATCAGTCGGTAAGTCTTAATCTAAAGCATGAATCGTGTTTCCGGCGGATGAACAACAATACCGCCACACATACTGTGACGACTACTGGTGGTATGTCTTATATAGTGTTATTGCTTACTTAATGAACATCAGCAATACATGACACCTGGTGCTTGCATGTTGTATGATTTATACAAACAGAGATGCGTTTTGCACCATATCGTTGCCATTAACAACGACTGAAGAAGACTCATATTCTATGTGATATGCTTGGTTGGCACAGTATGTCTTCCTGTCAGGAACCGACGAGCAGCACGAGGGATGCTGGTTATGGGCCAACCCGGAAATCTCCACACTGGATGCTGGCTTCAATGATTGGGTCTCTGGTGAACCTAACAACTCAGGAGGTAAAGAGAACTGTCTGGTATTTGATTGGAATTTGAAGTTTAACGATATATCATGCTTCCAACCCTCTCAGTACGTTTGTAAAAGATGGGCGCGAGGAGGATCAATAAACCAGCCTAGCATTGATGACGTACATACTAGCAGTCTGTGCTAACTTCTGAAATTCGTTGTTAAGTGTTTTAGACAAGATTGGCGGCATCATGTAAACAAATGACCAGTTAAATATATTGTGAATAATTCTAGATCAATTGATCACATTTTGTTTTTAGTCAACAATATTAATTTTTGCTACATGGTATCCTTAACTATTTTATCACTCTGTATGTGAGAAATTAGTCATTTACATATATGATATATTAAATACCGCACAACCTTTCTGTGAATAAAACCTTTTGGTATAAGCATGGAAATATCTTACAAACTTTATCCAGCACAGATAGATCTGCCTCACCTCCAATTAAAACCAAAGACAACATTAGCCACCATGAAGCCACCCCACACCCCCCACCCCACGATCATCTTTGAAACATTCATACCCTATTTACTCATTAATGACATTCCCTTTATGGGGCATGGCTCAAACAACCAATGTTATTGGATGAGAAGAACAGCGCATATGCGCAGCTGATGTTGTATGTACACAATATTGCCCTCTTTAAGATATATAGATGCAATATAAAAACTAATGTCTTAAATATATATGAACGCATAATACGCGTTATGCGACACCATTACAACGTATTTCAGACATAATTATACAAGACGGGTCGTTTTGTCCCATAAATGTCATATTATCAGTGAGGTGTTTCACCTGTATGCGTTCGGAAATGCTGTTTAAGATGACCACCACACCTGAAAAACTTTCCACAAATGTCACGTTTGTAAGGTATCTCACCAGCATGAATTATCAAAACCTGTCATCCTGTTTTTCGCCAGTATGCATTCTCATATGCCTAGTAAATCACTTCCAAGAGCGAGCGCCTTTCCAGAGTGTCACATTTGTAAGGTTTTCATCAGTATGCCTCTTCATATGTTGTTTCAAGTTTTTTCATCTGCATGCGTTCTTATAAGCTCAGTTAGATCACTTCTATGAGCGAACGACTTTCCACAAATGTCACATTTATAATGTTTGTCACCATTTTGCGTTTTATTAAGGGTTTTAAGATAGCTTGAATTGCTGAAGAACTTTCCACAAACGTCACATTTGTAAGGTTTTTCACCAGTATGCGTTCGTTTTTGCCTTTTTAGATGGCTCCCATGACCAAACGAGTATCCACAAATGTCACATTTATAAGGTTTTTCACCAGCATGCATCCTTTTATGGGTTTTCAGACTGCTTTCATTGCTGAAGAATTTCCACAAACGTCACAGTTGTGAGGTTTTTCACCAGTATGTTTTTGTGTGTCTGTTTGTAATGCACTCCCGATTGTAAAACTGATATGGTCCTGCTGTAGTATGCGCGTTCATGTGTCTTATAAGGTGTGCATTTCCGCTAAAGGCCTCTACACCTGTGTTACATTTAAAAGGACTCCTGTGTGCGTCATCTTACATCTTGTTTGATTGTCAGCACCATCTAACATATTTATTTCGACATCACATTGGCTTTGTTCGTCTGGCCAGGTATAATTCACCTCCTGGTTATCAAGGGCACCAGACGAAGTGAAAGGGATGCCAGGAGCTCCCAATTCATAGCGAAATTTGGAAGAAATGTCAATGTCGGATGTGCCACAATCAATGGTCTCTGTTTTATCATTCTGGAGCAATGCCAATTTGTCCGATTCAAGTTCATCTCTCATACGGGAAGACCCATCGCTGACATCATCAGGGGCCTCCAGTTTTATCACTGCTTTAAAGTCTTCCATTCTGATGTACTCTGTTCAATCAGCTAGAATTCTCCTGTAACACGTGTACATGAATCAAGCTGTTTTCGTGTGATCTTTTAAAACATTACAAACATTCATGCCATATTTCCCAGTACACTTGTGACAAAATCCCATTCCCTAATGACACAATGTGTTGGAACCTCGCGATATTGTGGACGCATAGTTAGGGGGGAGATGAGGGAGGGTGGGGGTGGGATGACACGATTTCTCTTTATTAAAATAAATGGTTTTGATCTGGAATGGAAATCCATTACAATCATTAAGATCATTACAATTGCTTCACAGAAACAGCGTTCTTATGCTCATATGACTGAAGGTGGTATGTATAGTTTATCTATTGAGCGCAAGTTAAATTGATCTTGATGTTGAAAGTTGTGGAAATATATATCTCATTAACGTGAAAAGATGAGAAGAGGAACCCAGTGACCAAATGAGCTCAAACACAAAGGCTCTACAAAACTCATGACGACCGGTGGACAATTTTGTATAGTTTTTCATGCCTCGGCTCTGCTGTTTTTGACATCATTCTCAACCAAACGTTATGACGAGACGTATTCAAAATCCACACTCTAAAGTTTCACATTGCCTTAAAACTAAGTGGCATTGGCCTAGTAAAGCAATTATAATGACATCATGGGATCAGGTCATTGATCCCATATAAAGGGCTTGCCACTAAAACGACTCGAGAGATTAACGGATATATCGATCCATAACCGATCGCATGCGGTTATGTCATCCTAACAGAGTAATGTTCAATAACATATCAATCATGTAAGGTTATTTAACAGCACAATTATGTTTTGATGTCTATAACATTCTATTAGCTAACAGGGCCACCTAAATGCACCAAATATTCATTATTTGACGGAGTGACCTTGGGAATGATGTCAAGGTTATGGATAACGTCTCCAATTTAATATCCAAACAGTCCTTTTTTGGCTCTAAAGAAATTACAAGAGGTCTTCTGATTGCTTAAAAAAATGCAGCTCAAATCATATATTGAACACAAGAAATTTTCCAATAGTAACCTAGGGTAAAAGGTCATGTTGAGTTGATTTTTAACTTTAAAAGAGCCGTCAATATAAGTGGAGTCCATATGTACTTTTGGGCTGCTTGTTTGCTATATATGAAAACGTGCCATCAAAACTTTTCACCCCTTTTGGGTTTACAACAAACAATATATATAACATCAACTAAGGTGCCAAAGATCAGGCAGGGTTGATTTTAGTTACCAAAGACCCATTGATATAAGAGGGCTCAATATCTAAATTTGAGTTGCTGTCTACCTGTATATGAAAACGTGCCATAAAAAATACATTTGCTTCACACGTTCCTTATTAGTGGCTGTGACCTGGTATGGTCCCTTAAGAGATATAACGGAAAAAGGTCCATTAGTATGGTCGGCCATACTGCTACTCGTTTACATCCTCTAACCGCAAAGGTCTTAAATTATTGCGCCACCGTTTGCACCAATCCTCGCAAGAAACTTCTGGCACGTTTCCAACCAAAACTGTGTCACGGATTGTTATTGCCGCGTTATGAGCACATACAGCTCGATTTGCTTCTATATTTCTCATCAGGTTTACGTGTGATAGTCTGCGTAACAACAGAACAACTGTTCAGTCAATATAGCCCGATTCATTACCATATTAGTGGATATCAATTTTAATGGCTCTTCTCGCATGATCTGGCGGCACATACATTCACAATAACTGTCGTTTAATGACGTCTAAGTTGTTATGAAGCATACTCTTTGGTTCCCAAAGTCCTCAAACGCTGTTGTGGGAGCGTGGTTGGGATAGGATGATGGAGATCCACTATCCCCGCCTCGTTCTTCCACTGCGGCTAATAATTGAGTAACCTTTGACAATTTGCAACACCAGTCCACTCAAGCTACCACTATCCATTGAAACCTACTTGTTTTTGTAGGTCTACTCGATAATTTCCTTGTTTTTTTAATGCATTATCACGCCATACTGAGTGCAATGACTGTGCATCAGAGCATCTGCGTATGCGCAACGCACAAATTATACCTCGACCGGTCCCAACATCACATATTTATGTATTGAGAGAGTTTGGTGCCAAAACCATGGCATAGTTGACTCATGTAGACACCAAGAATTCCGAGAGCTTATTTGTCAGTGGCATAAGTAGCCATTTATGCGTGTAAATCATTTTGTCAAATCGATTTACGATAGCTTAAGGTGGATTTGAATTTGACATAGCTGGGCTTGCAGACCTGTCCAGCAAGTGCTGTTAAATAACCTTAGATGATTGATATGTTATTGAACATTACTCTGTTAGGATGACATATAACCGTATTACATCTTCCATGCGATCGGTTATGGATCGATATATCCGTTAATCTCTCGAGTCGTTTTAGTGGCAAAGCCCTTTATATGGGATCAATGACCTGATCCCATGATGTCATTATAATTGTTTCAGTGATGATGCTGCATCCGCTTTAAAGCATTCTGAGTGCCACAAATCATAGAAATGATTAAAATATTCAATGCGATGATGTACTGATACGTTGCATTGTGTTCAATTGTAAAATATTGGAATAGTTCATGAATTATGTACTTTTCAAATACAGTTATTTACTTTGGGTGTATTGAACCCTTCACAATGAAAAGTGGCTGTTTATTGTTTGGTTGCAATGGGAAGCAAATGTTAATTGATCAAGATTGTAATTCTGTATCTATTCTATGTAAAACCACAACTATACATTCCGAGAAAACAGATTCCCCACTCAATTAAAATATATATTTCATTTGATATACAATGCGAAAGGGACTTGTATGAAATATGACATGCTTAGCCAAAGCGCCATGTCCGAATCAATGGATCATAACAGTACGTATAGTACCTAAACCTATACAGCAATTAAACTGTTTAAAGTGATGCCATATATTTCTGAGTGTCACGACACAGTAACTGTTTGGTTAATTCCATACACGAACTTTGTATGGCCCGTGAATGTGAATATATTTCCGATTTTTTGCACGAAGATATCAATGTTCTACTTAATCTTATTTGCACATTATGATGGCACCCCACGCTTTGTTAAATGATTGCACTTGAACTTGATCGTAATAAACTATCTGTACCATGTGTGCGAAATAAATGGTATTATCATTATTAACACAGAGACGCATTTGTGTATAGAAATCAAATAAAATCAGCAGATAGTTGGCTGTAGCCAATGAAGGAGATATGAAGCATTCAATAGTGTTACTCCACATTTACCCAAATGTTGGAAATATGTATGGCTGTGTGTCTTGATCATAGTCGCTCGGATCCCGAAGATAAGCTTCCGAGCGCTAAGCAGCATCTATATATAACTAGCGGCAAGCAAGTTAGTCCTGGCGCTGTGACGGACCTGCTCCTGATTAAAAACGAATTGCTAGCCGTTCGTAAGTCGTGAGATTGTGGATAATTAAGGGACAGGTGCGACGCAGTGGCGGTCGCTCGCACACCTTCTTGTCATATATAGTTTGAGCCGTGCAGCACGCGGAAGCTTGGCATTGAGAACCGAGTGCCTGTAGTTCTGATGTTGTTTTTATCTTCACTGCATATGTGCCCCTAATGCACACATGTCCTCATGTAACATGTCTGCTGAGGCCCGAATGTCTTTCTAAGTGCTCTGACGTCACCAGCGCATGGACCAAGCAATTGGTTGAGTATTTTCACGAGACGAATATTTTACTTTATGCCCGGTTAGAAATCGAATTATTCAAAAGGGAAAGTAGTCCAGTTTGGGACAACACTCACTTAAGGACTAATATGTAAGCGAACGAGACCCATTGCATCGCCAAAGACAGATCGCGATGCATAGTCTTATCCAGTTGGCAATTTGCTGTTGACAGGCGTTATCGGTGTATATAATAATCTGCCCCTGATTAATTCCCCAATAATTGTTTAAAATGTTATAACTATATGAGCTTATTGACAGTTTTTGGTTGAATTTCAATGTGGATCAAACTCCCAATTGCTCTTGTTGTTGTTAGGGTAGCACCACCTGGCGCCGGGCCCGTGTTTCACACATAAGCATATTCACCGCATAGCTAATCGGAGTGAGCTTTATAGAGAAGGCAGTCGCGATAACAGCCCGACGAATATACACCATAAGTAAGGTTTGCAACAATCTGGTAGTAGCAATGTCTTCATTTGTAACACCTGACGCTGATTAATCAAAATGGAATTGGAGAAATGACGAATTTAGGGGCATGATAGCTGACGATGACCCTGTCCCGGAGGCTCTCGCCGTAAAAAACTCAAGCGCAGAAACTAGCGCTATTGGAGTTAATGCTAGGGCAGATCGCCAATTTCTGTCCGGTGATAGCGCGCAACACGATCGTTAAAACCTCCACCTCACTTAGCCAAATCTGGCAGACCATACGTCAACATTATGGGTTCCAGTCAACTGGAGCACATCTGATCGATTTTGCGGCCATTAAGTTGGAGGCGGGCGATCGTCCGGAGGACCTCTACCAACGGTTAGTAGCCTTCATGGAAGACAACCTCCTCAAACAAGACTCTGACATTATACATCATGGTGACCAAATCACAGAGGATGAAGAACTATCGCCCTCTTTAGAAAATTATATCGTATTGCGGTGGCTACAACTAATAAATCCAGACCTACCCAAACTCATCAAGCAAAGGTATGGTACAGAACTGCGGTCACGTACACTCGCGTCCATTAAGCCGAGAGATATCTCAAGCACTCGATTCGCTGTTGGAGGAGGTCCAATCGTCTGAGGAGGCCCGCTCAATGAGAGCCGCTGTGTCGGGACTGTCGCGAGGTACATTGCCGTATACACCACATGCTCGTATCGTGTCGCGAGATCAGCGAGATCAACGGTCCAGACCCCAGAAGTCTTGTCCGTTGTGCAAGGAAGCGGGAAGGCCTAACAATCACTTCCTTAGTAAATGTAGCTTCCTTCCCACACAAGAAAAAAAATTCTTCGCAAGAGCTCGACAAGTGTCAGGGGAACTGGAGAGATACGCTAACGATATGGCTGATTCAGAAGGAGATGAGGTATTACAGACAGAAACTCTTATCAACCGCGTACGTATCCGTCAGTCCCCGTACTTGGACGTGTTTCAAGGTCATATGCCCTTACGCCTCACCATCGACAGTGGGGCCACTGGAAACATGATTCGTGCATCATGTGCGGTAAGATTGGGTGTCAAAATTGCCCACAGCAATCAATCTGCTCACCAAGCCGATGGGTCATCGCCTTTGAACGTCATAGGCGAAACACGTATGGTGGTGTCCCGTGACAACCAAGACTTATATTTCGAAGGAAAATCTAGACACTGATGTTCTTGCCGGTATCCCTTTCATGGAACGCAACGATATATCCATACGTCCAGCAAAACGCCAAGTATTACTCGGGGGTCATACTCTGTATGAGTACGGATCCACAGAGACTACTATGGACAGACATGCAGTGAGGAGAGCCCATGTTCTACGTGCTCCTGCCCTCACCACACTGTGGCCAGGTGATTATATTGAAGTAGCCCTGCCAGCTGACCTCGCCACATCGGATGGGGAGATTAGCATAGAACCACATGACTCATCGCCTCTCGCTTCTCCCTCAGTCCTCACTAGTGCTGCAGGGAAAATCAGGATACCAAATCTCACTGGAGAACCACAGACCTTGAAACGAAATGAACATTTCTGCAAAGTAAGAGCCACGACTTACCCAGAGGATATCACAGTTACCCCTACAATGCACACTAAACCCCATAAGGCCAAAACTACCAACCTGCCTCGCTACAGTGATAGGGTCAACCTTGACCCCCATGGACTCATGCCGACCAATATCAAGTCTGAGTTCCAGAGTCTATTATCAGAGTTTGACGAAGTGTTCAACCCAGAGTTCACAGGTTACAATGGCGCTGTAGGTCCCTTCAAAGCCAAGGTTAACATGGGTCCAGTTCAACCCCCTCAGCGCAAAGGCCGCTTACCTCAATATTCGAGGAACCAACTTTCAGAGCTCCAAGCCAAATTTGATGAACTTGAGTCTGTAGGTGTGTTTCGTCGACCAGAGGACATTGGCATATCTGTCGAATACGTAAACCCATCATTCCTTGTCAAAAAGCCTAACGGAGGTTTTCGACTAGTCACAGCATTTGCTGACGTAGGGCGATACAGTAAGCCCCAGCCATCGCTGATGCCTGATGTAGACTCAACCCTCCGTCAGGTCGCCCAGTGGAAATATCTGATTGCCACTGACCTCACCAAGGCTTTTTATCAGATTCCCCTTGCTAAGGAATCAATGAAGTACTGCGGTGTTGTAACCCCCTTCAAAGGCACCCGAGTGTATGCCCGTACCGCGATGGGTATGCCAGGCTCTGAAACTGCGCTAGAGGAATTAACTTGCCGTGTCCTCGGCGACCTAGTAGAAGCTGGATGCATAGCGAAACTTGCCGACGACTTGTACTGCGGTGGCCAGACTTTTGAAGAACTACTACAAAACTTTAAATCCGTCCTTCAGGCCTTACAGAAATGTAGCTTGAACCTCTCCGCTCCAAAGACAGTTATCTCCCCAAAGGAAACTACCATATTGGGGTGGATATGGCGACTAGGTACAATCAGCGCAAGTCCCCACCGTGTCGCGACACTTTCCTCTTGCCCCCCACCAAACACTGTTTACGGTTTACGTGCGTTCATAGGAGCATACAAGGTACTTGCGAGAGTCATGCAAGGCTGTGCATCACTCCTCTCTCCGCTTGATAGTGTTGTCGCAGGTGGACGCGAATCAAAGGAGACCATCCAATGGACCGACGAACTCCTCCATGACTTTACAAATGCCCAGAAGGCGTTATCTTCTAACCGCACCATCACTCTCCCCACATCTACTGACCAGCTATGGATAGTGACAGACGGTGCAGTCCGAGACCCTGGACTAGGAGCAACGCTGTACGTCACTCGTAACAACAAAGTCTGTCTTGCAGGCTATTTCAGTGCCAAACTGCGTAAGAACCAGACCAATTGGATTCCGTGTGAAATCGAGGCTCTGTCCATCGCCTCCGCCATAAAACATTTCAGTCCATACATCATCCAGTCAACTACAAAGGCTTGTGTGTTAACTGACAGCAAACCATGTGTGCAAGCTTTTGAGAAATTATGCAGAGGAGAGTTTTCCGCTAGCCCTCGAACCTCGACATTCCTGTCCACAGCGAGCCGCTTCCAAGTGTGGCTACAGCACGTGTCAGGCTCTGCTATACTTCCATCCGACTTCGCGAGCCGCAACGCCCCCGTGTGCAATGAGCCTTCATGCCAAATTTGCTCATTCGTCAGCACGTTTTGTTGCTAGCGTTGTGCGTCAAGTGTCCGTCGATGACATCCTAGCAGGATCGTCCAAGTTGCCGTACACCAGTCGGTCCGCATGGTTGTCTATACAATCCAATTGTACAGACCTTCGTAGAACACACGCACATCTGTGTCAAGGCACCCGGCCCTCCAAGAAACAAACTACGGTCAAGGATGTCAAACGTTACCTTAACGTTGCTTCTATTTCTAGGGACGGCCTCCTTGTCGTCAAACGTGACGCACTGTTTGCCAGTTCAACTGACTGCATTATTATTCCCAGACAGGTCCTCGATGGTCTATTGACAGCCTTACATCTAAAACTTGACCATCCTTCAAACCACCAGCTCAGGTGCGCCGTCCAACGCCATTTTTTTATGCACTTGACCTAGAGTCCGCAATCAAACGCACCACCGATGGTTGCCACCAGTGTGCCGCCCTCCGCAAGGCACCTAAGTTTCTTCAGGAGCAAAGCTGTGGGGATCCGCCTGCCTCTGTGGGTACCCAGTTTGCTGCGGATGTCATAAAGCGCGGGCGCCAACTTATTCTAGTCGTCAGGGAGTGCGTGTCATCCTATACCAGCACCATGCTGATTGAGGACGAAAAACATCAATCCCTTCGTGATGGCCTACTGCAATTGTGCGTCAACCTTCATCCACTCGATGGCCCTATGGCTGTTATTCGCACGGACCCAGCACCAGGATTCAAATCCCTTGTAAACGACGAAACTCTAGCCAAATATAGGTTATCTGTTGAACTGGGACGCGCTAAAAACGTTAATAAAAACCCAGTGGCTGAAAAGGCCATCCAGGAGTTAGAAACAGAAATACTTCGTCAGGATCCACTGTGCCGTGCCGTTACAACAACCCATCATTCTCTCCCTCGCTACAGCACGTCTCAACACTCGCATTAGGAAACGTGGTCTGTCTGCTCGTGAAATGCTTTTCCAGCGAGACCAATTCTACAACCGACAGATACCTGTAGAGGATCAGTCACTCCTTATGCAACAACACGACGACAGGAACAAGAATCATCCTTACAGTGAGATAAGCAAAACCCCATCGCGTCGACAACCAATCCCTCCTCGGCTAAACCGAGGTGATCTTGTATATTTGTTCTCCGATAGGAACAAATTGTGTGCCCGCGACAGATACTTAGTGGTAAGCGTTGATGGCCAATGGTGTAATATCCAAAAGTTTGTTGGCTGTCAATTACGTAAGTCATCGTACCGTGTGAAGACTTCAGATTGCTTTAAAGTAGAAGGTCCTTCGCAAATATTGGATTCGCAGGGCCCTCCCCGGTTTGTGCAAAGCGACGTTCATTCGGACGATGATGACAATGTGCACGTTGGCCCTCTAGTTGGACAACAAGATTTCTCAAACAATGTACCAATATCCGCTGACATTATACCTCCTCACCTGCCTGAAATACCGTCGGTAATTTCTGAGCCCCCAGGTAGTTCTTCAGACCTTCCCACTAGTACAGAAACTGATTCGAACACTTTGACTGTTTCCCCAACAACACCCTCCCCAACCTCGTGTGACACACGTCCCAAACGTGATCGTCAGTTGCCCCAAAAACTAAAAGACTATGAGCTGTATTAGTAGAACTTTCACTACTCAGTGTTGGATCATTAATTCATTTTGCCCACATTCATATTGGTCAATTAACATATGTTCTTAGTTGTGTGGCTAGTGTTTAACACTTTATTGTGAATCATGACAATTTTTATATAAAAAAACCCCAAAAAACAAACGTACTCTTATAAGGTTTAATTCCAGTTGACTGTTACCAGTGTTAGGTTATATTTTGATCAAACGTTCTGTGAGTCATATAGAACTGTTGGGTCACCATATTTAATAACGTTCATTTATAGTTGTTTGCAACTTTGCGGGTAATGTTTCCTTTTCATTCATAATAACTTAGCCATAAGTCATTTAAAAGAAAAAGATAGCGCCAGTGTAATGTATGTTGGTTATTATGGTTCCGGAGATCCCGGGCCGGGCTCCATTTCATGTGTTACTCGTATGTGCTGCTCTTCCGGTTTTCCGCCATTAAACGTTCGATCTCTCATCGTGGTTGTGTGTGTTCCTCTTTACTGGCGAAGCTTGTTTGTTTGCTTAAGAAGCAAAGGTACAACAATGCAATAAGCACAACAAATAAGACCCCCAGATTCCATATTCAGCACTTGTGCCTCTCCCACCAACGCATCTTATTTCATTGAGAGTTTGACAAATAAGTTCAACCTAATCTGGCAGCCTTTTTTGCAGGATTCGTATTGTATTCGTAAAGCAATTTTGCAAGACTCGTAACCCTGATCGCGACAATGACAATGGACAGTTTCGACTTCAACACAATCACGATATTACCAACTAAGTAACTAAAAGCCACGGCTGCCAACTGTGGACTTTTAGTTAGCCCTTCGTGACCACGGCAAGCATCAGGTGTGGTGGTATCATGACCACGCCATCGATAAATTAACCTACCATCCCCTAATGCATTTCTCTGGAGCACCAATCTATGTCATCACCAAGCACGCTTTTTGAGAGCCTATAATGTAAACACATTGCTTGTACAGTATAAATAAATTTCGCTAGACGGAACATTCACAGACAGACAGTAAGAACAGGTCGAGGCAACCATGCGTGGTCTCAAGTCATATATGTTCTTGCTGGTAGTTGTGATCATTCCAAAGGTGCAAAGCTGGGACGACATGCTAACAACAGAAGTGCAGTAAGTTGGATATAAGCACATTATTTAACATTTCACTTCTGTCTTTGTGTTACACAGGTGTAGTGTTAAAATTGCCACAATTGATAATGAATGATCATCCCTCAGAAATAAGAAATAATCAGCACTATAAACTGAAGCTGCATACCGTTTGGCAAAGCGCTTTAGGTTTTGTGTAGCTATGAATTAATAATAAATCATTTTGGTCTCGCTCCTTTGACCGATGCATGCTATATTCATTCAATATCTCAAGGAACAACACTTCGGCCCCGAACTATGCGGACAAATGGCGCGCAAACTACAACAACACAGAATTGCCACGAGGTTCGCTAGGATCTAATACAACGGCCATTGCCTCCCAAGATGACATGACAACGAATATCTATTCTACAGTGAACAGGTTCAGGAATGTACGAAATGAAAGGATGACCCTTGATGAAGCTAAAAGACTACGATATATAGACAGAATACGTAGAAGGTATGTAAAACCATGCCTGTTCATTTTTGCTGCTGTTAGTAGCTTATTGGCATTTCTAACCCTACTTCTACGTGCTCAAAGGCACACGGCTCATATCTATATGGGGGCTCTTGCACTTTCGGATTTAGTTGGCAGTGTTGTTGCTTGTGCGAGTTGTTTTCTCGACCTATTATGTGACGAGGGATGGTCAACAGTATCATGTACAGCCCTGTATTACATTGCATTACCATGTTTGTACGTAGGCCGTTCTTGCTTTATGGCTTCTAATCTGTTAGCAGTAGCATTAGCCGCCGATCGCTATGTGGTCGTCCGATTGCCACTAAAAAGATCTGTGTACTGCATTCCTAAAAGAGCGTACAAAATTGGACTCAGCATTATTATCATATCATTTGCAGTATGCGTACATTTCCCATTACGTTTCAAGCCCATCTATATCTATAACGAAAGCACAAAAACATTAACATCCGTTGTTATCTATTTTACAAGGTTTGGTCTGAACAACGATATCACTTACACATTTACGTATCTGGAAATGATTTTTCGGTTTATTATTCCTGCATCATGTCTTGCAGGGTTTAATATTGCACTCGTACAAAGCCTTGCTCAAAATCGAAAAAAACGACAGGCTATTGCAGGGAGCAGCGCAGTTCATACAAGTAAAGCTCAAAACCAACTGGTTCTTATAACGATATTTATCATCATTTTCTTCTTTATAACCCAGACAGTGGAGTTCGTTAGACAAATTTTGTATCAGTTTGCACAATCGTGGCATTTTACTTTCCAAATGGAATTGCTTATTATAATTCAATACGATTGCCTTGTTCTCAACCTATGCGTTAATTTTTTTATATACATTGGTTTAAGTCCAGCTTTTCGTAAAATGACATTGAGTCTGTTTCAAGTGAAGAAAGTACTCAATAAGGGCACTATACAAACAACATCACAAAAGTGAGGCAAAAACAATATTCTGTTGGGTTTCAGTTAACCCCGATAATTTGGATATGATTGCGTTATTGTTTGTGTTATTTATATACCATCCCTTAATAATTCTGCCCGTACATGCGTCGGTATATATTTAGCTCGCATCAGTATCAGTTACTGTGGTGACTACACATCTACAAAGGTATAATGGTTAAATATGCATTTTGCGCATGAACATTTTTGCATGCATTGATATTATTTATCATTCGTGAAGCTGTTGTGCAGTTTATGCAGACATTCGAACCGCAAGATGAATGAGACCATTTATACTGAGAACGTTGTGGCTATGTCCTGATACTAATATTGCTATCGCCCATATCTTATTAGCAGTACCTCTGTAACACAGACCGTGGATGACAAAGGCTATCAAACTTTTGCTCTGCGTTGTACAATTGTTTTGTATGATCAAGGAATCATTTAAACCATGTGTCAAGGTGATTCATGGTTATGAATTGCTTCTACATAATTTAATTTTATTTGTGTGTAATAACAGTGGGTAAAGCAGAGCATAACCAGAATGTATTGTGCTGATTGTGGAATATCATTGTCATTGTAATAGGTTTTGGTTGAACATGTTTAAAATGCACTATAATTTGTGTTGAAGATCTGGAATGTTGTATCCACATGAGGATAATACAACGCTCTAGTTTGCACATTAGCAAACTGAGGATTGTGTATGTGTTTATATCATTGCTATTTGATTAATGTTAACAATAAACCTGCACATAAAATTTCTGTCAGCAGCATATTCATTTATTTACTTCAGACAATATCAAATCGCACGGAAGTATGTTCCGGGGCTTTGTACGTCACAATAGAGTAATAGATTTAAGCTTGATTCATGATTGGATGGTCCAACAGGTACCATCTCATGGATGGTCCAACAGATACCATGTCATGGATGGTCCAACAGCTACCATCTCATGGATGGTCCAACAGATACCATCTCATGGATGGTCCAACAGGTACCATCACATGGATGGTTCAACAGGTGTCATATCATGGAGAGTCCAACATGTACCATCTCATGTATGGTCCAACAGGTACCATCTCATGGATGATCCAACAGGTACCATGTAATCTCCTGCTGTATTACAAAGCATTCATATTTAGCCGATAAAAGTGCATCCCAAGTATCTGTTGACCACGGTGGTAATATGCAGTCTAATGCCATGCAAATTGCGACGTGACCCCACTCACATACTCGCGTCCGCTGGCATCAGTCGCTGCTGAATGGAACTTGTACAGATGCATTTAGATAAATACATCTAACACATATGTTTATGTTTTAAATAGCGACTAGATGTTGTCAAAAATGTAAGTCCAGCCATGAAAGAAAGGTTTACTCGTTGCAAATGTCAAAACTAAGACTGGGGCCGAAACAATCAAATGCAGTAATATATATCATTGAAGATGCTTATTTCTAATTCAGAATGAAAATTGTTCTTTGCCAACGAGCCTGTATGGCATTTGTATTATCTAAATTTTATGTCTTAATTCTTAAGAAGTTGTGTTTGTATATATTTTCGTACATATTTAGCTTACCTCAGTGTCAATAAATGTGGTGTCTGCATATTGATAAATGTCCAAGGGTTAAATGTGCATTTTACGAATAAATTCAATTGCGTGCATCAACATTAATTATGAACATTTATATAGCAGTTACATTCACATAGTAGTTATAAAAAGGGGAAACAACATTGTGTTTCATCATAACAAAGAACAATTTCACCCTTATGTTTATTGCAATAATTATTGGGTACATGTAAACGCTGAGCAAGACCTGGTTCGAACAACCAATGCTTTTGGATGAGAAGAACATTACATTTGCGCAGCTGATGCTGTAAGTACATAATATTGTCCTCTTTACGATACAGAGAAGAGACCTTAAAAATATGACATTCGTGACGCCCAGGACAGTTATACGTACAACAATAACAATCGCTTTTATTCATAGTGAATCATACATACTTGCAACGCCTGACTCAAACAAACTATGCTATTGGGTGAGAAGAACATCAGTATGCGAAGCTGATGCTGTATGTACATAATATTGCCCTTATCAAGATACATACAAGCAAAACAAATCAATTCCATGACTGAAAAGCTGTGCACGAAAGTCATATTTTTAAGGTATCATACTAGTATGCTACCATTACTGAAAGACTTTCCAAAAATGTCATTTGCAAGGTGTTTCACCTGTATTCGTTAGGATATGCTGCGTAACATAAACACCACACCTGAAACACTTTCCACAATTGTCACATTCTGACAATTATGTCATGCCGGATAACATCCTGGAGCGAATGACTTTCTACAAACGTCATATTAATAAGGTTTTTTACCAGCATGCATTCTCTTATGTTCTGTTAGATTACAACCGACCTCCAACAAATGTCACATTCAAAAGGTTTTTCACCAGTATGCCTCATGGAAGTGATCTATCAAATGATATGAGAACGCATACTGGTTAAAAATTCACAAATGTGGCACTTGTGGAAAGTCGTTTGCTCGTGGAACATTTGAAAAGGCATACTGGCACAACATATGAAAAGGTAAATGGTGAAAAACCTTACAAAAGTGTTTAAGTAACCACTAGAACATTGATACATTCAGTACTGTAAATGACGTCATCGACATCCATATAATTATACCCCTCTGTGGGTGCGGGGGTAGAATAGGCCCACTGTATCCTCCTGCATGTCGTAAGAGGCGACTAATAGGGGGCAACCTGTTGGCCGTGGGTTGCGACTCGTGTCGGTGGAAGATGGGATCCAAGTGGTTGAGTGGAGCGGTCTTTTTGAGTGCCGTATCTGCAACACACTACTTTGGCCCGGATTTCGCCTAGACGAGAGGCTGGAATGGCCTGGTCCAGTCAATCGGCTGGTGGTTACTTGCCCTACGATAATCGTTTCCATTTTTATCTTTTCCATTCTTATCTTTTTCATCTCTATTTTCATTTATCCTAGGCGGCTGCTTAATCAGGTCAATCATATCTATTAAACTTTCTTGGCACCATATACCACTTGAGTGTTGGTGTGCCGTTAAACCATATCCTTACCTTACCTTCCATCTCCATTTTCATTTATCCTAGAAGGTGGCTGCTTAATCAAGTCAATCTTATCTTGGCACCATATTACACATGAGTGTTGGTGTGCCGTTAAACCCTATACGTACCTTACCTTATCTATATTCCACAAAAATCTATAGACATCTTTATCCACATCCTTTAACCCAACCTGAAGAAAGGCCTTTGATATATCGGCTGTTAAAGCAACCAGCCAACGCCTGAACCCAAGATGCCTATGGGGAAATTGGAGAACTTGGCGAACTATATCAGGAAGTTTTTGCAATATTCACCACCATTTCCTAAATGTTAAGGCTGAGCATTAAAAATGTACAATATCCAAGTTTCCTAAACACTATTTTCAGTGTAAGAATGGATTCGCAACACTTGGTCTACGGTCGCCTCTTGCATGGACTGACGCACCCAAACTGACCTCATTAACCCTTGCCATCAGGAGGCAGCACTCCGATGGGTTACCACTGCAGAGTCGGCGCTTTCCCTTCCTGGTATCTAAGATCTTTGTTTGAGTTCTGGACCAAATCTATACTTCTTAATTGCCTTTAGCATATCAAGACATAAACAAAGTTGATAAGGATTTGTTGGACCAATGTTAAATGATCAACAAACATTTATTATTCAGAAGCTAATAAGGTTCAAATCTAAAACCTTTGGGTTTCGTAGTTCAATTACACCTATTTACAAAGCAATTAGTAACAAATATGTTTTAAAATTGCGACCTGCATCACAAAACTAAAGAAAGTTAAAGATCTCTTTCGAAGCTGACTAATGTTAAACGAGACAAAAGCTAAAATAATCTGCATTTGTTTATAGGATCAAATCTTTTTCTTGGGAGATATGGATGAACATGATGTTATTTTTTGGCAAAGGTATAAAACAAAACTTGTGGGTTTTGCATGTTGTCAACAACATCCATACCAAAAAAAATAATTTTTTTTTTGAAAATTGTCATTTATATATCGAAACAATAAAAAGTTAAAGATTTGTGTAGACAGTAATGAACGTTAAATGCAATGTCAAGTGAAAACAGAAAGTAAGATTAATTACTGAAAATTGTAATCTATGTTGCGATTACAAATAAAAGTTAAACGACAAACACAAACAGCACTGGTGAAGATAACTAATGAAAGCAATTATATAAGTTAACAAACACACAAACAACACTTATCATGAAATCAAACAAACAAGTAACACTGATCAAGCTAGTCTAAAACGAGAGGACATTATCGTTGTCGAAACAAGTGACTTTGAGAGGTAGGACTTTCAGTAGCTCTTCAATTGTGCTCATATCTTTGTCCATTTGGGTGTTGAGTTCAGCTGTTTTTACTTTCACAACTTTGTCATCTTCTTGGATGAGGATTGTTAGCTCGTCATCCAATTCGTCATTGAGAACACCAATGATGGTGTACTCTTGGCGGGAAGGCCGTTGGCTTTCAAGCACATACAAAAGGTAGTACATAAAGTAGAGAAAATGCATTATTTAGTTTTGGACTGCGATAATTTCTTTTTATGCAAGTACCATGTTTATAACATGGGAAAGACTTTGGTGAGTCCACAGATTGATAGTTTTATTTAATGATTGGATGATTTTAACTATCACAGCATTACAAGTTTGAGCTGTTGCTAAACGTTGATGTGTGCGGTTATAATGAAATGTCACAATATGTAAAAAAAGATTTACAAGTAGCTAATAGGCCTCGGAAATTTACTGACTTGATATGATTTATTGTGATACAAATTCTTAAATTGGGAGTTCTAGATTGATGAGTGCAAACGTATAAGGGTGTGTGAAGGTTAATATATATAACTATTATACCATCGTAAGATCGTGAAGAAGTTGACATTTTCTGATCAACAGTGAATTATAACATTAAGGTACCTCATTGTTTCAATTGTAGCTCCTACCACATTGTTTGATGTGATGCAAGTGTATTTATACATTTAGTGATATTAACAAAGTTGTCTACTACATTTATTAGTTGTGGCTGTGACATGAAAATAAGACGACTCCAAATGAAATTCTTCTTAGACATATCAAATTGAAGAAATTGCTGTATGTGTACTGATTGTTAAGGTTGGTCTGAAATTTTGCAATGGGTTTACATTGAATTAGAGATTTTGTTAAAATTTTTTATTAGGGATCAATGGACAGCCATAATCAGTATTTAGCGTTTATGAGATATGGCCATTAGGGAAGCCTTTGCATGATATTGGGCTGCTAATCTGCTATTATAGCAACTTGTGCTACCAAAACTATTATGATGGGATGGACAGTTGAAGGTGAAAAGGTGTACATTAATTTTTGAGGAACAGCAGAGCTAACAATATGGTCAATCAAGTGCAACATATTTTGACAGGAGATGTTGCAAATTGGGCATATCCTCCCTATGTTGGGAGCAAGTTTACATGCAATGATCAATAAAACGTTATGACAACACTGAATCAGAACGTTGATGGTGAAAAGTTTTCTTATGTGGAAATAGTTTATGAATGTTGTTTACCTCTAGATTCTCCATCACGTTGATAGCAAATGTGTTTTGTTTGTGGATTGCATTATAGTTGACAGACGCATCCTTTACTTATGACCTGTTGGCCAGTTGAGAGGTCGTGGCCAGTGCTCGATTCCCATAGAGTCAGTCTAACTTTTGCCGCTGGTCAGCTTAGTTGGCAATCTCGTACCAGGACTTTTCTTCCTGTCACTGTTTCTTCTCTTAGCTCTTCAATCTGTGCATTATCTTTATGCTCAAATAATTGTTCACTGTATGCTTAATGAAACATTTTTTTAACTCCTCTGTGCAGTACATATTTGCAATGTCTATGATGCTGGTAGTTAAGGAATATTCTGTTCAGGATGCATAGTAATAAGATTTTTTTCATAGTGTACAAATGTCATCGAATTTTACCTGCATTAGAACAGTCAAGCTTGTATTTGTTATAATGATATGGGCTTGGTATGTTTGCATTTAGATATAAATTGTTAAAGGGATAGATCCAAGTTAGTAACTAGAACTTAGTTATTTTATTTAAGTTGAATTGTGTATAATCAATAGGTTCTACTTTACTTACAGCTGACACTGTGCCTCTCAAAGTTTATTTTTGTTTGACCGGTGAAGACTTCACTTCATCAAGTTGAACTTCTGCGTTCCTCGGTGCTAATAGCTTGACTTCAGCCTCGTCAACTTTTTTCCTCAGAAACAGCCAATGTTGGTGCTCTGTGCAGAACAAAAATGATACATTTAAATGATTATTAACATTTGTAATAATTACACATGCTGAGTTGTTTGATTACAAAAAATGAACTTATCGTTTGAGCGTAATAATATACCTGAACACAGCTGTTATGTGCAAAACTCCATCTCTTTTCAGCGTGTCCCTAAGGATAATAGTTTGCCCTGCTTTTAGCTTGACGTCCATCATTTTTAAATGAGCGTAGCTTATTACACTCTCATTTTCTTCGCTTACAACACACAGCCGTAAAGAATGGCGGCTGCCATCATTCTACCTGTGTGGAGACCTAGCCGCGATGCACACAGTCATCTTGGCGACTGATCCGCCTTCTTGACTGTTCAATCAAAAAAAATCATTGAGAGCCACTTAATTGTGCTTTGGATTTTGCTGTTGAAATAATAATAATAAAAGAATAAACAGTATTTAATAGTAACATCTGATAAAATCAATGGTTAATTTGATCAAGCTATGTATATTTATTACACTGAGCGAGTATTAAATTTTTGAACGCTTTAAATACATAAAACTGTGAAGTCTCCAACACACTTTCACCTGCACCCCTATCCGTGCCATCTGTAAAGGGTTTTATGCATTGTGATTGACACTTTCATTCACTCTTCGTTGGCTATATGTTGTTGTGTTGTGCAAATGTAGATGCATGGAAGATATACTATAATGCATTTACCAGGTCAATCTGATATACATCGAGATAAAACAATGGTGAATGACTCTCCCATCTTTGATGGTGTAATTGGAATATTAAGAGGTAAACCAGACATGGTTCCACAACATGAAGTACCTGAGTCAATGCATCTGTGCACAGGTGATAAACGTTCCTCTGTTGCTGGAGTACCAAAATACCAAAATAGTAACCGTCAGATTTAATAATGCTCTGTATGGCAAAATACCAAACACTGAGCATCATATTTTGCATATCTTACCTGGGCACTTCATCACATCATTAGCTATCCACTATTGGTTTGTCACATTAGTCATTTAGTAAAATCAGTGGCTTGAATATTGTAGTTTCACACACCACCTCACGAAAAGATAGACATGTATGGCCTGGAGAGGACAAAATGTGCCTATGTATAGATACAATTAAATAGAGCCGAGGCACCATATGACACATGAGTGTTGGTGAGAAGATAAACTTTATACTTACCTTATCTTCCATGACACCATCAACTGTCAACATGTAATGCAAAACACGATGTATCAAATATAGTTACTTCGAATCGATCAGCTGATCGGACTTGTTTGGCCATATGGATTCGGGTCATATTTGTTTTATGTGGTCATAAAGTAGTAGTCCTACGAGAGAAAAACATTTTCAAAAAAGTGATACTTGGCTATTATACAAAGCATTTAAGCAATGTCACATGTTACATCATACCAAATTAATTATCATTCTGAAATGCAGTGTGTTACACTGACAATGACAGTACATCTGTGATTGAATGGACAATTGTGGGAAGGGCACATGAGGCCTTGAGAATGGAAACGGAAACAGTATTGTTTATCTCCGTCTGGGGGCGTGGTTTGTTAGGAGCAAAATGAGCGCTGGAACATCACATAGCCTGACAAAGTTCATGGTGTATGCCGGAACAGCGTCAGGGTGGACCATGGTGTGGAAATCCACATCTGAATTCGACGCCATTTATACCCTGTTATTTTCTGGAAGGTGGTGACCCCACTGGAGAGTAGAATAGCGCCTGGAGGTGATTATTCGCACCATTTAACATTGCCTTGGATGACCTTGACCTAAGTTTACAAGGTCAAAGTGCAACCACTGGGTTCTGAGCATCTTTGACACCTTCAATTTGAAAAAATAATAACAAAATATATTGAAAATTGCGGTCTCTTTTAAGAGACAACAATACCCCTGTGGGTCCGGGGGTAGAATAGGCCCACTGTATCCTCCTGCATGTCGTAAGAGGCGACTAATAGGGGGCAACCTGTTGGCCGTGGGTTGCGACTCGTGTCGGTTGAAGATGGGATCCTGGTGGTTGAGTGCAGCGGTCCTTGTGAGGACTATATCTGCAACATACCACTTTGGCCCGGATTTCACCTAGACGAGAGGCTGGAATGGCCTGGTCCAGTCAATCGGCTTGTGGTGACATGCCATGGGATATTTGTTTTCATTATTTATTACTTTTTCATTCCACTTCCATGTTGTCATCCGTTTTCATACACATAGTTTTCCCCATCTCTTTGCCTTTTATCCTTGGCGGCTGCTTAACAGGTCAATCAAGTGGATGTGTGAACAGCTCTTTGAGCTGTTTGCTATTAATTTGAGTATTACATTGGTGTATCCCTGGCGTCATGTGTGCTGGTTGAGCCGCACGCCGCTGACGCCCCCATGTTGGGCTCCATGGTGGGTGGGGAGCACCAGTGATGAAATTTTATCATAATATCATAGCTCAAAAACAAACTCAAGAAAGATTATCTTCCAAACGGAATCGACCTAATGACTCGGACACGGACTCTGATAGTGAAAATTTATCATCATGGCCAAGGTTTCTAGTGATTGCTAACACTAAGAAAGAACGTCCACTTAGCTCTTTAAGTCCATTCGCAATTGGTAAAGGAATCGAGGGGTTGGCTGGAGTCCCAAAAAACCTCAGGAGACTCCAGTCCGGCCACTTCCTTGTTGAAGTGGACCGGGCCAGCCATGCAAGATGCCTATTGAAGTCGACCCTCCTAGCGGGGGTCCCAATAGGTGTCACCCCTCACAGAACCCTCAACACCAAAAAGGGCGTAATCCGCTGCTTCGACTTGAAGCAATGCTCAAGCGAAGAAATCATTGATGGACTAAGATCTCAAAAGGTGACTGACGTATAAAAATTCTTTGTAACTCGCAATGGGGAGAAACAGCCCACAGCAACGGTTATTTTGACTTTTGACAGCACTGAGTTGCCCAAAGCTGTCAAAGTCGGATACCTGAATGTTGCTGTGGAGCCCTACATTCCAAACCCATTGCGATGTTTCAAATGCCAAAGATTCGGCCATAGCAACACACATTGTAAAAGGACATCAACATGTGCCAAGTGCGGGCAGGAGGGCCATAAGGAAGAAGAATATCAACAGTCCATTAAGTGCATCAACTGCTCAGGGGACCACCCAGCATTCTCTAGGCTGTGTCCTACATGGATCAAGGAAAAAGAAATACAAAAGATCCGACACACCAGAGACATATCATTCCCTGAGGCACGCAGATTAGTGGAGGCGCAGCAGGGCACCAAACTCTCTTATGCTAGCGCTGTCAAGAGGGCCACAATGTCAGTCGACACCCAGACTGACTACACGTGGCCCAATGGCAGCGCCCTGCCAAGGAGGGTGGCCACTGATGCGCCAAAACCTGTCACTAATGCCACTGCTAAAGACATTTCTATTCAATGTAGCCCTCCTGAGCTTCAAAATTTAAATAAAACTAAGTCAACTCCCAATAATAGAAGTAAAAAGCAATGAAAAAACCAAATCAACTAGGCCTCCAAAGGGAGCTGACGATCCTGTCAAGGTTTTTAATAAGTTTGGGGATTTGGAGGATATGGACGTAGACGCTATGAGGCCGTCCTCCAAACCAAGATCTGTGTCATCAAGTCCAAGGCCGACTGGCAGACCACCTCACAAACCCCCTGATGGCACATAAAATCATCCAATGGAATTGTCGAGGATTTCGGTCCAACTATGACGAACTCAAATCTCTTTTGTATGACCATCAACCTATTGCTGTTAGCCTTCAGGAAACTTTCTTGAAGGAGACTGATCAAATGTCAATGAGAGGGTATACCATGTATAATAAAACAACTTTATCACAACGAGAAGGAAGAGCTGTGGGAGGGGCATCTGTGCTTGTTAAACACGGTGTCCCCCATGAACCCATTCCTCTTGACACGCCTCTTCAGGCTATAGCCATTAGTATTACCCTCCACAAAACCATCACTTTGTGCTCTCTGTACCTACCACCAAGCTACAAGATTTTACAGAGAGACATTGATCATTTGATCAGTCAACTTCCATCCCCACTTTTGCTGCTTGGCGATTTCAATGCCCACAGCAATTTATGGGGATGTGAGGACACCAACGACAGTGGTCATAAGATAGAGAATTTCATCATACAAAATGATCTTGCTATATTAAATAATAAATCTCAAACTTATCTCCATCCTGGAACCGGATCTTTCTCTGCCATAGACCTTAGCCTCTGCTCTCCATCTCTTTTGATGGAATTTGATTGGGAAGTTGGTCAGGACCAGTGTGGAAGTGACCACTTTCCAATATTTTTAAATATCAATAGGCCTATGCCCGCTGAGCGGATATCCTAATGGAAACTCCATAAGGCCAACTGGCCGAATTTTACTTCTATGTGCAGAGACATTATCAACAAAGATACTTTAGAAAATATTGATGAAGATCCGGTATCCTTTTTTACAGAATCAATAATTAATATAGCCACACAAAATGTACCAAAATCCTCGACAGATTCTAAACGGATATATAAAACATGGTTTTCTGATGCATGCCGTGACGCTGTCAAAGAGCGCCAACGGGCACTCTACAGGTTCAAAATGCGGTCCACTGAGGCCAACAAAAACCTGTACAAAGTAGCCCGAGCCAAAGCTCGACGCGTCATCAAATACAACAAGCGTGAGTCTTGGCACAATTTTGTTTCCAAATTAAATAGCAGGACTTCCACGAAAAGGCATGGAACATGGTTTCGTAGGATTAGGGGCAAGGCAAATAACACTCTCTCACATCTGGTTAAACCAGATGGTTCCAAATTCCTTCGAAACATCGTCAATACTCTAGGCGATGCCTTCCAAAAGAATTCCTCTGCCAATAATTTTAGTACCAAATTTCAAAAATTTAAACATCATCGGGAACGAAACATTCCTAATTTTAATTCAAATAACAATGAAAATTACAACTCTCTTTTTACACTAAAGGAGTTGGAAGATTCGATACATAAATCGAATGACACAGCTAGTGGACCCGATGATGTACACTATCAATTTTTAAAACACCTTCCAGAGGAATCACTCCAAGTACTTTTAGACATTTTAATGGAATATGGGAATCTGGAACATTCCCAGATGGTTGGAGAGAGGCTATAGTTATCCCGATACCCAAGCCAGGGAAGGATAACACCATTCCTACGAACTATCGTCCCATTGCCTTAACGAGCTGCATCTGTAAAACGATGGAAAGAATGATAAACAGCCGCCTGGTATGGTTTCTTGAAAAAAAACCCAACTAATTTCCAGGTACCAGAGCGGTTTCCGTCACACACGTAGCACGACGGATCACCTGGTCCGTCTTGAAAGTTTTATACGTGACGGCTTTGTGAGGGGGGAACATGTGGTGTCGGTCTTCTTCGATATGGAGAAGGCCTATGACACCACATGGAAACATGGAATCCTGTCGGATTTGAGCAGTATGGGCCTTAAAGGCCGCATGCCTGTTTTTATCCAAAAATTTCTTGAGAACCGAATTTTTAAAGTCCGTGCTGGTAACACCCTTTCTGATACTTGTGATCAGGAGATGGGGGTCCCACAGTGAAGTATTTTATCCGTTACGCTTTTTAATATAAAAATTAATAGCATTGTTAATGTCATCAAGCCAGGTGTGGATTGTTCACTGTACGTGGATGATTTTTTTATTTATTTTAAATAAAAAAAATATGAGCACAATTGAGAGGCAGCTACAACTTAGCCTCAAAACATCCAAAAATGGGCGGATGAAAACGGATTTAAATTTTCGAAATCAAAAACTGTTTGTATGCATTTTTGCAACAAAAGAATTTTTCATCTAGACCCAATTCTCACCCTTGATGGCAACGTTATTCCTGTGGTGGAAGAAACCAAGTTTCTTGGAATCATTTTTGATAAAAAAACTTAATTTTAAATCTCACATTTCTTACCTCCGTAACAAATGTTTTAGAGCACTTAATCTTTTAAAGATGTTGTCCAATACTGATTGGGGCAGGGACCGGAAAGTCCTCTTGCGGCTTTACCGGTCACTAGTGCGCTCCAAGTTGGACTATGGCTCTTTTATCTACGGTGCTGCCTGTCGTTCTTATTTAAGGAAATTGGAGACGGTTCAAAACCAGGCTCTGAGGCTTTGCCTCGGGGCTTTCCAAACCTCCCCCATCCCCAGTCTACATGTAGAAGCCAACGAGGCTCCGCTTGGGGTTCGGAGGCAGCAGCTAGCCATTCAATATGCCTTACGTTTGAAGTCAAACCCCCAGAATCCTGCATTTGATGTAGTTTTTAATCCTGGTAATATCCATTTTTATGAAAGTAGGCCGAATGCTATTCCTTCGTTTGGTCTGCGTATCAGAGAATCACTGGATGGGTCATGCACTAACTTGAATGCCGTGGCGGTTGAGACTGTGCCACAGTCTCCCCCATGGCAATTGGAAAACCCAACAGTAGATAAATCGCTGACAGCCAACACAAAGGAATCTCATGAGCCTGATTTTTTCCTTCACCAATTTAGAGAGATAAAGGATAAATATTCGAACCGTTTTGCCATTTACACAGACGGTTCGAAAGAAGACAATAAAATTGGAGCTGCAGCCATTATGGGGAAATGTGTTTTTAACATGAGCCTACCACCTCCACTGTCAATTTTCCACGCTGAGCTTAAAGCTCTTTCCATTGCACTTGGCCTTATTGCCCAATCCAGTAAAAAGCGTTTTGCTGTATTTTCCGTTTCCCTGTCCGCCCTGGAGGCAATCACAGGGAGTAATTTACGTAATGGTTTTATTTTAAATGTTGTGCTTTTATATTCTCAATTGACAGATCGTGGCAAGGATATTTTGTTCGTATGGGTACCGAGCCATGTTGGTATCCCTGGTAATGAGAGGGCAGACAGAGCTGCCAAGGAAGCACTCAACATGAATGTGACTGAGGTCAAAGTCCCCTTTACAGACTTTAAACCTCAGGTCGTCCAATTTTTTAAACAGAAATGGCAGGACCAGTGGGATGAATCCATCCCAAACAAACTTCACGAAATTCAGCCCTTACTTGGGGAGTGGCCACAGAGCTGCAGAGAGAGCAGAAGAGGAGGTTACTCTTGCTCGCGCTCGTATAGGACACACCTATACAACTCATGCCTTTCTACTAAGGGATGAGCCCATCCCTGAATGCATTCCTTGTCAATGTACCTACACCGTCAAGCACATTCTCATCGAATGTGCTGATTTGATTTTGATCCGAAATCGCTTCTTCCGGGTTCAAACCCTTTCAGAATTGTTTGAAAGGGTGAATCCATCCAAGATACTTGGATTCATAAGAGAAATTGGACTTTTCTATAGATTTTAGACCATACAATTCTCAAATTATTATACATAATTCAATTCATATAATTCAATTAATACTAATGGGTTTAATTTTTAGTTAGTTTTAACCCTTGACTCCTTCTTATCCTTTCGTACTCGTATTTACCCCTCCTTAAGTAGGCACCATATAACACACTAGTGTTGGTGTGCCGTTAAACCCTATACTTACCTTACCTTACCTTACGGAGAAATAGAAACAAATAGTTAACAAACATTCGATATATAAGAATAGCAGCAATGTTGAACTTGAATAAACTATCTTAAAATATTAAACATACCTGCCAGTTGGAGCCTTTAAGATGGAATTAGCTCCACATGGAAGCCAATGATGCTAAGCTTAAAATGACAACTAGTTGGAGTCAAGCTACCATATCAAAACGTTACAAAAAATATGAAAGACAAAATCCAAAAGCACCTCCGAAAATAATGCAAGTATCCACATGTGACAGCGGACATCTATATCCCTCCAAAATGTAAACTGGACAGTGGTGCCAACTTCATCTGAGATTTTCAAATCCTGTTCTTTGCTTGGCACTCCTCGCAAGTTAATTTCTCGCATTCTCTGGCATGCCTGTGGATCTTAACACACACAAACACATGCAAAGTTGAACAAATTCCATTTTTTTTCTGTTTATTTAAAGATAATCGTACCAACTTGTGAGTTTTCAGTTGAGTGACATAACAATAATGAATAATCTAGATCCGTAAGCTATTATAACATTGCATAATATAAAGGGCCTGCACGGTAATCAGACTGAATACAGTACCTATTATTATTGCATGGATATTACAATATTCTATGAAAATGGGGCTGTTTTTATCTTAACTTTATCTTGCATATTAATAAACTTATTTGGTTACTACATTATTTCAATCATGGACAGAGCCCCCTGTGGGTCCGGGGGTAGAATAGGTCCACTGTATCCTCCTGCATGTCGTAAGAGGCGACTAATAGGGGGCAACCTGTTGGCCGTGGGTTGCGACTCGTGTCGGAGGAAGACGGGATCCTGGTGGTTGAGCAGAGCGGTCCTTGCGAGGGCTATATCTGCAACACACCACTTTGGCCCGGATTTCGCCTAGACGAGAGGGTGGGTAGGCCTGGCCCATTCCTATCAGCTGGTGGCGTCGTGCCCTGGGACTACCCATCACATGCATATGGCATCTTTCTTCATGACATTCATTTACTTCATGGACGATTTCTCATTTCATTGGCTTCACTAGTCCCAGAAGGCGGCTGCTTAATCAGGTCAATCGGATTCCATTAAGGGTGTTATGGTGCGCCTCTACGAGCTCAGCACCTTGCCAGTGTCTGGGCTCTATGGGTTACGTATTGCATCACTTTTGTGGGGGACGAGTATATCACCTGTGTAGCCCTGGCCCTTTAAGATGTCCCTTTATTGGGCTACGGGGCGGGTGCACAGGTGATGAATTGTATTATTATATGTCTTCCTCTCATACTGGCCAAAAACGAAGGCATTTAGATGAAAATGAGACTGAATCTGAGAACTGGCCAAGATTTCTTGTACTTGAAAGGACCGACGGGAGTTTAGAGGTTTCATTCATTGTTCTATTTAAAGGAATTTGTGGTGTTGCAGCCACTCCCAAAACTCTAAAACTTTTGAGATCTGGGCTTTATCTTGTCGAAACTTCCAAACCAATTCATTCTAAACTTCTTCTTCAGACCACCAAATTAGCGAATATCAATGTAAAATTCAGCCCTCATCGAACCCTTAACACCATCAAGGGTGTTATAAAATCTTTTGAACTCAAATACTGCAGCGAAGAAGAAATTTTGGAGGAATTGAAAAATCAAAACGTCAGTGAAGTAGCCAAAGTGCTCATTAATAAAAATGGAGAAAAGATTCCCACAGGCACCCACATCCTTACTTTCAATATCCCTTACCTTCCAAGCAATATTAAAATAGCAGGCCTGAACATCAAAACTGAACCATTCATTCCAAATCCTTTAAGATGCCACAATTGCCAGAAATATGGACACTTTCGAACAAGATGCAATAGAACACCAATCTGCCCCAAATGCGGTGATGAGCACGGGGAGCAGGATTGCAAAGCACCATTCAAGTGCGCGAACTGCTCCGGTGCTCATCCCGCATACTCTAAACGCTGTCCCATTTGGCAAATCGAAAAACAAATTCAAACACTACATATCTCCCAAAAACTTTCTTTTCCTGAAGCGAGAAAAATAGTAGAGTGCCAAAATTCAACTTCTTCCAGACCTTCATATGCTAGTACTGCAGCAACACCCACTAAAATTACCAAATCTATAAGCACACAAACAGAAAACCACCCTCCGAAACAACCCCCTTTCAAAGCCAGCAATCCCCCAACAGAACAAACAAAACCAAACACCCCCACTACCCCAAAAGTCAATGAACACATAACAACAAACAAATACAATGAGAAATCTAAACTCCCACGGTCAGTAAAATCAAAACTCATCAGGGTTCAGAACCCAGATTCTTTTGTTGGGCCCAACAACTATGGCCCATTGTCTGCCATGGAGACTGATGAGGTCCCCCATGGCAGACACACACCATCAGGAGTCAATCGGGACCCTGGGTCTGTAGTGGCCCAGGGAACTTGCGGCCCTAGGAATACCATGGGGACTGAGGTCCACCATGGCAGCAAACGTCCCGCCAAACCCCCTGATAGGTAATGGCGGGCATTATACAATGGAATTGCCGAGGACTTCGGAATTATCATGAAGAACTTATTACTTTACTCAACAAAAATAATGGTATTGCAGCCTGCCTTCAGGAAACATTTCTGAAGGCGGAAAATAACTATAGCTTGAAAGGCTATAAATCTTACCATAAATTTGGAGGCACTGGGGAACGAGCTTCTGGCGGCTCGTCCATTTTAATCAAGGATTTTATTCCCCCAGAAAGAAATAGAACTCAATACAAACCTTCAAAGCAGTAGCAGTAAATATAACCTTAAATAAGTCCATCACACTTTGCTCCCTTTACTTACCGCCAAGCCAAAATTTTACACGAGGAGAACTGGACAACATCGTGGCCCAGTTGCCAGAGCCAGTTCTCCTCATGGGTGATTTTAATGCCCACAACTCTTTATGGGGCAATACATATGATGATGGAAAAAGGCCAAATTGTAGAAGATTTCTTCATTTCTCACAATCTCTGCCTTTTAAATGACGGCTCAAATACATACATCCATCCAGGCTATGGCACACCCACCGCAATAGATCTTTCTTTCTCTTCTCCTTCTTTGTTTCTCGACCTTGCATGGGAAGTTGGTGTCGATGATACCTGTGGAAGTGACCACTTCCCCATTCTTATACACCTAAACCCTCCGTTACCACCAGAGATACCTCCAAAGTGGCAGCTGCATAAAGCAGACTGTCCCTCCTTTGCATATCTGTGTGGGGAGGCTATCCACAGGGATAAGATGCAAGGGAGAGATACACACATCGATACATTTTGTGCTAAACTGCTTGAAATTGCCTCCAAAACTATTCCGAAGTCCTCGGCAAAGCCCAGGCGCATCCCAAAACCATGGTTTAACCAAGACTGCCAGGACGCCATCAACCACAGAAAAAGGGCCCTTAAGTTATTTCAAACTCACCCAACCCATGCAAACCTGGCACATTCAGGGCAGCGAGAGCGAGAGCTCGGCGGGTTGTTAATGAAAGTAAAAAGAATTCATGGAAAACTTATATATCAAAATTAAACTCGAGAACATCAATCAAAAAGACATGGGAAATGGTCCGCAAAATAAGTGGAAAAAACACCTCTTCCACTCCTTCTTACCTTCTAACACCAGATGGTAATGAAGTAAAAAACAAACAAGAAATATCTAACATCATAGCGGACACAATAACCATGAATTCTTCCACTGCTAATTATACTGAAAATTTCAAAGACATAAACAGATTACTGAAAGAACAAAACTTAATTTTAGGTCAAACAACGAAGAAAATTATAATGTTCCTTTTACTTTAGAAGAATTGAAAGAATCTTTGAAACTCTGCAAGGACACTGCAGTAGGACCAGACGATGTTCTTACCAACTACTTAAACATCTTCCTTGTATGTCTTATTAGACATATACAATCACATATGGAGCAGTGGAGAATATCCGGACTCATGGAGAGAGGCTACCATCATCCCTCTCCCGAAGTCCGGAAAAGACCCAACCAACCCGTCGAACTACAGGCCCATCGCTCTCACGAGCTGTCTCTGTAAAACCATGGAGCGAATCGTTAACAAGCGTCTTATGTGGTACTTGGAAACTAATAATATAATGAATAAACATCAATCTGGCTTTAGAAAAGGCCGATGTACCACAGACAACCTTGTTAAGTTAGAATCTTATATTAGGGATGCATTTTTAAAGGGGGACCATGTCGTGTCTGTGTTTTTCGATCTTGAGAAAGCATATGACACGACATGGAAATATGGGATTTTAAAAGATCTACAAGAAGCTGGTCTTCGAGGTAATATGCCACTATTTATACAAATTTTTTTAAATGATAGATTTTTTAAGGTAAGAATTGGGACATCACTTTCGGACCAACATGGTCAGGAAATGGGGGTCCCACAGGGCAGCATTCTTTCTGTCACACTTTTCAATTTAAAAATCAATAGCATCACAAAAGTTCTTAAACCTGAAATAGAACAATCACTTGATGTAGATGATTTCCTTATATCTTACCGATCCAGCAGTGTGACCACCATAGAACGCCAGCTACAAATCAACATTAACAAAATTCAGAAATGGTCTGATGAAAATGGTTTCAAATTTTTCACCACAAAAACAGTTTGTGTAACATTTTTGTCACAGAAGAGGCCTTCACCCTGACCCAGAACTAACCATTAATGGAAATCCCGTCCCTGTTGTGGAAGAAACCAGTCTTAGGTATCATATTTGATTCAAAACAATTTTAAATCCCATATTAATTACATAAGAAGAAAAGCCTCAAGGCAATGAATCTTCTAAAAGTAGTGTCCAAGCTGGACTGGGGAGCTGACAAGCAGGTCCTGCGCAAGCTCTACCGGTCCTTAATAAGATAAAAGCTTGACTATGGCTGCATAGTCCCGAATCAGTCACTGAGGATTTGCCTTGGGGCATTTCGTTACCTCACCCATTGAAAGCCTGCACACTGAAGCCAATGAAATGCCTATCCATTTAAGAAGAAACAAACTGGCCCTTCATTATGCAGTAAAAATAAAAGCAATCCAGTCCACCCTGCCTATGACATTATCTTCCACCCCAAATACCAAATATCATACGAAAATAAACCTAATGCCATACCACCTCTTGGCATCCGTATTCAAGAATCGCTAAACAACATATCCAATAATCTAGACATTATTGCTCCAAACAAAATTCCCGAAACACCACCCTGGCAATATATGATTAATTAAATGCAAATGACCTCTTGATGAAATTTAATGAACCTAAAGAACATCACAAAGACAAGATACATATTTATACTGATGGATCCAAAGATGCAAACGTGTGGGCGCTGGAGTCGTGTTCGGACCTCAGACCCACAAGGAAAGACTGCCTGGTGCAGCATCTGTTTTTACAGCCGAAGTTACCGCAATAATGATGGCATTGGGCCTTATTGCTCACCATCCCAATGCGGATTTTGCAATTTTTAGTGATTCTTTATCTGCCCTGGAGGCAATTGGGAATAAGTTGTTATCGTGCCATATTGTTGTAGATATTTTAGAAAATCTTACTCGTTTATCCATGCTGGGAAAAAATGTTGAGTTTGTCTGGGTACCCAGTCACATAGGTATCCCAGGCAACGAAAGAGCCGATAGGACTGCAAAAGAAGCCCTACATGAGCCAGTGTCTGAAACCAAGATTCCCTTGACAGACTTAAAACCGCAGGTCGTCAAACTTTTTAAACAAAAATGGCAGGACCAGTGGGATGAATCCATTACAAGCAAACTTTACGAAATCCAGCCTCAACTTGGGGAGTGGCCACACAGCTGCAGAGAAAGCCGAAGATAAGAGGTCGTTCTTGCTGGCGCTCGTATAGGACACACCTATACAACTCATGCCTTTCTACTAAGGAACGAGCCCATCCATGAATGTATTCCTTGTCAATGCGCCTACACCGTCAAGCACATTCTCATCGAATGTGCTGATTTGATTTTGATCCGAAATCGCTTCTTCCAGGTTCAAACCCTTTCAGAATTATTTGAAACGGTGAATCCATCCAAGATACTTGGATTCATAAGAGAAATTGGACTTTAGATTATACAATTTTCATTAATTCAATATAGTTCAAATTAATATAATTCAATTAATATAATTCAATTAATGCTAATAAGTTTAATTTTTAGTTGGTTGTAAACCTTGACTTCTTATCCTTTCGTACTCGTATATTCCCCTCCTTAAGTAGGCACCATATAACACACTAGTGTTGGTGTGCCGTTAAACTCTATGCTTAGCTTACCTTACCTATCTAACTTGAGGCAAATGGCACATGTTGCTTACTTTTTCTGTGGCCTTATCTGTTAATTCTATTGCATGCACCTATCATCACACATAGGAAACATGTTCAAGTTTAAAGTACAAAACAAACAAAGCCATTTTTCCACCCACGTTATCACCCACCCTTTTCACCTGATGTATCCTTAGGTTTGTCAACAATCATCTCAGAGTCCAGTTCCTCTGCCAAAAAATCAATAGATTTATTTCCATAAGCTCAAGTTCTAATGCGTAAGTGCCTTAGTATATGAGCCTTTTAAAAACAGTAAAACTGCTCTACCTTAGGTGAATAACTATGGATAACATAACTAAAATGTAGCGATCATTACTTTCATATTGTACATATCTTTACTTACCCTCCTGGTTCGGATTTTCACCGTTCAGCTCCTCTGATTCAAGCTCTTTAGAGTTTGCGATAGGTGCAGGGAGATCTACAGAATGTAAACACATGCACAGGCTAAAAACTTCTTTTTTTTTGCTCTGAGAATGCTCAATTAACATTATTTGATATGCTGCTCGACAACTACATCTTAGTATTGAGTCAATGTGTCCTTTTCACTGGTCCACTTACCATCAATACTGATGGCTTGTAGGTTCTTGCCTTTCCACCGGTTCAAAGTCCCATTCTCCACAGCAATAAGAAACATTGCAACGTTAGATTTTTCGATAACAGATGTTTGCATCCTTTAGATGTCAGTATGGATGTTAAGGTTGTGGCCCATGTGATCTGCCACCATTGTAAGTTCGCTTTCAGTCATGTCCAAGATCTACAAGCACACATATCAACTCTGTTTGATAAACCAATAGTTGGTTTCCCAGATAATTTCCTGAACTCACTTTACATGCTGAATTTGAAATAACAGTTTCATTCCGCAAAACTAATATTCACTGGTTTATTACTTATACAAACCTTTAATGTTGGTAGGATAACATGATCCTTAAAAATAAAATGTATATGTAAAGTTGATATAACATAATGCAGTTATCAAACCTGAGCAGTAGTGTCTAAGTATCTGCGGTTTGGTTGAACGGATCCCCTGTGGATCAATTAACTCAGGACAAGCATTAGTTGCAAACGGATAGCAGTACAGTCATCCAATGGAGTGAGACCACTTTTCCTGGCAAAAATTAATGTACTATCAGTGGCATGCTGTCTAGTCTTTATAAGAAAGGCCAGTGCATTGGTCATGTCAAGTGTCAGCAATATGAAGACTTTCCGAAGACCCCTTGTACTTTTCCCACGCACCTCAATGAGATCCATCCTGAAATATCATATAAGATTAATGATTATTAAATGTATTAAACCACACAATAGCTGTACGAAAGCATTGAGCAGACGACAGTTCGAATATTTACTCCTAAAATCTCTTTATGGTATCTCTCTAGTCAATCAGGCATTAATGTCATGATTCACTGGAAACTATGACAATACCTCTCCACAAGTGCCCTCTCAGCCACATCAAGAGATGCTAATATCTCATCGCTACCGTTATTTGTTCTCTACTTTCATCTCTTCCACTTCGGATATTCGCCTTTTATTTAACAGTACAATCCGTGCAATGGTGCACTGTGCTAGTTCCACCCATTGCTGGTATGTTGGTGAAACATTTTTCACACCAAGGGCAATATGTGTTTCAAGAAAATCCTTCAAGGTAACCAAATCTTTAGTTGATGGCACAGTGATTTTCTTGTTGAGAGCACGCAGTTTCTTCCTTCTGTTGGCTACAGCAGCTACTTTAGAATTCCAGTGTGCTTCATAAAGCTCTTTAAAATCTATGGCTTCTTTCTTCATTTCCAAATTTTCCACGCGAATTCCCAAGCTTATTTTCAGCAAATATATATGCTTTAGGTAATTTCCCAAAGAAACTGCCAGAGAAGGAGAATCAGACCCAATAGCTAATGACTTTACAGCAACTGCTACTGTCATGAACTGACTACCAGTGATGAACTCATTCAAAGATTTGTTCTCTGGGCTTTCACGGTTCAAAAACTTCAGCAAACGTGCCATGGTTCGAAGTTTTGTGCGCACATTGTCCATATTTTTTCTTCTCTCTTCATGAGCAAGACCGAGCTTATAAATTAGCGATAAAACAAATTCTCGGATGAGCTTGTCTTGTCTACATAATTCTTTTAGCCCTGAATGTAGGCTAGTTTCCTTCATGTGCTCTATCAACTTTTCCAGCATTTCCATGGAGTCATTTGTGATGCAACTGGTTCGGAGAAATGGAGCAATAATGCTATGGGTATTTCTTGTGTAATTAACGCTTGGTTGAGCACAGACAGGTTTTGAAGCACATTTGGTAACATGTTTGAACAAGGAGTCCTTGTGCCCAAACCCCAGGCAATATTCACTAGGCAAGAAGTCCCATGGATTGTGGTTGATTTCACTGCTTGTCTTCTCAGCAGGACAAGTTCGACCTCGCCTGCTGCCAGTACCTTACAATAGATTAGTATTCATGTGTTAGATTATTTGTTCAAATTACTCCCGACATGCGCAGAAATTACCAATTTTTCTATTGAGAAATATTCAGGTAAAATCAAATGAGTATTTAGGTCAACAAGATCATACTACATAAGCCAAATAACTACTTGACTATAAAGATACATTGGAACATCAACTCATTTGTTTTAAGTATCCATGTGACTCACTGCAGTTTTGTGTCCAAAGTTCCCCTTGTTCAGCAGCCTGATCCATGCTTGCTTTCTCTGTTTACTCTTCAAATGCAAAGTAGTGGCTTCCAGAACTTCAGTCTCAAGGGGATGAGCAGTTTCATAGTGCTTTGATATCTCGGAATTGTATTTCCCTTTACAATGCAGGCAGTAGTCACTCTTTCTATAGTTTCGCTTCCCATTCCAATTTCTGATGTAGGTCGGAATAGTAACTGCAAGAAAAGGGTACTGTTTTCCAAGAGCTTCCTAGCTTTAAAACTGACAACTTACTTTTCTATAATGAAATCTAACTCTTGCTACCCCAATTCTGTGGGCTTACAGAGTGCAGGAACATCATTTCAGGGCTTCAACAATCTAAACATATGGACGTGGTAAAAGTTAGTAAAAAATATCAAATTTACCATCCTGCTTCACTGATTTCTGCATGTAAAAATGTGCATTTAACTTAATTTACTCTAAGAAGATCATGCAAGACAAATTAAGACATTATTATCCATTCAAATGAACACAAGAGTATATGAACTACATAATTGAAATCAAATTCTAATATGCGCATATTTGTTTAAACAAACATCTGGGTATGCTTGCTAAATTTATACAAACAATGGTAACTTTGAATAAACTCCAGACCACTTTCTGATGGGGTTTATATTCGGAGACCTCAACTTTCTAGTGGGACCCCCTAAAGCGCTGGCTACAAGCTGTAACGTGTCCAAATAACACAGGACATGTTAATTGTTATCAATGACACTTTAAATGATAACTGTAAAAACATAAGGCAAATGCATACTGCCAAATTAGTCATTATTTAGTGCTTTAAATGGCAACCTACCATACGCTTTTCATATGAAGCCATATCCTGATACAGAAAATAAAATTCAAAAGTCTTTCATTTACATCAGTACAGAAGACCTTAAGATTGGAGCAGCATCGAATGAGAGTTATTATGAATAAAAACAATATTTTTGTCTTTCTTATGAAGAAAAAAAATATTTTTTGTCTGTAGCATCCTACATTGATAGGCAATTTAAACCAGTGTTTATCCTTCCTTGTGGAGAGCAAAGTTGAAACCTGCCATGTGTATCCTGGCTTGGATAGCTGTACAACCCAAGACTGCATCCTTCATTGGATAGCATAGTAAACCCAGTGTGTCCTAGCTTGGATAGCATAGTAAACCAACAGTGTGTCCAAGCTTTGTTAGAATAGTAAATAGTGTCCAAGATTAGATAGTCTTTTAACCCTAGGTTAGATAGCTTAGTAAACCAGCCCACAGTCTATCCTAGAGAGCATAGAAACACCAGTGTATGCTCTAGCTTGGATCGCATAGTAAACCCAATGTGTGCCCAGGCTTAGATAGCACAATAAACCCAGTGTGTGCCCTAGCATGGAGAGCATAATGTGTCCTGGCTTGGATAGCATAGTTAACATACAATAAACAGTCAACAGTCAGTGTGCCCCAGCATGGAAAGCAAAGTAAAAACCAGCCTCACAGAGTTGGATACCACAGTAAATCCAATACTCGTATAGGATAGTAAAGCCCCTGTGACCTAGCTTGGATAGCATAGTAACCCCAGTGTATCACACAATTGATTATACTTCTTCCTGTTACTAACACAGCAAATTGTAAGCGTCGTAAGACCGTCGATCATGTTTGTATCGTAATTTACATAAGCTAATTCTATTTGAATGTAATAATGTATTCTCCTCAACTTAGCCTAAACTCTAGTGGATCACTATTGTTTGTACCATTGTTAGACACAGCTCGTCTTGAAGGAGGTATGAGCTCTATCCTGTGCCTTCCAGATGAGTTTGTCTTAATTGTACTTAATTGTAAAGTTAATAAGCGCCAGGCGGCGAAATTACGCAGGTATAAAAATAAGAGCGATTAAAGGGAATTGAGAACGTTGCCAGCGAGCTAGAGGCAACCTGGGTCCATGCAGGATTGTAGCAGCAAAGTACGTCCAAGCGACGGTTTTTTCAAGAAGAACAGTAGGACAAAGGTTACCATGGCGACTAAGTGTTGAAGATTAGCGGAGACCCGCTCACCAAAATAAGTCGCACCTTGGCAACGTCTTGAATTGTGACTAATCTCCAAGACTTACATCTACGGGACCGACGTGAAATCCTAGGGGGCCAAGGTTGTAACTATGGCAATTAACGATGGAATTGATATTTGTCTGGCCTTTCTCACTAGTTGGTTCATGTTGGCTGCATACAAAACGCAATGCATTCGGTCAGCCAGATCCGTTTTGTCGGGGCCTATTTGGGGACTGAGGTGCTCGCAAGTAACTGACTGGTGGCATCGCGCAGTTCAATAGCAGACACAACATCAAATTTTATTATGTTTAAATGGACAAGTCCAGGCTCTTCACATACCCACTGTCTACGATCCCGGGGTGTACTATCGTGTGTGAATTGAGTACATATTATAGAAAAGCACACTATTATATGCAAACTAACCGAGGATGTGATGTTTCAGAATCACCTATAAAGTTTGACGCGACGGGCGTGCCAATGGACGCATAGAAACATGGAAGCCTGATATCTGGAACCAAATGCCGGTTGTTGATCCGACCGGGTTATATGCGAGCCGGTGCGGAATGTCACCGAGCGAATCGTCAGACAGGCAAACGTGATGCCCCAATAACTTTATCGTTGGCCACAGCAAATACCATTGGTTATGTGATACCAATGGATGGCCATTAAAGTGCCTATCACATGGTTATAGGCACTTCGCTGAAATCAATTCATAATGTGATCAATAAACTCAAAGCGGTCCAATAACCGTCGCATCTGATCAGTTAAGGCCAAAATTTGATAAAATGTCAGTTCAAATTACCGCGCCCGACAAAACGTTGTGGCAGCCATTATCTAGGTCAACCATGCGTGTGATGTCAGGTAAGGGAGGCCGTTCTCAGAGACGCACGGAGTTCCCCGTTGTTTACATTGTCGGAGTTCGTCTCTCGTTTTGGGGATTTTGGATCGTTTTTAGCCATCTTGTGACCACCTGAACGCGATGGTTAATGGTTGTTGTGTTGGGGGCTGCTCGTGTACCAGTCGGGACGGCGTGAGCTTGTTCGGCTTTCCTCGTAAGGACGATTTAAAAAAACAATGGATTGGCCAGGTACTACGATCGCGAGACAAATGGCCGGGCCCGGGCAAGTACTCGTTTGTGTGCTCGGTTCATTTCACCGAGGAATGTTTTGAGGAGGCACGGAAACTCGGAGAAGAGCTTGGTTGGATACCACGATGTAAGCGGGTTTTGAAGGAAGCTGCTGTGCCTACTCTTTTTGCGAAGGCCTCTGCTGTCAAGCAATCAAGAAAGGATGGTGAGGCAAGTGAACCCCTCCCACCCCAGCCCAAGAAAAGCAGACCTGCCGTTATCAAGAGAGAGAAGCACAGGGTGAGATTTGATGACTTTCTTGTTGTATTAGTATTGAATAAATAGTCCATTATGTTGATTTTTACAGTGCTCCTTCATGGCGGTGTTTGTTTTTAAATTTGCGAGTCATTGAATTTGTTTACATGTGCTGATATGCCAAATATATGTAGGTCACGTA
>CM067357.1:8906640-9026443 GCA_034190875.2 Urechis unicinctus
AAACAAGCACAAGACCGATTACTAAAATGAAATAGACCCAGTTAAATAGATTCGGACTCTGATAATGAATCATCTTCCTCATGGCCGAGATAAATCAACATTAACTTGGTCAATAATGGACCGAATGTGGTTCGCCATATTCCCCCATGTACCTATGGTACTCCTGTATTGTTCAGTTAGTAGCACGTACAATTGCGCATACAATCAGTACCAACCAGCACTTGAAAAGCGACAGCAAACATCCATGCTGGAACTACCGTAGTGAATATGAAGGTAAGGTGGAGTTGGTTCGGGAAGAAGAGAACAATGCTTCAGAGCTCAAATGGGGTTGCAGCTAAAAACACACCTCAAAATTTTATGGCTATGATTCGGAAAGCTTCACTAGAGCTTATACAAACATTTCCGGCAAGCACACTCTGATCAGTTTGTATTTTCCTTGTTCATTTGTTTGTTATGCGACCACTTAGTGTTTCATTTGTGGTTCATTTATAAGCCTATCTTCAGAAGAGCGGTCATTCACAGCTACTACATAGATTGCCTCGACTGATTCCTATATATCACTAGGCTCTCTTTGGTCAATGTATATCCTTACCCTCACCTCAACCTTTTAAGCTACAATAACAATTATACGCTGCGTAGCCTAGCTAAAGCCTGTCACATTTCTGCAACAGCAGCGAATACCATTTGACTATGTATAATTGACCCATTATCAACATAATAATTTATTGCGAAACATATCGAAAGGTTTGGTATTTATTTGGTGTATATTATCAGTTAATCAGTTACCATTCATCGTGGCAAGAAATACGTGTGTGTTTGTGTGTCTAGGTCATTATTTTGCCCAACCGTGGGGCACTGATAGCTCCTTTGGCGTTTTCATTACTGAACAGCGATACCGAGGCATGGGTATTGGCAAAGTGGTGTTCCAGGCAGCAATCCAACAACTCCGAAAAAGCAGCTGTTCCAGTGTATTTAAAATGGGGGCATGATTCTATTTTAGGTAGTGACATCGTTATTAAATCGATTACTGCGACCAATTTACCTCGACCGTTTCAAACATATACATATATATATTTATAAATATATATATATATATATATATATATATATATATATATATATATATATATATATATATATATATATATATATATATATATATATATATATATATATATATATATTTTTAAACCAGTATATATATTTATATATATATATAAATATATATATATATGTGTACATATGTATATGTTATATATTTATATATATATATATTTATTTATATATATATATGTTTTATATATACATATATATATATATATATATATATATATATATATATATATATATATATATATATATATATATATATATATATACACATTGATATATATATATAGATAGATACGTATTATAATATGCATCAACATTATATATATATATATATATATATATATATATATATATATATATATATATATATATATATATATATATATATATATATATACTATATATAGATTTTTATATATATATATATTTTAGGGTTATTCCGAATGCCCCACAATCTAATGTGGTTTTTCTATCTTCTTTGGCCTCCTGGAACATTGTCATTTGCTTTTCTCATAAGGAGGTTTTTTTGCGGGAAACTTTATATTGTATTCTATACAAGTTTATGGGTCTCAGTACCAGTATATATCAGTTTGTTCGGTTGTTGGACAGACAAACCTATCCGAATTTAAAAGGCCATTTTAGTCCGCTTCGTCAGGTCGGCCAAACGCCGCGCCGTTCTCGCTTGGACAAGGCCGTTTGGTAGTCTCACGTAAAGACCACTTGCGCAAATGATACATTTTGTGCATTTTTTATATTAAAAATCAAGAATAGCTTTTCTATTCGATACCATTTTCATTTTTCTTTGTGCCCAATGATTGGTGGTCTTTAATGTTGTTTTAACCGCCAGCGAATTTTTTTTCCGATGCCATAAAAGTTGTGATGCGATTTGTGACGTAAGAAAAAAGTGTCGTTGTCTACCATTTTATTCGTCGTACAGCTTTAAATTACAATGTGGAAGAATGTAAGTTATACGAGATCCGAGTGATAGATCATGAGCCCGAGGATTGTGAGTTGCAAGTGTCAAATGGCAACTTTGCCGCTTACAAAACTCCAAAACTCGAATAACTTTCGACCATCACTCGGATCCATGTAAAGGAGACTCTCCTCAACACATCGGTATGATTATCTCTTTTGTTGCACCAAGAATAGAATGGTACTGTCAATTTAAAGACACCATGTAATCCGCTTACATTCCCTGAGAAATCTCCCCACGCCGTAGCTTCGGTGCAATGGTAACGATCCGTGTACTTGGGAGTTTTCATATTGTCGAAGGGAGCCGAGCCTGAGTATGACATGTATTTTGAAGTTCGTCGATATGGAAATAAACTGATATACAGAGTATATTGGACTTTCGCAATCATTTGCAGGATTTACAGCCATTTTGCATGTGTGAGTGAAACTTGACATGCTTAAAATACTTTTTTTAAAGTGTATGGTCCCCGGGGGGTGGGGGGGCACTTAATGGTATAGAGGTAGTACATATGTGCCGCGCGACGGGGTATGTTTTTTCGGCCTCTCGACTTGTACGACGGGTTTTTTGGCCTCATACTTGTACGACGGGGTATGTTTTTGAGCTTCAATCTGTACGAGGGGTTATACATTCGCATAATACCTTGTACGACGGGGTATGCTTTTGGCCATTTTGACCTTGTACGACGGGTACGGGTTTTCGAGGTCCCGCGGCACACCCCTATCCAGAATAAGGCCAAGTGCCCCCCCCCCGGGGTATGGTCATTCCCTTTAACCTATTAACCCTGGTTATTGGATCATCCCAATGAACTGTTTGACCTCCATTTGTTAGGAAACTCATTTCTTCTCTCCATCCCGTATTTGTTAAGAAATACAGAATGCCAAAGCGGATTTAATAGTAATGTTCAGCTACCGATGGCGATTTCTACGGACAAGAAACTGTGAGTCATAATCATATGAAGGGAAATGGGGAAGAATGCAATTAACCTTTATCGGGCAGAGTATGATGATTGTCGCTTGCTATGTAATGACTGAAGAGAATTCTCGCGTCAGCGTTGGTGATAGCCCTACAAGACGTCTGAGTATATATTTATATTATCGTTCGACCGGAGCTAAGTTGGTGAAAGATGAGGAAGGGGTTTGGGTAGTTACGGCGCTACATTTAACTGGGTCACGGGAGATGGAATAATAGAAATGCTTTGGGGTATCTGAATCACTTTGAATTCTTAGCGGGGCGAATAGGCGCTCAGTGCATGGAACCATGATATCAGGAACAGAGCAGCGCTCGTGTCATTCAGTGCGGCGGTGTCTGGGCGACGATAATATAAGAGCGGTAATATGAGTGGCTGTTTCCCAATATAAGCATGTAGAGGGGCTATGAATAAGCATACAAACATTCGTCGATTCTATGATTATATCTTATCAATAATACTATTACTTATGCTTCCCAATGTAATGGTAAGATGGGGATAACAGTTTATTGTGAATCTACATGACACTTAGCATTAAATAAACACATGTATCCCATTTTATACCATATATGGTGCATCCATGACTACTCAGTAACTGACACAGAAATGATCAAGAATGTATGTGATGATTATTCCATATGCATCTATATTAGGACTGCCATCAAGGTAAAATGATATACTAAAAAGCTAATGCAACATATCAATTGTTACAAAAGAGCTCTGTATTTATCGACATTTTATGCTTCAACCTTTCTGCTTTAACGACTTATATGCCCTATAGCATGATATCAACCATGACTTCTAGGGCCAATGAACATAATTCTCAGTATGTAGTTGAGTTTAATACAGGATTTATAACATTATACATCAAAGTGTTTAAAATTATTGATGATAATAAATATATTTAGTAGACATGGTAACAGCATAAAAACATTATAATGAATCAGCAGCTACTTTTAAGACTGATATTCAAGCTATATTTATTGTACATATCTAAGGGGTAAGGTGTACCTACCATGGTCATATAGGTGGGTTTTTTCCACTCAAGGTTTCTCAAAGACAGCTTAAGCACAATCTGAATTAGTCACTGCATATTTTGACCCATTTTCATGGCAATATCTTCTCTGGTATTGCAGCCGCATAGACTTTCTTAAGTTTTGCGTAAACAATTCATTATGGACAACTCACTTGGTGATTAAGCAGATTGAGAACTGTTCGCCCCTTCACATCCTCTCTCCCTTTTGCCCACAAGAAGTTTCCTGTTACTGACCTACATACGGCCCAGATGTTCTGCAGTAGGAGAGACAGCAGTATGGTAGTCTGGTCTGGTTCAGGGCTAGGTTACTGAGTGCTTTAGTCCAACTGGTAGAAGCAGCTAAAAGCAGTACTAAGAAGTTTTTGCGATTTGTCATATACCCATATAATCACAGCCACAGCTGATAATGCTTCAGCAGTTTATGTTATTTAAGCCCATGTGCGTGCATGATGGTACATGGGTGGTAGTAGTACACAGTGAGTGGCTGATTTGTAGTTGAGCAGTGACCAGTGGTGAAATGCATACTTGAAGCTTCCATGTGGAGTATTGATGGATATATACTTTTGTTTACTGGTTACAGCAGACTCAATATTCAAAATAAATTGTTGTATGTTGTCTCTCGAAGTGCTTAAGTGGGACACCCCTCGTTAAAGTGCCTATCAAACGAAAAAATCATGTCATTTTTTTCGCCAGATAACGGAAATATAACCCAGAAGTACCTATTCTGTCTATGTGTCAATTGTCAAAGTGCGCGCTTTCTGATCGAAATTCGACTTAAAAGATGAATTCGGCGTATCGAGCCGACAAGCTCATGAATAATTCATCGCCTCCGCGTGACGTCAGGTCCGGGAATGTTTTTGTTGCGTGGCGCAATCTGCACTACGATTAGCGAGAAATGGCTGCTGGAAATTTCGTTATTTCATCACTTCAGGAGAGCGACGAAGAGACATGGTATGGCACAGGTCATTCGCAAACTATCGTTGCTTCGGCAGAGCAAGTTTTGCCTTACAGATTCGAACCAGAAATGAGCGAATCCGACGTCTCCGATGAGAGAATAAAGACACTGGCGATGTCCCTGCTGCGTCTGGGTCTCACGCGGGTCATCCTGCCCAGGACATAGGACTGCTACAGAACAATGCTTGGTAAGCTATGTATGATTGTGCTTGTGCACCAGTTCATCCTATAAGAGTTGGCGTGTAAAGGCCCGGTCACACAGCGCTTTACGGCTTAATCACGGCCAAAACCCGTCCAAAAGTGGTCTCCCGTGAAGCAGACGATGTTGTTCGCGTTGATGTCGAGTTTAAGACGAGCTACAGTCGATTTATAGACGTGACAGGACGCGGGGAGAAATCGGAACGGCGTTGGACGCGGCAAAAAGTTTTGAACTGCTCAAAATTTTAGCCTGCGGACAACCACGGGTGGCACACGTGGTAAAGACGTGCAAACACGTGAAACACACGTGAAATCCGACACAGTTGATAATCCGTGTTCCGGCAGTGATTCAAAACTATTTATTTTATCAAGGGAAATGCGTTGTTTTATCTTTATTGGATTTTTCCGCGTACATAGCATAAGCCCGTTAAACGACGTTCAAACAAGTGCATATTTTCAATTTCTGTATCAAAGCAGCCTATAAATACCGTAATTTTCTGAGACCTCGGCACTTGCAGTCTAGATGTCAAGGGGTCCTCAACGCCGTGATGTCCTCATTTTATGCTCCATTTATAACCAAGAGAAGAAGAAGAAGGATGAGGAGGGTGGTATGGAACATTGGCGTGATGGATTGTGAGGAGACCTCAGCTCAAAAAAAACAATTTATACCAATTTTATTGGCATATCTTCAGCCAAAAAAAATAATATGTTTACAGCAAGGCATGCACAGCCAATCTTCTCAACCTAACCAACAAACTTTAGCATACATATGCACAAATGGCTAATACTGTTCCTTGGCAGCCTAACAATCAACTAACTAGCTAATCCTCAGATGAAGTGGAGTCCTGAGTCTACTGTTCCTGGTCAACAGCTGCGGACTCGATGTCCTCGAGGACGTGAGTCCACTGAGGGAGGTGGACGCGAGACAGTGGACGTGGCAGCGGCAGAGGCAGTAGGGACCCGGGCCAGAGTGACGAGGGAATCTCCGGTGTCACTGGGGATGGAATCTGAAAGGTTTAAAACATTTATTTAGTTATATGTTATATGGCATTGACATTTTGTTATTTAGTTATATGGCATTGACATTTTGCATGTAAAAGCATTTCATACATTGAAATGTCAAATGAAATTGACAAATGCAATGAAATTCCAAACACAGTTGAAATCAATGTAATTAAATGTACTGACCTTTGTAGAAGCCACAGTGCTGCCGTACTCAGGTCTCCCAGCTCTTGGGCCTTCATCTCCCAAGCAGCCCTCTTCTGCTTGTAGCCCTTCTTGCTGCGCATCCAGAGGTAGGAGTTGCCCTTCAGTCACTCGAGAACGTCCTCTTTTATAGCAGCGTCAAGGCTCCAGTCTTTCTTTGGGGCCTTGCGGGCAGCCTTGTTACCCTTGCCATGTCCACGACCACGGCCCTTGCCTACGAGCACTGGCTCTTCCTCCTCGTCCTGAGCAGCTGGGGGGGGGGAGTAGGAGGCCTCACTGCTTCCACAAGGAGTGTTTCTCCCTCCTCAAGGGCTGAGAGGCTGACTTCTCCAAGGGTGGCAGGAGGGGTGGCGGCAGCAGTGGTGGTGGCAAGAGGGGTGGCGGCAGCAGTGGTGGTGGCAGGAGGGGTGGCAGCAAGGGTGGCGGCAGGGGTAGCACCTGTACATGAAAAATAAATTTATTTAGTGACAATTTATTTAGTGACATGCTTCTAATTTTCATTTCTAAATTGAAATTCCAAATTGAAATTTGAAAGTAACAAAATTTGCAAATGAAAAAACAGTGAAACGAATAAAATTAAATGTACTGACCATCATCAGCAGCCTCAGCTTCTCCAGGAGCAACTGGACCAGCATCAGCCTGAGGGTCAGGGTCTGGACTGGCAGCAGGAGGAGCATGGACCTGGACTGTCACCTGGGCCTGTGAGGCTTGACGAGCCTCATCTTCAGCTGGGGCCTTGGTCTTGGCCTTGGCTTTGGCCTTGGTCTTCGTCGGCCTCTTCTTGGCAGGGGAACCATTCTTCCTGGGCATGATTAACAGAAAAGAGCGAACGAACTTGCGTCGAGGTGTGGACTGTAGAAGATCAGCAACTGTGAAGACCAGCCGTGCGCGACCGCTTTTATGCGTAGCAAGCTGCGCTTCCGACATCGCCAGGGCCGTGGTTACCCGTGATTGGGCAGTGCTATGGCAGTGGAGTGCCCGTTTTACGTCCGCGCTCAACACGTGATCAGCAGTTCTACAGACGCGATGAGGCCTCGGTTAGCCGTGGTAACTTGCCACTTTTTTCCCCGCGTTTAAACACGTGCGAACCTATTTTTAATCTTACACGTGGCTGGACGTGGTTAGCTGTGCTTAGGCTGTGCTTAGGCAGTGCTTTAGCAGTGGAACAGCCGCCGACTGCCAGACACGTACAAAGCATGGCAAAGCCAAAATTTACCAAAAATTACCACTTACGACCACGTCCACCAGATTTGTCATAACTTTTTGTACGTGATTTAGACGTGGAGTGCTGTGTGACCGGGCCTTAACGAAGTTAATCCATAAATTTCACCAACAAAATATGTAAGCTTTTTTCCTAACAGTGGACTATACAACAGAGCTTTGCAGCAAATAATTCTTCCATATCAGACAGCATATATGAGATACCACAAAGTTTTTATCAAAACAAGTTATTGCAGGGGTTCATGTTTACAAAGTTGTACCATGTAAATGTAAATGCTCCTCCACACGAATTGCAAACAAATTAATTTCGGGCTGCTGTTAATAGATAGAGATCCTCTTTTATTTATAGTAGGCCTTGTCAAACGCTGATAACAATATTTTTAAAAGTTGATGAAGATTGATTCTGAGGTAGAATATATATAGGAGAGCAAGTACCACAGCTGTTTTCTCATAGTATTGTTGTCTGTTAGCCCATAAATGAATGTATAACTGGACTTTAGGAGGTGAAGATTATGGTATTATATTATCATCGTGGTCAGTGTTACATCAGAGTTTCTATGAATGAAGAGGCTAAAACATATTTGCCATACAATATGTCATCCTTTATTACATACATTAATATTCCCATCGTTACATCATGTTACAGGTGTTTGTGTGGCTACTGTCAACCAATGGCAGAGGTGGAAGAATCTGAGTTCCGTTACCAGCCTGCGCTGTTACAACAATACGAGATAACTTCCCAGCACCAGACTATCAAGGATTCCTCTACCCTCCACTCACCTAGGACTTATCTTGATACATGCGGAACCTACTCTGGTGTGCCTCAATGGCTTGTCATGGATCTGGTCTCATCGCATCTGTACACATTGGAGGTGGTGCTTCTGTCTTGGGCAGGGTTGGCTCATAGCAAACCAGCAAGGACTCAGCCATCAGGCACTCGACATACTTTGAAACATAAGTCACAGCTTGCACACCAGACTGTTGCTTATAACCTTATACCTCCATGGTAATTGAATTTGTTGTTGTTTACATTTTATATATCAGTAAAAATATTCACCAAATGTTACCTTTGTTGCTACTTCAGTGACACTATGCCCCTGCTTAAACTTGGGGTATCTTAGCTTGAAGACTGGATCCCCAGCTTCTGTTGTCACCTGCTTTCTGATATCGGTGATACAATGAACCAATTATACGTGACCTACATATATTTGGCATATCAGTACATGTAAACAAATTTAATGACAAATGTAAAAACAAACACCGCCATGCAGGAGCACTGTAAAAAGCAACATATTATATCATAAGAATGATACTTGCCTGGCAACCATACCGTCAACTTAACAAGATAATGGACTATTTATTCAATACTAATACAACACATCAAATCTCACCCTGTGCTTCTCTCTCTTGATAAAGGCAGGTCTGCTTTTCTTGGGCTGGGGTGGGAGGGGTTCACTTGCCTCACCATCCTTTCTTGATTGCTTGACAGCAGAGGCCTTCGCAAAAAGAGTAGGCACAGCAGCTTCCTTCATAACCCGCTTACATCGTGGTATCCAACCAAGCTCTTATCTGAGTTTCGGTGCCTCCTCAAAACATTCCTCGGTGAAATGAACCGAGCACACAAACGAGTACTTACCTGGGCCTGGCGATTTGTCTCGCGATCGTTGTACCTGGCCAATCCATTGTTTTTTTTAAATCGTCCTTACGAGGAAACCTGAACAAGCTCACGCCGTCCCGACTGGTACGCGAGCAGCCCCTAACACAACAACCATTAACCATCGCGTTCAGGCGATCACAAGATGGCTAAAAACGATCCCAAATCCCAAAAACGAGAGACAACGGGGAACTCCGTGCGTCTCTGAGAACGGCCTCCCTTACCTGACGTCACACGCATGGTTGACCTAGATAATGGCTGCCGCAACGTTTTGCCGGGCGTTCTAATTTGAACTGACATTTTATCAAATTTTGGCCTTAACTGATCAGATGCGACGGTTATTGGACCGGTTTGAGTTTATTGATCACATTATGAATTGATTTCAGCGATAGGCACTTTAATGTCAATATAAATGTATAATTTGATTTTTTTTAACTAAGCGAGTAGAATGAGAACATGCAACTTTCAAATAACTAAGCGAGTAGAATTTGATTCGAACATGCAACACATTTTTCTATGGACATTTCCGCATTCTGGTAATAAAGCAACATCGACTGCGGAAATGAGATGACGTTATGAGTCCTCGCATTGCAGAATGTAGTGATAATATTTGCTATTCGAAGAGAACGTAGGAACGTTCTGGATATCTCAGAGGCATAATCATATTACACAGTTTTCTGTCATGAATGATTAATGCGTTCCAATTTTTAAGGACATTTCAGAGGTTGTCGACATTCTTATATATTGATATTAAGGTAAAGAACCTTTTCGTACAGAACAACGACCAACCTACACCATCGACTGATACGGCTAATGAAGGAAATCTCAGAAACAACTTTCTTGCTGTAGTGGCCATTTACTGAAGCCTACTGGTCGTAAGGAGGTGATTCTAACATTTGTTTATACTCGTCCAACAATTTTCAGATGTCTACTTGGTTTCTACCCAGTGTGCTTCCTGTGCAAATGCATTATGGTAACATCACTAACCACATTTTCAAAGCTTCTTTCTTGTGTGTATCGAAATATGGCATTTGAGAGCCTCATACCGCCCAAACGAGTTTTCACAAATGTAACATTTATACAGTTTCTCTCCCGTGTGCGTCCGTATGTGCTTTTTAAATGATGAGCAGCCTTAAACTTCTTTCCACAACTGTCACATTTATAAGGCCTCTCTTCTGTGTGATTCCTCAAATGCCTTTATAGAACTTTATTAGTGGTAAACTTCTTTCTACAATGTCACATTGAAATGGTTTCTCCCCTGTTTCGTCCTAAAATGCGTTTTTAGATTGTTATTTGTGCTATAATTCTTGCGTCCTAAAATGCGTTTTTAGATTGTTATTTGTGTAATAATTCTTGCCACAAATATCACATTTACATGGCGTTTCTCCTGTGTGCGTCCGTAAATGTTTTGTTTTAGCAGATCCCTCACCCACAACTCATTCCATAAATGTCACATGCATACGGGTTCTGTCCTGAGTGCGTCTGTATATGTCTTCGTAAATATGAACTGAGGCTAAAACTCTTTCCACATATGTCACATTTATATGGTTTCTCGTCTGAATGCTGCCATTTATGTTTTTTGAAATAAGAATTGTAGCTTAAGGACTTTCCACAAATGTCACATGTAAAACACTTCTCCTCTATGTGCGTACAAAATCACCAGCCTTTGGGAAGGTGGTGTCACCAGTCCTGTTTTCTGGATGGCAGGTATCACATATGCCCACAGACTGGGATATACTTGGCGTATCACAATCACCGAGTTCTATGTTATGATCCTGGACCAACGAATGGAGTCAAAGAATGGCTCGCCTGGCACAACATCACAGGCCTTTAGTTAGCTTTATCACCGCTTTGACGTTAAGCTCGTCTTGCACCTAACGACATCCATCACATACATCATTTGAAGTTTCTGCTTTGATATCTGTGCATTTGTTAGTATCTAGGATGATATGCATTTGTTCGTGGTCCTTTCTTTTCAGATGACACATTTCAAGGACTGGTAATATCTACACTCTGATTTAGTAACAATATATTACAGGGTAGGAGAAGTGACCATGGGCATCAGTGTGCTAGCGACTGCTTGTTCTCTGATGTAAAACGCTGATGGTTTAATTGAAAAAGTTTCATAGGTTGGCTCTTTTGTAAAATGTTGCCTATTTATTGTCCATACTTGTTAATGTAGAAACTATGAAATACCTAAATGTAAAGAACAATAACAAGATGAAGCAATATTAAATTCTGTATAATAACATTAAACAATGCTCTTGGCACAACTCACTCAGAACATCCGGCCCTGTTCGTTGCTCCTACAATTGTCATCTTGCAACACATGATACGAGATTTGTATGATATCTGGCTAAATCAAGCTTATAGACGATGCTAATTAGACTGTAAACCAGGCACATTTTGCCAAACGGTTCACTTGTAACGGCCGCCACACATTGTGTCAGTTACAATATATCATTATGGGAGGAATACGCAGATCATTAAATATTGGAGGTTCAACCAGCACTTCTTTCCCCAGTCGAATGACTTACAGGGATACGGCCGAATTATAGACACACGATGGTCGGTAAATGTGTACACACCTTTACGAATTTAGTTGATAGCAAGGAGTGACATGCATCAAGCCTAAATGATCTTTTTGCAAGTTTTAACCACAGATATCACATAAGTGGTTTATTTGCACCATATTAAAAACAGTCTAGAGTGATTAATTCCGCGACCAATCAAAAGGAGACAACAGAACGTTTATCAAATTTGTATAGAGAATGTCTTTATATTCATTGATAAAAGCACGAATGTACTGTTGCAAAATATATTTGTGCATGCATTGAGACTCAATTTACATTTAAAGATTGTAAAAGAAAGATCACCACGCACTCCATCTTTCTCAAATATACATAATTCTATCGAAGAACAATATATGTTTGTCTAAATACTGCTTAAGAAAATTGCCCTACAAGAATAACGGAGTAATAAATTGTAACCATCTGTATTTACAAATAGAACTAAAATTATATATATTCAAGGTACATCTTGTGTTCAGCGTCCTTGACGTCACCGCACTTGATCGTCAGATCGACGTTCTTAAGTGTATCAATCTCAATTTGTCGCTTCAATTTACAAAAGAGAGTAACAAACTGCATTCCCAATGCTTCTACCATGCTCTTATCGCTTTCAAGTGCTTGCAGAGCGTCTTCGAGCGTGAGGGGGAGGACCATAGCGGCTTTATCCATCTTTGGTGGTAACTCCAGCTTCCTTCTAAGGCCATCCATTCCGGCAGCTAAGACGGCAGAAGCAACCAGGTAAGGATTTGAGGCAGAAGAAGGCAATCTGAGTTCTACAAAGCGACCAGAGCTACTACATCGAACGCGCAGTAATGCTAAGCGGTTTTCCATTCCCCACGTAGCATCATGAGGGGTCCATGGTTGATGTAAGCGGCGATAGCAATTAACCGTCGGGCAACAAAGGGCCGTGATCGCAGATATATGTTCGATAAGACCTGCCAACCAATGCTTGAACGTCGAGGACATATTATTGCGGTCTGAGTCGTCGATGAACACATTTTCATCGCCATTTCGCCACAGGGAAAGGTTGAAATGTGTGCCATTACTGCAAGCCTCTTCAATACCGAGCAATGGCCTCGTCATAAAAGTTGCCATGTATCCTTCTTGATAGCTCATTTCTTTCAAACTCGTCTTCAACAAGAAACTCGCATCCACAGCCGGCATTCCCAGTGATGCATGGGTGGCCACTTCAAACTGACCGCACTGATACTCAGACACAATGCTTTCGATATCAACGCCGACTTTGCTTAAGTTCTTCTCAATTCTTGTGAAAAAATCCTCGAATTTAGAAAGTAGGACTGTACATAATGCGTCATTTCCTTCTGTCACAGGCGACAGCGTATCTTTTTTCAGCAGCATGAACTCATGTTCACATCCGGACATCATTTGCAAGCCAAATTCGGTTTTAAGTACATTTGTCAGTCGAAGCAGAAGACCGCGAGAACAAAATGCTAACGGCTCCATGTTGTCTTCTCGTTTTCCTAAACACAGCACCTGTCCAATCGTGATGTCATTGTCGGCTTGGCACGCCCACGGCACGACGTGGAGTGTGGCAACGTCGGGCATTTCCAGACAATTGCCAAACCAGTTCTCAACTTCGTCGAACACGACTATCTGGCTACGTGGGCCAAGAAGTTGGCTGCCTGAAAAATATGCGTCACCAACATTCAAGGTCGCAAATTACGTGGGCAAAAATACCTTCACATTTCTTGCCCTTTATACTCAACCAGCTAGGATCGTTATAAACTTACCATGATAAGCGCTGATACCGTGCTTAAGGAAAGACGACACATGACGCCTTGGTACAAGCTTCGATCTGGCAATGCCATGCACATCACTCCAAACAAACCTAACATAGTCCAGGTTTTTCACTTTAATCTCCTCATCTTGGTTTAATGCCATATCTGTATCCTGCAACATAAGACATATTGAGAAGAATTTAGACTAGCAGTGTTTGATGCTTTACGTCTGTATTGCGATGCTAGTCACTGGTATGTTTAAACTCCGTGAACGCAGACGTAGCTTAGCACACTGAATGAAACTAGACGCAGTGCTGATGTCAGCCTTCGGGTCGATTCATCTGATAAGTAAAGTGGGACACTGATCGGTTGAGTTTCTGGTAACAAATTAACCGTTTAGAATCTAACAAAGAACATTTTAGTAGCAAACATAGATTATCTGACGACTCAATTGTGTTATCCTTACTGATTTATCATTAGCGAGGGAGTACCTGAGGGACTAATCTCCTCAGGGGCTAATAGCGAAAAACACGTCTGGGACTTCATTACAAAGCTGAACCAGTTAACCTATTTCTTTGGTAATTACTATTTAATGATAAAAAACAGCATCTGGGTCGTGGTTGGCGAAGCTTCCTCACGCTCATGACCCAAACAAATGCACATGGGAATACTGGGCTGACCTCATTGCGATTGATTAGAGTGGAAAAATGTCACTTCGCAGAGCCTTGCCGTTGCCTATTCACAAAATAGGCTTATGAATAGCGTAAATATTAAGTACAGTTCAAAATAAATGTCATTTTGATAAACAAAAATTACCCGGTCTGGGGTACCCCTTTGGAAAACAGTTCGCCTCTATCAGCGTATAGACGTATTTTGTCGGGAGTAACCCCTTGCAGCATAGCCATAACTCTTTGCTGATAGTACATATCCTAGGAATAGCTGAGGCTCCGATAATACTAGGCTTAGACATATCGCATAACAGCATGCGCCATACCTTGCGTTAGGCCTTGTCAGACCATAGCAATACTCAACAATCCGAGTCTATGTAGAACCTCGTGTCAGTGTGTTTCCATTCAAGACAGTCGTTAACAGGTCAACGGTCATACGTTACAATTAGCTAACCGCGGTACAAGAATGCTAATTCATTAACCAAATCGCACGAATAATATATACTTACCACTGCCTTCTGCCTGTCCCCGAATAATCCTTTAGTTCTCAATGCTTCTGTATTTGTAGTAAGATATGGGCGCTTTAACCGCTTAGAGTGATTCTTCGTCTGTTCAGCTCAGTTGACCGTGTCTATACAAGAGCTATTATATGGAAGCCATTCTGGTAGTAAAATAGTTATAGTATCAAGCAAAACCCCTGCCAACCGCTGGCGATAACTGAGCTACGATGCACCACTGAATATTCCGAACCGCAACCAATTGCATAATGGTGCCTGATTTCATTCTCTGCCACTCCTATAATATTTGGCACTGACTGCAGGAATAACCTTTGTAATATCTTTGGTTAAAGTACGATTTGAGTGCATTGCAGGGAGGCCTGCATTGACCTCGTATGATCACAAACACTCAGTAGTTATCAGGAGCTGAGCACACGTGGTTGGTATACTGCCGAAAAAAACCCCGTCTCCTATAAAGATGGGTGCAAAGTTGATATAATATCAATTAACATCAATCGCCATACAGTCGCCATACCAATAAACAGCACTCATTATTCCCATGAACCTTATTTGCAATAAATCTGCAAAAGATCACTGAACCTCCCTAACCACCTCATGGAAAACTACCACCACCTGCATAAAATCCACATGTTGTCACACCGCACCGGATTCCTGAGCATCATAACCACCACTGATTCACTCTATCTATCTCCGTGTTTCCATTAACTTCACTAACCAGGTCAATGAGTCTTCACAAAGGGCATTTCTCTAAACCTAACGCACCATCCCCACAACAGCGACAGTGACTAAATGATATGCGAATTACTAAATACGGTTTTCCCATCAACTACGTTCGCTCACAGCCTCCAGCCACAAATCACCTATATGAGATTATGTCAGCGTGTAACTGGGAGAGAGAGGGTGCGACTGAGTTAGTGAGTTATTGTGAGAGGATGTGTGGTAGTCATAGAGTAACTGCTGTAGGGAGTTAGTTGTTACTGCGGGAGGATAAAAATGAGTCACTTAGTAACTGAAGGAGTTCTTATCTTATATTGGTATCTAATAAATGCTGATCATTGTTAACAAGATATGTAGGTAAATTTACTGTAAAATATAGGATATCACTCACCCCTGTCACAAGTACGCTCCTCTGATCATTCAAAGTCCAGACGCTTAACAAACGGGTGCTGTTCGATGCTTAAATGTGGACTGTTTACATCCTTTTATGTGTTTCATTTAGGTCGCCAGTGCGACTCACATCAGTCGAGATTATGCTGAATTCCAAATCATGAAGGTGGCTCTGTACCATTTTACAGTTGATCAGCGTAGACAAGGTATAAAAACAGGTATCAATTCTATCATACGAAGATATCTCGATATGGGTAACATCCTTAAGTATGCTCGATTTGGGTCGCACGTGCCAGACGCAGCTGTCATTCTTTTTTGTGTGCAGAGACGGTCTCTGGTATCATGGGGGGTAACATCGGTCCGAATCTATTCCATGGCATGACAATGGTTTCGGCAATTATCGATCCTCAAATGTAGACCGTTTACACAACATGTGTGCTCTATTAAGGTTGTTTTCCAGAGACGGCCTCTGGTATGGGCAGCAAAGTCCGTGTAGATTTGTGCCAAGACATAGCAATAGTTTTAGCAATTCGTCCACCCTTTCAGTCCCTAACTTGCATAAAAATAGCTAGATAGCTAAAATAAGAACAGCTTTCCCGTGCCTAGACAAGTTAACCGACCCATGGCCGCACTCTCAATCCTGCCAGCGATTGCATCTTACCCCCTCATACACAACATTCAGATAAATTGGGTCATCCCAAGTTGTTAACATAGATGACCTCGCAAAATGATTCAGGATGGCCAATTGTTATGCATACCCAATATAAATGACTACTCTGAGCGACAGTTGCTGATAAGGACCAGACAACGATAACCTCGTCGAATGGAGCTCCAATGTCACCGGGATGGGTTCTTATTATGTATGCACGATATATAGCACTCGGCTGGGCGCTATTGACAATACAGGATGTTGACCTCCTGTATTGACCGCCGTGTCTGTCGCGCCCGTGGTCAGTAGCTACTGAAGATTACATCGCCCTACAAGCTGATCCTAACAAATTCATCGCTCTTCATGACTAACACCAATGTTGTAGGAGTATTTAACATATTGCTATGCGGTTCAAAAAGTAATAGAGTAGTTACATTAACACTTAACTACATAACAATACGTCATGTACAGGAAGGCAGGTGGGGATTTTATCTCCGTACGGCGGGTCCAGGTGTATATGCCAGTGCGCCATGACAGTTATTTGTGACGAAACAGACAAATATCCTCGGGTTTCCAGCAACCTCACCGCCTATTGATCAGCACGAGGAATTTGTAGCCCTACAAGACGTCTGAGTAGACGTCTTACCGTTTTTCGAAACAACACAACGCGAATATTTTTAGATCGATTCAGACAACTACCAAGCACAAAACATACACAAGTGATGGAGTTATAGAATGCAATGATGTTTTACGGACGATTTTATCCCTTTTCGGCGGGGGATTTCATCCATGATAATTATTTATAGTTCGTTCAATTTGGGAAGCGGTAAAAAGTCAGAAACACAGCAACATGTTTGTTTACAAGTTCAAGACCACATGCCTTGCCCATGCGCAGAATGACGAAGTCTAATGCTAAGCCCGGGGGGGGGGGGGGGGGGCACTTAAGTGTAAGGATATAGTATACATGTGCCGCACGAAGGGGGTGGTTTTTTCGACATCTCGACTTTTACGACGGGTTAGACAATCGCATAATACCTTGTACGATGGAGTATACTTTTTCTCATTCTCAACGAGTTCAACGGGTACGGGATTTCGAGGTCCCGCGGCACACCCCTATCCAAGTTAGGGTAAGTGCCCCCCACTTGGGATGCTAAGGCAATGCGGGAAATCGCGAGAATTAATAGTTTACAAAATGGCAGACTTCGTATCGCAATTTGTTCGGAAACGAACTATCGATGGCATTATTGAAGAATAGCGTCAAGTGGTGGTAAGTTTTTTGGAGCGAAAGGTCTATTTTTTGTAAAGGCTCTTGATATATGTTATTTTCTAGGTGCGAAATATAGCCCTTCGCGAGATATAGCCCAAACGAGATATCGCCGACTTGTGTTTAATGAAACTTCGTAACGGTATAAATTCATGTTACCGTTACACCGGAGCTAGAGGAAATTGTAGCCCATACCAATACACATAATGTATCAGTGAAAAGCTGTTGTCGTTCAATTAATGATGTAACTTAGTGTGCATAAAAGTAGCAGATCAGCTGTTAATCAATAAGCCTGTATATCATTAGCAATAAGACCGGATGAAGTTATTCATAGAACTCAAATAAGACAATAATTTAATAGGCTGCAGCCAACGAAGGACATATGAAGCGAATGAACACACTAATTAATGAATGTATATATATGTATATATATATTTATATTTCTGTATAAATATGTATATGAATATATGCGTATATATATGCATATATATATACATTTATACTAATTAATGAATGTATATATATGTATATATATATTTATATTTCTGTATAAATATGTATATGAATATATGCGTATATATATGCATATATATATACATTTATATATAAATGTGTCTATATATAAATAGATAAATAGATATACGGATATATATATATATAAATGAATGTATATATATGCATATATATTTGTATATATAAAACAATATATATATAAATGTATATATATATATATATATATATATATATATATACATATATATACATATGTATATGCATATATATATATATATATATTGACATGCAGCCAGATTTGTGAATAACTAGCCAAGTTTCTATGAATTATCTGGTAATTACACGCGTTGTTCTTTAAATCACTGTGGAACAGATTTGATGACAATCAATGCCACCTTCAAAGTTATCGCACGCGCTTTCACATTTTCTTCGTTCAAAAGTCAAGCGACAGATACTGAAAATCTTCACCCCCTCCCCCGTAGCTGCTATTGACATTAGCTTTATCTAAACTCATTACACACGGTTACGCTAGCCTACATATCACCGCCTCCCACTATTGCTGCGTCAGTTTTGAAAGACCCTTAAATACCAAGTAATAAAGACCGTGGCTATTTGCTGATAAGACCGATCGTGCCTTCCTAGACCAATCATGAGTTATTGGACACGATACTAAAATAGTTTGGTGAAGCCAATATTTTGGTGCTTATTGTTATGACAGAACTACAACTAACCAAGAATATATAAGTAAATAAAATATCATATATATTGCAGTGGTATATTACACTGAACATTTAAAAAATACGATTCGACGGCAACTGTCTGTGTGGTACTTTACATCTTTTGAGAGCTCAAACACTGCAACATATCGCAGGCTGTCATCAAATCTCGCGCAATTATATTTTACCGAACTGAAACGTGATCTGTCCACCCCAACCGCTATATTGCAGTCATTCAACGAGAGCCTGATTAGTCACGAGGATGGTAGAATAAATATTGAACACCTACATCGCCACTCGTTTCTTCACTCGTTTTGCCACTCGTTTCGCCACATGATTCACCTCTCGATTTGCCACTTGATTCACCACCTGATTCGCTACTCGTTTTGCAACTTGATTCGCTACCGTCATCTGGTAGTCCTGCCAAGGCAAGCTTGCTCTGGTAGCAGTTCCCACCAGGTGTCCATTCAGCGGCCTGACACAAAAACTGCTTCACGTTCGTACTCCCAGCACTCCTCCATGCTGCCCACATTCCGATGGATATGGTCGTTGTAACTTAGGTACGAATTCGGCAAAATCTCTCTTTTCCAAACACCTGCGATGTCAAACAGGTAACTCAAATGCATCAACTTCAACAAACTACATGTGAATACAATTGGGTCAATGCAATGCTCATAGCTACTCACCGGCATACATGTTTATGTGATGGTCGTAATCAGTTCCGCCATTCATTAATTTACAGTAGAACTTCTCAAAGTACACGTTTCACAAACGGAGTTTTGGAGACACAGCTGCGCTCAATGAATCTTACTTATCGCCAACACAGAATCCCTAACTGTTTGAAACGACAAGAATCTCGCATCCGTTTTGGCTAAATTTGCTACTGAAGAAAGATGACAACAAATAGTCAAGTTGATAAGACTGGGGTTTTCGGTACATGTTTGCTTTGCTATGGCGGTCCGTTCGCTTGTTACTTGCGTGAGTACGACATTGCAATGTCCACTCTACTTCTGAGATTGCTTCAGTAAAATAGGAGCACCGTGTGTCCCGTGTGATATCTATCGGAGAGCTGATGATAGGTGAAAATATATGAACAATGCTCATTATGTGCAACAAGCATTGCTACTTACCAATTATGTTCGAGGTAAATGTCGCACCATTAAGTACCTCTTTAAAAGGCAATCTTGACACTAGAATCAAGAGAACGCCAATTTTAGATAAAGGTAGCATTCGAGCTCCAGCGTAATACGAGTGGACCGATAATTCAGTGAAATAGGTGAGCCTAGAATGACTTTTGCTGCTAAGACATTAGGTAGGGAAAATGTCAGAATATTCCCTAGCCCTTTATATGACACCATTAGTTCACGGAACAATTTAGATGTGTTATTGATTGGACAATAACTTGTCCTTTTAGCTGTACGTTGTGGGATGTTTAATATGTAATAATGTGCTAAACTGAGAACCATGAGTCGGTTGCCTCACAAAAGCGGCTGTGTCTACATATTGTTTCGCCTTTCAAAATGCTTGCCATGTATATATGCGAACTTTCCCTGAAATTCTTTATTGATCCATGGGTCTGCATGCCGATGGAGTATAACTTATAGGCATGTGATTAGGAACCCGCTTCTAAACCTAAATAGCGGTAGCTAATGGGTTTAAAGACCAATACTTAGTTTTTTAAATTTACTATAATAAACGATTTGGTATACTTAGGGACAAAGCAAGTTAGAAAGACTCTTTGAAATCCAATCTTCTAGAAACATCGGTGAGCATGAAATGGGTGCCTAAATCGTTGATAATAACAATTTCTTTCCCATCTCGGATCAATCTCACGATGTTCGAAAGCATACAGAGCACTGGCCTTATATTGTTATGATGTTCAGTTGTGTTAAATGAACTCTAGCATTACACACTAAGGGGCTGTCTGTCTAAATATTATTAAACAAAAACCTCTCTGTCCTGACCTTTCTGCTGTCTGTATATTCATAAGTCAGAAACCACGAATACCACTCTTCTATTAGGTGTCATCAAATATGAAAATGCAGATGGTCAATTGTGTTGCAAATCGGTAATTTACTTAAAATTACAATTATTCATATATCTGTTTATAACTTTACTACCTCACCAGCAAATAGAACAAGCCAGAATGTATGTATTTCATTGTATCGCATTTAGTCAGGTGCATTACTATACATTAGGATGACGTCATTTTGGTGAAAACGTGTCAGTTGTAGCAAGTAGTTATCAAGCTGCCCAGGGAATGTTTGCAGCATGGTGGATCTGTCATCTAAAGTGAATGTATGCTGGTGGGAGAATATATGTTAAATGATGCGTCTGCAATATTAGGTGGATGCATGCTATAAAAGGAGTGCTTTGTGTATGGTGGATCTTTAATATAAAGTGGATGTACGCTGGTGGGAGAGCATGTGTTGAATGGCACGTCTGCAATTTGTGGTGAATGTATGCTATATAAGGAGTGCTTATTTGATGATGGATCTGCTATATATCTTGGGTGTAACATATATGGACTATTCGTATTGAACAGTGGATCTCTGATGTAAAGTAAATATGCGTTATCTGGTCGATCTTTGCTTCAAGCTAGCTCTGATGTTCGATACATGAAGGACGTGTGTTCTAATGTGGGTGCGTTATCTATGGTATATCTCTGGCGCATAGTATATTTTGTGTTGGGTATCTGTCCTAATTAGCTAGTGGGTGAACCCGCTGTCTGTAATGACATTGCTGTGCGCAACAGACTCGTGATGACACCGATAAAGTGATCATTATAATTGAGCATTGGATGGCTTGATTATCGTCATTGTAGAGTGCTGGTCTGCGTTTGTTTGTAGCAGCCAAGTCTGCTCAAGGTACAAACTAATTGGTTTTATTGTCGTGGGTCGAGTGCCAAAGGCAGCTATTCTACATAACAATGCTCAGGAGCAGGGGTGTAAAGCTAACTTATTCAAACCTTTACACGGAGTTTGTGATGTAACTGTGTCAGTACGTGCAATGAGCGAAATAAATTATTGATGACATCGGCACTTGTTTTTTAGGACTGAAAAGTACAGTGAGCTCGTGTGTGACCCAGAGGGAAGGGCGGATAGTTTCGATTAGTTACCACTGTTCCACCTCTACCGCGATCTCGATCAATATCATAAATTATGCTGGGTGTTGCATGGAGCGTGGGGTTCTTCCAATAATCAATCTAAATACTTCCTATCCAAAAAATTCTTATTTACGGCAAGCGTGTATTTTTCGTCCTAGTCCTCTTAATTCATTAAGACTTCTCTTGTGTATTATAATTTTGTAGCATAATTTCGCTGAAATATAATTCAGACTAGAGCTGTTTAAGGGATGTTTTTTTTTATTTACCCCTCCCCTTTTTAATACGAGATACAGGTTTTAGAAGCGAAAACCGAATTCGTCCGAAATGCCTGGACATTTCAGCCTATTGTGCTGGCTAGCTATCAAACCGAAATATGATCAAATTATCTGCCCTTTGGTGTACCTGACAATAACACAGCACTTAAGTTATTATCCCGCATCCGAGGTAACCAAGGAAAATTTGCCCATAATCGGTAAATGGATTTCATCTACCAGCTTTACATTTGCTTGAACAGTGCAGTGCACAACTTGGTAGGGAAAGGACACGGCAGGAGCCAGACTCGTATATGCGATGTATAGCGGTGTGGAATATCCTGTTCAGTTGTGTATTTGCTTTGCTGGAATTTTTTAGCCAAATTCGCCGTGTTCAACCATTGTCACCCCTGCACTATTATCCATGATAATTTATAGCCACAATTTTAACGAGATTGTAAGGAAACCATTGCATTGATATTTAGGATTTAAATTTAGTTTATTCCATAGAAGAACTATGCATTGTCCATTGTAAATCCATTTTGTTCTTGTTTGTCTGCTTTATGATTACACCATAAGCTTTCAGTGAGGGGCGCATAGGACTGGTGGATCTGTGTTGTAGTTATACGCCTACCTTTGGCTCGATATAGAGCTATGACACTTGCATTCAACCATTGAGATCAAGCATTACGGTTATTAAAATTTTAAAATGCAAGGCTGCAACAAATGGCTCTTAACCGGCTACACGTAACACCTGATATATTTTGTCATACGTAAGACTGTTTGGCCTGATCAACTGGTGCTGCCACCGCTGGCTGCTCGCCACTGGTCGTGTTGGTGACTGGGGCCAGCTCCGTGTGTGTGGCAGGCTATGTGATTGTGGCTGCTGTTAATGCATCGATATCTAAGCTTTTTCAAAGATTATCTGTCGACTGGACATAGGGGGCTTCAATTGTGTTGTGTGCTTGCATCATGTTCCTTCTGTACAGGCGACTATTGATATCAGTGATGTATCTGTACGGGGATTCGACTATTCTTGTGAATTCCTCTTATCTATGCAGTTTGAATTGTGGAAATAACTATGATAACCAATTTACATCTAATAACTAAATTCGGAGAGCTAATTGTCGAGTCTATGTGCCGTGGGAAACTGCTACATGAGTGAGTCTGTAATATAACATAACAATGGTATATTGTTATTGTGATATATACGATTATCCACCGTCTGGTCACCATCAAAAAGAGGTCATGGATTCATGAGTTATTGAGTTATGCTCCATTTTTAATGACTATTCTAAATTTGCTGCGTTCCCATGCATGGCTTAGTAGATTCGTGATAACTGTCATACTAAAAGGTATCAGAGAATGTGAAACGACTGTTCCATGGTTGGCAACTTTACATAATTTCACAAGGTACGGGTCACCTTAGGTTTAAGTCTGGTCAGGTAAAAAGTACCAACTTCAATCACCATATACTAGTGATTTCAGAACCTGGTCAATTTGGCCTGGGGTGTTACTATTCTGACGCCTGGCAATTCGGGCGAGCTCTGGGCGCGCTGTGGGTCCTTGTCGAAAAGACTCGTCAACTTCAGATTGTCCAACCATAACGACGTTTTGGACACATTTTCGTAGATACATGCGATGGGTTATATCAATATATTTAAGGTACTTTTTCGTCATATAAATATAAAAGTTGTTTTTTGCACGGGAACCAACCAGCAGCAACGCGATATCTTGTATGCGAACTGCAGTACCGGGTGAAGGCATTGGACATCGCACATTCTCAATGGCTCCAGCTATATTTATTACAGACGAGCCATTATGGAGGGGGCACACTCATGATGCTCAAGCCAACCCAAAAAGTCTTTCTTTGTTTGTGTTTACAATGTGATCGTACTTTATGGACGTGCGATTTGCATTTATTTCGACGTTGCCCCAAATGAAGAACACAAGCCTTTGCGCGTGTTTTGAGATTATAAGGTCATGCCAATGAGGTCACGAGAATCAATCACTCTCTCTGGTCAGCTGACCCCACTCGCTCGATGATGTCTTAGTTTTGATCGAGCAACATGAATCTCTGTTCGTCGTATTTAGCTCGATTAGAGCCTAACGCTTTGATAAGTGGACAAGCAGGAGTTGGGAAGACATTTTTAGTTTCATGCATCGCCAAAGTGCTTGAGCGATGGGAGAGAACGTCAATTGGCGTTGCAGTCAATCAGCTCCAGGGTGGACGAACTCCTCATGCTTATTCTCAAACACTCATCGACGCAGGTTTCCCGGGGTCTTCTATAATACAGCCAACCGGGCGAGCAGACCAAGCTACATCGCCGCGTAAGGGCGTATACAAGAACCGTTTGCGTATTTTGCTGGATTATTTGCTTAATTTGGCCGAAGTGTCTAGAACTAACATACTGTTATTATTTGAGAGCTGGTATTCAATGCAGCTGTAAGTGCTTAGCGCTGCAAACACACTATTGATTCCTGTCAGGTATAACATTTCTATAGCTTTCACATTCTGTCTTACGCCACGTATATATTTAATGGTCATCAAAACAATAGTGTCCTAAATCAGACCACAGTGAGTTTAAAGTATATGCTTTGTACTCCTCGATGTAAACTGTTGAACTGACCACCGACCTTGAGAGAGAGAAGTTCCAACGCTCTCTAATCTCAGTTTTATAATGGTAGGCGGTCATCTTCATTCAATTGAGCGCAGTCTTGCTTTGCATTTCACTTCTGCCTTTCAATAGGCTTTCAATCATCGATGAGATACAGTTTCGAGATATATCAGTTGTTTCGTTGAACTCTTTGTGGAATCAAATGCGATATATTGTCTGCTCTGTAGTCACTGTAGATAGTCAGGTGGACTTCGATACCTATTTACATAATTGTTGGAATTCTTTTCAAGCCTCTCCTCCAATGCGACCTCTTGAGGCAGTCCCCCATAGAGCCATGATGTTGTTACATGTATTGAGGTCTATTGGCCGTCAGGTGAGCTAAATACACCGGAACTACTGGCTATTTGTCCACGGCACAAAACTAGGATACTGAGAGGAGACGATTCGATTTGCGATGTCAATAGTTTAGGATGACATTACAATTTGGAATAAGCGGATACAAAAGTAATATTTAGTCAACAAAAGGATGATTTATCATAAATCCTGCTTCAGATAACCCTAACTAAAGATAGCACTTGTAAGCCACGTCTGGTATCAATTGGTCACATATTGTTAATAAAATAAAATTATTACAATGTCAACACAACAAGGACTAAGGCAAACAGAAAAATAATTCCTCCCCAATTTGGTTAAAACAGCTCTTAAATGCTGCTGCTTATCTTTGCGTTCCTTACACAATCGCATAGACTTACAATGTTTTGTTTGCAAGGGAGACACTTTGTAATGTGCGTTATCACGTTGTGTCTGTGTAGCAGATGGTGGAGGATGGCACAAAAACGACAAGCAATTATTGACCCTTTAAGTCTATGTGACAGTCATGACACCTGCTATACACACAAGAAAGATAACACAACACTAATATATTAGCAAAACATTGCCTTACACCACTGAACTTCATGGAATGCCCACTAGAACACCTTTTTTCACGAATACGTAGTCATCACAGTAGTACGACAACTCGGGTTTTTGCAAACTCAACCTTTCATGCATAGCATATCCTTTCCTCTCCATAAACTTCACCATCTCCTGTTTGCTTTCTTGATGGCTGTATTCGATGGTGAATATAGTAATATCCAACTTATCAAAAGGAATCGTACGCAGTATTGGCATCTCTGCTCCTTCCACGTCGAGTGAGAAGTAATCAATGTGGGTGCGGTTGAGGGCAAGCATGAGAGAATAGAAAGGAAAGCAGTAGGCGTCAGGAAGGCTGGCGGCTTTCTTCGTGTCTCCTGTCTCCAGTCGACCAAGTTGACCAGTTGACTCATGATAGGGTCACTGCGCGAGCACACAATAAATATCTACCCCAGTATATAACTATATTCATATTCAGTTTTCATAAACAATCATTACTTCGAATGCAACAATAGATACGATGTCAGCTCACAAACGTAGGATACGATTCAGGACTGAGACATCCATTGAAATTGTAGCATTTCCGATTCTTGGCAAGCATCTGGATATAGAAAAATGGGTCCATTTCTACCAACAGGCCAGTCCATTTACACTGCTCCTCCAGCCAGACCGAGTTCGATTCACTCTCGCCATTAAAAGCGCCACATTCCACTAAGAAGCCTCCGTTTTTCTGCACATGCAGACACTTATATTTTGATTTTGCAATAAAACGTGTTTTGTGAGAAATTCCGAGGACAACACACAATAAGTGAAAATCTCAGTACGTGAGCTACCTAACAAAGCGCGTAAGATCAGAACAAAGGCAGAAACGCGTGAGATTCCAGGTGGTCTTAACCGTTATGGAAAATGTGAGAGCCCAAGACCGCACCGAGCTGTGTATATGTTGGAATGCACAAAGCGAACAACAAGCCTAGCGCGACATAACCGAGCTTACAATGAGCTTAGTGACAGCATGCTCTGATCGAGTAGATTAAACTTTGATGTAATAGTATAGCTTACGAAAAGCATCAGTCAGTACACAACAACAAATATAAACGCGTCTGACCAATATAACAAGTTAACAGGTACATATGCCGACATGATCAAGTTATAGTAATTAACATTCCAAACTTAGTTATTGCAAACATTATTAGCCATGCAAGACGTCTTTTTGATTTGGCATTGTCCTGAGTAGGGGTGTGACGCATGACACCAAAACCCGTACCAGTCGTACAAGGTAAAAATGACAACAAATTTGCCTCGTTGTACATGTACTAGGCCCAACAAAATCCGTCGTACAAGCCTGGAGGTAGAAAAACATACCTCGTCGCGTGGCACATGTATACTATCTCTATACACTTAAGTGCCCCTTCCCCCGTGACCGGCAGCTTTGTGTTGAGTGAAACTGAAATTGCATTATGGGGCGTCATTTCCGGGATAGAGGCTGCCGTGAACAAAAGTTGTAAGTTTATGTGATAAATATTCATCTCGATTCTCGACAAATATACTAAAAGGAATGCGCAAACCGAATATACCCCCTAGACCATAGCTACAGCTTAATTACCATCATTCATATATTTGAACGCACTGCGAAATCAGTATTAATGTGTGGCTGAGATAGGGAAGTAGACATTGGTTTGACTTATTCAATCTTCCTAAATTCTGTTGAAAATAGTCTGGAAAACAACACCACCACATATGGTAAACTGTTGAAACATGTGGGTATGTTGCATAGGTACGGAAAAGTAAGAAGCGAGAGAGAAGAAAGTTAGGAAGGGAGGCGGGGAGGAAGGAATGACATCAAAGAATGTGATTAATATTAGCCTAGATTTCTTTCTCCCATTGATCGGTGAAATTGAGGAAATTATTGCCGACTCACACTTGATCATAACCATTGTTTCTATTTCGTTCATTATCAAAAAGTCACCATTATCATGTAATGTTATAACCAACACATTTAATATAGTTATACATATAGACGTATTATAATCAAAAGAGAATGTGTTACATATCGTCATCAGTTCATTGCCAGATAGGACCCCATAGAGCCACAGTCCTTTCGTCTGTGTGAATCTTACTATGCTACGTAAGAGGACCATTCTCGCCTTACAACTTCCAGCAAATGCCGTTATCTATTGTCGCCACTACAGAACGAACCTAATTCATTTGTATAACACAATGGAAGCCAACAGGGTATAGACTTCTGATTACCTAGGCACTCATCAATACATGGACGTAGGAGATAGAAATCGGCTTGATCAAGGCACTACCACTTAATGAAGTGAGAAGTAGACTTTGAACGCCAACAGACAACAGATGGACAAGGTCATTTCATCATTGGAAGTGGCGAGAATCAGCTTGTCGCATAAAAAGAATATTGGTAAACGAGGCTGTTGGAGTACCAGAAATACGGGAATATGGCAATCAGAAATAAGCAGAGAACACAGTTGCCCCACACTGCTACATTATCGATATTAATGGTCGTTCCTTCAGAAGAAAACAGTAAGCAAATGCATGACACATTTGAAGTCCAATCGACATGTGATCATGGAAATAGTTTGGATGTCGATGCCACAACGAAAGTGTCTGTCCCTCCCACACGGAGTGAGCTCCAGCCACCATCACGGCAAGTGGCGGGTCAGTGACGGGCCAGTGACAGGCCAGTGGCAGGCCAGTGACGGGCCAGTGGCGGGCACCACATGTAAACAATTGAACATGTGGGTATGTTGCATCGGTACCAAGCCACATGCATTGCAGAGACCGTTTACAGGTATCTAGACGGTTTTTATAATCCACCACCCACCATTTTCGACACACTACGCGACGGTGGGTTTGAAGTGGAGGAATCAGCCTATCCCTATCGAGTGTTATTTTGATAGGTCAGACATACTCACCAACAAGGTGATATGTGAGGCTCGTCATGTCCCTTTGTCGGTCTCCGTGTGTAGCGACGTACCCGGTTTCCAGGAACCGGATTGCTTTGTTACTGAGGGTGATACGGATGAGTTGGTGTTGCGTATGATGAGCCACTTGAAGCAAGTAGCCGATGCTGCTTATGTCATCCTATTGGAGAAGCACACCTCCTTGCTCCAATGCATGGATGAACAACTCCAAGAGCAGCTGGTTACCGACCCGGTAACCATAGAGAAGCATCCACTGGAGTAACTCTAAGAAAAGTTTCAGAGTCATTCGATGCAGTTACCCGTTATTGGTTATAATTCCAGAACGCCATCAAGGTAGCTCTCATGCAGTTCTTTAAACAATACGACCCAATTAATTTTGTCGTTAAAAAAATACAATTTCCCATGCCTAAAGTCAACCAATTTCTAAATTTTTTGATATCTGCAACTATTTGGCACCTGGTTGCAATTACGACAAATATTTGAAAGCGTACCATTGCAGCGTAAACAAAGCCTGTTTTCCTGAATGGGTCACACAGGATTGGTTGAACCACAGCGAGCTACCTTCTCACTCGGACTTTTATAGTTCGCTTCGTAATCAAATCATTAGCAAAGCGGACTATTTAGAAAGTCAGCGTGTATGGGAGTCTGAGGGGATGACCTGCTTCAAGGACTATTTGAAATATTACAATAATATTGAAGTAGTCCTATTTCTAGAGGCATTGGAAAAGCAAAGTCGATTTTACGAGGAGCTTAATATCGACATGTTTAAAGAGGTTATTAGTGTTCCGGGTCTGACATTGAACTATATGGTCCAGGATCTTGATTGCTTCTTCTCATTAGTCAATGAATGGCGAAACCAGAGGCGACAATGCCCCTTGCTGAAAGCTTTCCTTAAAACCAGACCAGCCCCACCTCTACCTTCAATGACCCAAGAGGAAATTCTCAGCCGTGTCAGAGATGGGTCTTTTTTGTATGGTGGATCTTCATGTCGCAGATGGTCTGAAAGACCACTTCAAAGAAATGCCACCCATTTTCAAAAATATCAACATCTGCCGGGAAGCTCCTATATTATAGGAGAAAACGATAAACATGTTCTGTGAAATAAAGATACTAGATGATAGAAATATATATAGGTAATTGATAGCTTGAAATGATACATAATGCAATATACATTAAACGAGACATGCCGCTGCATAGAACTGTTACTCAATACTAATTTGAATGTCCTCGTCGAGCTCAAATATAAACAAAGAAAAATACTTTCAATTTAAGGTACATCGTAGGAGACGACACCTTCATTGAGGTTATGCTTGTGGATGGACATTGTCGGCGATTTTCAACTTGAAGAAGTATCACCATTATACTCGCAGCATGGCCTCAATATTGATTTCCCTATGCATTCCTTACACCTGTTTGTAACAATTCAGGAACGTCACCCTTCAAATAGGAAGTACTAACTTTGCATTTGATTTATTTTCAAATTTAACCTTGATTACATCTGGTTGGGTCATATATATTCAAGATACATCTTATGCTCAGCATCCAGTACGTCACCAGTCTTCGCCTTCAGGTCGATATTCTGCAGTGCTTCAATCTCAATTTTACGCTTCAATTCGCAAAAACATCGTCACAAAACTGTGATCCCAGAGCTTCTACCATGACTTTATCAACTTCAAGCGCTTGCAAGGCTTCTTCAAGTGAGTAAGGGAGAACAACGGCAGCTTCATTCATCTCTGGTGGTAGCTCGAGTGTCCGTCTCAGGCCGTCCATACCGGCAGCGATCACTGCTGAAGCAACCAGGTAGGGATTAGACGCAGCAGAAGGCAACCTGAGCTCTACAAAGCTCCCAGAGTTACTACGCCGAACACGCAGTAATGCTACTCGGTTGTCCATTCCCCACTTTGCATCATGCGGTGCCCATGGTTGATGTAAACGGCGATAGCAATTAACAGTAGGGCAACAAAGGGCAGTGATCGCACGTGCGTGTAGAATGAGACCTGATAGCCAATGCTTGAACGTCGAGGACATTTGATTGGGTCTGAGTCGTCATTAAAGACGTTATTAGAGCCATTTTGCCACAGGGAAAAATGTTGAAATGGGTACCGCTGCTGCACACGTTCTCATTACCGACTGATGGTTTTGTCATAAATGTTGCCATGTACCCTTCCTGACGGCTCATTTCTTTCAGACCCGTCTTCAAGAGGAAACTCGCATCCACGGCTTGCATTCCTAATGTTGCATGGGTGACTAATTCAAATTGACCACACCCGTTCTCAGGCAGAAAACTTTCGATATCCACGCCAACTTGACAGAACTTTTTCTCTACATTCGTAAAAAAATTCTCGAATTGAGAGAGCAGGATTGTACAAAAAACGTCATTACCTGGCGTCACAGGCGACAGAGTATTCTTGTTCAAGAGTATAAACTCATGTTCACATCCCGACATCATTTCCAAGCCAAATTCGGTTTTAAGTACATTTGTTAGTCGGAGCAGAAGACCGCGAGGACAAAATGCTAATGGCTCCATGGTGTCTTCTCGTTTTCCTAAACACAGCACCTGTCCAATTGTGATGTCATTGTCCGCTTGGCACGCCCACGGCACGACGTGGAGTGTGGCAACGTCGGGCATTTCCAGACAATTGCCAAACCAGTCCTCAACTTCGTCAAATACGACTAACTGGCTACGTGGGCCAAGAAGTTGGTTGCCTGAAATATATACGTCACCAGCATTCAAATATCGCAAATAACCTGCGCCAAAGTACCTTCACTTCCCTTGCCCTTTATACTCAACCAGCTGGGATCGTTATAAACTTACCATGATAAACGCTGATACCCATGCTTAAGGAAAGACGGCACATGACGCCTTGGTACAAGCTTCGATCTTGCAATGCCATGCACATCACTCCAAACAAATCTAACATAGTCGAGGTTTTTCAATTCACTCTCATCATCTTGGTTTAATGCCATATCTGTATTCTGCAACATAAGACATATTGGGAAGATTCTAGCAGTGTTTGATGCTTTGTTTCTTGATGCTAGTCACTAGTACGTTTAATCGCAGTGAACTCAGACGTAGCTTGGCACACTAAATGAAAATAGACGCAGGTCGATTCATCTGTTGAGTAAACTTGGACACTGATCAATAGACACTCTGGCAACCAATTAATCGTTAAATAATGAAACAAAGAACATCTTATTGGCGAACATAGATTTTCTGATGACTCAATGGTTTTATACATACTGCTTTATCATTACTGAGGGAGTACCTTAGGGGTCAATTCAGGTACAGGTCTGTAACCTTTTGAACTCGACCTTTTAAACGGCTCATATCAGAAAACGCGTCTGTGACTGCATTACTAAAGCAGTGAACCAGTAAACCTCTGTTTTTTATATTACGCTCATGACCCAGCGAGAGTTTGCTGTTTACAACAACGTATTATCACAGGATCCACTTAGTCGTCTCATACCATCAGCATACAGACAAGGCGTAAATGGCTACTACTATGTGGAGCCTTGGGTGATGCCACGACCAGAGATCGGGGTTCTGCCGTCGTTATACTGAGCTGTACATGACCATAATAGACAACACTGGTTAAATTGAATCTCAACCACCCAAACCACCACATGCCGTAAATAAGCTATTGTACACCACTGAAGATTCCGAAATGAGACGAATAGCGTACTCCTTGCCACTCCCAAAATATCTGTCACTGACCCCATGAATAGCTTCAATCACATTTTGGGTTATAAGGCCGCTCGAGTGAATGGTATTAATGTCTGTATTGACCTCACCTGATCGCAAGCGTCGTTGTTCTGCGCTTTCGTTTTAAATAGTTCGTGAATATAACGCTTGAAATTTATTGACTTTACCAGCTGTATACTGCTTCATGCCAGTTCATAGCTTAACGGTAAAATATACTATAATATGATAGCCCCGGTACAATGATTCTTATTATCAGTAAGTAACTTAAATATTTACTGCTTATCGCCCCATTATCCGTGATTAGTAATAAGTTGTCAGATCAGGGCGCTTTTGCTGCCTGCTGTGAATCATCGTCTAAGCAGAGCAAGTATGGGAAGCCCTTCTGGTAATAAAACTAGCTATGTCAGTCAAACAAGACCCGTATAATTTTGGCGTGATTACTATTCTATTAAGAATTTATCGCATTCTTAATCTATGTCATCCCAGTTGTACTTGTGGCAGTAGTTGACACGCCATAAACTAAATGTCTTATTTGTACTTAGCCATAAATATCGAAGTATATGACTCCGTTTAATAGATTATAGTTCATGTATACTCACATAGTGACTTGACCACGGTTCCATTATACATCATTAGTTCCTGAGATAGTCATTGGGACTGGGATATACCTTGTTGAGCCACGTGTCGTTGCGTGCTCTGTTTTAACAATGGGCCAATATATCAAGAGGCTCATAAGTACATGGGGAAACCTGGCGAACTTCGATCATATTTTTTTTCTGATCATCATAGTTATTGTCATCATAATTTCCCAGGTTATCTTCATAATTATCCTTATCATAAAAAATCGCCCATTTCGTCAATCATCATTAGTTCATTAACAACATTGTCATCGTCATCATACATTTCAATCAATTAACTTGTCTGAGAGATGATAATTTCAATCAATTTAACCAGGGTCTATGAGGTCTTTATCAACTTCCTAGTTGACACAACTTATCTAGGATCAATGTCGAACAAGCATACGTCTCAGTTTAGGATGCGACCAACATGGCAATGTGATGAACTAAGACAGAGCGCGATGGCCAGTTAGTCTTTGTGATGAAATTAGCCACAGAACGATGGTCAGCTCGCCAGGAGATAACTCAGCAACGACGCGTTGGTCAACGTGTGAAAAGGCTTCGCAACAACAGAGCGTTGGTCAGTTAGTGCTTAGGATTGATTTAACAGGAGGAGGTTTACTTAGTCGTTGTGAAGAACTTAACTACAGAGCAATGGTCAGTTTGTCATTGTGATGAACCTAGTAACAGAGCATTGATCAGTTTTGTAATTGTGATGAACCTAGTAACAGAGCAATGATCAGTTTGTCATTGTGATGAACCTAGTTACAGAGCAATGGTCAGTTAGTCATTGTGATGAACCTAGTTACATAGCAATGGTCAGTTTTGTCAATGTGATGAACCTAGTTACAGAGCAATGGTCACATTGTCATTGTGATGAAGCTAGTTACAGAGCAAAGGCTGATTTGTCATTGTGATGAAGCTAGTTACAGAGCAAAGGCTGTTTGTCATTGTGATGAAGCTAGCAATAGAGCTATGGTCAGTTAGTCATTGTGAGAATCTAGTAACAGAGCAATGGTCAGTTTGTCATTGTGATGAACCTAGTTAACATAGCAAAGGCCTGTTTGTCATTGTGATGAAGCTAGCAATAGAGCTATGGTCAGTTAGTATTGTGATGAATCTAGTAACAGAGCGATGGTCAGTAAACAGTAATTATTATGAACTTAGCAACAAGGCGATGGTCAGTTAGTCATTGTAATGAACCTAGCAACAGAGCAAAGGCATGTTTGTCGTTGTGATGAAGCTAGCAATAGAGCTATGGTCAGTTAGTTACTGTGATGAACCCAGTTACAGAGCAATGGTCAGTTGTCATTGTGATGAACCTAGTTACAAAACAATGGTCAGTTTGTCATTGTGATGAATCTGGCAACAGAGCAATGGTCAGTAAACAGTAATTATGATGAACTTAGCAACAAGGCGATGGTCAGTTAGTCATCGTGACGAATCTAGCAACAGAGCGATTGTCTCAGTCATTGTGACGAAACTTTGAAAACATCGTTATAGACAGTTTCTTATAACATGTGATGACCTCAGATATTGGTTTCTCAGCGTGTGTGATGATTTAGCCAACGTCGGTTCATGTACCGATGAGTGTTTGTTAAAAACAACCACGCCTTTCTCCGTGATCATATATCAAGTCTTTGTAGTCTCAACTGATGTGCTCCGTTGACAAACGTGAATAGCTGAATAAAATACGAAAGAAAAATTCAATTCTATCCCAAGGATGGGCCTAAGCGCACGATATATCTCCTTTTCGCTGGAACAAAACACTACGCCAAAGCTAAAGACGGGCCGCAAGAAGTCATGACTAGTTTTAAGCCCCATCTGCATTAATGATGTAGAAAAAATTAGTCAATGTTCAGTTGACAACCACGCCTTCTATTTCAAGTCATGTAAGCGATGAAGTCTGGGACTTCTAACAAAGTGAAACAACATCGCTCTAAGTGCCTGCTCTCTACATTACTTTGAGTTTTGAAAAAAAAAAGCCTCTTGCATTTAACTCGCCAAGCGTTGTCCCTTTAAGCACCCCTGACGACTTTTTGAGGTCGTAAACGTTAATACTTTTGGATAAAAAAATTATTTCAACAGCGGCCACATTCATTATTAGCGCTATGTTATAAATGTCAGCAGGCTTCGTTCCTCTGTTCAAGCCTTGTCAATGATGAGGTCCCGTCCGGCTCTCTAACATAATGCGTCCACTCTGTGATCTTCCTCTCAGTATTGAGGGCGCTATCTATATGATCCTCTAACATAAATGCGTCCCACTCTGTCATCTCCTTTCAGTATTGACTGCGCTCTCTATCTGACTCTCTAACGAAAGGGCCATTGGTACATGGAGCAACTTAAATTATATTTCATAAATGGCCCATAATTGGACAAAGTTAATGTTGATTGTTAAATATTTGACAACCATAATTCAATTTATTACAGAATTCGTGCAGCTGGGCCATGAAAGATTGACAATGATTTGGCTGACTCAAGAAAAGCTTAGTTTTATTAAATAGCACCGAGAGAGTACCATACTTGTGTGCGCCCCACGGTGAGGCAAGGAAGGAGCAGCAGCAGCGACCCTTTGTTCACGGATATATTAGTCACGGATATATTCGCGATAATGTTTTTCGCTTTTTCAATGACTTGACATTAGCTTAAGGTCAAGGTCAAAACAAAAACCTCTGTGTTCTGCGCATCATTTGAAAAATATGAATTCGAAACAATTTTTAATATTGCGACCTGAACCGTGCGTCAACAAAAAGGTTAACGTAGGTGCATACATACATAATACATACATACATAAATATATACATACATACATACGCACGCACGCACGCAATCAAGTAGTGGGTGTTGCGGGTTGGTGGTCGATGTGGGGTGGTGGTCGATGAGAGCAGTGGCCGATGTGGAATGGTGGTCGATGCTGGATGATTGTCGATGTGGGGTGATGGTCGATGTGGCCTGATGGTTGATGTGGGGTGATGGTTTATGTGGGGTGATGGTTTATGTGGGGGTAGTTGTCGGTTCATGTGGTTTGCATATATTAGCCGCACAATACCAACATATTGCAATAGTTCTGCAAATATGTGAGAAGTTCATAGATACATTCTGTTATATACAGGCCAGCAAATGTTCATACCTTGATGGAGTGTAGCAATTTTCACGATTCTTCTGCTCCTATCCTATGAGTAAGGCGATCGTGCAGACGAAGCGCTATGAACGTTTTTCTTAACCTACTGAGGAGAAAGTATGCGAGTCAATAGCGAGAGGGTTGAGAAACTAAGCGCATATGAAGCGCATATACCGTGTCAGAATAGGTGCCTTAACTCGTTACATACACGCTTGACTCTACTCACCGTTTCATGCGCTGTTCATGGATGTCGGTTGCTAAACATATTGTGGTCCCGTTTGCTAGGTATGGAATAGTATAGAAAGTAACTAACGGTTCTGGCGCAACCTCTACTTATCCATACTACACGTTAAAGTGTGGCTTATACAGGACTTTTAATGTTTTGCTTACCCTGCTCACTGTTATATTGCATTTAGGGAGAGCTTCACTCAAGATAAGGCGGGTCAGTTCTGGCGCACAGCCCCTCATCTGCACTACACACCACTATATTACCGCTTGTACAGGAGATTATGACCTAAACAGAGCAATCCGGCTCACAAGCAGGGTGGCGGATCGCGCCCAGACCCCCAACGGCCCAGATGGCAAAACTAACGTGACCAAAACAGTAACTAAAACAGTGTCGACTGCAATTCCACCGAGTTAACAACTCTTATAGTTTATTGTACGTAGCATAATATTTTTCCATGCCCTTTCTCAATGTATTGTTATTGAGACGGATCTCATTCAACGGGCGATAGGAGTGGCCTAGGACTCTCATCGGGAAGCTCAGGATATAAAGGTGCCGTTGATTGTTGTTTTCATACTGAATCTATAAGTGTACATCTCAACTTCAATTAGGAGTGATACTACAGAACAAGTCGCCGTTTCTATTTGGAGTGGTTATAAAAAAGGTTAATAACGTTGCTGTGTTTCCAGCTGTAAAAGGTTGGTCTAAAGAATTCCTAACTGACCATTGCCCTCTTGTTTAATCATCACAATGACTCAACTGACCATTGGCTAATTGACAAATTTATCACGATGGACTAACTGACCATTGCCCGTTATAAAATATTTTCACATAAGCTTCAATATCATCCCTACCTCCCCTTCCTCCCGCCGTAACTAATATCTGTCTCGCATCAAGCCTTTCTCTAACTTCCCGTTATCGCCATTCTTTTACACACCATCGCCTGCCCAAACCTCACTCCCTCTCCTTAACTCCCTTCAGCATCCACCATTTCTCCATTTTTTTTCACCCCTCCTTCCCGTTCCTGCTCCATTGCCCTTCGCTCCGTCCAACGCCCCTCCCTCCTAGTCCCTGCCTCACTCCTAGTTCCTGCCTCCCTTCTAGTCCCTGCATCCCTACATATTGCCAGGTTACTAAATAACCTACGAAGTGTTAACATCCCACCCCCCTCATTCTTTGCCCCTGACCACAAGAGCATTGTTAATCAATACCTTTCCCCGTTAGTCAATTAAGTAATTGAACTGAGAAGCTGGCAATAATCTTTGTACCGCTTTGAATCCATCCCAAACAAACCCATTTTGTGTAATGGCCTCACAGCTACAGAGACATCCGTAGAGAGGAAGTTATTATTGCTCGTGCGCGTATTTGACAACACATGCTTTCCTGCTTAGGGATGAGCCCATCCCTGAATGCATTCCTTGCCAATACACATAAAACGTCAAACACATTCTCATCGAATGTGCTGATCTGATTCTCATCCGAAATCACTTTTCCGTGTTAGAACCTTTTCAGAATTATTTGAATGGGTGAATTCATCCAAGATAATACACCACATACGGGAAATTCAACTTTATATTAGACTGTAGATCATACAATTCTCATTGATTTCATATAATTCAATTAATGCTAATGGGTTTGATTTTAGTTTGTTTTAATCCTTGACCCCCCCCCCCTCCCCCGTAGTTCAGGGGTAGAATAGGTCCACTGTATCTTCCTGCATGTCTTGAGAGGCGACTTCTAGGGGGGCAACCTGTTGGCCGTGGGTTGCGACTCATGTCGGTGGACAATGGGATCCAAGTGGTGGAGTTGAGTTGTCCATTTGAGGGCCAATCTGCAACACACTACTCTGGCCCTGATTTCGCCTAGACGAGAGGCTAGAATGGCCTGGTTCAGTCAATCGGCTGGTGGTGACTTGCCATAGGAAATCATTTCCCATGTTTATCTTTTCCATCTCCATTTTCATTTATCCAAGACGGCGGCTGCTTAATCAGGTCAATCTTATCAATTAAACTTCTAGGGGCAACCTGTTGGCCGTGGGTTGCGACTCATGTCGGTGGACAATGGGATCCAAGTGGTGGAGTTGAGTTGTCCATTTGAGGGCCATATCTGCAACACACTACTCTGGCCCTGATTTCGCCTAGACGAGAGGCTAGAATGGCCTGGTTCAGTCAATCGGCTGGTGGTGACTTGCCATAGGAAAATCATTTCCATGTTTATCTTTTCCATCTCCATTTTCATTTATCCAAGACGGCGGCTGCTTAATCAGGTCAATCTTATCAATCAAACTTTCTTGGCACCAAATAACACATGAGAGTTTGACGTGTGTCGTTAAACCCTTAGCTTACCTTACCTTTTAACCTTGAATTATTCTTATTCTTTCGTATTCGTATTTACCCCACCTTAGTAGGCACCATATAACACACTAGTGTTGGTTTGCCGTTAAGCCCTTTAACTTACCTTACCTTACCGTTTTCATTTATCTTAGAAGGCAGTTGCCGAATCAAGTCAATTTGATCTATTAACCTTTCTTGGCACCATATAACCACATGAGTGTTGGTGTGCCGTTAAACCCTATATTTACCTTACCTTACCTTTGCATTAACTGCGGCTAGTGACTGGGAAAAAACCTTATTCTTTAGTGTATGCGATTGGAATGGTAGCTAACATGAAATATATGTAGTTTATTCTTTTGTATCATCTTCCCAAGCTCCGTGTGGAATTGCGGCCCAGTACTGTTAAAACGGGCCGTTCAAACGTCACGTGACAGATACTGAAAATCTCCACCCCCTCCCCCGTAGCGACTATTGACATTAGCTTTATCTAAACCCATAACACACGGTAACGCTAGCCAAACATATCCTTCGACCCCCCACTGCGTCAGTTTTGAAAGACCCCTAAATACCAAGTAATGTAGACTGTGGCTATTTGCTGATAAGACCGATCGTGCTTTCCTAGACCAATCATTAGTTACTGGACACGCTACTAAAACAGTTTGGTGAGGTCAATATTGTGGTGCTTATGTTATGACAGAACTACAACTAACCAAGAATATTTAAGTTAATAAAATATCATATAACTCTATATATTGCAGTGGTTTATTACACTGAACATTTCAAAAATACAATTCGACGGCAACTGCTTGTGTGGTAGCTTATATCTTTTGAGAGCTCAAACACTGCAACATATGGCAGGCTGACAACAATTTCGCGCAATTAGATTTTACCGCACTTAAACGTGATGTGTCCATTCCAGTAACGAGGATGGTAGACCCAATGTCGGGCACCTACATCGCCACTAGATTCGCCGCCGGATTCGCCACTCGTGTCGCCACTCGCTTCGCCACTTGATTCGTCTGTCATCTAGTACTCCTGCCAAGGCAAGGTTGCTCAGGTAGCAGTTCCCACCAGGTGTCCATTCCGACGCCAGACACAAAAACTGCTTCATGTTCGCGCACCGCTCCAAGCACTCATCCATGCTGCCCACCGGTAATTTAGTGGAATAGGCGAGCCTACAATAACTTTTGCTGCTAAGACAAGAGGTCAGGAAAATGACAGAATATCCCCTAGCCCTTTATATTACACCATTTAGTTCACGCAACAATTTAGATTAGTGCTATTGATAAGCCTACAAGTTGTGCTTTAAGTTGTACGGTGTGTGATGTTTGATATGTAATAATGGGCTACAATGAGAACCATGAGTCGGTTGCCTCACAAAAGCAGCTGTCTACAAATTGTTTCAAGTCCCAAAATGTTTGCCATGTATATATGCGAACGTTCCCTGAAGTTCTTTATTGATGCACCAGTCTGCATGCCGATGGATTATAACTTCATAGGCATCTCATTATCAACCCGCTTCTAAACCTAAATAGCGTTAACTAATGGGTTTAAAGAACCATTAAGAGACCAATACTTAGTTTTTTAATTAACCATAATAAACGATTCGGTATACTTATCAACTGTTTAGCGACAAAGCAAGTTAGAAGACTCTTTGAAATCCAATCTCCTAGAAACAGTGGTGAGCGTGAAATGGGTAAGCAGATGTACAAATCCTTGATAATAATAATTTCTATCCCATCTCGGATCAATCTCATGATGCTCGAAAGCACAGAGAGCACTGGCCTTTCTTTGTTATGATGTTAAGTTGTGTTAAATGAACTCTAGCATTACACACTAACGGGCTGTCTGTCTAAATATGGTTACACAATAACCTATCTGTCCTGACCTCTTTGTCTGCCGTCGAAAATGTTATCTGTATATTAAATGAACTCTAGCATTACACACTAACGGGCTGTCTGTCTAAATGTTATCACACAAAAACCTCTCTGTCCTGGCCTTTCTGCCTGTCCGTCTATACTGTTATCTGTATATTTATAAGTCAGAAACCATGAATACCACTCTTCGATTGGGTGTCATCAAATTTTAAAATGCGGACGATTAATTGTGTTGCCAACCGGTAATTTCCTTAAAATTACAATTATTCATATATCTGTTTATAACTTAACTACCTCACTAGCAAATAGAACAAGCCAGAATATATGTATTTCATTATATCGCATTTAGACTATGACAAAAGCAATTCAACTCCGGTGTATTACTATGCATTAAGATGACGTCATTCTGGTGAAAAACGTGTCAATTGTAGCAATTAGTTATCGAGCTGTCCAGGGAATATTGGTGGCAGGGTGGATCTGTCATATAAAGTGAATGTTTGCTGGTGGGAAAATGTGTATTAAATTATGCGTCTGCAAAATAAGGTGGATGCATGCTATATAAGGAGTGCTTTGTGTATGGTGTATCTGTAACATAAAGTGGATGTACGATGGTGGAATAATATGTGTTGAATGGCACGTCTGCAATGTGAGGTGGATGTATACTATATAAGGAGTGTTTTGTGTATGGTGGATCTTTAATATAAAGTGGACGTACGCTGGTGGGAGAACATGTGTTGAATGGCGCGTCTGCAATGTAAGGTGGATGTATGCTATATAAGGAGTGCGTAGTTTATGGTGGATCTGCTATATATCTTGGGTGTAACATATATGGACTATTCGTATTGAACAGTGGATCTCTGATGATAAGTAAATATGCGTTATTTGGTAGATCTTTGCTTCAAGCTAGCTCTGGTGTTCTAATGTGGGTGCGTTATCTATGGTATATCTCTGGCGAATAGTATATTTTGTGTTGTGTCTGCAATGACTTTGCTGTGCGCAACAGATTCGTGATGACACCGATAAAGTGATCATTATAATTGAGTATTGGATGGCTTGATTATCGTCATTTTAGAGTGCTGGTCTGCGTTTGTTTGTAGCAGCCAGTCTGCTTAAGGTACAAACTAATTGTGCTTTTTTTGTCGTGGGTCGAGTGCCAAAGGCAGCTATTCTACATAACAATGCTCAGGAGCAGCGGGTGTTAAGCGAACTAATTAAAACCTTTACACGAAGTCTGTGCTGTAACTGTGTCAGTTCGTGCAATGAGTGAAATAAATTATTGATGACTTTAGACTTCGGCGCCTGTTATTTTAGGACTGAAAAGTACAGCGAGCTCGTGTGTGTGGACCCAGAGGAAAGGCGCTGATAGTTTCGATTATTTAAATTTCACCCACTCCCCTGCTACTGTTCCATCTCGATCAATATCATAAATTATGCTGGGTGTTGCATGGAGCGTAGGGTTCTTCCCATAATCAATCTAAATGCTTCCTATCCAAAACATTCTTATTTACGGCAAATGTGTATTTTTCGTCCTAGTCCTCTTAATTCATTAAGACTTCTCTTGTGTATTCTAATTGTGTAGCATAATTTCGCAGAAATATAATTCAGACTAGAGCTGTTTAAGGGATTCTTTTTTTATATACCCCTCCCCTTTTTAATACGAGATACACTTTGTAGAAGAGAAGACCGAATGCGTCCGAAATGCCTGGACATTTCAGCCTATTGTGTTGGCTAGCTATCAAACCGAAATATGATCAAATTATCTGCCCTTTGGTGTACCTGACAATAACACAGCACTTAAGTTATTATCCCGCATCCTAGGTAATCAAGGAAAATGACTAATTTGCCCATAATCAGTAAATGTATTTCATCTACCTGCTTTACATTCGCTTGAACAGTGCAATACACAACTTGGTAGGGAAAGGACACGGCAGGAGCCAGACTCGTATATTCGATGTATAGCGGTCGAATATCCTGTTCAGTTGTGTATTTGTTTTGATAGAATTTTTTATCCAAATTCGCCGTGTTCAACCATTGTCGCCCCTGCACTATTATCCATGATGTTTTATAGCCACAATATGGATTTTAACGAGATTGTAAGGAAACCATAACATTGATATGTAAGCTTTAAATTTAGTTTATTCCATAGAAGAACTGTACATTGCCCATTGTAAATCCATTGTTCTTGTTTGTCTGCTTTATGATTACACCATAAGCTTTCAGTGAGGGGCGCATAGGACTGGTGGATCTGTGTTGTAGTTATATGCCTACCTTTGGCTCGATATAGAGCTATGACACTTGCATTCAACCAATGAGATCAAGCATTAAGGTCATTCAAATTTTAAAATGCAAGGCTACAACAAATGGCTCTTAACCGGCTACACGTAACAGCTGATATATTTTGGCATGCGTAAGACTGTTTGGCCTGATCAAACTGGTGCTGCCACCGCTGGCTGCTCGCCACTGGTCGTGTTGGTGACTGGGGCCAGCTCCGTGTGTGTGGCAGGCTATGTGATTGTGGCTGCTGTTAATGCATCGATATCTAAGCTTTTTCAAAGATTATCTGTCGACTGGACATAGGGGGCTTCAATTGTGTTGTGTGTGCTTGCATCATGTTCCTTCTGTACAGGCGACTATTGATATCAGTGATGTATCTGTACGGGGATTCGACTATTCTTGTGAATTCCTCTTACTATGCAGTTTGAATTGTGGAAATAACTATGATAACCAATTTACATCTAATAACTAAATTCGGAGAGCTAATTGTCGAGTCTATGTGCCATGGGAAACTGCTACATGAGTGAGTCTGTAATATAACATAACAATGGTATATTGTTTATTGTGATATATACGATTATCCACCGTCTGGTCACCATCAAAAAGAGGTCATGGATTCATGAGTTATTGAGTTATGCTCCATTTTTAATGACTATTCTAAATTTGTTGCGTTCCCATGCATGGCTTAGTAGATTCGTGATAACTGTCATACCAAAAGGTATCAGAGAATGTGAAACGACTGTTCCATGGTTGGCAACTTTACATAATTTCACAAGGTACGGGTCACCTTACGTTTAAGTCTGGTCAGGTAAAAAAGTACCAACTTCAATCACCATATACTAGTGATTTCAGAACCTGGTCAATTTGGCCTGGGGTGTTACTATTCTGACGCCTGGCAATTCGGGCGAGCTCTGGGCGCGCTGTGGGTCCTTGTCGAAAAGACTCGTCAACTTCAGATTGTCCAACCATAACGACGTTTTGGACACATTTTCGTAGATACATGCGATGGGTTATATCAATATATTTTAGGTACTTTTTCGTCATATAAATATGAAAGTTGTTTTTTGCACGGGAACCAACCAGCAGCAACGCGATATCTTGTATGCGAACTGCAGTACCGGGTGAAGGCATTGGACATCGCGCATTCTCAATGGCTCCAGCTATATTTATTACAGACGAGCCATTATGGAGGGGGCACACTCATGTTGCTCAAGCCAACCCAAAAAGTCTTTCTTTGTTTGTGTTTACAATGTGATCGTACTTTATGGACGTGCCTTTATTTCGACGTTGCCCCAAGTAAAGAACACAAGCCTTTGCGCGTGTTTGAGATTATAAGGTCATGCCAATGAGGTCACGAGAATCAATCACTCTCTCTGGCCAGCTGACCCCACTCGCTCGATGATGTTTTAGTTTTGATCGAGCAACATGAATCTCTGTACGTCGTATTTAGCTCGATTAGAGCCCAACGCTTTGATAAGTGGACAAGCAGGAGTTGGGAAGACATTTTTAGTTTCATGCATCGCCAAAGTGCTTGAGCGATGGGAGAGAACGTCAATTGGCGTTGCAGTCAATCAGCTCCAGGGTGGACGAACTCCTCATGCTTATTCTCAAACACTCATCGACGCAGGTTTCCCGGGGTCTTCTATAATACAGCCAACTGGGCGAGCAGACCAAGCTACATCGCCGCGTAAGGGCGTATACAAGAACCGTTTGCGTATTTTGCTGGATTATTTGCTTAATTTGGCCAAAGTGTCTAGAACTAACATACTGTTATTATTTGAGAGCTGGTATTCAATGCAGCTGTAAGTACTTAGCGCTGCAAACACACTATTGATTCCTGTCAGGTATAACATTTCTATAGCTTTCACATTCTGTCTTACGCCACGTATATATTTAATGGTCATCAAAACAATAGTGTCCTAAATCAGACCACAGTGAGTTTGAAGTATATGCTTTGTACTCCTCGATGTAAACTGTTGAACTGACCACCGACCTTGAGAGAGAGAAGTTCCAACGCTCTCTAATCTCAGTTTTATAATGGTAGGCGGTCATCTTCATTCAATTGAGCGGTCTTGCTTTGCATTTCACTTCTGCCTTTCAATAGGCTTTCAATCATCGATGAGATACAGTTTCGAGATATATCAGTTGTTTCGTTGAACTCTTTGTGGAATCAAATGCGATATATTGTCTGCTCTGTAGTCACTGTAGATAGTCAGGTGGACTTCGATACCTATTTACATAATTGTTGGAATTCTTTTCAAGCCTCTCCTCCAATGCGACCTCTTGAGGCAGTCCCCCATAGAGCCATGATGTTGTTACATGTATTGAGGTCTATTGGCCGTCAGGTGAGCTAAATACACCGGAACTACTGGCTATTTGTCCACGGCACAAAACTAGGATACTGAGAGGAGACGATTCGATTTGCGATGTCAATAGTTTAGGATGACATTACAATTTGGAATAAGCGGATACAAAAGTAATATTTAGTCAACAAAAGGATGATTTATCATAAATCCTGCTTCAGATAACCCTAACTAAAGATAGCACTTGTAAGCCACGTCTGGTATCAATTGGTCACATATTGTTAATAAAATAAAATTATTACAATGTCAACACAACAAGGACTAAGGCAAACAGAAAAATAATTCCTCCCCAATTTGGTTAAAACAGCTCTTAAATGCTGCTGCTTATCTTTGCGTTCCTTACACAATCGCATAGACTTACAATGTTTTGTTTGCAAGGGAGACACTTTGTAATGTGCGTTATCACGTTGTGTCTGTGTAGCAGATGGTGGAGGATGGCACAAAAACGACAAGCAATTATTGACCCTTTAAGTCTATGTGACAGTCATGACACCTGCTATACACACAAGAAAGATAACACAACACTAATATATTAGCAAAACATTGCCTTACACCACTGAACTTCATGGAATGCCCACTAGAACACCTTTTTTCACGAATACGTAGTCATCACAGTAGTACGACAACTCGGGTTTTTGCAAACTCAACCTTTCATGCATAGCATATCCTTTCCTCTCCATAAACTTCACCATCTCCTGTTTGCTTTCTTGATGGCTGTATTCGATGGTGAATATAGTAATATCCAACTTATCAAAAGGAATCGTACGCAGTATTGGCATCTCTGCTCCTTCCACGTCGAGTGAGAAGTAATCAATGTGGGTGCGGTTGAGGGCAAGCATGAGAGAATAGAAAGGAAAGCAGTAGGCGTCAGGAAGGCTGGCGGCTTTCTTCGTGTCTCCTGTCTCCAGTCGACCAAGTTGACCAGTTGACTCATGATAGGGCAACTGCGCGAGCACACAATAAATATCTACCCCAGTATATAACTATATTCATATTCAGTTTTCATAAACAATCATTACTTCGAATGCAACAATAGATACGATGTCAGCTCACAAAACGTAGGATACGATTCAGGACTGAGACATCCATTGAAATTGTAGCATTTCCGATTCTTGGCAAGCATCTGGATATAGAAAAATGGGTCCATTTCTACCAACAGGCCAGTCCATTTACACTGCTCCTCCAGCCAGACCGAGTTCGATTCACTCTCGCCATTAAAAGCGCCACATTCCACTAAGAAGCCTCCGTTTTTCTGCACATGCAGACACTTATATTTTGATTTTGCAATAACGTGTTTTGTGAGAAATTCCGAGGACAACACACAATAGGTGATAATCTCAGTACGTGAGCTACCTAACAAAGCGCGTAAGATCAGAACAAAGGCAGAAACGCGTGAGATTCCAGGTGGTCTTAACCGTTATGGAAAATGTGAGAGCCCAAGACCGCACCGAGCTGTGTATATGTTGGAATGCACAAAGCGAACAACAAGCCTAGCGCGACAAAACCGAGCTTACAATAAGCTTAGTGACAGCATGCTCTGATCGAGGAGATTAAACTTTGATGTAATAGTATAGCTTACGAAAAGCGTCAGTCAGTACACAACAACAAATATAACGCGTCTGACCAATATAACAAGTTAACAGGTACATATGCCGACATGATCAAGTTATAGTAATTAACATTCCAAACTTAGTTATTGCAAACATTATTAGCCATGCAAGACGTCTTTTTGATTTGGCATTGTCCTGAGTAGGGGTGTGACGCATGACACCAAAACCCGTACCAGTCGTACAAGGTAAAAATGACAACAAATTTGCCTCGTTGTACATGTACTAGGCCCAACAAAATCCGTCGTACAAGCCTGGAGGTAGAAAAACATACCTCGTCGCGTGGCACATGTATACTATCTCTATACACTTAAGTGCCCCTTCCCCCGTGACCGGCAGCTTTGTGTTGAGTGAAACTGAAATTGCATTATGGGGCGTCATTTCCGGGATAGAGGCTGCCGTGAACAAAAGTTGTAAGTAAGTTTATGTGATAAATATTCATCTCGATTCTCGACAAATATACTAAAAGGAATGCGCAAACCGAATATACCCCCTAGACCATAGCTACAGCTTAATTACCATCATTCATATATTTGAACGCACTGCGAAATCAGTATTAATGTGTGGCTGAGATAGGGAAGTAGACATTGGTTTGACTTATTCAATCTTCCTAAATTCTGTTGAAAATAGTCTGGAAAACAACACCACCACATATGGTAAACTGTTGAAACATGTGGGTATGTTGCATAGGTACGGAAAAGTAAGAAGCGAGAGAGAAGAAAGTTAGGAAGGGAGGCGGGGAGGAAGGAATGACATCAAAGAATGTGATTAATATTAGCCTAGATTTCTTTCTCCCATTGATCGGTGAAATTGAGGAAATTATTGCCGACTCACACTTGATCATAACCATTGTTTCTATTTCGTTCATTATCAAAAGTCACCATTATCATGTAATGTTATAACCAACACATTTAATATAGTTATACATATAGACGTATTATAATCAAAAGAGAATGTGTTACATATCGTCATCAGTTCATTGCCAGATAGGACCCCATAGAGCCACAGTCCTTTCGTCTGTGTGAATCTTACTATGCTACGTAAGAGGACCATTCTCGCCTTACAACTTCCAGCAAATGCCGTTATCTATTGTCGCCACTACAGAACGAACCTAATTCATTTGTATAACACAATGGAAGCCAACAGGGTATAGACTTCTGATTACCTAGGCACTCATCAATACATGGACGTAGGAGATAGAAATCGGCTTGATCAAGGCACTACCACTTAATGAAGTGAGAAGTAGACTTTGAACGCCAACAGACAACAGATGGACAAGGTCATTTCATCATTGGAAGTGGCGAGAATCAGCTTGTCGCATAAAAAGAATATTGGTAAACGAGGCTGTTGGAGTACCAGAAATACGGGAATATGGCAATCAGAAATAAGCAGAGAACACAGTTGCCCCACACTGCTACATTATCGATATTAATGGTCGTTCCTTCAGAAGAAAACAGTAAGCAAATGCATGACACATTTGAAGTCCAATCGACATGTGATCATGGAAATAGTTTGGATGTCGATGCCACAACGAAAGTGTCTGTCCCTCCCACACGGAGTGAGCTCCAGCCACCATCACGGCAAGTGGCGGGTCAGTGACGGGCCAGTGACAGGCCAGTGGCAGGCCAGTGACGGGCCAGTGGCGGGCACCACATGTAAACAATTGAACATGTGGGTATGTTGCATCGGTACCAAGCCACATGCATTGCAGAGACCGTTTACAGGTATCTAGACGGTTTTTATAATCCACCACCCCACCATTTTCGACACACTACGCGACGGTGGGTTTGAAGTGGAGGAATCAGCCTATCCCTATCGAGTGTTATTTTGATAGGTCAGACATACTCACCAACAAGGTGATATGTGAGGCTCGTCATGTCCCTTTGTCGGTCTCCGTGTGTAGCGACGTACCCGGTTTCCAGGAACCGGATTGCTTTGTTACTGAGGGTGATACGGATGAGTTGGTGTTGCGTATGATGAGCCACTTGAAGCAAGTAGCCGATGCTGCTTATGTCATCCTATTGGAGAAGCACACCTCCTTGCTCCAATGCATGGATGAACAACTCCAAGAGCAGCTGGTTACCGACCCGGTAACCATAGAGAAGCATCCACTGGAGTAACTCTAAGAAAAGTTTCAGAGTCATTCGATGCAATTACCCGTTATTGGTTATAATTCCAGAACGCCATCAAGGTAGCTCTCATGCAGTTCTTTAAACAATACGACCCAATTAATTTTGTCGTTAAAAAAATACAATTTCCCATGCCTAAAGTCAACCAATTTCTAAATTTTTTGATATCTGCAACTATTTGGCACCTGGTTGCAATTACGACAAATATTTGAAAGCGTACCATTGCAGCGTAAACAAAGCCTGTTTTCCTGAATGGGTCACACAGGATTGGTTGAACCACAGCGAGCTACCTTCTCACTCGGACTTTTATAGTTCGCTTCGTAATCAAATCATTAGCAAAGCGGACTATTTAGAAAGTCAGCGTGTATGGGAGTCTGAGGGGATGACCTGCTTCAAGGACTATTTGAAATATTACAATAATATTGAAGTAGTCCTATTTCTAGAGGCATTGGAAAAGCAAAGTCGATTTTACGAGGAGCTTAATATCGACATGTTTAAAGAGGTTATTAGTGTTCCGGGTCTGACATTGAACTATATGGTCCAGGATCTTGATTGCTTCTTCTCATTAGTCAATGAATGGCGAAACCAGAGGCGACAATGCCCCTTGCTGAAAGCTTTCCTTAAAACCAGACCAGCCCCACCTCTACCTTCAATGACCCAAGAGGAAATTCTCAGCCGTGTCAGAGATGGGTCTTTTTTGTATGGTGGATCTTCATGTCGCAGATGGTCTGAAAGACCACTTCAAAGAAATGCCACCCATTTTCAAAAATATCAACATCTGCCGGGAAGCTCCTATATTATAGGAGAAAACGATAAACATGTTCTGTGAAATAAACATACTAGATGATAGAAATATATATAGGTAATTGATAGCTTGAAATGATACATAATGCAATATACATTAAACGAGACATGCCGCTGCATAGAACTGTTACTCAATACTAATTTGAATGTCCTCGTCGAGCTCAAATATAAACAAAGAAAAATACTTTCAATTTAAGGTACATCGTAGGAGACGACACCTTCATTGAGGTTATGCTTGTGGATGGACATTGTCGGCGATTTTCAACTTGAAGAAGTATCACCATTATACTCGCAGCATGGCCTCAATATTGATTTCCCTATGCATTCCTTACACCTGTTTGTAACAATTCAGGAACGTCACCCTTCAAATAGGAAGTACTAACTTTGCATTTGATTTATTTTCAAATTTAACCTTGATTACATCTGGTTGGGTCATATATATTCAAGATACATCTTATGCTCAGCATCCAGTACGTCACCAGTCTTCGCCTTCAGGTCGATATTCTGCAGTGCTTCAATCTCAATTTTACGCTTCAATTCGCAAAACATCGTCACAAACTGTGATCCCAGAGCTTCTACCATGACTTTATCACCTTCAAGCGCCTGCAAGGCTTCTTCAAGTGAGTAAGGGAGAACAACGGCAGCTTCATTCATCTCTGGTGGTAGCTCGAGTGTCCGTCTCAGGCCGTCCATACCGGCAGCGATCACTGCTGAAGCAACCAGGTAGGGATTAGACGCAGCAGAAGGCAACCTGAGCTCTACAAAGCTCCCAGAGTTACTACGCCGAACACGCAGTAATGCTACTCGGTTGTCCATTCCCCACTTTGCATCATGCGGTGCCCATGGTTGATGTAAACGGCGATAGCAATTAACAGTAGGGCAACAAAGGGCAGTGATCGCACGTGCGTGTAGAATGAGACCTGATAGCCAATGCTTGAACGTCGAGGACATTTGATTGGGGTCTGAGTCGTCATTAAAGACGTTATTAGAGCCATTTTGCCACAGGGAAATGTTGAAATGGGTACCGCTGCTGCACACGTTCTCATTACCGACTGATGGTTTTGTCATAAATGTTGCCATGTACCCTTCCTGACGGCTCATTTCTTTCAGACCCGTCTTCAAGAGGAAACTCGCATCCACGGCTTGCATTCCTAATGTTGCATGGGTGACTAATTCAAATTGACCACACCCGTTCTCAGGCAGAAAACTTTCGATATCCACGCCAACTTGACAGAACTTTTTCTCTACATTCGTAAAAAAATTCTCGAATTGAGAGAGCAGGATTGTACAAAAAACGTCATTACCTGGCGTCACAGGCGACAGAGTATTCTTGTTCAAGAGTATAAACTCATGTTCACATCCCGACATCATTTCCAAGCCAAATTCGGTTTTAAGTACATTTGTTAGTCGGAGCAGAAGACCGCGAGGACAAAATGCTAATGGCTCCATGGTGTCTTCTCGTTTTCCTAAACACAGCACCTGTCCAATTGTGATGTCATTGTCCGCTTGGCACGCCCACGGCACGACGTGGAGTGTGGCAACGTCGGGCATTTCCAGACAATTGCCAAACCAGTCCTCAACTTCGTCAAATACGACTAACTGGCTACGTGGGCCAAGAAGTTGGTTGCCTGAAATATATACGTCACCAGCATTCAAATATCGCAAATAACCTGCGCCAAAGTACCTTCACTTCCCTTGCCCTTTATACTCAACCAGCTGGGATCGTTATAAACTTACCATGATAAACGCTGATACCATGCTTAAGGAAAGACGGCACATGACGCCTTGGTACAAGCTTCGATCTTGCAATGCCATGCACATCACTCCAAACAAATCTAACATAGTCGAGGTTTTTCAATTCACTCTCATCATCTTGGTTTAATGCCATATCTGTATTCTGCAACATAAGACATATTGGGAAGATTCTAGCAGTGTTTGATGCTTTGTTTCTTGATGCTAGTCACTAGTACGTTTAATCGCAGTGAACTCAGACGTAGCTTGGCACACTAAATGAAAATAGACGCAGGTCGATTCATCTGTTGAGTAAACTTGGACACTGATCAATAGACACTCTGGCAACCAATTAATCGTTAAATAATGAAACAAAGAACATCTTATTGGCGAACATAGATTTTCTGATGACTCAATGGTTTTATACATACTGCTTTATCATTACTGAGGGAGTACCTTAGGGGTCAATTCAGGTACAGGTCTGTAACCTTTTGAACTCGACCTTTTAAACGGCTCATATCAGAAAACGCGTCTGTGACTGCATTACTAAAGCAGTGAACCAGTAAAACTCTGTTTTTTTATATTACGCTCATGACCCAGCGAGAGTTTGCTGTTTACAACAACGTATTATCACAGGATCCACTTAGTCGTCTCATACCATCAGCATACAGACAAGGCGTAAATGGCTACTACTATGTGGAGCCTTGGGTGATGCCACGACCAGAGATCGGGGTTCTGCCGTCGTTATACTGAGCTGTACATGACCATAATAGACAACACTGGTTAAATTGAATCTCAACCACCCAAACCACCACATGCCGTAAATAAGCTATTGTACACCACTGAAGATTCCGAAATGAGACGAATAGCGTACTCCTTGCCACTCCCAAAATATCTGTCACTGACCCCATGAATAGCTTCAATCACATTTTGGGTTATAAGGCCGCTCGAGTGAATGGTATTAATGTCTGTATTGACCTCACCTGATCGCAAGCGTCGTTGTTCTGCGCTTTCCGTTTTAAATAAGTTCGTGAATATAACGCTTGAAATTTATTGACTTTACCAGCTGTATACTGCTTCATGCCAGTTCATAGCTTAACGGTAAAATATACTATAATATGATAGCCCCGGTACAATGATTCTTATTATCAGTAAGTAACTTAAATATTTACTGCTTATCGCCCCATTATCCGTGATTAGTAATAAGTTGTCAGATCAGGGCGCTTTTGCTGCCTGCTGTGAATCATCGTCTAAGCAGAGCAAGTATGGGAAGCCCTTCTGGTAATAAACTAGCTATGTCAGTCAAACAAGACCCGTATAATTTTGGCGTGATTACTATTCTATTAAGAATTTATCGCATTCTTAATCTATGTCATCCCAGTTGTACTTGTGGCAGTAGTTGACACGCCATAAACTTAAATGTCTTATTTGTACTTAGCCATAAATATCGAAGTATATGACTCCGTTTAATAGATTATAGTTCATGTATACTCACATAGTGACTTGACCACGGTTCCATTATACATCATTAGTTCCTGAGATAGTCATTGGGACTGGGATATACCTTGTTTGAGCCACGTGTCGTTGCGTGCTCTGTTTTAACAATGGGCCAATATATCAAGAGGCTCATAAGTACATGGGGAAACCTGGCGAACTTCGATCATATTTTTTTCTGATCATCATAGTTATTGTCATCATAATTTCCCAGGTTATCTTCATAATTATCCTTATCATAAAAATCGCCATTTCGTCAATCATCATTAGTTCATTAACAACATTGTCATCGTCATCATCATTTCAATCAATTAACCTTGTCTGAGAGATGATAATTTCAATCAATTAACCAGGTCTATGAGGTCTTTATCAACTTCCTAGTTGACACAACTTATCTAGGATCAATGTCGAACCAAGCATACGTCTCAGTTTAGGATGCGACCAACATGGCAATGTGATGAACTAAGACAGAGCGCGATGGCCAGTTAGTCTTTGTGATGAAATTAGCCACAGAACGATGGTCAGCTCGCCAGGAGATAACTCAGCAACGACGCGTTGGTCAACGTGAAAAGCTTCGCAACAGAGCGTTGGTCAGTTAGTGCTTAGGATTGATTTAACAGGAGGAGGTTACTTAGTCGTTGTGAAGAACTTAACTACAGAGCAATGGTCAGTTTGTCATTGTGATGAACCTAGTAACAGAGCATTGATCAGTTTGTAATTGTGATGAACCTAGTAACAGAGCAATGATCAGTTTGTCATTGTGATGAACCTAGTTACAGAGCAATGGTCAGTTAGTCATTGTGATGAACCTAGTTACATAGCAATGGTCAGTTTGTCAATGTGATGAACCTAGTTACAGAGCAATGGTCACATTGTCATTGTGATGAAGCTAGTTACAGAGCAAAGGCCTGTTTGTCATTGTGATGAAGCTAGTTACAGAGCAAAGGCCTGTTTGTCATTGTGATGAAGCTAGCAATAGAGCTATGGTCAGTTAGTCATTGTGATGAATCTAGTAACAGAGCAATGGTCAGTTTGTCATTGTGATGAACCTAGTTACATAGCAAAGGCCTGTTTGTCATTGTGATGAAGCTAGCAATAGAGCTATGGTCAGTTAGTCATTGTGATGAATCTAGTAACAGAGCGATGGTCAGTAAACAGTAATTATTATGAACTTAGCAACAAGGCGATGGTCAGTTAGTCATTGTAATGAACCTAGCAACAGAGCAAAGGCATGTTTGTCGTTGTGATGAAGCTAGCAATAGAGCTATGGTCAGTTAGTTACTGTGATGAACCCAGTTACAGAGCAATGGTCAGTTTGTCATTGTGATGAACCTAGTTACAAAACAATGGTCAGTTTGTCATTGTGATGAATCTGGCAACAGAGCAATGGTCAGTAAACAGTAATTATGATGAACTTAGCAACAAGGCGATGGTCAGTTAGTCATCGTGACGAATCTAGCAACAGAGCGATTGTCTCAGTCATTGTGACGAACTTTGAAACATCGTTATAGACAGTTTCTTATAACATGTGATGACCTCAGATATTGTTTCTCAGCGTGTTGATGATTTAGCCAACGTCGGTTCATGTACCGATGAGTGTTAAAAACACCACGCCTTTCTCCGTGATCATATATCAAGTCTTTGTAGTCTCAACTGGATGTGCTCCGTTGACAAACGTGAATAGCTGAATAAAATACGAAAGAAAAATTCAATTCTATCCCAAGGATGGGCCTAAGCGCACGATATATCTCCTTTTCGCTGAACAAAACACTACGCCAAGCTAAAGACGGGCCGCAAGAAGTCATGACTAGTTTTAAGCCCCATCTGCATTAATGATGTAGAAAAAATAGTCAATGTCAGTTGACAACCACGCCTTCTATTCAAGTCATGTAAGCGATGAAGTCTGGGACTTCTAACAAAGGAAACAACATCGCTCTAAGTGCCTGCTCTCTACATTACTTTGAGTTTGAAAAAAGCCTCTTGCATTTAACTCGCCAAGCGTTGTCCCTTTAAAGCACCCCTGACGACTTTTTGAGGTCGTAAACGTTTAATACTTTTGGATAAAAAAATTATTTCAACAGCGGCCACATTCATTATTAGCGCTATGTTATAAATGTCAGCAGGCTTCGTTCCTCTGTTCAAGCCTTGTCAATGATGAGGTCCCGTCCGGCTCTCTAACATAATGCGTCCACTCTGTGATCTTCCTCTCAGTATTGAGGGCGCTATCTATATGATCCTCTAACATAATGCGTCCCCTCTGTCATCTCCCTTTCAGTATTGACTGCGCTCTCTATCTGACTCTCTAACGAAAGGGCCATTGGTACATGGAGCAACTTAAATTATATTTCATAAATGGCCCATAATTGACAAAGTTAATGTTGATTTTAAATATTTGACAACCATAATTCAATTTATTACAGAATTCGTGCAGCTGGGGCCATGAAAGATTGACAATGATTTGGCTGACTCAAGAAAAAGCTTAGTTTATTAAATAGCACCGAGGAGTACCATACTTGTGTGCGCCCACGTGAGGCAAGGAAGGAGCAGCAGCGACCCTTGTTCACGGATATATTAGTCACGGATATATTCGCGATAATGTTTTCGCTTTTTCAATGACCTTGACATTAGCTTAAGGTCAAGGTCAAAACAAAAACCTCTGTGTTCTGCGCATCATTTTGAAAAATATGAATTCGAAACAATTTTTAATATTGCGACCTGAACCGTGCGTCAACAAAAAGGTTAACGTAGGTGCATACATACATAATACATACATACATAAATATATACATACATACATACGCACGCACGCACGCAATCAAGTAGTGGGTGTTGCGGGTTGGTGGTCGATGTGGGGTGGTGGTCGATGAGAGCAGTGGCCGATGTGGAATGGTGGTCGATGCTGGATGATTGTCGATGTGGGGTGATGGTCGATGTGGCCTGATGGTTGATGTGGGGTGATGGTTTATGTGGGGTGATGGTTTATGTGGGGTAGTTGTCGGTTCATGTGGTTGCATATATTAGCCGCACAATACCAACATATTGCAATAGTTCTGCAAATATGTGAGAAGTTCATAGATACATTCTGTTATATACAGGCCAGCAAATGTTCATACCTTGATGGAGTGTAGCAATTTTCACGATTCTTCTGCTCCTATCCTATGAGTAAGGCGATCGTGCAGACGAAGCGCTATGAACGTTTTTCTTAACCTACTGAGGAGAAAGTATGCGAGTCAATAGCGAGAGGGTTTGAGAAACTAAGCGCATATGAACGCATATACCGTGTCAGAATAGGTGCCTTAACTCGTTACATACACGCTTGACTCTACTCACCGTTTCATGCGCTGTCATGGATGTCGGTTGCTAAACATATTGTGGTCGTTTGCTAGGTATGGAATAGTATAGAAAGTAACGGTTCTGGCGCACCTCTACTTATCCATACTACACGTTAAAGTGTGGCTTATACAGGACTTTTAATGTTTTGCTCCCTGCTCACTGTTATTGCATTTAGGGAGAGCTTCACTCAAGATAAAGGCGGGTCAGTTCTGGCGCACAGCCCCTCATCTGCACTACACCACTAATTACCGCTTGTACAGGAGATTATGACCTAAACAGAGCAATCCGGCTCACAAGCAGGGTGGCGGATCGCGCCCGACCCCCAACGGCCCAGATGGCAAACTAACGTGACCAACAGTAACTAAAACAGTGTCGACTGCATCCACCGAGTTAACTCTTATATTTATTGTACGTAGCATAATATTTTTCCATGCCTTTCTCAATGTATTGTTTATTGAGACGGATCTCATTCAACCGATAGGAGTGGCCTAGACTCTCATCGGGAAGCTCAGGATATAAAGGTGCCGTTGATTGTTGTTTCATACTGAATCTATAAGTGTACATCTCAACTTCAATTAGGAGTGATACTACAGAACAAGTCGCCGTTCTATTTGGAGTGGTTATATAAAAGTTAATAACGTTGCCTTGTTCCAGCTGTAAAGGTTGGTCTAAAGAATTCCTAACTGACCATTGCCCTCTTGTTTAATTCATCACAATGACTAACTGACCATTGCTATATTGACAAATTTATCACGATGACTAACTGACCATTGCCCTCTAGTTAAAATAATCACGATGACTAACTGACCATTGCCCTCTTGTTAAATTCATCACAATGACTAACTGACTATTGCTATAATGACAAATTCATCACGATGACTAACTGACCATTGCTATATTGATAAATGAATCACGATGACTAACTGACCATCTTCCTCTTTCTATGTTCATCTCAAAGACTGACAAACCGACCGTCGCCCTCTTGCTTATTTCATCACGATGACTAACTGACTATAGACCTCTAGCTAAGTTCATCTCAAAGACTAACAGACTAACTGACCATCGCCCTTTTATTAATTTATCACATTGATTAACTTGCTAACTGACCATTGCTATCTTAAGTTCATCACAATGATCAACTGACTTACTGTCCATCGCCCTCTTGCTAAGTACATCACAACGACTAACTGACAAACTGACCAGCACCCTCTTGCTAAGTTAATCACTATCACAACCAGCAAAACTATGGCTTGTGATCGCTCGTTGAACTCGAACCGCGTTCTCAGCGGGTAATGTGTCCGATGAGAGATTGTATGTGGCTGGGGTCAGTGTGTGGCATATTAATCATGACTGTATAATGCTTTCTGGTAACATTTTCGTGATGATATAAGGCTACATAGTATGTAGAACTGCCATTGATGTGAAGGAGATACCAGGGTGAAAAACATGAGTGAAATCCTTCGCAGGTCATGTGTTGTTAGGGAGGGCACGCGCCGCTCGTCCTATAAGTGTACACACAGGTGGTTGTAACGCGTCACTGAAGTTCCGAAAAACAACCATTTATCACCTGTCTTCCCTAAAAGGCGTTTCTCCAAACTGTCGTCTACGTGACTTAAACGCCGCCGCGCCGAACGCTCCAATGGACCATCTTTTTTTAATTTGTAAGTTCGACGTCTTCAAATAATTGTAAGAATACAGGCTTATTCATAGGTCCTCGAGTCTCACCAGCACTCGAACCTCAAAATGCCGAAGCCCTGGAGCCGTCCTAAATTAACGACTAAATCAAGGGCACCCGAAGGTTTAAATGAGCAAACTCTACAGCGACTAGCACTAATTGTAAAGACTCAATCACGGACACTTAAGTCTTGCAATACAGCTCCATCCTGGCCAGTTATATGCAATAACGAAAATTGAATGCCCCTACCACCTGGCCGACAAGCCTGAGATCGCCAATTTTCTCTGGCCGCTGCTATAAAAAGATTCGAACATAGACACTCCTCTATAGCTGCTGATATATTATGACTTCTTCACAGGCACTCGATACTTAAATGGTCAACAACGACAATGGTATTTCAACTGTAAGATACAGAAAAACTAGAGAATTGGTAAATGCGAGATGCACCATCCCCGCCAAGTAAAAAAACTCCAACGATGCTTCACATTCTCACTCACTGTCTTACTGGCTTAATCATTTACTCATTCTCTCGCTGATTTGTTAATTAACTCATTCACTTATCTGATCAACCAACAACTCATTAGAGCACTCACTCACTCACTCATCACTCACTCAGGCAAGCATTCAACTCACTCACTTTCTCACTCACACTTAGTCACCAACTTTGTCACTTACATTGTCATTTGGTCACTCATCAACATACATAAGTAGAAACAAGCTTGACTCATGAGAAGAGATTAAAGAGAAGAAATATATATTGCTGAGTATGAATGTAGATACATACTAATGTATGCGTCATCTTCTACTTGTACCATATTGGCAGACAAACACGCGATATGTAGCTTTTGTGCCCGTGAGTAAGATGCTAACGTGTCAATCGTGATTGCAACACGTCATGCGTAACTTGTAAGGTGGCCTTAACATGTAACGGCCACGACACCTTACTCTCGTTTGTAACGTGATCGCGTAAACTCCTGAGGAATGGCAGGAACTTGCGTGCGATTTTAAAGCAACGTATTTCTTTCGTTATACCAACCGACGCACCAGACAGTAACGAATGAACCAGTCCAACTGTAGATCGACACATGTTATCGCTATTTGAATGACACAGTAAAAGATCGTGACCACCTCATTTAAGTAGAAGAGGAATAGTGTTTCGTTTCTGAGCTGCCTGCCTTCGTACCTGTAGAAGGCTTTTTTGTTCGGCCACACGGATTCGTCCTGTGTGTATGTTTTGTGTGATACAAATGTGCGTATAGAGCATAACGAATTAGTTAACATAGAGTGATTCCTTTCTGTTGAAAAATATATCCCAGGGCGTTTGCAAACGGGGTAAATTATTCAGTGTTTAGAGTTCAATTTAAGTCTGGGTTGATCCAGGGTGGAACGGGAGGGGGGAAAGCCGACCAGTAAAATTGGGATGAAAAAAAAAAAAAAAGAAGCGGTTGCGTGTGGGTCAAATTCTGATTCATTGCACCCTAACAACATACAAGGTTTTACTCGGATTGCTATCTATACATACAGGCCGGAGTCCTCGGACTGGCCTTCCACCGACTCGGTCAACTGCGGTCAGAATATTGCAGGTTGTCAGCTGGCGGTGTAACATGGATTTTCGAATAATTGAAATGCAGACATCTATAAACATTGACATTTGTATCGTACATCTGTCGTTTGACAAACGGAAAGGTCGAGCAACGAAACGCATCACAGGTCCATCAAACGAACACGTCACCCGCTATCGACCACAGGGGATAGCAAGGATCACATATAATCGCCCAATTTACATAAATGAGAGCACAATGACGATGCACATGATTCTACAAAAATACTGCCTTAATAAATATATTCAACCATATATAGTTTCACCTCACATTTCAATAACATCAAAGTAATCAATGTATAGTTTTCTTGACAAATACGAATCGCACCAAAACATCAATATTTATTTATTATGTTGGAAAATCCGGTATTCAGCACCCAAGTATTTTCGATCCCATGACGTGTCATATCCCAGCCGAGTCGGTCCCAGCGCGGCAGGGATTGTACAATTATCATTGTTTGATATGAACTGAAACATTTGTATTGGGTAACTGGCGCATTTGGTAATGTATGGGTTGTGTAGTCATAGAAAGGACGCGTAGCTGTAGTCGACATTCAACCCATGACTGCTCGTGCTTGTTAAAGATTTAGCTTCAAGATTTTACCTTGATATTCGAATGTTATCAACAGTATCTGTGTTGCTACATTTATAAGTATTGCTATGGCGTGCTTATTATTTCCTTTCATTTTTCCTTATCAATATGATCCTTTTCAATTAAAAATATGCAATTCTTGGCGATTTTTTATTGTAAATTAAAAACCATGATACATCAGAGATGCCAAGAAATGTAATGGTTGAAAGTTAGTAGGGAAGATGACACCGTTATGACGATAAATTACGCAATAACCAGTGAGCTCAATCATCATTGTATTAAAATAAATGATGTCACATCATAATGCAGCTACATATATTTTCCCAGTTACATATACCATCATTTGCGACTAAGCCTGGTGTGAATCCAGACCCATTGGAACGTCAATAAACATCCAGGTGATGCATAAATAAAAATCATCATGTGGTTGTGCATGGTAAATCAAAGGGTCCCAGTTAAGGATAACCAGTCATTGACAGTGTATTTTGTTGCTGAAGAAGACGATATCGGAACTATTTCTTGCTTTGAAGAGTGAGTGACGCTATGATGATAAAGCATATGTGCGCATTATGACGTGGCTAGCAAGGGAGCTTGATAATTTTTTCCATGTTATTGGGACACTAGTCAATGATCTTGTTATAATAAGATACCCGACTCGGCAGCTCGCCCGACAAATTCCGTCACAGCGTAGGCAGCGCCCCCTACTTTTGTGGAAGCTACTCGACGCCCAGCAGCCAAACAACTTCGTGTTGACTTGCGAGTATGTCTGACTAGAAGTCAAACACAAATGGGCATTTCTGCGCTTCAATGAACTGTTTGAATTGACAAAGGCCTTTCCACCCAGGAAGTGAATGTTCTAGCATATGTCTCTGGCTATATTGCCCGGAAATTAAGTTGTGTGCAGTATGCAGAAACAAAATTTCTGTAGTCAATGATATACATGACCACAAGAATTATCGAAGTGCAAAGGGCTCGTTGTCCCAAGCATATTAACTAGAAGATGCATTATGCAGGCTTAAGGAACATTGACGCAAATTCATTGACACAGTATTATACAGTAAGCAGGTGAAAGCCAGGGTTGTAAGCATTCTAGCTAAAGAGGTCTCATTAGAGAAACTCCAATACGAATCATGCAGGTGTCATGTTTCTGTAATATGTATTATGGTGAACATCAGTTTGCATCATTCCCTGAGAGAGGCTAACTGTAAGTTAAGGGACCATAAGGAGAGAAAAAATCGTAAGACATTGACATTTTCCAACACATGAAAATTTGTGTTCTTATTTGTTTAAAGTGCTGTTGCATGTGTAGATTTCCGAAAAATCAAATATTGATATTTGCTTACTTAGTTCCTTGAAAGCCCTCCATGGCAGATGTACAAGGACTATTCTATCATACATCCACACCAGTATGTAGGACTACTGCACCTTAGATTGTAGTGGTGGGGGGAGCTTGTCGAACAAAGGTGTCCCTGGATATACTGGATAATGGTTGGTTGCATGGTACTCCAATCAGATGTGTGTGTAAGATGGGACAGAACTATGTCTGGCTGATTTGGTGTGTTTAATGGCACAAGACAGGGAGGCATATTGTCAACCTATCTGTTCAGTGTTTATATGAATGAATTGAGCTCTGGTTTTAAATAATTGTTGTGTTCAGTGTAGTTTTAGTATGCTTATTATTAATCTTCTAATGTATGCTGATGATCTCATTTAATTTGTGGTTGTTCTGAGTAAGCTATTAAGACTGCATGTTTTAGTTGTAATGACCTTAATATATATATATATATATATATATATATATATATATATATATATATATATATATATATATATATATATATATATATATATATATATATATATATATATATATATATATATATATATATATATATATATATTATAGAGAGAGAGAGAGAGAGAGAGAGAGACACAGAGAGAGAGAGAGAGAGAGACACAGAGAGAGAGACAGAGACATAGCAGTTAATTAATCGTCACACAAATTGATAAAAAAGGTGTCAATAGTAATTGGCTGTGTTTTTATGTATTGGCTCTATCAAAAAGTCGTTCAATTTTAATAATACAGCGGTATTTTTGAGTACATACCATCGCCGATCGATCTTTGCGCGCTGGTCGCGAGCTTCACAACAGAAACGTCCGAGTCGGGTATCTTATTATCGCAAGATCTTTTCACTAGTTTCGAAAAGTTATAGAACAACTGAACGGCCAGCATCACTTATCTCTCACGCCACAAGCTCTTTACCTCGAGTACCTTAAGAACGACGCACTATCACGATGTGTTCGAGCACCCAACGTATTCCTCATGTCGTCATCATGATGGCAAAAGGTAATGGTAATGGTAAGATAGGGGTTTAACGTCACTCTCAAAAACGAGGTGATATGGCGACGGTGATGGATGAAGATGATTGCATTGTTTGGACAACTCCCCTTAAGTGCCAGTACCCACTTGGCACAAACCCGTTGCCCTGACCAGACAGCGAAACCCATGCCGCTGGGACGAAGGTCCAGAATGGTACTATTGAGCTACCGGGTCGGGTGCATCCCCTTTCAGAGATTGGACCGCCATTTAACGTGATCATCCGAGTCATATGCAATCAGTACAGCCAGTTATCTTGTATGACATGCAGAGTTCTGATAATGCTCTGCAAACTCGGTCTTCCATAGACGGGAGTAGAACAGCGGTAATGTTCTATTGATTGTGGTGAACATGACAATAAATGGGCATTGACCGAGTGGCAGAGGCTCACCCTGGAACTCTACAGACAACGTTCCCGCCAGTGATATTAGACATTTTATTAAGAAAGTAGAATGGTTTATTCTGCGGCTTTCCAGGTTTTAACTGAACCGACGTTTCTGTATCTGGATCGCCTATGCAACATGTTTGATGCCAGGCCGCTCCTGGGTGCATATGATGTATGACTGGATCAGATGAAAATGCCACAATGTGAGCACCTCTGAGAACTACTCATAACAAGTTGCCACTGACGTCTGGGATAATTAAATGGATAAAATCGCCACCTTTTTAATATCCTCCAGACTTTACCTCGGTTTAGTAACTATCCGATCCGCACGTGGTATGTACATGTCATGGTCCGGCTTACACATAGATCTTAACAGATCATTGCCAATAAACTGATGGACTGCAAGATCTAGAAAGATATTTTGGTAAATGATGTGGTAGAATAGGGACCACCGTGCCTGATGCAGTGATTTAAAGTTAGATGGCTAGCCGTCCTTCAAAACATTTTATTGCTAATGATTTAAATGTCCAAAGTGTTTCATATGAACTCTTGTGTTATTTTTCCATTTTCTGGCCTAAAGTAGTTGAAGAAAATAAAACCCCATTACGCACAGGACTAGAATACGAAATGTATTAAATCTTTGTCTTATCAAATGTAATACAAAATATTCGGCATGTAATACAAAAATAAACAACATGAGTAAGCTTCTGAATCCAAACATTGCCTCGATGTCAAATATAACTACTCAACCATGGTCATGAAAATAGGAATACAACCACTAACTAACTAACGCAACACAAACATTATTGGTCCTTGTATCCAATAAACAAAACGCCCCATTTCACACTTGATACAAACAAACAGCAAAATCATCAATGTGCTCCGCGTGCCTTGAGAAAATGACAAAAACACGGGAGATACAGCAACAGGACAAGCGCTGAAACAGATCTTGAAGACCAAACAAGAACGGTTTATAAAGAAGCAAGCGCTAGAACTATTTCTCATTTGTAACTAATTATGGTTGCGCGGGAGGGAACAAAATGGTGATCGCTGAAGAGAACCGTAACCGTTAATTTCTTTGGCCTAACCTGGTGAACCAAGGCGGTCTCATTCATAGTGTCAACTCTCACCTGTATAACTATGAGATTGTGCATGGCAGCAAAATATGTTTGTCTGTGTTTTGTTTACACAGCACTCACGAATATTATTATCAGGTGCACCAAAAAAAGCATACCACCATACTCATGTTTAAAGTGTACCGCACTTAATCTTTGATTACAATAATGGCATCGTGTGCCACTCGAATAGCGATTGTAGCTTACAGAAATGGCTTTCGCACCGGGCCATTTTACGATTATAATATTGAAGTTTTGCTTGTGCTACGCCTGCTGGTGAGGCTGTTGATAAAGCATCCTTTCATTAGCTTTGCATGCTTGATGAGTGAAGGCAGTCATGTGTGGGTACCATCAATGTTAGAAGTACGCAGAAGGTTTAATTAGATCAATGTTTATGTAAATATTCAGGACTATGCACGCCTGCAGGTTCTGGTATACCTTGAACACCCCATTGTGTCCACGCCAGGATTGCAAGGTACGGAAGGGCGGGGATCGATGTAACGCATCACTACTCACTGAATAAAACATGCCAAGCGCACGAGAGTGGTTTTTTGGTTGCTACGATGGTAGCTTTGTATAGAACAAGAAAGGATTTGGCTATGACAGATAGCCGATCTAGCCTATCAACGATTCAATGGGACAATGACTCCAATGCGATGCAATGGAGAATCTAGCATGATGGCAGTGAAAAAAACAGTGGCTGAATGGAATTATAGAACAAGTCAAATGCAGTTGCAATATAGAACAACAATGACCCATAGAGACTATGGTACACAAATAACAAAATGATAATGAGCAAAAGGACACAATGAAGCTAAGGATTTATAGGAAACCTAATACACACACTAAAGGATTACAAACACTAATATAACACACCAATCATGTCATACTGCGTAGCACGTCATGGAATTCCCGGTAGAACCCCTTTCTTCACAAAGACGTAGTCATCACAGTAGTACGTCAACTCGGCTTTGTTCAAACTCAACCTCTCATGCATAACATATCCCTTGCTCTCCATAAACTTCACCATTTCCTGTTTGCTATCTTGATGGCTGTATTCGATGGTGAATATAGTTATATCCAACTTATCAAACGGAATTGTGCGCAGTATTGACATCTCAGCTCCTTCCACATCCAGTGAGAAGTAATCAATGTGGGTGCGGTTCAGTGCAAGCATGAGAGAATAGAATGGAAAGCAGTAGGCGTCAGGAAGGCTAGAGGCTTCCTTCATGCCTCCTGTCTCCAGTCGACCGTGTCCGCCAGTTGATTCATGAAAGGGCAACTGCATAAGCACACATACATTATCTATGCCAGTAAATAACTATAATCGTATTCAGGATTCGTATACAATATTTTATTCGAATGCAACAAAATATATGAGGACAGCTTACAATAGTAGGGTATGATTCAGGACTGAGGCAGCCGTTGATACTGTAGCATTTCCGGTTCTTGGCCTGCATCTGGATATAGAAAAATGGGTCCATTTCTACTAAGAGGCCAGTCCATTTGCGCTTCTCTTCCAGCCAGACGGAGTTCGATGATCTCTCGCCGTCCAATGCGCCACAGTCCACAAAGAAGCCTCCTTTCTTCTGCACATGAAGACAGTTGCATCTTGATTTTGCAATAAGGAGCTTTGTTAGCAAAATGCCACAAATCGATGCACAACGCACAATGTGGAACACGTGAGAGCGCACAACAGCACTGATATGTATGTGTTTTGTGGCACTTCACAATGCTAACTGGCAAGATTAAATCGATCTTACATAGAGCTAAGTAACAACATGCACCAATCGACCTAGATAAACGTCGCTTAACTAAATATAGCTTACAAACAACATCATTCGGTTCACAACAACAAGTATATGTGCAGACCTGATCAAGTTATAGGAATTAACTTGCCAAACTTAGTTATTACAAACGGTATTGATTACCAAACTAAACGATACTGTGATCTGAGCGCACATATTGAAAGCCTGAGAGAATAATCAGCGTGACCCGAGTCGATTGTATGATACAATTCGTTCATCAGCATTAACCAATATGGAATGCGTACACAGTGTAACTCAGTATGGCTTTCAAAGACAACAGATATTGGAGTTGATGGCCGCTCGCTTAAGCGTTATGCACCTTATCCTAAATGAGAGAACATGCTTATTTAGACAGTATAACAGGTAACACGTGCTCGCTCGTTTGACAATGACCGATTTTAGAGTTTTTCAATCTTATATCATGTAATGAACCCACGCGGGACGCTTGGAAATGAAACAGTAAATTATACGTTGTCTTAAACAATGCAAACTTCGTTTCGAATATTTTGAACACATAAATCGACTTAGCAGTTCGCGTCACATAACAGACAAACTACTGAGTGATTATAGGTAGCGATAGATTCCAGTAGCATAGCCAACCTTCGCGATAGCAACGAGAGTTTAAATTATGGAAAAACTGTTACCATGAATTTAACATGTAGAGAGAGCTCAACAACGATAAACTGGCTGCATGCGACCGCGCTCTCTGGTAATCTAGCACATAGATGGAAGTACCAGGGTGCTTCTCCAGTCTGTTCTATTGCGGTCAGCTCATGCCAAAACGTTACAGACTCATTGTCCGACTCTACCGAACAGGAGACATGCAAAAACCACTATGAAGCTCCACTTGATGGTACTTGTGAAATATTATGTTCGGATAGGTAGTAATTAACTTGCTGGCTTGTTGAAAAAACCCATCAACGCCCTATTTGAAAAGGAAGTGTACTAGAAAGATAAACATAGGATCAACAACACTTTATTGGGAAACTGGGAGGTGATAAATGAACAAAAGCGAAAAGTGACAAGGCTCAGATCCTGACATAAAAAACCTGACCAAAACATGCCATTCTTAAACATGTAAGGAAAATATAGATAAGTTAAAGATAGATTACTTACCTGATTTAAGAGTTTGTCCACACTCTTGGCTTGCAATGTCTGGTAAATGTGGTGACTAAATTTGGTCATATGTGTCTTAGGCCCGTCCATGAAATATTCCCGAATAAGCGTCACTAAATCCGAGTGATCCGCGTGGACCTTCGCCTCCACAAAGCCCAGCATGAGCTGCTGAACATCAGGGTCGACGTGCATGTAATCCTCAACTCTACGTTTACTATTTTGGTAATGTTTTTGATCGCGCGTTCCAGAAAAGCTAACTTTATCCCGTGAACTACTATCTCCTAATTGCTTAGACAGAATTGCCACAACAGTCTGTTTGACATTTTCCGTGAAATAATTTATTCCAAAAAGAATCAATATGGCGCTGACGACGACAACAGACAGTAAGACAAGATACGAGGCCTGTTTCATTGTTGACGGTATTAATGACTAGCGACGGTTAGAAACTCCGCCCCTGAAACCGCTTATGCTATTACGGCGGTCGTGCTGCTGGTGCTCCCGCACACTGGGATATGTTGATTTTAAAACAGTAAATTTCGCCAAATGTGGATTCCGAACTCGACTGCGCGTGACTGTCACCTACAATGACATGCATTCACTTGAAGCATGACGCTTTGCCCGATCAATAAGCTTGAATTGGCCTGGCTTCTTTTCAAGCTGAACGTTTCATTGTTAAAGCTCATCGATCGCCCCTAGATGGTGCACGGCGCACTTCGGCGGCTCTAGGTGACATTGTCCGTGAGATGCGACTGTTAAACTGCAACACCAAGGAAATAAAGAGGCATCGGTTAATCCCTCAAAATGACAGGTATACTAGGGATTCAATTAATATCAGGTTGCTCAAGTAAACATGTATACACTAATATATCGGCTATTGATTCTGCTGTAAAATGGAGACAGCTGAGAATTTGTATTATTTAAGTGTAACACTGCAATCCCAGCTGCTCTAATTAAATGATACACTATAGTTTTTAGCTTTTCTGTCGATAAATATTTGTATTCAGTTCTAAACAGTACATGGCGAAATTCAACTTCATGTTAAATGAGTTAGGTGTCGTTTTACCAACTAATGTGATCGTCGTCATTGACACGAGTGAATACCACATCGCCATCGCCAACAGACAACCAGAAATGCTGAAATCGTTTGGTTTCTACGAGTGTGCAAAGCCAAAACCTTTCGATAGCTATCACCGTCAAAAAAATATCTGTCATTTCGCTTGCGGGTGGCCCATCTCATTTTACGTTGAAGACAAATACAGCGGTTGGTCCAACTATATACCGAAATACTGTCAACCCGTAGTGTTTAGAAGTGAGTGCAAGACGCGAGACTCGCCTAAGAGGAGGAGTGAGAGAGGAAGCGAGAGTTGAGTTTGCAGGGTGTGGAGTGACGTTTTAAGGGAAGAGTCGAATATTGAGAAAGGAATAGGAAATACATGACTGGGGTAAGAGAGGAGAGAGTTAAGGGTAATAAACGGAAAAGGAGATGAGGGCATTCCTTGTGCCAGTACTTTAAAATATGACCTTTATAGGGTTACTGTCTGATAATTTCTCTATTTCAATTGCTTTTGTTGCTGAGCTTTTGTCGGTTTCTAGTAACAACCCCCAAAACTTACTTGCCTCGGCGATGGCTAAGAGATACGGCCGTACAACCCCTCAAATATAAAGCTTGTTTTAAATCAACTCATTAATATGCAGTCTACAAACTTTTTTACTTGTATATTTTATTTTATTGGCTCTACGACAGCAAACAGACAGCTGCAATAACACAACGTCACTTTAACCCAGCAGTGATAAACAGACTCTCTTTTTTGGGCCCCGACCCGCAATCCTATCTTGACAATCAAGCCAAACACTTTAATGTTGACGTAGTTTAAACACAAATTCACTCTGTTTTATCCACAAAGCGCCAGGGCACTTGGCAGGCTATGTTGAATTAATGCAGAGATAAATATCCATTAGCTAACAAAGCGCTTTTATCTGATATGATAAATTATTAAGGTCGTTGTTTGACATGTCTATCGACCCATTTCGCCAAATTCTGACGTCTTACAATGCCTCAGTTAGAGTGCTAATGCTTGTGTTTTTAGATTGCACATCACCACTTTCTCTGAATCATGGTTCAAGGTCAGCTTCTTCTTATTGCTTCATGAAGTGAATACATCATGCTTTGCTATCTGGCGAATGTTATACATCCGATGACCAATTGGTAACAATTCGCCTTCAAATAGAGGATAAATTATTTTTGTCGAATGTATACGACCCTCGGGATACGACCACGATATTTGTAAACGTGCGATATGGTAACTTAAGTGACTTGAATAATCAAAACTAAGTTAAACATTGCTTTAACTACTCATTACTTTATATTACCATGGACAGAGACCTCATCTAACCCAGAAACCCTTTAAGGGACAACATGAAACAAATCTCGTTAGACCTCATTGCAAACGGCAACATCGCTTCTACATTAACACATATCTTGATGTGGTAAACAACTCTCGACTACCCCCATCATACATGCACATATATCATAACCTGTGTGAAATAAAGTGGGCCTAGAGTGCAGGGCGGGGCCGGGTGCACAGTGGTAAAGGTCATAACAACACCAGTGCGTGATTTGACTGTATCCAATGTGATAGTTCCTGCTTTCAAAATGAAATTGTTCTGCTATAGTGTTAGAAAATAGAACCCAACACCATTCCATATCACATATTTGTATTGATGTTGTTGAAAAAAACCTAGGGCGTCAGTGTCAGTACTCCATGTCAGTGTAGAGTTTTTGGCGTTGTGATTTTAAGGATTAGACAGCTGTTATGTTCCCTGAACTTGTTTGAACAGTGTCAGTTTGTAAACAATCTATGACAGTGTAGATTGCTTGTGTTCGTTATTTTAAGGTTTTAACAACTGTTGTGTTCCTTGACTTGTTTGAACAGTGTCATGGTTACATGAATAAATCGCAGAATGCAAAATTAGATTGTCGCATGGAGCTTATCCCATGACAGTGAATAGTTTATTCCTATTGACTCACTTATTCTAACACAGTAAACTGTCTTGTTTAAGGGATTCGGCCTGCCGAGTGGATGAGTGAGTATAGAGTTTAACGCTACATCAACACTAATGTGTTATACGGTGCTTCTAAAGGTAAATAGATAAGTTTTACTTAATTAAAGGGAAATGGTTATGAATTATGTTTCATGCAAAGCTAATAAAGTAACAATTCCTCTTTCGGGGTTGAATTTCTTCCAAGCTCGTACGTAAGCGCGTTGTAAGCGTTGAAGTACCCGCACAGAAGCACCCCAGTGGGCACAACACGTGGAATCCACGTGGAAAACATGTGGATTTTTGGTGAATTGGTGGATCCACGTGTTTTCACGTGATATCCACGTGGATTCCACGAGTATTAATCACGTGGAATTGACGTGTCAAAAACACGTGGAAAAGACGTGTATTTTAGGACCCATTTGTAAATTATTATTTAAATATTCGATTTTTCAGTTTATACCAGAAATATGGCCATGTGTTAACCTGACAGCCCCAGCTAGGCTTGTGCTAGATATGCCAAGATATAGTGGGTTTCACATGATCTATGAGCTTTGAGCTTTGGGGATGATGACGGTTTTTGGATTTCATCTGCTTAGTGACTATCGTGACAGGGGTCTCCTGGAATGATGAGTCGAAATTCAGGTGAGATACTCTCCAAACGTAGGCGAGGTTCGAACCCGTGACCTGCTGGTCCGTGGTGGAGACCCCACCGCGGGTTAACCGCTAACCGCTGATTGGCGCGATTTGCTGCAGTTTTGGAAAGTTGAGAATTCATTTGCTATATTTTTGACAGTTTCTAAGTTTACAAGTGAGTCATATTCAACTGTTATTCTTTCAATGAAAATAAGTTTACTCGAGTAGCTGTACAAAAACTGCTTGCCGTATATAATGTCTTCATGGTTTATGATTTTATGCTCATTGGTGCATGAAACCTGTATTATCGCTCTCAGCAAAGTGCCAGCCGTTGCAGCTAGTTAGTTGCAGCGGAAAGGCTGTAGGCACGCCTCGTGTTTTTTTGGAGGCTTGCTCCTTAATACACCACAACCATCTTATACACACGCCATGGTTCATCTGTTGACTGTTCCTCCATCTCACAGTCATCGTTCATCTGTCAGTGCATCTCACAGTCATCGTTCATCTGTCAGTCTAGCTCTGGTGTAACGGTAACATGAATTTATACCAGACGTCTTGTAGGGCTACTGTCAGTCCATCTCACAGTCATCGTTCATCAGTCAGTCCATCTCACAGTCATCGTTCATCTGTCAATCCGTTCCACACGGTCGTCATCGCTCATTTGTCACTCAGTCCCACTCATCTGTCATTCATTCTAGCAGTCGTTGGTTGAGCAATGATGGTTTTCCTTTAACATAAGTGCACATTTGTGAATATTTTCTTTAAATATTTTCTCTGTTTTAATGCTGCTATTGAGAAAGGTATTATTTATGAGTTTGTAGTCAGCAGCATAGTAATTGAACACTGCATAATTTGTTTGTGCACAGGTTTTCAGGAGCGCTTCCTATCCTGCCTCTGCAAATCAGGGATATACTGAACAGGCAGGAGAGGAGAGAGCTGGCCGATAGTGGCAAAATGCTTCCTGAAGCTGTGCAGATGAACAGCACTGAGGAACTGCAACATTTAAATGAGCAGTTTATGGACAACCAGAGAAAGAATTTGTGGGTATGTAAAATTGCAGTTTTTTTAAGGAGGAGTGGGCATTAGATCTAATAAACAGCAATGAAATATTTTCCAAATGTCACATTTTTGTGTCAGTTTCAGAAGTGTATGAAAATCATTGTGCAGTGTCCGGGATACGATGAACGATTTGACAAGCAGGTGAGATTCTCTATGTATATGTATATGATGTAAATCCATGATCCAAACAACTTGCACTTATGCATTTTGTCTGAATTGGCAATGTTTAAGAAATTTTCATGCACCAATTGTATTCATTCAGACATATTGCTTGCAGATTAATCACTAATTCCCTGCAGTGCAAGCTTAACATGAACGGGTCAGGTGACAAAGCCAGCTTTGAGAAAATAGCACTCTGCAAATTAATTGTCGGTAGGTTCACCATTGGCTAATTACTTGGAAGTCCAGGATAGTTTTTGATTTTAATGATACACAATAAATAATGAAAGTCAGTTGTACGATGTATGAAATTAGATAGCTTATATTGTCCTCTTTGTACTGTGCAGAAAGTGTAGTGAAGAGTCATGGGTTCACCGAGGCTGCTGTTAATGTCTTTCTAGCCAACCGACTAAGGAATGCACCCAAGAGAAGTTTAAATATTGCCTATTGGTAATGATTGTTGATTTACTCACACATTTATATTTTTCATAGATTTGACTAGATCGTTTACTTAAAGAGCCACTTACATGCAAAATTAAAATTTGTGTTGTCATCTAATTATGAAGATGATTTTGTGACATTTTGACAACAGTATGACTGAGATGTCATAACTGGTTGCCGAGATATTACCGATCAAACTCGCAGACTTTCCTGTATGAAGTCATCAAACTCATTCACTCACTTTCGTTTAGTGGTTTACTGATGAAAGCCATTTACCCAGACGAATTTGACTGATTTGTGTCAATTAGGTGACGTCACCCAGAAAGTCACTTAAAAATTATCATCAAAATGCGATAACAAAAATTCGGTTTTGCATTTAAGTGGCCTTTTAAGTACATTTAATAATTTGCATTTTATTAGGGTGAAAGTAAATCATGCTATATCTGTGTATATTCATGATGCTCATGCATGTAGTGACCGGTTTAATGTGTTTCATGAACAAACCTGCCTTTTTCCACTAATTTGTTGCCTTTGTATGTTGACATTTGCTCGTATTATTTAAAACATGTTTAATATTGTTATTTGTGATCATGTAGCACTTATAGTTGGATATTTCTGAGAAATAAATGTACTTGGTTCAATGATCCTGTGAAATATATTAAAAAACAAAAAAAATTACTAAAGAGGAAGTAAAAACCACCTGAATACAGATATTTTGTATCATTGAATTTAGGTGGAAGAGCACACGTGTTTTCCACGTGTCCATATCCACGTGAATTCAACTTGCCTTTTACGCGTATTATCTACGTGAATTACACCAGTTTCTCCACGTATTTTCCACGTGGATTCCACGTGTTGTGCCCACTGGGACTTGACCATTGACCACAGCCCCCATTGTTGTGAGTTGCCTTCGTGACATCAGCGCTTTGGTCGTGAGTGCGAGTGCCCGACGGAGATGTTTATAAACAACAATGATGTCAGTCACAGAGTTTCTCGGAGACGGGAGGGATATTGGTAGTGGTTTTTGGGACAACATAACTGCAGATAATATAACCTTATGTGATTGTGTTTACTACCGATCGTGAAAGTACTTCCGATCACCTTTAAGCAGCCGCCTTCCAGGATAAATGAGAAAAAAATACGGAAAACAATTGGATGAAGTTGATAAAGATAAAAAGGCAAACGATTGTCCAAAGAAAAGTCACCAGCACCCGATTGAGTGGACCAGACCATTCTAGCCATTTCATTTGGCTAGGCGTAATCCGGGTCGAAGTGGTGTTGAAGATACGGCCATCGCAATGATCACTTAAACACCTTGATCCAATTGCCCTCGGAAACGAGTCGCAACCCACGCGGCAAACAGGGTTCCTCTCATTGGTCGCCTCTTACGAAATGCATAAGGACACAGTAGGTCTATTCTACTCCCGGACCCACAAGGGATTCGGTCAACGGAAGTGGGTGTTATTTGTAATCTCACTATTCAACAAGTCAGCCCATTACGATACGAATTCATATATAAGTTAATACAAAGAAATCTTTTGTACTGATTCGATATTATTTTATTGCACAAGAACAGCCACACCCTGCAGACGTTCTGCAGTATTATAAAGTTAAATGACCAACAATCTCGGATTATTGTCTGGTAATTCAACATGTATAACTATCGAGAATGAGACACATACCGGTTCTTGAGCACACTTGCGCGTATTTTTGCCTCAAAAGTAAGCACGTGACATATGACGACGACAATCTAATTACAATCAAACCTAGAGTTTTCAAAGAACATAAGACAATTGCATGGTTCGGGTTTTATTAATTCCAAACATCACCATTTGAATCAGTCACTCGAAGATATTTACGCCCAACTTGAGTTGTTAAGATGCGGTTGCCTGACTGTGATGCATGAATATCGAACGTGGCATTTATTGCTTCTAATCCTAGTTGTTATTCTGGTCGTAGCTTTTGGTAAGATTGATTGGTCGGCAGTATATTTTCACATTTTCTGAATAATAATAAGCTATTTAGGCATTGTTTGTTATTAAATATATAGCTTATTTCCCTTCAAATAAACAATCACAAACCTTCTTTGTTTGGACTTGAGCGATAATCCAATCATCTCATGAATTTAGTCATTATAGATATCATAACGCGATGTGCTCTATGATTGTGCTTAATACTCTTGTCTATGTCTAGCCTCTGCGCCGACAACCCCCCCCCACCCCCCCCCCCCCCCCCGCACCACCAAACACCCCCCCCCCCCCCCCCCCCCAAAAAAAACATGAATAAATTTCTACCATAAAATCAGGAAACCCACATAGGCGTTCGACCTAATGTCTTTTGTGGTTGCCATATTGATCTTGTGATCTGTCAAGGTGATATCCCCCAAGTCGTTCTGAAAATTCCACTGAAGCTATGACAAAGAAAAGCGCTCCTCACAGATGGCTTGTTCACATGTTTTGTCAGCTGAAGCCACGAGTTAGCTCTAAGAGCATAGCTATTAGGTAACAATTCATTCCACAACAAATATAAATTTTTATGGCTGGTAAAATTTGAATCCCAAAATAATCACTCACTCGGTTCTATTCTTTTAATAATCTGATTATTTCTTGTGTTATGGACACAACATCTTGATCATGTTATGTGCAGGACTATATGTCACACATCGTATTTTATCAGTTGTATGGCAGAGATGTAGTTGCAAGTAATAAGAATCACAATCATAACTCAGATTACAATTGCTTTGAGCCACATTAACATTGTTAGATGCAAACAAATTGATATAACATAGCATTTTAGTACAATATTCAAATGAATTAAAGTTATTATTCAACACAGATGTATATTGTCATAATTGAAGTGCACTGGGTTTGCGAGTAGTAACTTTATGCAGCGTGTGTATAATTGTCACATAAAAACCACTTCCCATCCACATTGCATAATGGTGTTTGATTTTTAAAATCACATCATGCATGCATACAAATGGATTATTGCCGCTCCAACACCATCAATCCTCGCCATTCAATAGAACATACAATTGTCTGTACCATCCATACTCAGTTTGTCCCGTCCATACCGATATTTGTTGCTCTTTATTGCTGCTATATGCCATCTTAAGTTACCGCAGAACAAATCTTTATTTTTACTGTATAATTATTGGGCATATTATTGCCATCTGATTAGACCCTCATTTGTAACCCTAGTGAGTGCATTATGACATTTGTGGTTGTGGAGGTGCCTGTTGCAGTGGCAGCCAGTTCCTGTGGTGTAGTGGTAAACTGCATCACCATTCGACCCACAGGTTGTGGGTTTGATACCAAGGTGTAAACATTTATCCCTGTGAGTCGGATGATCACGTGGATGCATCTGACCCACTAGCTCAATAGTAACGTGCTATATCTTTGTCCCAGCTGCGTGGGTTTTGCAGCCCGGTCTGGGCAACAGGTTAGTGCCAAGTGGGCACTGTCGCTTAAGGGGAGCTGTCCAAGCATCACAATCATCCTCATCCATCACTGTCATGATACCACCTTGTTGTTGAAAGTGAGGTTAAACCCCAATATTACCATTGACAGTGGCTCATCAGCATGTAACACAGGCGGTATAGGTGACACACACACTGATTTGTTGTGTTGTACAATTCAAATTGGTGTTTTTATTATGTACAACCTGTTTTTGTCAGACTTGATGACTGGCAGAACAATCTTAAGTTTGTATCTATACACGGTCACCTATCTCTAGTGGCTTGAGTGATATAGCTCGGTGGCAGCTGTTGAATGTCTTGTTTCCTACCTGGTGGTATGGTCAGAATGTAGGGCTAAGTGTTTGACTTAATTGTTGGTGATGTGTTGTTAATGACAGCTGGTTACTTGGTTGGTGTTTTCTGCTTGTGATGAGGGTGTTTGTTGACAGAATCCACAGTACTTGTTGATCTGTTGGTCATGCTGCCTCCTACAGCTGCTGTGGGTTTTTTTTTCTGATGTCTCTCCTTGGTGTGTCATTTGGTTGCTTCAGACAATTTTAGGTCTTTCTTCATTTGTATAGATTGGCTGGATAGAGAATCACCTCTACATAATTTATCCCGAGTCAGATTCTCTATCTATGTCTCATGTTTACAGTTTTCTGCAGTGCAGTACAGATTTTTAATTTATTTGGATATTGATTCACATGGCTTGTGAACTCCATTGAATTGTGGTCATTTTTAACAAATATTCACACCATTGTTAGCTGTGTTCTTTAACCATTGCTCAGCCGTCCGTTCTTCCATCTGTTTGTAAATGATGGTGGCAGGTTTTCTTGTAAAGCAAAGTACCTTCCCCAAATTACACATGGACCACTCCTATGTTGATGGCTTATTTCAAACCAAAAATCAGCTCCACATGACGTTTGACCCTTGAGTAATTTCATGAGAATTTAAGCATAATCACTTGTACTCTAATAACACAATTGAGAATATTTTTTGATGACCTGTTTCTTTAGGACTGTCTGAAATCACACACCTCAGATGTTTATGTTTCCCTGCTTGACATTTCACCCCTGAGGTATAGAGAAAAAAGTATTAACAAATCTCTTGTGCAATGTAAACCCAATGGGGAATAATACATGGCTGTTCAGCAAAGATTGCCATATAACTTCATTCCAACGTCCACATTGACCTCAGAGTGATTGATAAAAAAAGTCAAGAAATCCAGTTTAATGTTTCCTCGATTGGGAATTGAATCAGCTGAGCAAAATATAATGTCTGGTTGGTCCTTTAATTTAAGAGGTTATCAATGACCTTGACCTTAATTTTCAGGTCACAGCCTTTAAAACAGAATTTTTATATCTGGTATATATTTTATTTGGTCAATATTGCTTGTGGAATGTTATTTATATACATACTAACATCTATTACGATGGAAAGTATGGTGAACCCTTATGAGAGTTTATCACTTTCTTTGACCTAATTTTAAGGTCACAGACAATGACAAGGAGCATGTGAAGTTAACGTATTTTGTGATGGCACAATTTTTATTTGCAGATAGCCAGTAACCCCAATTTAGACTTATGTCAATGGCTCCTTGCTAACTACACCTGAAAAATAGTTGGCAAGAATTGTGGGAGGGCTGTGCCTTTCTACCAAATATAGGGGAATGAGAACATAGCAAATGTGAAAATAGGACAGAGGAAGTTGTACTGGCTCCTGCAAGAATTGGCCATACTTACTTAAAGCATGGGTATCTGCTAAGAAATGAAGCCATGCAAAAATGCATACCTTTCACTGTAAAACACTCTTTAGTAACTTTTGTAGATTTTAGCCATATACGGCAAAGATATTACTATGTGAGAGATTTTAATGAACTCTTTGACACAATAAATCCATCAACAATCATTGAATATATCAGACAAACAGGACTATTCTGCAGATTTTAATTCAATTCAACTTTGATAGATTATTTCGAATTCAATCAAATCAATTTAAACCCACTAATGTCGTAGATAAACCCATCTTTGCCTGGCACAATATGACACCATTGATTCGACGTGCAGTTAACCTTATACTTACCATTACCATTGCAAAAAATGTCAACCCTGCTTGCCCTCTGACCCCTCAGTTATTGCTAAATATCTTGTTTGATGCAAACCTAATGGGGAATAAGTTTTGATAGCATGTTTTCTAATATAGTAAGCAAGCAGCCTAAAATTACAGTGGACTCCTGTTATATTCATGGGTCTTTTAAAGTAAAAATAAAATCTGCCATACAAGACTATTCTGTTATTGGAACATTTCATGTACAAAAGTCTAAATAAGGTATGTTAGGATGTTGGATTTGATAGGTCATCCATGACATTGACATCATTCCAAAGATCACCCCTTCAAATAAGGATTATTGTTTACATTGTGGTGGCCTATTTTGTCAATTTATTTTGTATGACTGTGCTTACAAACACAACTAAGCATATACTTCTTTTGTGTTTTCAATTTGGTGGACAATGTGGCTTAATTTGAGGCCCCTGTGTCATGTATAGTGTGCCATTAGGGTCTTTTGCCTCGTTTTTTTAAAATAGTTGAATGTATTAGCATACAAAACATCTGTAAAGGGCCCTGAAGAGTCATAAAGATTGATCTGTTGAAAATCTTCACAACTACATATTGATTAGTACAGAAACTTGCATGAGATATGCAATCAAAATATAAATAAGTATACTAAAAACAAACATGCATTTACATTTCTTAAAAACCACATCTTCTTCCACTTTGTTGATAAATAAAACAAGAGTAAATTCATGGATGAAGTGCTAATACTATGTCTATTTGACCCCTGATTTATTATTGAATAACTCAGTCTCAATGTTTTTAAAACTTTGGGTGGTCATTTTCTTATTAAGCAAGATATCAACCTAAAATGACACATGGCCTGCTCTCGTGATCATTGGACATTGAAAACTAAAATTACAACCCTCCATGACCTTTGACTCCTGATTTATTAGTTACGAAAATTCACTGTTTTACAACGTCTGTTGGTCTGTTTTTAGCTCTGCAGAGCTTATTTTATACATTGACGTTTGTAAACTTTTGGTGGCATGTTTATACCTTTGACTCCTGATTTATTAGTTACGAAAATTCACTGTTTTACAACGTCTGTTGGTCTGTTTTTAGCTCTGCAGAGCTTATTTTATACATTGACGTTTGTAAACTTTTGGTGGCATGTTTATACATCAAGCTATAAGCTTAAGTTTACATATGACCCCTCTCATGAGTGACAATAGACACCATATGACACGCTAGTTAAGGTGTGCCGTTAAACCTATCCAATAGGCGACCAATAGGAGGAACCTGTTTGCCGTGGGTTACAACTCGTGTCGGTGAGCAATGGGATCTAGGTGGTTGAGTATAGGGGTTCTTGGGATGCGAGAGGCTGGGATGGCCTGGTCTAGTCAATCGGCTGGTGTTGACTTTACCGATGATAATTGTTGTATTTTTATCTTTTCCATTATCTTCCACTTGTATTTATCCCTTTTTTCCATTTATACCAGAAAACGTCAGCTTAATCGGGTCAATATTAACTTTTCAACTTTGTAGGCACCATATAACATATTTTGGTTGGTGTGCCCTTAAACCGTATGCTTATTTACATCCTCATACTGATGGCCACTTACATACTGAAATAAGCCCGACATAACCTGTCACCCCTGGGTTGTTGTTATTTAAGGCGGCTTATTGGGTGCATCCAGTTTGCCATGGGTGGTGACTCTTGTCGGTGGATTTCACCGAGACAAGTGGCGGGAATGGCCTGGTTCAGTCCATACGCTGGTGGTGAAATGGCCTCGGAAAATCTTGTTCATTTTCATCCACGCCGATTTCCCTGTAATTTATCCATCCACCCTACTAGGTGGCTGCTCCTATCTTTGCAGGCTCTAACACATTATTTCCTGTTAATAAATTTGTTTTGTGTCCTCTTTTTAGAATTTTCAACATCGTGATCAATTTAACGGGCGCTCAACTAATAATGTATATGTACCACCTTTACTCATAACAGCATAAGGACGCTGTTTCCTCCAACTTCTTCCCATGCAATGCCGAGGCAGCTTACCACAGTCGACTTGGTTTACTGGCTTGAAATCTATAAATCATCTGTTGATAAAATCCGTTGGTGAATTATTATAGCCTCCTCTGGTTAGTTATACAAATGAGATATCAACCAGATACAAGTTCATTAAAGTTGCATTGCCTTGATGCCTCAGCTCATGTAAGCTGTGACAGAGTGTAAGGGAACATTGTCGCTTCCCTATCTCCTCTCTCGTAGCCGTCGATATAGTGGTCACTGATTTAAGACACAGCAACTTATGGCCAAATGCTGGCTGGGTATGATTCACTGCTTTCCACTAACAAATATGTCGCATATTGTTACCTTGACATCAATGTGATCAGTTTGTCAGGTCAGTCTTGTATAGCTTTGTTTGCTGATGAACTAAGTACTAGCGTTCTATTGCGGGATCATGGAGTTAATGCTTTTATTTTTTTAAAGTTATTGATGATAAAATATGTCATCCATCAGTTGCGGTATATTAAAGTCATCCATATTAACTATGCGTGCAGCAATAGTGGCATAATATGTTTTGAAATTATATGTGCAATTGTGTACTTACAAACTCATTGTTTCATTATATCAATCGAGCAACAGCTTCCACAGTGAAGTGCGTTTTCCATGCATGACCACCCTTTCGTTTAAGTTTTGATGTTTTAAAAGATCACATGATTTATGAACATGTGTTACAGGAGGATTCTTGCTGATGCAACCGAATACATCAGAATGGAAGACGTTGAAACAGTCATAAAACTGGAGGCCCCTGACGATGTCTGCGATGGATCTTCTCCATATTGCCTGAGCAATGGAAGCAATATAAAGGCCCACAAAAGAACGCATACTGGCGAAAAACCTCACACAATTGACACTTGTGGAAAGTCGTTCGCTCATGGAGGTGATCTAACTAAGCATATGACAACGCATACTGGTGAGAAACCTTACAAATGTTACGTTTGTGGAAAGTCGTTTGCTCGTGGAAGTAATCTGAAACGACATATTAAAGGGCATACTTGCGAAAAACCTTACAAATGTGACACTTGTGGTAAGTCGTTTGTTTATGGAGATTATCTGACAAAGCATATGAGACAGCATACAGGTGAAAAACCTTACGAATGTGCTATTTGCGGAAAGACGTTAGCTCATGGAAGTAATCTGACAGTACATATGAGAACGCATACTGGTGAAAAACCTTACAAATGTGACACTTGTGGAAAGTCGTTTGCTCATGTAAGTCATCTGACAGAACATATGAGAACGCATACTGGTGAAAAACCTTACAAATGTGACACATGTGGAAAGTCGTTTGCTCAAGGAAGTAGTCTATCAAAGCATATGACAACGCATACTGGTGAGAAACCTTACAAATGTGACGTTTGTGGAAAGTCGTTTGCTCATGGAAGTCATCTGACACGACATATGAAAGGGCATACTGCTGAAAAGCCTTACAAATGTGACACTCACGGAAAGTCATTTGCTCATGGAGATTATCTGACAAAGCATATGAGAAAGCATGCAGGTGAAAAACTTTTCAAATGTGACACTTGTGGTAAGTCGTTTGCTCGTAGAGGTCATCTGACAGAACATATGAGAACTCATACAGGTGAAAAACCTTACAAATGTGACACTTGTGGTAAGTCGTTTGCTCGTAAAGGTCATCTGACAGAACATATGAGAACTCATACTGGTGAAAAATCAGTGTCTTAAAGAGGTCTTGCTCAGCATGAGCCCTACAAAGGGAATGTCATTAATGGGCGAATATGGTATGAATGTTTCATAGATGGGAGGGGGTGGCTTTAAGGGGACTAATATTGTGTATGGTTTTGATGTATAATAAATATGAGTAGGGGTGGCTTTAATGTGACTAATGTTCTGTATGGTTTTGATGTATAATTATGGGGGTGAGGTAAACTGTGAGCATGTTCATTCCCATGTGATGTAGGTGCAGAGCCGTTTGCAACAAATAGCTGTCGATGAATGCCTCAAGGTAGCCATTCACATGTACCCAATAATTATTGCAATAAACATAAGGACGAAATTGTTGTTTGTTATAATGAATGTCAATGTTGTTGAACTCAATGCATGCGATTATACTACCGTCTTGAATCACACATTTGAATGATAGTGAACAACACAAATGATAATTTACGTGATGATCTTCAGAACAATATGTTTCCCATTTGATAACTGCGATAAAAAACGAACGTAGTTCACTGTTCGATGAATGTTGTACATTGAGTCACACATTGCCTTAGTAGAATGTGTCATACAAGCCCTTGATTATTTTTGGTCCTCACGGCGCAACTGTATCAGCCATTTTAAAAACCTAACGAGAATTACAATTTTATTACTTCATCACCTGAAAATATTACATTTCGGGTCTACTATGACCATGCTTTGGTAGCATTTACTGCGTTTCCGACGAGGCATGGACGAAATGCCTTCCCTCGATAAAAGAGAGTTCACAAATTAAACCACGAATGTCACAAGCTGCTTTGGCCACAGTTAATACATCATTTCATTGTGATAACTCATCCTGCTTAGTGGATATTGGTAGAATCTACTTTAAAGTAGTGAAGGAAATTAGGGATGTGTGGGCGATGCTTAAATATTGATAAACATACACCAGGAAACAATTTCCACCGCTCAATGACCAATAAATGACCAGTGATGACAATGCTATACTTGTTATTATCGTATTTATGTGTTACCAGACGAATTGTATACAGAGAATGTCGTCCTTATGACGGACGCCGATATCGAGTTCCGGGTGGAGAGTGTGGACGCTCTGCTGGTTGGCATGGAGAGAGACCTGTGGGTGCTGTCTATGCACGCATCTTCCCCAAAGGAACAGGCCTTGTATATTGGTTCCAAATCTTTGATTACGCAATCGGACATTGGCTTTACAAGGTAAAATACCCCAGTTTACGCACAATCCAAATGACTTTACCGGTCGTTTGGCACCTTGGAGACCTTAATGATGCGACAAAAAAGCCATGATGCAATAATGATTACTAGCCTTGATGCTGTAAAGAAAAGGAAGTCACTGTCCAGTGTGTGAAAGACGGAAATATACCTAAAGCATGGTGGTTAGGAAAAGACAGCCTTAAAGAGGTGAATCAATGGATGTAATGTGATAATGTAAGCAGGCATATAGAGTCATGATTTTGGAGAAGTAGAGCAATCCACAGTGCTTTACTCTTTCAGCAGTAATGTCGAGACAGCAGAAGAATTCCTCGTCAAAGATATGGGCGAAGACAGGTGGCTTAGCTCTCTACTGGTAAATTACTAAGCTTTGTCAAAACGTCTTGTTATGGTGTTGGGATTGAGCTGGGGCAACGACACTCGAATCTTATAGCGATCTTTGACCCTAGCTGCTAATATAACAGGTCTGTACACATTAGCGACAAGGGCGGAGGAGCGTGTAGTGCCTGTCATCTAGAAATCTTGGTTGAATATTTACCGTTAGTTTGAAAGATGCAGATGGGCTGGCGTTAAGAGTACGTTTCCTATGCCGCATGTAATACTTTTTGCCCAGTTTAATTGGATGAGTTTTTTGCACAAAAAAGACGCTGGGCTCTCTGGATGTTGGCTAATATGGTATTACTACTGTGGAAATGGTGATTGGTAACTTCCGCCAACACGCATATCCCCATCTCTTCCTGCTCTACCAGAAACGGCTTCTTTTCTGGACCATTGTGTCTCCGTCTGTGTGTATACTCACGATGGAAGCTACCTTTTTTCTCCAACGGCTAATGTGTGATAGTGGCTTAATGCCTCTTCTCCAGAGTGTCAGTATGTCGGACTGTGGTACAAGGATTGAGTGGTGACAAAATATGTGGCACCTCGGGACATCTACATAGCAGGTTGTGGAGTTTGTGAAATGCTAGCACCAACGGGATAACTTCTTGATTCTGCTATACAAATATAGACATGTCATGTAGCTAAATGTTAACATAAAAGCAAACTTAGCGTTTTCATGCATTTCAATCCAATGCATCTGACCACAAACTTTATGGACAAAGAACATTATCCATTTTGCTGTAGGATTCGCACTTCAATTAACTCATTCACAAGTACGGCACTCTTTGCGGTTAGATTCCCTTGCTAGTCTGTTGGTGGCTGTCTCGGATTAAATATGGTATTTATTCTTTCCTTCTCCATTTTTCGGCCCAGTTTTACTTGTGTCACATGCGCCAAATACTGTGTGAACCTTTCTTACAGGGTTGGGTTAAGGTTGTTAGACAACGTCCAATCATGATTTGATCAAATAATAGCCTCTGTTAGATATATCACCGAAACACATCTGTACCAGTTCCTATGAGCGGAGACTGCTGATAGCGATTCGTGAATGAGAGTGGTTCGCTTCGCAAAAGTTAATGTAAAAAACAATGTACAACATTCATCGAACAGTGCATTACTAACATTTATATAGCCGATATCAAATAGGACACATCTTGTTCTGAATGTTCTGAACACAAGGTCACCACGTAAATTCAATATTTGAGTTGCTCACAAATGTGTGATAGTGTATTCGCATGCATCGATTTCATTATAACAAAGAACAATTCCGTCTTTATGTTTATTGCAATAATCATAAACCACCTTGAGGCATTCAGTCTCAATATACGTTGCTTGAAACGGTCAATATCGATTACATCACTTCACCCCCATCGGCGGCTATTTGTTGTGAACGGCTCTGCACCTTCGTGGAGGTATTCCTACTTTGATTTCGGATATCAGCAAATGATCAAATATTCCTCCTAAATCGGAGATATCCCTCTTTAGACAAGTAAATTATTGTCTAACACGCCATATGGAATTAAACATGCTCATCAAAATCTCTCCAGAGTGTGCGGTTGATGGGCGCATGTGAGTTTACCTCACCCCCATAATTATACATCAAAACCATACACAACATTAGCCGCCATAAAGTCCCACCCACACACCCCCTCTCCCCGGTCGTCTTTGAAACATTCATACCATATTCACCCATTGATGACATTCCCTTTATGGAGCTCATGCTGAGAAAGGCACGGCTCAAATAACCAATGCTATTGGGTGAGAAGTACATCACACACGGGCAGTTATGTTGTGTGTACATAACATTGCATTATAGGATACTGAGAAGATACCTTAAAAATATTACATTCGTGGAGCCCAAGACAGTAGCCATGCGTGGAATAATAACAATAGCTTTTATTCACAGGGAATCATACATAAATGCAATACAAATGAATGTCGCAAATATATTTGAACGCATAAATATTAACGTCACCATTGCAAGGTAATTCGGACATAATAATACATTACGGGCCTTTATGTTAGAAAGCTTCCATGACAGAAAGGATATCCATATTTTTAAGGTAGCTTACTAGAATGGGTTCCGATACGCCAAATAAGATTGCTTCTATTAATGAACGACTTTCCACAAGTGTCACATTAGTAAGGTTATTCACCTGTATGCGTTCTCATATGACCTCCAAGAGCAAACGATTTTCCACAAGTGTCACATTTATAAGGTTTTTCACCAGTATGCCTTTTAATATGTCGTTTCAGATTACTTCCACGAGCAAACGACTTTCCACAAGTGTTACACCTGTAAGGTTTTTCACCAGTATGCGTTCTCATATGCTTGGTTATACCACTTGCACGAGCGAACGATTTACCACAAGTGTCACATTTATAAGGTTTTTCACCAGTATGCGTTCTCATATGTGTGGTTAGAACACTTGCATAAGCGAACAATTTTCCACAAGTGTCACATCTGTAAGGTTTTTCACCAGTATGCGTTATCATATGGTTGGTTAGATTACTTGCATCAGCGAACGCCTTTCCACAAGTGTCACATTTGTAAGGTTTTTCACCAGTATGCCTGTTCATATGTCGTTTCAGATGACCTCCACGAGCAAACGACTTTCCACAAGTGTCACATTTATAAGGTTTTTCACCAGTATGCGTTCTCATATGCTTGGTTAGACCACTTGCACAAGCGAACGATTTTCCACAAGTGTCACATTTATAAGGTTTTTCACCAGTATGCGTTCTCATATGGTTGGTTAGATCACTTCCTTGAGCAAACGACTTTCCACAAGTGTTACATCTGCAAGGTTTTTCACCAGTATGCGTTCTCATATGCCTTGTTAGACCACTTGCACAAGCAAACGATTTTCCACACGTGTCACATTTGTAAGGTTTTTCACCAGTGTGCGTTCTTTTATGGCTTTTCATATTGCTTCCATGAGCGAACGACTTTCCACAAATGCCACATTTACAAACTTTTACACCAGTATGCGTTCTTTTATGGGCTTTCATATACCTTTCATGGCTGAGACAATATGAAGAAGATCCATCGCTGACATCAACAGCGGCCTCCCGTTTTATCACTGCGTTAACGTCTTCCATTCGGATGTATTCGGTTCAATTAGCTAACATCTCCTGTTACACATGTACATGAATCAATAGCTGCTTTAATGTGATCTTTTAAAACATCAAAACTTAAACGAAAGGGTGGTCTTGCATGGAAAACGCACTTCTCTCTGAAAGCTGTTGCTCGATTGCTATCAAAATTAGCCATATTTCCCAGTACATTTTTGGCCAAATCTCATTCTCTAATGAAACAATCTGCTGGAATGATCGCTATTGAGAAGTAGACAAATGCGCATAGTCATCTATTTTCACAACATGTGGATATGTTGGCGAGAACTTCACTATCTTTTGGCACTATTTGTGCACGCATAGTTAATATAGATGACTTCAATATACCGCTACTGATAGATGACTTATTTAACCATTAATTACTTGAAAACAATAACAGTTTTAATTCCATGATTCCAACAAACAACGCTAGCACTTAGTTCATCAGCAAACAAAGGACTGCTGCACTAAGCCTAGTTCGCTTTGCTCTCTCGACAGGAGTTGCCAACCACGGCCAACAGGTCGCCCGCTAATGGTCAGCTCTTACGACATTCAGGTTTCAGTGGGCCTATTCTCCCCGTGGACCCACATTAAGTGGGGGTGGGAATATGAGAGTGCTCCATGTGTATTTTCACCTTGAGGTACACGTCGCTTGAGTATGGTGCTGACGCTTGTGGCTACGACAGCCTAGACAACAACGAGATCATGCGATTGCCAGGGGGGGGGGGGGGGGGGGGACTGGCATGGCCGGCTTACAGCAAAGCTATGCTGTTGACGCCCATGCAGAAGTTCACCCGGTGATCGGCATACCGGTGGTAAGAACGAGTGACGCCTGGGCAAGTCAGGGATGATGTCTATTGATTGGAGGGGAGAGAGAGGGAGGGGTAGGGGGATATGTATCTTGTCCACCAAAAGTTTACGAATGGACGGCCGGACGCAAGCCGGAGTCAAGGTATATAATAAACTGTGATGAATGGCAGAGCTAACAAGTGTACATATTTATGTTTGTTGAGTTTTAATACACATAACATTAGTACTTCGTCCATGAATTTATTCTTGTTTAAGTTATCAATCAAGTGTACTATTATGTGTGGTATTAAGAAATGTAAATGCATATTTGTTTTCAATATTTTTATTAATATTGTGATAGCATATGCAAGTTTCTGCACTGATCTATATTTAGTTTTGGAGGTACTGAACAGACCTATCATTATGACAATTCAGGTTATTTTACAGATGTGTTGTTATGATAATGCATTTTACTATTTAAAATAAAACAGGCAAAAAGACCTCGAAGCTCTATCGTTTTTGACAAGATTTTCAATTAAACGTTATGACCAGGCTTGATAGTAACGGTTATAGCTTTTCATTGTATTTAATGGTACATTTTATATGCTCATAGAGGCCTCAAATTCAGCCACATTGACCACCAAATTGAATAACACATAAGAAGTGTATGTGTTGGTGTATTGGTAAGCACATTTATAACATTCTACAAACTAAATTGACAAAATAAGTCATCTAAATGTACCAAATATTCCTTACTTGACTGGGTGATCTAGAGAATGATGTCAATGTCACAGATGAACAATCAAATCCGAGATCATAACAGGCTTCCTTTTGATTTTAAAGTAAGTACAAGAGGTCTTCTGATTGATGAAAAACAGCATCTCAAATTCCTCATTGGGACAATTTAAATATGGAATGTTCCAATAATAACACAGGGAAAAAGCTGACGTTGTTACTTTCAAAGAACCATGAATATAAGAGGGGTCCACGTGTAATTTTGGCTGCTTGCTTGCTATATAAGAAAAGTGCTATCAAAACTTATCACCTATTGGGTTTACATCAAACAAGATAATTAACAATAACTAAGGTGTCAAAGGTCAGACAGGGTTGATTTTTAGTTAGCAAGGAGCCATTGACATATGGGGGCTCAATGTCTAAATTAGGGTTGCTGGCTATCTGTAAATGAAAACGTGCAATCAAAAATACATTAGCTTCACATGATCCTTATTAGTGGCTGTGACCATAAAACAAACTCCAATTTGAAATGTACAACACAACAGATCAGTACTTGTGTGTCACCTAAACAGCCTGTGTTATATGCTGATGAGCCACTGCCACAGTAATGACAAGAGTAATATTGGGGTTTAACCTCACTTTCAAATACAAGGTGATATCGCCATAGTGATGGATGAGGATGATTGTGATGATTGGACAGCTCCCCTTAAGTGCCAGTCCCAAATTGGCACAAACCTGTTGCCCAGACCAGGCTGTGAATCCCACGCAGACGAAGATCTTGCACAGTACTGTTGGGCTTTTTAGGAGTGGGGTAGTGTTGTTGGGTGGGGGGGATCGGCGCAGAGGCTAGATTCCGAGGAGCGGGGGACTTCAGTGTATAGAGGTAGTATACATGTTCCGTGCGACAGTGTATGTTTTTCGGCCTTTCAACTTGTACGGCGGGTTTTATTGGGCCTCAAACTTGTACGACAGGTTAAGTTTTTCAGCTTCAATCTGTACGATGGTGTTTTTGGGGGCTTCGTTTTGTAGAGAGGGTATGTTTTCTCTTCCCATGCAGTAGGTCGAGATTTTCTCCTGGGATCTCCCACCGATCGTTGACAATGCAAATGCAATTAAAGATCCCAGTGTGACGCCCCAACAATCACACGCTTGACTCACAGGGATTTGCATTGGCCGGCTAGACGATATCTTCTATGTATACAAACCCTTTATGCTTTATGTATACATAGAAGGTAGCTGTGACTCGACCGTGCAATCACGGAAAGTTGTTACTGCTTGAAATCAGAAATCAGCTCATAACATTTTGAGTTACATCAGCAACTTTTATGCTGCCTACGACGTACAACGGATAGTACGTTAAACATTTGCATAATACCTTACACGACGGGGAACGCTTTTTTTGCTATTTTCACCTTGTATGACAGGTTATACATTCGCATGATACCTTGTACGATGGGGTATACTTTTTCAACTTGTACAACGGGTACGGGTTTTCGAGGTACCGCGGCACACGCTTATCCGAGTAAAGGCCCCCGGGGCTAGATATTAAAAGTGTACTTAGCACAATCATAGAGCACATCGCGTTATGATATCTATAATGGCTAAATTCATGATGATTGGATTATCGCTCAAGTCCAAACAAAGAAGGGTTATGATTGCTTATTTGAAGAGGAATGAGCTATATCTTTTATAACAAACGGTGTCTTAATAGCTTATTAATATTAAGAAAACATGAAAATATACTGCCGATCAATCGATCTTACCAAAACGACAGAGTTTTCGTCCGTCATCGATTCTGTTCAAAATAGTAAACAGCCATGAAGCTTTCACGAAGTTGCACCCCGCCAACTCGTCCCACATCAGTTCCGTTAATCTACGACCGGATTAACCACTTGTAGAATAGGAAGTTATTCATCACATGAAGCGAGGTTTCCATCGACGATTTGAAACACTAAATGCCACTTTTGTTAATAATCCATCACAAGCAGGCAACTGCATATAACTCGAGTTGGGCGTGAATTTCTTCGAGTGACTGATTCAAATGGCGATTTTGGTAATTAATGGATCCCGAACCATGCAATTGTCTTGTTTTTTTAAATAATCCACGTTTTATTGTATTTAGATTGTTGCCGTTATTTGTCGTGTGCCTACTTTTGTGGCAATAAAACGAGTAAGTGTGCTGAAGAACCGTTATTTGTCTCATTCTGGATAGTTATACATATTGAATTACCAAACAATAATTCGATATTGTTGGTCATTTGTTTTTTTAATACTGCAGAACGTCTGCAGGATGCGGCTGTTCTTGTACAAGAACATATTTTCGTATCTGTATAAAATATATCTTTAACACCGCTTTGGCCGGGATTTCGCCTCGACAAAAGGCTCGAATGGCAAGGTCCAGTCAATCGGCTTGTGGTGACTTTCCCCAGGGATAATCGTTTGCATTATTATCTTTTATCATCGTCATCCAAGAGTTTTTTGTCTTTTTTTCCCACTTGTCCTAGAATGCGGCTGCTTAAAAGTGATCGGAAGCACTTTCACGATCAGTTTTCTGCAGTTATTTTGTCACAAAACAAATAGCGTATGTACTAAGAGGCATTTACAATGTGCGGATTTCGGGCTAGAGCCGTCAGCTGATTAGTGAACAACAATTATGAGAGTCACTTAAGCGATCATTAATAAAAGGAAGACAGATGTTCACTGGGTGGCTCCATGCGGCATAAGCTATTTCTATGGGAAAAGTAGAGGTTCATTTGTATAGGTTCCCTATCAAGAATTATGTTTGTATAATTAAAGTGTTTCATATAAGAGCTTATAACTGATATCGACCATTTCTCCCTTTACAACTAGTAACATGATTGTCATCACCCTTGATGTATTGTGTTCAGTTGCCCACTAGAGGTCTCTGTTGTCCTTACTTCCGCTAAAAAACATGAACCCGAGGCTTCGGTGTGATTTCATGTTGTTCTAAACCTCTATCATCGAGTACCCTGGCCTGGGTACCTTGATGTGGTTGCAGGGCACAAATTGTTATTAAAGGTACCCTATATGATTTTTACCCATTTTAATAAAGTAAATACTTTAGGTTACTATAGGTCACTAAATATATAAGCATAACATCACTTAAGAGTACATCATAAGTGATGTATAGGATAACGTTAGGGGTGTGTTCCTCAGAAAGTAACATTTATGATATTTCGGGGCACTAAATTTCAAGTTATTTTAGGGGGTAGATTAGGCAAAAGTATGATCAATGATAAAATGTACAGAAGAATTAAGAGCCGATGTATTATTTCAAGAAGTGTATACATGCTTATAAGAGCGCCCCACCATAATTTGAATCCTTTGCATATCTGCCATTATGAGGCATTTACCAACGCCTATCTTTTTATCAGCTGTTGCAGTTCAACAGTTGCACCTCTGGGAAAGTTGCACCTATAACCACAGAAAGGCGGCTGCGCACAATCGCGGGGCGATCAATGAGCTTTAACAATAAAGTGAGCATCTTTAAAAGACGCCAGGCCGATTCAAACTTATTGGTCATGCATAACGTCACGCTTCAAGTGACTACAGGCCATTTTAGGTGACGACACAGTGTTTCATTTTGAAATGCATTACACTTAAAAGTTCAAATAGAATAGTCTAAACAGTTTTACTTAGTTTTACCCCGGAACCTATATCATGTAAGTTACATTCACAATAGCTTTCTTTTTCCCGTTCGCATTTTTTTAAACAAAATCAACCACAATGGACACCCGATCACGGTCTGTCGAGAGGCTCAGTTCCGATATTGAATCTCTAGAGATTGCTTTGCGCTACTATAAGCATTAAAATGAGCTCTTGAGGCAAATAATATCCGAGTTCAAATAACGACTGTCGTTTGACCAAGCGAAACCAACCTCTCCCCAAATCGTTTCCACAACTCCCCCACATAATAGCAGTGGCGAAGTTGCGCCTACATTACCCGCGTATTATAACACCACACCATCCCATCTTACGATGTCCGCACCTTTATCCTCTGCGCCAGCGCACCCTGGTAAGTTTGACGGGCTCGAAGATCATTGGGATGATTGGCTTGAGCGGTTTGAAAGGTGCGCCTACCTGTCAAATTGGACGCACTTATAAATGGCTGCTGGGGTACCAGCGTACCGAGATATGACCAAATCACGTCCAGATGTCGCAACGTGGAGGAAAGTGCGTGATCGCATACAGAAGCATTTCAGTAAGAAGTTTAATGGCCACGCCGTCCTCGATTCCAAACGCGACAAAGAATCATTTTTTGCGCTTTAATTTGGAGGAGGACTATGTGCACAGCCACCTGTTTGTGTCCAAACTGCAACATAGGTTACGCTCGCAATTCATTGGCGCCGTCACTCCCTCCTTCAACGAGGCAGATAGACAAGCATCAATCTTCGAAAAACGATGGAAAGCGGCAAGAGAGCAAACGGGCAACAATGTGATGGATGTCCCCTCCAACGCCCGCCCACACGTCTACTGCAATTATACTCGCAGTCGCCATTAATCCAGGATGCAAGAGCCCACATGTGCTTTGCCCCGGCACATGTCTCCAGAACGGCGACGATTGGGTTCGCGGGACTCATATTGCCCCCGTTTTTCCAGAACACACAGAAGTGCCAGCAGAAGTCGGCGGCAACCAAGCTGTAGAGAATTTTCTACAGACCGCACTCACAGCCGCCCTCGGTACGACGGACAACAAAAACCCTCCCATGACCGCGCTCGTTCTCGAAACGACGTCGGCTATAAGCGCGAAAATAGATCACAAAGTCGATCACCGTCTCAAATCCGTAGGAGGTCCCCCACGCCTGCCCCGGGGCCGTGTTTTGATTGCGGAAATACTGGGCACATAGCGCGAGAGTGTCCTTTAAACGAGTAACGTACCATATGACGCGCAAAAAAAAATGGTAAATACAGTTGAAAGTGTCAACTCTGTAAGCACCCATTTTTTTCCGCGATTAAACGGTGCCTATCAAACTCAGAAAAAAAACCATGCACGGCACTAATAGACAAAGGAGCAAACATATCGTGCATAAACAAAGATTACTAGCTATTTGACAACCCATCCCCAATCAATCAACAGTATCACGGTTAAAAATGTCAGTGATTCAAAAGTTGTAGGTAAACTAAATATTGGTGTCAAAATACAGCAGAACCTCTTCCCGACATGTAATCAATAAATTGCGACCAAACATAATCCTAGGAGCCGAATTCACACGGAGGTTTGGGGCCAATATGAATTTCAACAGCAATTGCACCCTATGACTTATGTATCTCCCCATAACACGAAGTCGTGTGCATTGGTCAAATAAAAGACACACTGCATACCTTTCCCACTGGCCTATGCGGTGTTATTGACCGTCATTCCCGGAACCTAATACGTGTTTGTCAGCGCCTGTAAATCTGCAGCGTGCGTCAATTCAAGTCCAATTAACAATTGTCTCTTTTGCCCAAGCAATTACTCCACGACAAAACCGACAATATTTGCTCGACGCAGTCCCTTGATAATACAACAAAGAACAGTCAAACCAGTGACAAGGAGCGCAACAAGTCACCTGGCCACACCGATTACACCTATGTCACACACACAAAACCCACAATGGCAATTATCTCGAACAACATCAGCAATCTCAAACCGAAGACAAATTGCAAATCCCTTAACCGCACACAATTGCTATCATGCAATCAAAATAACCAACAACACATCTGCCCACTTATCACAATAATTGAGGATCAGAACAGAAATTCACCTCCCATACAGAACATGAAAAACACATACAAAAAGCAAAAAATGCTCCCAAACAGTACCGCATGTGCATAGATTATCGCTATCGAAATAGTCAAACTGTGCCATCAACACCTACCATTCCACGCATGGACGTTACTATTGACCCAAATATTTCTCATGTCTAGATCCGGCCTCGGGTTTTTTCCAGGTAGGATTGTCAAAAGATTGTCAACATTTAACTACCTTCACTACGCCTAATTATAAATCCTATAAGCCGACCAGACTGAGCATGGGGCTACAGCAGTCACCGTCATTGTTCCAAGAGTGCTGTCTGACTGCCTCGGCAAGTTAGCGTTAGTATGCATCGATTATATTATTGTGTACTCGGGCTCTTTTTAAGAGCATCTCGAGCACCTAAATCATGTTTTCCAGACACTGAAAGCCGCCTACATAGAGCTACATCCACAAAAAATGCACTTTCTTCAAACAAGAGGTCAATTTCGTGGGTATGAAGCTCTCGCATTCAGGCGTCCAGCCAAGCGATGAGCACCTGAAGCCATGAAGTCATATCCCGTATCGGCAAACGTAAAAAGTGTGCGGTCATTTTTAGGATTAGTGAATTTTTTTCAGGAAATTCATACCAAAGGCAGCTTACATCGCGTGAACAAAAAAGGATGCCATATTCGATTGGTCAGCTGAATTAAGCACTTAAACACACTCCAACCTCTGACCCTCTACTCGCCTACACAGAAGTCTATAAACTATTTGTTTTGTACACTGACGCTTCTACATCTGCTATAGGTCACTGTTTAGCTCAGGTGGACGACGAAGGTAACGAAAGACCTGTAGGTTACGCAGGTAGATCACTTAACACCCATGAACGTAATTACTCAATAACTCATCCTGAGAGTACTTGCTACTGTTCATGGAGTGACCTACTGGAAGTCTTATCTAAAGGCTCAAAATTAACATTAGTCACGGACCACAAAGCAATGCTTACAATTCTGACCACCAAACAGACAGTGGCGAAACTAGTCAGGAGGGCTTTAGTGCTGCAATCCTACGATTTTGACAAATATCGTAAAGGTTTGGTCTAAACAACGCTATGACTTACACCTTTACGTATTTTTAAATGATTATTCGGTTTGTTATTCCTTTATTTTGCCTAGCATGGTTCAATATTGCACTCGTACAAAGCCTTGCTCAAAATCGTAAAAAACGACAAGCTATTGCAGTGAGCAGCGCAGATCATACAAGTAAAGCCCAAAACCAACTGGTTCTAATGACGATATTTATCATCATTTTCTTTTTTGTAACCCAGACAAATCGTTAAAAAACAAGCTATTGCAGAGAGCGCGAGTTCGTTGGACAATTTCTTTATCAGTTCGCACAATCTTGGCATTTTACTTATTATAATTCAATACGATTTCCTTGTTATTAACCTATGCGTTACTTTTTTTTATATACATTGGTTTTAGTCCAGCTTTTCGTAAAATGACCTTGAGTCTGTTTCAAGCGAAGAAAGTGCGCAATAAGAGCCCTATACAAAGAACATCATAAAAACGAGACAAAAACAATATTCTGTTGCGTTTCAGTTAAGCCATATAAATTGGATATGATTGCGTTATCGTTTGTGTTATTTATATAACATCACTTAATGATTCTGCCTGTATGTATTTAGCTCACCTCAGTATCAGTTCCTGTGGTGACTACATATCTATAAAGGTTTAATGGTTAAATATGCATTTTGCGCATGCATATTGTTGCATGCATGGTTATTATTTATCGTTCGTAAAGCTGTTGTGCAGTTTATGCAGACATTCAAACCGCAAGATGAAAAAAACCATTTATACTAAGAACGTTGTGGCTATGTCCTGGTACCAATATTGTTAGCACCCATATCTTATTTACAGTACCTCTGTAACTCAGACTGTGGATAGCAAAGGCTTATTTTTCTCCTTGCGTTGGACAATTGTTTGGTTAAGCCAAGAAATCATTTAAATACCATGTCAAGGTGATTCATGGATATAAATTTCTTTTGCATAATTTCTTCTTAATTTAATTATGATTAAAGCTTGATTCAGGGATGGTAATATGCAGTCTAATGCGATGTGACCCTACTCACATTCTCGCGTCTGCTGGCATCAGTCGCTGCAGAAAGGAACTTGTACAGATGAATTTAGATAGATACATCTAACACAGATGTTTATGTTTTTAAATAGTGACTAGACGTTGTCAAACAACGTAACCCCAACCATAGAAGAAAGGTTCACATTTTACTCGTCGCAAATGTCAAAAATAAGCCTGGGGCCGGAAAAAACAAACGCAGTAATATGTAACATTGAAGGTGCTAATCTATTGAAGGTGCTTATCCTACTTCAGAATGAATATTGTTCTTTGTCAACGAGCCTGTTTTCTATTTCCTTAAAGAAATCAAATAAGATCAGCAGACATAAGGTTCTAGCCAGCGAGCGGTATATAGCCTTATAACAGACGCTCGGTTTCCGATGCCACGTTTCCGAGCGGCTACATCAATGTATAACTAATGGCATACAGTCTCTGGTGCTGTGACGGACCAGCTCGTGAGTAAACGTGGAATACGAGCCATTCAAAAGTAGATCATTGAATGACGTTATCTTTACTATCTAAAGTACTATGATCCAAGGGAAAGAATATTGGAATAGCGCGACCGCGGTGGCGATAGCTTGCATACCTTCTTGACATATACAAATGTAGCGGCTAGCCGCTCGGAAGCTTGGCATCAAGAACCGAGTATCTGTGGTGCTGATGTTGCACCCTTCTTCGTTACATAATGTGCGCAATGATTCACATTTACCCTGATGTAACATGGTCAATGTCTCCTGAGGCCCTAAGGTCTTTCGAAGTGCTCTCCCTCTGACGTCACCAGCGCTTGGTACCAGCGAACATTTTAATATTTGCGAGCTGAACGAGCAATATTCCAGTTTATACATCAAATGTTTGAATAGGGAAGGTAGCCAAGTAAACGACATTCACTCAAGGAATAATATATAAGCGATCGGGCCGCTATTGGGATGCAACCATAGGGCAAAGGCAGATCGCAATGCCTAGTCCTTTCATGTTTTGCAGCAAATTTACAATGCAAGTCCGCAATAGGTTGTTGTTGTTCCGCATGGAACGTGGGGCATCAGCGGTGGCAGACACGCTAAATCAGGCAAGTTAGTCACAATGTGTGGAGCTGTGTTTCCAGAACATCCTGCTGTGAAACTTCTGTGTACTTCTCAAATTATTCAAGTAAGACGTCTGTGACGTTAAGAACAGTTCTACTGTAAGCGAGAGAATTGCGGGAGCTGATTACGAGAATTTAATTGTCGATGATAAATTTTCATACGGCTAGTATGTTGCGTTTTATTAAGAATGAATCCAATGAAGCACCAGAAGCACTTCCCAGGCTAGGATTGACACTTGTTTGGCTCGGACTCATTTCGATTCTTGGCGCTGATTGACTTAATACTCACTTGCCGGTTTGAAAAAGATGTCAGGTTCAGCGAAGTTGTTACGAAGTTGTCATTATATTGAACGCGGTAATTTGCCGTGTACTATATGTATATATATATATATATATATATATATATATATATATATATATATATATATATATATATATATATATATATATATATATATATATATATATATATATATATATATATATATATATATATATATATATATATATATATATATATATATATATATATATATATACATAGTACACGGCAAATTACCGCGTTCAATATAATGACAACTATATATATATATAGTTGTATATAATGATACATTTAAAAGATGGCATTTTGTAGATAGTTGAATAGTAGCCCGCATTGTATACCCACCAATGTTGCGTTGTTTGAATGAGACACCGTAAAATCGTATGGCTGACAAGGATGAACAATGTAATTGTATAAAATGTAATTGTATGTCCAAATCCAAATCCAATAAAATATATTCAAAGAGGCAATAATGCAAATATGGAAAATGTATTTATAAGGAGATCATACCATATGGGAGAGGTACTGATAATGCCGAATTGGTAATGCATGCGTGTTTTGTTGATTTCACATCCGTAAACCATAATTGGGGTATCCAGTCATGCAACCAGATATGTTGCCATTATCATATAGCATCAAGCAACAAAAACACCACCAGCTGGGTAACATAAACACAAATCCTAGGCTATTACATTTTACTTTCGCCAGTAACTATGAAACGGCGTAGGTGGAACATAATCAATCAAGGTATGGCCAAATACTTTGATATTATGAAACATTGCATACCGTGATATCAACTGATATACAAATAATACAGTAGGTGACTTTATTATGGTTATTTCTCCTAAACAAATAACGTTGGCGTCATGAGACATTAAATACAACATTACGCAGCTATCACAGATTACTAAAGCGTCGAAAGGAAAGTTTGATCTTTCATTGAAATAGCAAATACAGTTATGTGACAGCAAGTTAAAGAAAACGTACACTAAGCAAATAGCTCCAGTGTCTGTGCAGGCGGTATCAACAGTTTTATTGATCTGAATAACCCGGTACAACTCGGGGAAGACCTAGAAGAAGCATTTGAAACCAAATGATACAAATTGTAAATCTAGATTGTAAAATCTATTTCATGTCCTGCAATATTCCTGAATGTATCATTTAAGGCTTCCAAATAATGACAAAATAATTGCTAGATAGTTCTCAATTTGCTTTAAAGAAATTCATTACCACATGATTACACAGTGCTATTTAATGTACATTCTTGATTCCATTTATTTATCTTTTTGGTAGACAACATGACATAATTACCATGACCATGGTCAGACAAAATGTCCTGTGAATATGTACGGAGTAGAGTGACGATGTTCACTAGCTTAAAGGTGACGTACAGTTAATTCGCGTCGCAAGGCTTGAATGAAGTGTTTCTCATTGCGAAAAGCTGTTGGTTTTATTCGTTACGGGTCAGTTTCTACACCCAGCTAACAGTGTTGTGCGACTGGGTGTAATAAATTTACATTGCCAATGTTTAATCTATTGTTGAAATTACGAGTGACAAAAACCAAATGGCGCTAGCAATGTCCGAATGGCTTGATGAAGCGTTCGTTGTCGCACGCTGACCAACGATTGGCTGTAGCTTAAATTTTGTTATCAATTATTCATGAAGACACCAGGCTGCAGCTTGCTGCAGCCAACCTCCAATCGGCAGCATAAAATATCCCGGGTGGCGAAATATTGCGCTAGCCCGATCGGGCGATGATTAGGAAATCCACTGGCATAGAAATACTTAACCACACCCATATCACCTTGCTAACACCCAATGCATCTACAACCGCATACAAAACAAGCTTGCATTAAGCAAAAGCGCAGAATACTAGTGCAGCACCGGAGTAAAATATACCAAAACAAATCCGATATATCACCAAGGTTTGAGAGTAGTGCAGAACATGGAATCTACGTCCAGCGAGTACATGACCAGCAGTCCGTTGAAGAGCCTTCCATGTAACAACAACATTGCCGTGGATGGATTCCGATGGATCATCTTTCTGATGGTAGTTATCAGTAACACAGTGACAATAAAGGTCGTGTCTCAGAGGAACGTTCCCACTGGATTGAAGGGTCGCATCTATATCACAGGACTCACCCTGTCAAACCTGCTCTTGGCACCGGCGATTTTCATAACAGGTGTTTATCGATTGGAAAAAGTCTGCAACGTATCCTCTACTCGGTGGCAATTTCAACATCGTTTTACACATTACTGATTATTGCTGCAGACAGACTGATCGCAATACTACTGCCATTCAAGTACAAAGTGTGGATGACAAAACTTCGGGTCAAGATATCTGTACTATAAGTTTGGCTATATTTCTTTTTAACATTTTCTGTTTTATACTGTTCGCAAGTTTTGCTTTCTTCAAGTTTCGAAGTTGCCACAGAAAAATCCTCATCCCAGTTACTGCCAAACTGGGTTCAAAAATACTTTACCAACGCGCACGTGTTCATTGGTTTGTTTGGGAACACAATTCTATTTAGTTTGACGTCAATTTTCTATCGCAGGCAGGCGCGTATAGCGATTGGGCAAACATCTGTAAATGTCAATCGTTTGCTACATAGCCGGCGGTTCACACGAATGAGTTTAGCTATTATATCTCTCCACATCATATTTTGGACTCTCATCATCAACATAATGTTTGATCCAGAGGACCCGACCATGCCCTCCTGGGTGACATCTCAAGCATTACCATGGGCTAATCATGTAATGCTCACAGGTGCTTGGCTTAATCCACTCGTCTACTGCTGGATGAATTCTGATTATCGCAGAGCATATGTATGTGTATTGAAACGATGGTTCTGTTTCTGTCACGTGACAAATAATTCTGTAAGACAGGAAGCTGAAATCCCTACCATTCAAATGGCCATCGTAGGGCACTCCTAATCACCTAATTATGTCATTTTTCCATAGTTTCCCGTTTATGATATTATTATTAAGACTATTCTGTTGTACCAATGGATGGTGATGTCTCGGTAATGTTGCTGCGGATTTTCGTAGTAGGAATATGTAGTCCAGGATGATAATTGGCAGGTGTTCCCAGCAACACAACAGCCAAGCTTTCTGGCAGTACAATGGAAACATGAGCATGATTTGATATTATAGCCAACTATTTCAAATCGTTAGCTCTCACAATAACGAGTAACTGATGCACTTTTATGTGATGTTAATGGGTATATTTGGTGTGGCTCATCAGTGGAATATGATAAAATCGCTCACATTTATATCATGTCCCTTAATTTTCAACGACGTGCCACAATCAACATAGAGATAAATATAATGCTGCTATGTTCACCATGAACAGTCCCTAATTGTGTAATATAGCTCATTCCACTAAAGCGTTGTCATAATCATCTATCTCTTTAACGATGTGCACTTACATTATATAACGCGATATTAAACCCTTATATATCACACCTTGTCACATTATTTATGGAATCGAAGGTGTACGTGTTTGGACATTGTAATGTTAGTAAATATGACTAAATAATTTTTGTTGTAAGACAAATCATCACACATGGACTGATATAGAAACATTTAGATAAATGAAGTACCCTGTAAATGTCTGAATTGATCCAGTAGCTTGTCAGCTGGAGAGTGCTTAGTAAATCTTGTCGGGCAATATTTTAGGTATAATCCCAATGATGAAATTGACGTATGGTGATGATGTGATAATGGCGAAGGCATTGGTGATGACATGATAATAGTTATGACGACTAGGAAGCCCATTCAACAAATATTTGAGCTGAATTTGATCGACTGTTATTTCTGGGTGTGTATATTTGCCAGATTTGTATGCCTATTTGATAGATTGTATGGTGCTGAATTAGTTGAATCGAGTATTTACTGTCCGTTTCAGAAATCATCAGTTCTTTGGAGTGCAATCTTTGTCTTGAATACAATAAACACCATGTGTTCAAAATACCCATATCTTTTGTTAATCAATATTATCGCTCACTGGACTTATCAATCGAATCTGTCCATTCACATAAAAGGTATATATTGACAGCTACAGCGTACCGTATATATAGCGATTTTCCAAATCATATCCTAAGTTGCCTTGAGTAAGATTATTAATTGATAAATAGATTAACATTACGAGTCATATAATAAGCGGCCAAAATTAATGGGCATAATATACCATTGCTCATCAACAACATCTATATCACTATTCTGGCCATACAGTATGCGCTACGCAAACCCCAGAATCCGGCATCTGATGTTGTTTTTAGTCCTGGAAATGTTCATTATTTTGCGAATAGGCCGATTGCTATCCCTTCATTCGGTCTGCGTATCAGGGAATCGCTGAATGGGTTATGTCATAATTTGAATATCGAGGCTGTGGAGACTGTGCCAAGGTCTCCCCCATGGCAACTGAAAATCCAACAGTTGATAAATCGCTGTCAGTCAAAACCAGAATTTTTTACTGGGGACAGTTGTTGAACTGGTGAGAAGCGTAGGAAGTGCTTGAGCAAGATCAAGATCAAATGTCTGAGGATTTGATGATGATAGTTTTGATGTTTGTTTGCTAATTATTGTCATTATTGCTTACTTTTCAGTAAAACGACTAGAATTCCAAAACGGAAATGTAATATCTGCATCAGGAATCTAGTCATATCCTCTGAATCAATTTTGTTCAATATGTTAACCCGAATCCAGATTTATATCACCAGAGAATAACTAATTGAATTATGAATGTTTATTTGGATGCGATATTTGTGGAGGCGATTGTAATGATCAGGTGTTCTAACGCTTATTGTTCTGTTCCAAGGAAGGCCCTGTTATTGTCAAGCACAGTTTCGGCAGCATGGACATCATACTGACAGTATCACGTTATTTACGTCAAAATAACAGTTTTGGGGCGCAGGCTTTTCTGGGGAGCAATGGGGACGTAATAGGATAGAGAATCAGATGATCATGCTGATGTCAGCTACATATTGTTAAGGTGAGTTTGACATAATGAAAGGTAATCTGGGACATCAACTATATTCTGTTAGTTTGTAGTAGTTGTCGATACACTATTAAGTAGCTGTTGTGTAATCTGCTTTCATGTAACACCTGATCAGATTAATATCACTGAATGATCCGCTCAATGGCAGCGGTAAAAGCATTTATAAGTTGTTATTTGACATAAAGGGGATCAGATGTAGATGTATAGGGGTATATTGCAAGAAAATATCCATTAAACGGAAAACATCTAAGGTGCATCTGTGTTTGATACAAGGGAATCAAACGGAAAGCAAAGTCTCCAGTGATATTAATCTGATCAGGTGTTACATGAAAGCAGATTACACAACAGCTACTTAATAGTGTATTATTCGGAAATAAATAACTTATCAAGAATATCGTATTACTAAACATATTCGTGATATATAATCAACAATGAAGGCATTTGCATGTCACTAATTAACTCATTAAGAAATATTTGAAGATATCTTCATTGTTAACAATAATATAACCTGGCTTGATGGTTCGCCTTTGAAATGATTAGGCTTTGTTTGTGGATTGTATACAGAACTGCATTGCATTGCCTTGCGGAATAATCCATGTTGTGATTCACAGTTTACGTTTCGATTGTTTGCAGGTTCGGCGCTGTCATTGTAATCGATGATCCAGACAAGCGAAACTTTATTACCAACTTAGTAGCCACTTAGCGATAGCAGGCAACGGAAATAACTTAAAAGCGCCTTCTTAGCGTGAAACAAAACACCAACAGCACGACTAGGACGTGATAGTATCATAACAACAACATCGACAACTACAACAAACTAACAGAATCTGTATCCCGATAGCACAAATCTAATTCAAGATAGAATTAGGCGAGCCTGCTATGTAAGCTGCATAGCTTGTTCTTTATAGATACAATGTAATTTCGCTTAACAACATGGCCATACTTTTTTACACACTCCGAGTCGAACATGCATTTAAATCACACAGCACGTGAGTTAGTGCAAGATGCAATCATTAATAATCAAGCCGAGTATGTCGTTGTCATTGTGGGGATGCGTCCCTATAAGGAGGTGCATGCCATGCCTACTTCTTTAACTGCACTTTACCCTCCACCATTAATCAATGTGGCTGTGTAGCGGTGAACGTCACGTGACTGTAAGTAGGTAGGGTGAGAAGCTGAATAAGGTGTGGCTGTAAGAGCACAAGAAGCGTGTTTGGTGTGGGGGGGGGGGTATCGTGCTGATGAAGCCTCGACTGGCTCAGTGTATGATAGAGAAGAACTGGGTACTGTATGTGATGGGTGGTCGTCCTGACCCCCTAGTAGGAATGAAATGGATAACTGAGAGGAACAGACACCTGGGTCAGGGAGTCACTCACTGCTATCCATTGGACGTATATCCACTATATAAGAATATATGATTATATCAAAGAAATAGTGCATCAAACAGGAATCCACATTTTTAGTAAAGTTCAATAATATTGTGATAATATTCTTAAAATTATGGTTATGGTATGTTACTCTCGTGTAAGGTAAGGTATGTATAGGGTTTAACGGCACACCAACACTCGTGTGATATATGGTGCCAAGAAAGGTTAATAGATAAGATTGACCTGATTAAGCAGGAAAAGATAAAAATGGAAACGATTATCGTTGGGCAAGTCGCTACCAGCCAATTGACTGGACCAGGCTATTCCAGCCTCGCGTCTAGGCACAATCCAGGCCAAAGTGGTGTGTTGCAGAAATGGCCCTTGTAAGGAGCACTCCGCTCAACCACCAGGAACCCATTGCCCACCAACACGAGTCGCAAACCCACGGCCAACAGGTTGCCTACTATTAGTCGCCTCTAACGACATGCAGAAGGATACAGTGGGCCTATTCTTCCACCAGACCCACAGGGGGGTCACACTCGGGACCCCGCCTCGGTGATCCCTTTCACTGGAAACCCGCTAAACCTACGCGATGTCAGTAAGTTGTCTTAACGGGCGCCATCAGATACGCCCTTGAGTACGCGGACAAAGAGAGACCATCTGTTGGTGGCATAGCTGAGGTGTATGGTTTATTGGGACGGAGAAATAGGGTATAGATCTGTCGTACAACTTATTCATTTGTTGAACCGTAAAAGTCGCTTATGCAAGAAGGTTAAGCCCACCAGGCGACGTGATGGCTGCGGAATTCTAACCACACCGACCAACATGGTTCCTTTGATTATTCATATTACAGTTTGGTAAGATAAAGTAGGAATAGCGTTAAGCGTTGTCGAAAACAATTGACTTTTTAAGACATTTCCATGTTCAATATAATGATTGTTTCCATTTGTTAAAGATAGATGAGCCATCTGAACTTAATCCAGTACCGTGTTACCGAATACCAAGAGCAAATGCAAAGCTTGTTGTGATGAAGCATAATGTTCTTGTCCAATGATGGCATTATTGTTTGGCGAGAGAAGTACCATGTGCCTGCTTCATTGGCTCCTCTTGGTATTGATAGACTTTTTTCCTTGCTAGTGATGGAACATCACCATGAGGCTTTTTGTGGTCGAATGTGGGCAACATTGTAAAAAGCTGCGATGGAGTGGGGAAACCCTAGAAGAGCTTCTTAGTGAGCTGCGAATACGGTTTGGAAGTTGGGATGGTAGACTGGTCCAACTGTATGAAACCTCAGAATCGTCCTGGGTCGACCTTGACAGTGATGAATTTGTTGACATGCTTCAATGTGAAGAAGCGTTTAGAAAATTAAGACTATTACCTCTAACGCAGTCGTCACTGGATACGCCAGTGTGAGATAATCCAACAGTCCCAGTGCAGGATAAGATAACCTCACCTCGTGCTGGGCCCTCAAAACCGGTATGTGCATCGTCACCTCCAACGTCGTCATCTCTGACATCATCATCTACATCGTCATCTCCGACATCATCATATCCAACATCATCAAGGTAATCCGCATTTTAAGTCATTGTTTACTACTTTATTTCACATGTGACTAATTTCATGTGTAAAGAGTCTTGAAAGCATGGCCGGTGGTATTCAGAATCCAAGAATACAACTTGGGTAGGCCACTCAATGAGAAGCTTGAAAAGACGATGCCGCTCAATTCCAGCGAAAGAAGCTCACGACCACTGCCATTTATCAGCAATGTGAACTGTATAAAAAAGGCCTGCAAGTTATTCATTTTGCCTTAAGTCGTTAAATATTGAGTGGAATTGTTGTTTTTTTATAACAAACAGGTGCAGGCGCAAATTAATTTAGCGCATTAGTTAGTTTGCCACATATCACAATTAGTACCATTCATGCATATATAACTATTTTGTTTCAGATAACCAACACCTGGGAAATATAATCAAATTGTCAAAGCTCTTTTTGATTCATATCCATACCTAGCTGAAGAAGATAGCCCGCCACTTGCTGAAGCTAGGGTAACATTATTTATCTATGTTGCAGCATTACTAATAGTATAATCAAAACTGGTACATTTAATATTCCTTAGAATCTCTTTAGTAACTTCAATAGATGTTCACTAATATGTAAAGGAAAATAAGATGCATTTGAGAATATTTAAGAGTTAAATATTAATATATATTAAAGAGGATCATTGTTTACAGAAATGTTGGCAGCACAAGTTGTGCAATTTCAGAAAAAGAATTGGAATGGATCTGGAAGAGGTGCAGGCCTACAAGCCACCTAAAAAGACGCTAATCTTAGATCTCTGCAGCGAGGCATCAAAGAGGACTTGGGGCCTACAAAACTACCTTCCCCAGCATCCCGAAAATGAAAACAACTCTACCATCAGGGCCCACAAGAAGTGTCTCCAGAAAGAGTTTGACAAGGAGAGAGGGGCTGTAGACAAACACTAAGTATCTGAGAAGATGCTCCTTACTATGCCTTTGCGACGCAGACAGATCGTGAGAGATGGAATGTCAGTGACTTAGTGTATTGAGCAACACCCATGGTTGCAGGGAAGAGCAGGGGTGAGATATTATACATGGGCCAGATTTCAATACAAGCATATGTGATTTTGAATAGTAGCATAGTGTTTGAAGTCTATATTTTATCAACTGATTTCCCATTGTGGAATTGCACAGAATCATTACTTAATCAATAACTGTAAAGGCTTTGTCGATCGCAGCTGTATGCAGAATTCGCTAGACAGGGGCCTAAGACAGGGAATGACAACATTCGCTCTTCAAAATTCTGGAGTGGCCTGCCATTTTGGCCATTTGTTTGCAGGTGCATTGTCATATGCTGACGATATAATTCTTTTGGCACCATGTAGGTCTGCCCTTTCCCGTATGCTGGATCTCGCAGCTGAGTGCGCGGTGAGTCTGAGTCTCAAGTTCAATGAAGCTAAGTCTCAGTACATCTTGTACTCTGCTCGAGGTCGGACGCGGGCTGAGGGTTCTATTGTCTTTTGTGGTACCAATGTCCCTTTATCGGAGAGTGCTATTCACCTAGGTCATCTCATGTCCACTAACTCTAAGTCTGCAACAATACATCGGTCTACCACTGATATACAAAGTTGGACCAATGTATTGTTGTCACATTTTCATTTCTGCCCTCCGGAGGTTCGATACAAACTTTTTAAATCGCATTGTGTCATTGCCCATGGATCTCAACATTGAGACTTTGATAGTCGCTTTGTTGATGAATTTTTCACATCTTGGCGCAAGTGTGTGCGACTGGTCTGGGGGATCCCTAACATCACCCACTGCAACTTACTTCCCGGGATCTGTGATGACAGAGGCATTCAATCCCAGCTATTAGCAAGATCTCTTTCGTTTGTGCGTGCTGCCCTCTCATCTACAAACGTTTTATATAGATTAAGTGGCTGTCTAGCCCTAGCTGGCAGCGGTTCAGCCGTATCTAATACGATTAGTCACATTGCTAACCACTTTTCATGGTCCCGCCATACAATAGGATATGGATCCCTGAAGATTCCAGATGCTAATGATGCTATTGACATGGTCACAGCTACTACAATTCGGGAATTCGTTAGAATGCATCACATTACGGTCGGGGTGGATCGTTCCAATCTGGCGAACATAATTAGTCTTCTTTGTACTGAGTAAACTGATTATGAAAACACGATTCTATCTTATGTTCTCTTAACAATTAAGATTATATATTATGGCCATCACGATGTAAAATGATTGTATAGACATTGTATTGTATGACTGATTGACTTTACTATATTGTCATATTTTTATGACTATATATCATATTTTTATGATGAAATAAATAATATATACTGACAAGCTCCTTCTGTCTGGCCTCCAGCGCTATGGGAGGGACATTATCGAACTTTCACGGCGGAACAAAAATCTGTCTTTCAGTGTGAAGGAGATGTCAAAAATGAATCTGCTGAGGGACCAAGTAGAGACAGGCAAAGAATCCCAATTTACCATATTCAACATCTACCAACCAAATAACTGCCGCATTTTGTGCTTCTAGCTCCTGGTAGCTACAATAGTGTTTCTTGCTACAATTTATTAAGTTATTTTTACATTGGTCAGATCATATACTTCACAAAGGGAGTCTACTCTTACTCGTTGGGCATCAAACGGTAAGGTAAGGTAAGTATAGTATTTACGGCACACCAACACGCATGTGTTATATGGCGCCTAGAAAGGTTAATAGATAAGTTTGACCTGATTAAGCAGCCGCCTTCTAAGATAAATGGAAAAAAGAGGGACATACAAGTGGACGATGTTGAAAAAGATAAAAATGCAAATAGTATCTTAGGGAAAGTCACCACCAGCCGGTTGACTGGACCAGGCCATTCCAGCCTCTCGTCTAGATGAAATCCGGGCCAGAGTGGTATGTTGCAGATATGGCCCTCAAAAGGACCACTCCACTCAACCACCTGGATCCCATTGTCCACCGACACAAGTCGCAACCCACGGCCAACAGGTGGCCCCCTATTAGTCGCCTCTTTCGACATGCAGAAGGATACAGTGGATCTATTCTACCCCCGGACCCACAGGGGGATGCAGGAGGAGACAGGGGGCCTATTCTACCCCCGGACACACAGTCGTATTTTCTTTCATCTCTCGTTTATTATATAACCTAGCCATGTGTGGTAGTAGGTGGTACGATGACGGGTAATGGATCGGCAAAGGAGGTGGAAGGTTAGGTGGCGGGTAAGTACGCCAGTCTGTCCGTGTGTGTGATGAGTTCTGATAAATGTATACTTATGTATTGGCATATTTCACAACTGCTATTCAACAAATGCGATAAAATGATTAATACAAAATAGATGTAACTCCAATGCAATGATAGCAGTCTCTTTTAAAACACATCTGATGAAAGATGTTTTCTATAATTCAGATTGTAAGATGTGGAGAGTTTAGCCACCAGGATGTTCTTAAATGGAGCCCATATAGCCACAGGGTTGTTTTAAGATGGAATCAGTGTACCCATAAGATGTTATAACATAGAACCAACGTAGCAAAAATGCTGATATAACATGGGGCTGTACAAGGCTGCTGTAAGATGAAATCACTCTAGCCACAAGGCTGTTATAAGATAGAACTAATGGTGCCAAGGGTGTTGTAAGATGAAACCAACTTAGCCACAAGGCTATGATTGAAAGGGACCACTGTAGCCACAGGGTTGTTTTAAGATGGAACCAGTATAGCCATAAGCTCTTATACGATTGAACCGGGGTAGCCGCAATCTTCCAGGGCGATAGTCCCAAGGCAAGCCAGCCGTTAGTCTTGGTGAATCCGGGCTAAAGTTGTGTGTTGTAGGCATGGCCCTTGCAACGAGCTCGCCACTCAACAACAATGATCCGATTGTCCATCGACAATTCGCAACCGACAGCTAACAGGTTGCCCCTATTAGTCGCCTCTTATGACATGCAGGAGGACATAGTGTTCCAATTCTACCCCCGTACCTGTGTCATCAATTAACAGATGATTGGGAATGTCATTTAACACACTTCATAAGATATCATAGCCTCACATGATATGTACTGCTATAGCATTTCTCACCTGACTAATAAGACTGAGAATACAACACAACAAGGGAACATGTACTGATTTTGAAATATATCACAGACGATTCAGGTACTAGCCAAACTAGTAAATAAGTAAACATAGGGTTAAGCGGCACACCCAAACTAACGTCTTATATGGTGCCTGTTAAGGTGAATAAATAATGTTGACCTGATTAAGCAGCCGCCTTCTAGGATTAATTTTGGGATAAAGAGGGAAATCCATGTAGATGAAGGTGAACGAGAGCAAGAAGCAGAAAAGACAACAATGCATACGATTATCTAAGGGCAAGACACAACCAGCCAACTGGCCCATGCCATTCCAGCCTCTCATCTGAGGGAAATAGGGCCAGTGTGGTGTGTTGCAGATATGGCTCTCGCAAGGACCACAATACTCATTCAAAAAGATCCCTTTGCCCACCGATATGAGTCGTAACAGACGGCCAATTGGTTTCCCCTTATTATTCGCCTCTGATAAGAATCAGATCGCCACATTTGATGAGAATGTGCTTGACATTGTGTGCGCTTTGGTAAAGAATTCATTCAGGGATGGTTCATCCTTCAGAAAACAAGCAAGAATTGTATAGGATTTACCTATACAAGCACAGGCAAGAAAACCTCCTCCCTACAGCTGTCTGTGTAGCTATGTGGCCACTCTCAAAGTAAGGGCTGAATATCATGAAGTTAAGTTGGGGTTGGATTAATTCCTGCAATTTGTGCTTAAAATATCTGACGATCATAGTTTTCAATCATCAGTTAAACAATATGTTGGCCATGCTTCGCAATAGTGGGAATATTCTACCCTGGACCTACAAAAGGAGGGTGATAAGGGTAAAAGAAAATCCAAGGCTCCAAAACATAGCATCTTGGACAGTAGCAAAGTAATGATGGGTGAACCAGTCTACAACAAGGATGCATCTTTCGAACTAGATTTAAGAAAGACTAATTAGGTTGTCTATGACGGAGTGTAGTTTATTTCATTATTGGATTAGATTGGTATTTTTACTGCCGAATTAACGAGATTTGTTGTTGAGAAAGCTCGAGAACCACAACTCTTGGTTGGCTATTGAGGGCCAACAAAGCATCCATGGATCTAGCCACATTGCTGGAACAGCTGGTAGCTCCTTTTTGTCATTAGACAAATGTGTTTACTACTGGTATTGGCAATACATTATCTTACATTTTGTTTCTTAAGCAAAGCCAAAAACGAATAGATCAAAGTTGGATGGACATATCAGATTGCACACTGTGTGAATAAACACATAAGAATAAACACAATCACTCCTTTCTCTTGTAGCTGATAGTAGTCGCCTCGAGTGACTTTTTTTTTGCAACCCAAGCCAGTCCTTTAATGTCTTGCTGAAGTCGAAAGTGAAGTAACCAACATGTTGGAGAAAACACAAAAAAATCTAGGCCATGAGGAGATACATGGACTGAATTTTGCTTGACAATGGTCAAGGAAGGCTTCTGACGACCCCTACAACACCACTGGGCTAAAGCTGAGTTATGTAGCAGGTTAAAAGCTTGCGAGGGTGATCTTTGGAAGTAAGCAGGTGGCAAAAACACATATTCCTGACAAATCACCAGATTGTAAATATATATGGTCGGTGGCTTGCTTTGTATTACTTTGGAGCAGTACAGTCCTCCAAGTAAATACCCAGGTGCCTCTGGTGAGACTGTACACATTTGTTTCTTCATGCCCTTGGCGACGAGCAGCTCGCGCAAACGTCGCAGTAACTGTCGGCAGCTCAACATCTACTCTGTGAACCCTAACTGCCGAATTCCACGCGCTAGCGCAAGCGGCATATTGCCTTTGAAGGTACTGGCCTGTAACGGATAGTTTTTTGAATCCACAACCCCAAATAAATAAATTAAGTACCATATTAAGTTCAAGAATCGAATGTTTTCTTAAATCACATAATGCTGATAAGGCAAGCTATACGCTCTCCCGGCGCGGGAATGACAAAATCGAACATTTTAAAGTCTAAAATACGACAATTCCGGTCAATTTAATAAGAAAATAAACTTGACCAAAGTATTCCACTATACTTGAATTACCCCTGTATATAGATGGATATTAGGGCTCAGATTGATAAATGAACGAAAATCGACTTTGTATGACCCCAAGCGATCAGTCGCGTAAGCGATCTTGAGTCGGCCGTGTGAAGGCATGCTATACGCTCTCCAGGCTCGGGCATGACAAAATCGAACATTTTAAAGTCTAAAATACGACAATTCCGGTCCATTTAATAAGAAAATAAACTTGACCAAAGTATTCCACTATACTTGAATTACCCCTGTATATAGATGGATATTAGGGCTCAGATTGATAAATGAACGAAAATCGACTTTGTATGACCCCAGGCGATCAGTCGCGTAAGCGATCTTGAGTCGGCCGTGTGAAGGCATGCTATACGTTCTCCCGGCTTGGGAATGACAAAATCGAACATTTTAAAATCTAAAATACGACAATTCCGGTCCATTTAATAAGAAAATAAACTTGACCAAAGTATTCCACTATACTTGAATTACCCCTGTATATAGATGGATATTAGGGCTCAGATTGATAAATGAACGAAAATCGACTTTGTATGACCCCAGGCGATCAGTCGCGTAAGCGATCTTGAGTCGGCCATGTGAAGGCATGCTATACGTTCTCCCGGCTTGGGAATGACAAAATCGAACATTTTAAAATCTAAAATACGACAATTCCGGTCCATTTAATAAGAAGATAAACTTGACCAAAGTATTCCACTATACTTGAATTACCCCTGTATATAGATGGATATTAGGGCTCGGATTGACAAATGAAGGAAAATCGACTTTGTTTAACGGAGCACGTTCAGCGGTGGTTGCGAGAGTGCGAAGCCGTGTTGAGTGAAGGCAAAGTTGACCCTGATACGGGCTCACGCGGCGAGCATGAGATGATTGGACAGCGTTTTGAAGTGCAAAATACTTCACAGTTACCATCCACATCTCGTCTCAACACCCCTCAATCACGACCCTAGAAGCCCAACTTGTTATCAGCTATTCATCGTCCTGAAATAATTGACAAGACGACAGTACGATTACAGACATACCCGCTGGCTTTTACGCCTCAAATATGGCGCCTACATACTAACCACTCTCCATGGCAGATATGTTTGGCGCGACGTTAACATAACATCTCTGCAATAGTTAACCTTGCAAATTGACCCGCTTTTGAACTATGACCGGGAGATAACAAGCAGCGCGCGTCAAACATAAACAAACATGACTGGTCAACATGAATGGAGCTTATCGGGAAAGCTCGGATGTAAACCCGTCTTTAGGAAATAAAGCTGTGTTTACTGCCCACAAAGGAAATATTTTGATGTCTTTGATAATGAACTTTCATTTTTTGTACGCTACAGTTATTTAGGTTATAAAACCAAGGCCCTGCAGTCACAAGTGTCAAATATTGGCATATCATATTTTAACATTAGCTGTCCAAGTTTTCTCCGTTGTGTGTCTTTGTATTTTATTCAATGAAACATGTGAACTCCCATTGGAGGGTAGGGGGTTGGGGGGGGAGGCAGAAAAAATCTGGGAGCAAAGGGTATATCAGGCTCTTTCTATACCCCGTTGGTAGATTAGCAACAACGTCTTTTCCCACGAACAATTTCTCCAAACACTCTTTGGACCTACTGAAAAGTATTTCCATAACAAAATGTATATTATTCTTCTAACCGAACGCAGCAGAAAATATTTTTGTAATATTTAAGAGTTGATAATTCGTATCAATATTTCCTCGCGTAATGGCCCGAATTTGCCCCAAAGCGATCTATGTGGTGCAGAGGCGAATCCTAGCCTGCGCAGAAGCCGATGCACAGGAGATGGCCTACTAACAAGCAAGAGGCTGATATGCTGCTCAAACGCGCGAAGAACTACTTCATTGCTGACTTTACTGACATCACTGGGACTGTAGCGTCATAAATCAATGGCACAGTTAGTTATCCCCCAGGACCTCAAGGAACACTTACTCAAAGTACATCACGATGCACGTCTAGAAGGGCATCTGGGTGCTTCGCGAATGATTTCAGTCATGTAGCCGTGTTATGCTTGGATCGGAATGATAACATACCTTTATTCGTTCCTCGGCCAGTTATCAAGGATCACAGGCTCGATTGCAATTCCGACTAACACAGCTGTCCCCGAGGTCTATAGCTGATACCCTAGTGTTTGTACTTTAAAGTGAGTTTAATCATTGACCACGCCCCCCCCCCCAACCCCCATGGGACCACGCCATCGATAATCATAGTCCCACATTAAAGGCAGTCTGCATGAAATTCGCTCCATATTGACATACATCATTTGATGCCTGTCTACGCGTGATCAATGTTGTGCTGACACTCTGCGTCTAACTCTACCGACGCGTAGTCTCTCGATCCTCTGCTGCAGCACGAACTCCACGTCAACTGTAAGTACAGGTTCAACTATGTGAAAGGATATCTACCTCTATACACTTAAGTGTATACATGTGCCGCGCGACGGTGTACGTTTTACGGCCTGTCGGATTGTACGACGGTTCTGTTGTGCCCTCATACTACTTGTACGTCGGGGTATTTTTTTAGCTGCAATCTGTACGACGGGTTTTTGGGGGGCTTCGTGTAGTACGACGGGATATGTTTTTCTCTACCCATCTGTTCAGCGGGTATAAATGTTATTTTCTTTCAGTGTGTGGAAATTTTCTCCCGGTATTTCCCACCGATCTTGACAATGAAACTGCAATGAATGGACACTGTGTGACGCGCCGAGAATCACAAAGTTGTTACTGCATGTAATCAGAAATCAGCTGATCCGATTTTGAAATTTGTCCGACACTTTTATCCTGCTTACGACAGGTTATACATTTGCATAGTAATTTGTACGAAGGGGTACACTTGTTTTTCATTTACACCTTGTACGACGGGTTATACATTCGCATTATACCTTGAACGATGGGGTATGCTTTTTGCTATTTTCACCTTGTACGACGGGTACGCGTTTTCGTGGTCCCGCGGGATACCCCTTCCCGGGATAAGACCAACCCCCCCCCCCCCCCCCCCCATTATTCGAATTGACGAATGCCACTAACTCGTGGTACGATCGACTTATTGGTAGTATGTTTTCATGTTTTCCAAATAATGATAAGCTATTTAGACATTTTGTTATTAAAGATGTAGCATAATTTCCTTAAAATAAGTTATCATAAACTTTTTTGTTTGAACATGAGCGATTATTCAATCTCATGTATTTAGCCATGCTGTATTTCACAACGCGGTGTTACTCTATGATTCTGCCAAGTGCACTTGTCAGTAAAATAATGCCGAAATATGAACTTTTCAATAATTAACTACCATAAAATCAACAAATACACATGGGCTGTTTATCCAACGTCTCTGTTCGTCTGGGGTTTGCCGCATCGTGTTGAATATATATAGCCTTCTGATTGATCAAATCAATCAGAACACGTCAGTTTCAAACTGCACATGGACCCCACTCATGATGATTGCACATCGCAAACTAAAATAAGCGCCCCCCCCCCCCCACCCCCTCACCCACATATGACCATTGACCCCCGATTTACTTTTGAAAGACTGTTTTTAAACTTTTGGTGGCAAATTTACTTCTTAAGCAAGCTATAAGCCCCAAATTAAATCTGGACTCCTCTCATGACGATTCAACTAAAATCAGCCCTCTATGACCTCGTTCAAGCGGCTGCGTGAATGTTATTAGTATTTTATAAGATTACACGACAGCTTTTGATTCATGTACATGTGTTACAGGAGAATTCTATCTTATGGAATACACCAGAATGGAAGACGTTAAAGCAGTGATAAAACTGGAGGCCCCTGATGATGTCAGCGATGGATTCCCTTGTGTGAAAGATGAATTTGACTCCGACAGATCTGCTTTGCTTCAGTATTATAAAAAGGAGTGCATTGATGGTGGCTCCTCCGACATTGACATTTCGTCCAAATGTCGCTATGAATTGGGAGCTCCTGGCATCCCTTTAACTCCGTCTGGTGCCCTTGATAACCATGTGATGAATTATACCACGGAACACATTGGACTTGTGCCAAATGAACAAAGCCACTGTGATGTCGAAAAAAATATATTGAATGGTGCTGACCATCAAACAAATTACACGATGACGCACACAGGAGAGAGGCCCTTGAAACGTAACACAGGCGTAAAAGACTTCAGTCGGAATACTCACGTTATAGGACATATGAGCACGCATACTGCTGCAGGTTCTTATCAGTTTTACAATCCAGAAAGCATTACAAAGAGACACACAGAAACGCATACTGGTGAAAAACCTCACAACTGTGACGTTTGTGAAAAGTTCTTCATGAATGAAAGCGACCTGAAAACCCATAAAAAAACGCATATTGGTGAAAAACCTTACAAATGTGACATTTGTAGAAAGTTCTTCAGCAATGATAGCAATCTGAAAACCCATAAAACAACTCATACTTGCAAATGTGACATTTGTGGAAAGTCGTTCACTTGTGTAAGTCATCTGAATCGGCATATGAGAACGCATACTGGTGCAAAACCTTATAAATGTGACATTTGCGGAAAGGCGTTTGCTCAAAGGTGTAGTCTGATTGGACATACGAGAACGCATACTGGTGAAAAACCTTATAAATGTGACATTTGTGGAAAGGCGTTTGCTCAAGGATGTAGTCTGATTGGACATACGAGAACGCATACTGGTGAAAAACCTTATAAATGTGACATTTGTGGAAAGTCGTTTGCTCAAGGATGTAATCTGACTGGACACATGAGAACGCATACTGGTGAAAAACCTTATAAATGTGACATGTGTGGAGAGTCGTTTGCTCTAGCAGGCAGTCTGACTGGACATATGAGAACGCATACTGGTGAAAAAAAACCTTATTAATGTGACATTTGTGGAAAGTCGTTTACTCAAGGATATGATCTTACTGGACATATGAGAACGCATACTGGTGAAGAACCTTAGAAGTGCGCACTTGTGGAAAGTCGCTTGCTCATGGAGGAATTCTGACACATATGAAAAGGCCTATAAATGAACAAACCTTAAAAATGTGGCACTTGTGGAATGTTTTTCGACTAGGGAAGTAATCTAGGGAAATATATTCGAACGCATACTGGTAAAAACTTGACAAAATATGACATTTGTGGGAAGTATTTCAGTGTTTGACATCAAGAATCGCAACGATGGTGTCGTTTAACACATTATGCTTTAATATTTATTTACAACATTAATTGTTATTGTATGTATGTTTAATTTACCATGATTAAAACCAATTGTCATTATTGGATGTATAGCTGTCTAGGGCTTAAAGAGGGCAATGTAATGCTCATTCAAGATCAGTTACGCATATATGATGATTTTGTCAACTAAAGACAGTAATGCTAACTTAGTGCTGTGATTGTCACAATTGGTGTTGATGCAATAAATGATATTTGTTCAGGAATTCACTGAGTCTGACATGATGGGTTTTTCCTATACTTTTAAAAAGCCAGGAAAAATAGACTTATTCGGTTTGACAGGCCATTTTTGAATGTGGGTATAACACGTGCTCAATTGGGACAACGCCTAGCTAGAGAGAAATATATTAATTCTGGATCAGTGGTTTTATTCACTTGGCGAATTCGCATTCGCAAAGTTATCTTGGTTAGTCCAGTTTGTTGGTGTGTGTTTGTTGGATTATTAAAATTTATTGATCTTCGATACATGTCGTAATTTTCCAAAAATTTCCTGATCTATTTTTCAAATGACTGGGAGCAATGATGCACAAAACCCAAAAAAGGTTTTGTATTGACCTCGACCTCAGAATAAATCAATATATTAAAAATATATTTCTTGTATGAATATTTCGACCGCTTATAAAACCGTAAATACATGTCAAATGGTAATTAAAATTGGGTCACAAGTTCTACGTGACAGCATATACTAAGATTCCATGGATGTCGATGACGTCACTTCCGGTTACGAATGCATCATAGCTTTTAAAAAAAATAACACAAGTTCAATGCTAAATATCTCAGTGCATGTTAATTCGATTTTGAAACAATTTACATAATCTGAAAGTGCTATGTGATTTTAAATTGGCATAAAACTTCTTGTAAATATTGCATGATTGTTAAAAACATTCTAGCAGGTCGAATATTTCTGGCAGCCAAAATCTTTTTAATTTTTCATTAATTATCCATAGTCCGATGGTAAAAAAATGAACATGTTCTGAAATCTCATTCAATTACCAAACTTCGATAATTGATACAATATTCGTCGTTTTCAAAGCGCTTTGAGTGGGAAAAACAAATTTCACTTGGTCAATTTTCGTAGAATTTTAGATAATGGATAAATTTATAAAATGGTTAATATCGATTGAATATTTATAAAAAAATGGCCCAGTTTTTGTCATAGACAGCGCAAATGTAATCCTACAATCGTGTTGTTATCGATTGTTTCGCTTCCGGTTCCGAACGAATCAAAGTTAAAAAGGGCTGAAATCTGAATGTAACGCGTCGTTTTACATGTCAAGATTTTCTTCAGTATCAAATCTTTCTGGGCGGGGCAAGAATGAGTAGCATCCAATTACACACAGACATTGTGCTCGCTGTTGCTAACAGAACAAATACCACGTGGACACGATTAAACCGGTAACGCAAATAGAACACGCCGACGCAAATATAGTGATACACACACACACACACACACACACAAGCGGGGTGTTGCAATAACAGCAACTTTATTTTGTAAATTATAAACATACCTCATACACTGAGAAAATAACAAATACATTCAACATCCAACACCATTTCAAAACATTGCATTCATGTGAATGTTCCACACATTGTCACAGTACTTGCATGTGCATAGCGTATGCACGTTCTCAGTAATCGCATGGCCCTTCGCATTTTGAGCAGGTGCGTCCCATATGCTAGTGTGAGGACGTTCCACGTTTTCATTCCAATGAAGAATGGCCCAGTTTGTCCCCATCTCACACTGGATATTACCGAAATGTATGCGTTTGTCATGCCAATTGCTCTGAGTGCTGTTGAACGACTCGACTCGACGTGGCTTCAGCCTGGCAGTTATTTTGGGGTAGTTTGAGGACGATGGAGCTGCATACAGCCTTTTGCATGAGTTGTACGGTCTGGGCGCTTTGTATTACCATTTTGTGTGACATGTAGCTTGCATCACGGCGACATCGTGAAGTGACATGCCACTGTGTGTGATTGTTCTGGTAATGTTGCAAAATGTTATACTTCATTTGCAGCAGCACATTTGCATCTCCTCCACAATCCTGCATGACTCATTGAAGTGTGTTCGCACTGCAGCAGTTTTGTCACTAAGTGCCGCAGGCCACTCGCCACCGCGCTGACAGCTTTCTTAGTTGAATTCGCTCAATGCCAGGTGTCATTTTGATGGACAGTGCACGGTCTTTACTCGCATACAAATTTATTTACAGATTTTCATCATGAGCGTGAGTGCCAACCTACACACCATTATCGTAAACATTGTCCAAATACTGGTACAATATTCGGGTCCCAAACATTTCGTGCTTTTGGGTGTTGTCGTGATGGCATGACGGAAGTATGAATCTCCATTCCATTCGTAAGCGCCTGCGCATGTCAGTCTCGTTATTTGTAAGTATGAATTATTTGTTGAGAGGTTTTTCCATACATCATCTTTTCGCGATTCTATGACAGAAATAGACACCCCAGATTTGCTTTCTCTCTCAATTACAATGCTTTCACTTTAGCAGGTCTACAGCATCAAACAAATCCAGGTATTTTGTGCACTGCATAAATTGACGCGCATAAGTAATAAATCACTCGGTTTAGTATTGATCTAATCACACATGGTATCTAAACTTCCTTCAGTGTAAAAACTGCGTAAAGCTGATGAATCAACCTGATCATTAAAGAAATTGACATCTGAATCAATGCTATGGATTGGACTAACAGTATAACCAGTGTGTAAATCATTAGCATGCTAAATGTGTTCTTCGTGCAAATCATTAGCATTCTAAATATGTTCTTCAAGCAAGGAGAAAATATTTTATTTGTGTTCTCCAATACATATATTGCATTGATAAAGTCCAAATCATAGTCATGACGATTAAATGGCAGTTTTGACTGCATACATGATACACTGACCAATCATTTCATTCTCGGGTCAATATATAAGTTACAGTATAAGCGCAAGCATTTTAGAAGGACGCAGCGAAAACATTTTGAAGACTGTCCAACCATGGATTTAATGAGTTTTGGAATTATTCCCCATAGTTGATTTCAGATGTGTATAATAAATGACAATATCTTAATGTACAAGGATTCAGGTTGTTACATATGGGTAGTGAGATCCAAAGTTTCATTACATGATACTCTCGAAGTAAAGAGCACTTCTCCAGTGGGTGTTTTTTACTTTAATATACGCAGTACCTTCCGATCGTGTGTACAGCAGTCGATCAACTTTCCATTTTCTTATGGTGTCGTACTTGCCAATTGAGTTGCGCGCAGATTTTCGTGA
>CM067357.1:9030943-9063443 GCA_034190875.2 Urechis unicinctus
CGACCACTACCCGACGACGACCCCGCATCGACCATCCACCCACATCGACCACCACCCCACATCAAACGCCACCCCACATTGACCACTACCATGCATCGACCAATACCCCGCATCAACCGCCATCCAAACATCTACCACCACTCAAATCGACAACTGTCCCACATCGACAACAATCCAACAACGACCACCACCCCACATCGACCACCTTCCCATATATATCACCACTCAAATCGACAACTGCTGAACATCCACCACCTTCCCACATCGACCACCATCCGATATCGTCCATCACCCTCACCGACCACCACCCCATATCAACCGCGATTTTGGGTCGGGATTAAGACTTCGTGTGCTACCATGGGTCCCATTGTGTAACCTCCACGCCATGTAAGCTTCACATCGCTATGATGGTCCATGCTTGCAAGCTAAGATGATGAAAATTGGTCTATATATTTGCAATGCAATGCTGGTTGCTAAAATAACTAACCAAAACCAATAATTTATTGACCTTCAATAAATGAAATGCTTTCATCTCATTGATCTGTTTTAACCTAAATGAATAATATCCCAACATAACAGCCATCAGATTTACATTCAATACCATTTCATCAATGTCTAACACCCAAATCACACTCTAATATTTAGTAGCTTAGGTAATAAGCTATGCAAGTTCGTTTATTTAAAGACAAGCGCAGTGCGCCATTGACTTGGTTGCTGAATACATCAGTCGATTAGTTTCATTTTAGCCATTTTCTTGTAAAATTGCTGCTTTACAAAATGATAGAAGTCGTATTCTTCTCGGAGCTTGGTTCGAAGCAAATGTATGGTCTCATTCGTCAACGCTTTTTTCGTGGTGGCATTGGTGCTATCTACAGGCAGACATATAATGTTTATCATCAACAATCACATAAGACTATATGAAGTACATGCATCATACCAGTAAATACGATAGGATCTGAATATTTACTTAGTTTCAGTGAAGCAGCCCCTTTGAAGAACCGCGGTAAAAGAATTTCTAGTCCTTTAATGAAAGACCCAATCTTCTCCAAGAAGCCCACCAGAAGGTAGTTATGTATCACATTGTGTTTGGCTCTTGCCAGGGAAGCTGCTGAAGGTTCTCTGGAATTACAATCAGCAAGCTTGGCATTATCCAGATGTGCGCTGCTAAGCGATTGTAGAATATATATACCCTATTGCAAAATCATTTAACATACAGACAAAAATCCTCTAGAACACAGAAAAATGGTACAATAATAAAAAAAAATCTGTAGTTCGATTGCAGCCGGGTCTTTGTTTCTTCAGGCATTCATCAAAGCTCTGCATTATATGCCCACACAAACACATTAATAGATATTGTACACATATATTCAAATATATATATATATATATATATATATATATATATATATATATATATATATATATATATATATATTCTTATCCATATATGCACTATCAACTATGTTGAAGTGCGTGTGTGTGCGCGCGCGTGTGTATGTATCCGTGTGTTTATTTGAGTGGGTGTCCAACGAGACTGTATTCTAGGGTAGAGCCTTTTTGGTGCGTTATGCGATAGTATTAATACTCATAAGAGAGAGCTCTAACTGACAGCATTTCAGTTTTCATCTCATCACCTGATTTCGTGCTGCCCTTCCAATATCTCCGTATCGCTTAGCCCATGCCGTGAACTCGCTATATTTCAGTCTTGAATATTTCCACATTCTCAGTCTCTGCGCATAATAGTATTCGGACGTCAGCCGCACAATCGGATCTCTTATGACATTAATGTGCACTGGCAATGTTGCTCCAAATCTATGGATGGTAGACAAAAGCCAACACCATGTTAACAATGGCCGAAGTGCTGGAAAATGGTCTGTGAAGTTGTAAAAATTGATTTCACCATGTCATATTATTTGACTGCTTTGGACAATAAACTTGCAGTGATGATATACCAATGTCGTCTGTATTTACCTTGTAAAGTTCACATAGTGCACGTGGCGGTCATAGAGCACAGGTAACGGAAGCTTCATGACTTTTGAACAAAAGTACCCTGCAAAGTATTTCTGAAAATTTCTGAAAATTTGTAATCCCAATACAAACGAAGTATTGTACCATATAGTAAAACAATAGCAAGGCTATATAGCAAGACTACATTGATGACAAATAACCAGGTCGTGCAACCCCACCAAGCAAAGCGATCCCCGACTGAAATAACAGAGGGGCGCCCAAACATTATCCCGGGTATAGATGCCGTTCTTCCGAAAAATCTTCACCATGTCCACTGCCCTCTTTTCCACCCGCTCTACCAACCTCCATACTGCACCGCCATGGCTTAAGTTGGTAACGACATTATTCTTGGGCTGACCTTGGACATATCGACCCAATTATCACGTCAAACATGACATCACACTGGGTGATCAATGAACGCATTACGTCGGGGCCCAATTCATTTTATAGCAAGATATTTATGAAATACTAACATTTGAATTAAAACACTATTCTTTTAACCTTGTTGGCTTTTATGTCTGGGCGACAATATCTCAGTTTCCACTGATAGAATCAGTAACCAATTTACAAAGTCATAAACCGAATTAGTTTTAAGCCAGACGGCAGACATATACAATCGTTTGGGATTGTGGTGACATCAAGATGTAGCCTGATGCTTCATGATTATCTACGATATTAACTTCCTCCAAGTGGTTCGTACTACAACACCACCACCTCCCTCTTCGAGATACATGAAGCATACCAAACTACACATCATTTTGTGCATAGAACTGAAAGCAATATTCAGCCACAATATACCTGGTCCTTTGGGCGTATATGCCATAGCAGGAACAGATCGGACTGCAGTGCGTGAAAGCGGTTTTGCGATGACAGATTCTTTATCAGCGATTTCATAGATAAACTTCCACACTTTGGCACCCTATTGTAGATTACTATAATAGAAGATGACGCCTCTATCTTGTTTATTCGGTGTCCCTTTCTGTAATTTTTTGCCTTGTTGTGCTTTGTAATTAGACTTGGATATGAAGTCGGCGAGACAGTCGGACCTGGTGTTAACATTTTCCAGTTCCTTTCATGTTCCTTTACATAATTGTTTTCCCTTTTGCCTTTTGTTTCTGGACTCGGATATGAAGCCCGTGATAAAGGGGAACCTGGTGCTAATTTCATCTGGATTGTGACGTATGCTGGGATTAATATAAGAGCAGCGATGCTGCAGAATCCCAGCGCTTTCTTTCTTAACCTAGGGGTTTCAAGAGTGCGCATCATGTCTAATCACAAAATTCCGCTGTTCAGGAATATTTGCCGTTATTCCTGTGCAGTTTATTTCATCCTCTATGGTAGAAAGGCATAAGCGGTCGTAAACGATCCACTTTTCTTTGTCAAAAAGTTGTATCCTAGTACAAGGAAACAGTACAACAAAAACCACATTATGATTGTGAGATATTTGGCTATTCTGTAGAAATTATCTTGGTTCATGTACCTTATCAGAAGCACTAACATTTTCTAAAGATTCGAAGTGATTGACTTTAAATATACGGCAAAGGTTAATTCAAAGACGATCTTTCCAATTAAGAACCGTTTGCAGCTGCAACTGCTTGCACCACAAAATGTTCCACCAGAAAGATGCTTAAATAATGCCAATGATTGTTTTTGTCATTTATACACTCTGTCATCATCACATTTAGGCAGTCAAGGCGCTATTAGTAATGCATGCAATGATTGTTTTTTGTCATGTATACTTTCTGTCATCATCACATTTATCAAGGCATTAATGCGCACTATTACGTACTCATTCATGCAAAGGTTTTTGTCATGTATTTTCTGTCTCATCACATTTATCAAGGCAGTAATGCGCGCTATTATGTAAGCATTCACGCATAAGTCAAGAAGCACGTTTATGAAGGGTGCAAGTTGTGCTTCAAGAACAACCTACCACCTATATTGTCTTACCTAGATGACGTAAAACATAGTTCTCATCAAATAATCACCGTTGTATTCAGTAAAAGCCATGCTATGAACCACAGTTCGTGAGTAAGAAGACGTTTTGCAAAGGCACATCATAAAATAAATAAAAAATATTAAATGGGTTTAGATATTATGTTTATTATACCCAGCTTTATAAGGGCTCAATAATTAATCATAATATTATATAGTGGAATATCACACCAAAATTAGGCGATTTCTACTAGTATATGGAACTAAGTCCCATGAGACCTTCAGGTTCTTGAGGGTCGTATGGGGCTGTGGCCCTTGAGAAGCCCGTGAGAAATTATCCCCCGTAAGAAGTTGTGGTCACATGTTTTGCCGGTGGTCTGCGAGCGTTCTTACGAGGTTTATATGGCGATTTGACAACGGGCCCCGTAGAGAACCTGTAAGAAAACCTGAGTGCATTCTTTGGGCTTAACCCCGTAAGGAGCCCGTGTCTGAAAGTAGTTTATGTTCACCTTTTAGACATTTACGGGGGGCCATGACATTCGCAAAATTTTCGCCCTTTATAGGGCATGTATGCGAGCCCGCATGACTTCGCCTTTATAGTGCATGTAGGCAGCCCGTAAGTCTCGTGTGACTTAAGCATTATGTGTCAATAATGATCTTTACATATATATATAAATACATAAATACGTACATGTATATATATTTATATGCACATATATAAACATGTGTATAGGTTTGAAACGTATATATATATATATATATATATATATATATATATATATATATATGCATTTATATAAGGTATATATAAATCAATTTTGATGTATATATATATATTTATAAGGTAATATATATAAATCAATTGTGTGTATGTATATATATATATATATACATGTTTGAAATATATATAAACATATATATATATATGTACATTAAATATATATATATAATACATATATATAATATACATACATATATATGTGTATATATATATAATAACCTATGTATTTTGTTTGAAACGGTATATATATATAATATATATATATATATATATATATATATTTATATATATATATATATATATATATACAGTAGTATATATATATAAACTCTATATATATATATGATGTCACCACAGTATGTGTTGTTTATCTCCCACTATTTCCTAACGATGGCGATGTATTATAATTAGGGAGGCGATCACCACATAGACACTCGGAGTGAACCCTTTAAACGAAGCTATAAACTGTTGAGTATAGCTCTCTAAGCTATTTCAACATGAATGGTTACCCCCTAAAATGACCTTCCTTCTTCGCCTCTTATGTGTTATGCCATTTATCATAGGCCATGAAGTGGGGGAGAGGGAGTGGGAGATGCGTTTGAAGATGCATGCCTATAGGGGAAACCGTTTACCGGTTAGGAGAATTGACACCTGGTGTAACATGCAATGTCTTAAGGGATCAGAGCTCAACATGCAACCTGTAGCGCCATATAACATTAGAGTGATCATATAAAAAAGTACTGGAACACAGAGAGAAAGGAACTTACCCATTTACCTTTACTATGTTACTTTGTAGTTTCAAGGCTCTTAGCGACTTCATTCAAAGAAATCTTGCTGACAAATATCCTGCTCTAGGCAAATGTTCCGGCAGCACTAACTATGACATCATATAAAGTTTAATTAAAACAGAATAGATACAGTTGGCTATGCCTGACTGTATATTTGGCATATCGATTAACATACACAGCATCCCAATATGTACATGTATGTACATGTATGCGTGATTAATGCATAAAACATTGTCTTCATTGTTATTACCTAACGCACTTGGATATGAGCATGATAAACATTTTAATGAAGCGATTCATTTGCATAGTACAATGGGAGCGGAACCCAAAAGAGCATGTCCGTATGTCATTAATTATATAAGGGAGTGAGTGAGTGAGTGAGTACGTGTGTGAGTGAGTGAGTGAGTGAGTGAGTGAGTGAGTGAGTGAGTGAGTGAGTGAGAGTGAGTGAGTGAGTGAGTGAGTGAGTGAGTGAGTGAGTGAGTGAGTGAGTGAGTGAGTGAGTGAGTGAGTGAGTGAGTGAGTGAGTGAGTGAGTGTGTGAGTGTCCAGTAGCTCTGCGCCCGGAAACCAAGCTCTGTGTACACCAAACACGTATTACCAACTTTAAATGTTGCGCCAGTATATTCACGATAGATGCGCTGACTGAGGTATCCTATTGTACCAGATCACATGCCGTGTTTCTATTCACAGCTCGCCGTCGTCATCTGACGCCGCGGCGCAAATTGATTTTAGGCGGTTAGCGTAACAACAACGAGAGAGTGTTGGCCTCAGGCCGCGGCTGCTTCATCCACCGGTTGTGGGATGCATGCATAATATATATATATATATAATATATATATATATATATATATATATATATATATATATATATATATATATACATATACATATATATATATATATATATATATATATATATATATATATATATATATATATATATATATATATATATATATATATATATATATATTAAGTGATTACTAGTATAGGGGGCATTTTTTCTATATAAGACCTTTCTTGTGGGGCATATAAAATTTTATGGGTTATTCCGAATGCCCCGAAATCTAATGTGGTTTTTCTATCTTCTCTGGCCTCCTGGAACATTGTCATTTGCTTTTCTCATAAGGAGGTTTTATTGCGGGAAACTTTATATTGTATTCTATACAAGTTTATGGGTCTCAGTACCAGTATATATCAGTTTGTTCGGTTGTTGGACAGACAAACCTATCCGAATTTAAAAAGCCATTTTAGTCCGCTTCGTTAGGTCGGCCAAACGCCGCGCCGTTCTCGCTTGGACAAGGCCGTTTGGTAGTAAAGACGTAACGACCACTTGCGCAAATGATACATTTTGTGCATTTTTTATATTAAAAATCAAGAATAGCTTTTCTATTCGATACCATTTTCATTTTTCTTGGTGCCCAATGATTGGTGGTATTTAATGTTGTTTTACCCGCCAGCGAATTTTTTTTCCGAGGCCATAAAAGTTGTGATGCGATTTGTGACTTAAGAAAAAAGTGTCGTTGTCTACCATTTTATTCGTCGTACAGCTGTTATTTAAATTACAATGTGGAAGAATGTAAGTGATACGAGATCCGAGTGATAGATCATGAGCCCGAGGATTTACAGCCATTTTGCATGTGTGAGTGAAACTTGACATGCTTAAAATACTTTTTTTTAAAGTGTATGGTCATTCCCTTTAACCTATTAACCCTGGTTATTGGATCATCCCAATGAACTGTTTGACCTGCATTTGTTAGGAAACTCATTTCTTCTCTCCATCCCGTATTTGTTAAGAAATACAGAATGCCAAAGCGGATTTAATAGTAATGTTCAGCTACCGATGGCGATTTCTACCGGACAAGAAACTGTGAGTCATAATCATATGAAGGGAAATGGGGAAGAATGCAATTAACCTTTATCGGGACAGTTACCGCTGCGTATGATGATTGTCGCTTGCTGTGTAATGACTGAAGAGAATTCTCGCGTCAGCGTTGGTGATAGCCCTACAAGACGTCTGAGTATATATTTATATTATCGTTCGACCGGAGCGAAGTTGGTGAAAGATGAGGAAGGGGTTTGGGTAGTTACGGCGCTACATTTAACTGGGTCACGAGAGATGGAATAATAGAAATGCTTTGGGGTATTTGAATCACTTTGAATTCTTAGCGGGGCGAATAGGCGCTCAGTGCATGGAACCATGATATCAGGAACAGAGCAGCGCTCGTGTCATTCAGTGCGGCGGTGTCTGGGCGACGATAATATAAGAGCGGTAATATGAGTGGCTGTTTCCCATTATAAGCATGTAGAGGGGCTATGAATAAGCATACAAACATTCGTCGATTCTATGATTATATCTTATCAATAATACTATTACTTATGCTTCCCAATGTAATGGTAAGATGGGGATAACAGTTTATTGTGAATCTACATGACACTTAGCAATAAATAAACACATGTATCCCATTTTATACCATATATGGTGCATCCATGACTACTCAGTAACTGACACAGAAATGATCAAGAATGTATGTGATGATTATTCCACATGCATCTATATTAGGACTGCCATCAAGGTAAAATGATATACTAAAAAGGTAATGCAACATATCAATTGTTACAAAAGAGCTCTGTATTCATCGACATTTTATGCTTCAACCTTTCTGCTTTAACGACTTATATGCCCTATAGCATGATATCAACCATGACTTCTAGGGCCAATGAACATCATTCTCAGTATGTAGTTGAGTTTGATACAGGATTTATAACATTATACATCAAAGTGTTTAAAATTATTGATGATAATAAATATATTGAGTAGACATGGTAACTACATAAAAACATTATAATGAATCAGCAGCTACTTTTAAGACTGATATTCAAGCTATATTTATTGTGTCTCATTGTACATATCTAAGGAGTAAGGTGTACCTACCATGGTCATATAGGTGGGTTTTTTAACTCAAGGTTTCTCAAAGACAGCTTAAGCACAATCTGAATTAGTCACTGCATATTTTGACCCATTTTCATGGCAATATCTTCTCTGGTATTGCAACCGCATAGACTTTCTTAAGTTTTGCGTAAACAATTCATTATGGACAACTCACTTGGTGATTAAGCAGATTGAGAACTGGTCGCCCCTTCACATCCTCTCTCCCTTTTGCCCACAAGAAGTTTCCTGTTACTGACCTACATACGGCCCTGATGTTCTGCAGTAGGAGAGACAGCAGTATGGTAGTCTGGTCTGGTTCAGGGCTAGGTTTCTGAGTGCTTTAGTCCAACTGGTAGAAGCAGCTAAAAGCAGTACTAAGAAGTTTTTTGCGATTTGTCATATACCCATATAATCACAGCCACAGCTGATAATGCTTCAGCAGTTGGAAATTATGTTATTTAAGCCCATGTGCGTGCACGATGGTACATGGGGTGGTAGTAGTACACAGTGAGTGGCTGATTTGTAGTTGAGCAGTGACCAGTGGTGAAATGCATACTTGAAGCTTCCATGTGGAGTATTGATGGATATATACTTTTGTTTACTGGTTACAGCAGAGTCAATATTCAAAACAAATTGTTGTGTGTTGTCTCTCGAAGTGCTAAAGTGGGACACCCCTCATTAAAGTGCCTATCGCACGAAAAATCATGTCATTTTTTTCGCCAGATATCGGAAATATAACCCAGAAGTACCTATTCTGTCTATGTGTCAATTGTCAAAGTGCGCGCTTTCTGATCGAAATTCGACTTATAAGATGAATTCGGCGTATCGAGCCGACAAGCTCATGAATAATTCATCGCCTCCGCGTGACGTCAGGTCCGGGAATGTTTTTGTTGCGTGGCGCAATCTGCACTACGATTAGCGAGAAATGGCTGCTGGAAATTTCGTTATTTCATCACTTCAGGAGAGCGACGAAGAGACATGGTATGGCACAGGTCATTCGCAAACTATCGTTGCTTTGGCAGAGCAAGTTTTGCCTTACAGATTCGAACCAGAAATGAGCGAATCCGACGTCTCCGATGAGAGAATAAAGACACTGGCGATGTCACTGCTGCGTCTGGGTCTCACGCGGGTCATCCTACCCAGGACATAGGGCTGCTACAGAACAATGCTTGGTAAGCTATGTATGATTGTGCTTGTGCACCAGTTCATCGTATATGAGTTGGCGTGTAAAGGCCCGGTCACACAGCGCTTTACGGCTTAATCACGGCCAAAACCCGTCCAAAAGTAGTCTCCCGTGAAGCAGACGATGTTGTTCGCGTTGATGTCGAGTTTAAGACGAGCTACAGTCGATTTATAGACGTGGCAGGACGCGGGGAGAAATCGGAACGGCGTCGGACGCGGCAAAAAGTTTTGAACTGCTCAAAATTTTAGCCCGCGGACAACCACGGGTGGCACACGTGGTAAAGACGTGCAACACACGTGAAACACACGTGATAATCCGTGTTCCGGCAGTGATTAAAACTTGGGGAGACGCAGTAAGACGCAGTAAGATGCGAAAGTTTGGCGGTCTGTCACGGGCAGAGCACGGTCATCGTCATTGGACGGGTGTTACACGTTGGTATCAAGGGAAACACTGACAAGTGGATTTTTCCGCGTACATAGCACTACCTAAGCCCGTTAAACGACGTCTCGAACAAGTGCTAAATACGATTGTTCACTGCCTAATCACTTCTGTATCACTTCTGATTTGCGGCCTATAAATACCGTAATTTTCTGAGACCTCGGCACTTGCAGTCTAGATGTCAAGGGGTGAACATGAACCCTCAACGCCGTGATGTCCTCATCTTTATGCTCCAGCACCAACAGAACCAACTGATACAGGCCTAACCATATCCTTGCTGAGAGAAGAAGAAGAAGGAGGAGGAGGGTGGTATGGAACATCTGGGTGCGTGACTGGATTGCGAGGAGACCTCAGCTGGGGCTTTACGACCGTCTCATGGTCGAGCTGCGTAACGAAGATCCAAGAGCCTTTCAGAACTTTATGAGGATGCCTCCTGCGATGTACGATGAAATTGTGCAGAGACTGACACCAGCCCTTACCAAGGAGACCACCAACTGGAGAGCACCCCTTGAACCAGGCCTCAAGGTTGCTATCACCCTGAGGCACCTTGCTTCTGGCTCCAAGTACCGTGAGATGGAATATGCCTGGAGGGTCCCCAAAAACACCATAAGTCTGCTGATACGTGAAGTCTGTGAGGCCATCGTCGACGAGTATGCTCATGAGATGCTCTTGCCGCCAGACACTGAGGCCCAGTGGCGCCAGTTATCTGATGATTGGTACCAGAGATGGAATTTTCCACATGTTATTGGGGCTATAGATGGGAAGCATATTGCGTGTAAAGCTCTGGCCAACAATGGGTCCGACTACTTCAACTATAAAGGCTTCTTCAGTGTTATCCTCCTAGCAATCGTGTCTTCTGACTACAAGTTCCTGTGGATAGACGTAAGCGGCAAGGGGTCCTCCTCTGATGCCCACATCTACAATGAAAGTGAGTTCAAGGAGGGTCTGCAGAACAATGACATCACGGGCTTCCCAGAGCCAGATCCTCTGCCAGGTGACACACAGGATGTACCCTACTTCCTGGTAGGTGACGAAGCGTTCGGACTCCGGACCTACATGATGAAGCCCTACGCTAACAGGGACATGACCAGGGAGCAGAGGATATTTAACTATCGACAGTTGCGGGTAAGATGGGTAGTTGAAAAATCGTTCGGGATCCTTGCCAACAGATTTCAAGTTATTCTGACTACCATGATGCATGAAGCTGACACTGTCAGGCTGGTGGTCAAGGCGTGCATACTCCTTCACAACCTGATGAGAACACGTTACCCGGTGATGCAGAACAGCCTGGTGGACTGGGAGCGTCCAGATGGAGCCCTGGTGCTTGGTGCTTGGCATGAAGGCAGGAACCTTGAAGACACGAGGCCTGATAGAGTACCAGGACCTAACAGAGATGCCAGGCTAGCCAAGGCCCAGAGGAACCTCATCATGCAGTGGTGCAACTCCCCCGCTGGAAGGGTGCCGTGGCAGGATGACATGCTCCTCCCCTATTAGCTATGTTTATTGATCATGTTAGTTAGGGAAGCTGGAGCACTGATATGTAAATGTTGATGTGATAATGATGTTTGATATATGCACTGATGACATTACATATTGTATTTATGTAATAAATTGAAATGTAATATGTGTTTGCCAGTTTTTACTTTACTAGATTGAAACTAAATCAAAACTCCAGACTATAGAAGTAATTAATTGTGAATTGGAATAAATAAACTTTTCATATATTACATTAAAATAAAAAAAGAAATAAAAATAGCAAATATAAAAATATAAAGTACATATGAAATGAAAGGAAAATATAAATTAGATTAAGACAATTATCTTCTATTAAATGTTACAAGATAACTGTCTTAATCCAATTTTTATTTTAATTTCATATGTACTTTGTCATTTATTATTTTGTTTGCTATTGCTTTATTCTTATTTTTTCATTATTTAATTTTAAGTTCAAATTGCATTTATTTGTATCTATTTATCAACCAGAGAAAACACCAACACATTTCACAATTTATACCAATTTTATTGGCATATCTTCAGCCAAAAAAAATAATATGTTTACAGCAAGGCATGCATAGCCAATCTTCTCAACCTAACCAACAAACATTAGCATACATATGCACAAATGGCTAATACTGGTCCTTGGCAGCCTAACAATCAACTAACTAGCTAATCCTCAGATGAAGTGGAGTCCTGAGTCTACTGTTCCTGGTCCACAGCTGCGGACTCGATGTCCTCGAGGACGTGAGTCCACTGAGGGAGGTGGACGCGAGACCGTGGACGTGGCAGCGGCAGAGGCAGTAAGGACCCGGGCCAGAGTGACGAGGGGATCTCCGGTGTCACTGGGGATGGAATCTGAAAGGTTTAAAACATTTATTTAGTTATATGTTATATGGCATTGACATTTTGTTATTTAGTTATATGGCATTGACATTTTGCATGTAAAAGCATTTCATACATTGAAATGTCAAATGAAATTGACAAATGCAATGAAATTCCAAACACAGTTGAAATCAATGTAATTAAATGTACTGACCTTTGTAGAAGCCACAGTGCTGCCGGACTCAGGTCTCCCTCTCTGTGAGCATCTTGGTCGCCTGGCCACTGGTCTTCTTGGAGAGCTTCACATACCAGTCCTTTACTCCTTTCCACCACTGCTCTAGGTGCTCCACAATGATCCCCAGCTCTTGGGCCTTCATCTCCCAAGCAGCCCTCTTCTGCTTGTAGCCCTTCTTGCTGCGCATCCAGAGGTAGGAGTTGCCCTTCAGCCACTCGAGAACGTCCTCCTCTATAGCAGCGTCAAGGCTCCAGTCTTTCTTTGGGGCCTTGCGGGCAGCCTTGTTACCCTTGCCATGTCCACGACCACGGCCCTTGCCTACGAGCACTGGCTCTTCCTTCTCGTCCTGAGCAGCTTGGGGGGGGGGAGGAGTAGGAGGCCTCACTGCTTCCACAAGGAGTGTTTCTCCCTCCTCAAGGGCTGAGAGGCTGACTTCTCCAAACTCCATGGGTGCCTCAGGGGCAGCAGCAGGGGTGGCAGGAGGGGTGGCGGCAGCAGTGGTGGTGGCAAGAGGGGTGGCGGCAGCAGTGGTGGTGGCAGGAGGGGTGGCAGCAGGGGTGGCGGCAGGGGTAGCACCTGTACATGAAAAATAAATTTATTTAGTGACAATTTATTTAGTGACATGCTTCTAATTTTCATTTCTAAATTGAAATTCAAAATTGAAATTTGAAAGTAACAAAATTTGCAAATGAAAAAACAGTGAAATGAATAAAATTAAATGTACTGACCATCAGCAGCAGCCTCAGCTTCTCCAGGAGCAACTGGACCAGCATCAGCCTGAGGGTCAGGGTCTGGACTGGCAGCACCAGCAGGAGGAGCATGGATCTGGACCTGGACTGTCACCTGGGCCTGTGAGTCTTGACGAGCCTCATCTTCAGCTGGGGGCTTGGTCTTGGCCTTGGCTTTGGCCTTGGTCTTCGTCGGCCTCTTCTTGGCAGGGGAACCATTCTTCCTGGGCATGATTAAACAGAAAAGAGCGAACGAACTTGCGTCGAGGTGTGGACTGTAGAATATCTGGATCAGCAACTGTGAAGACCAGTCGTGCGCGACCGCTTTTATGCGTAGCAAGCTGCGCTTCCGACATGGCCGAGCCGTGGTTACCCGTGAATGGGCAGTGCTATGGCAGTGGAGTGCCCGTTTTACGTCCGCGCTCAACACGTGATCAGCAGTTCTACAGACGCGATGAGGCCTCGGTTAGCCGTGGTAACTTGCCACTTTTTTTCCCGCGTTTAAACACGTGCGAACCTATTTTTAACCTTACACGTGGCTGGACGTGGTTAGCTGTGCTTAGGCTGTGCTTAGGCAGTGCTTTAGCAGTGTAACAGCCGCCGACTGCCAGACACGTACAAAGCACGGCAAAGCCAAAATTTACCAAAAATTACCACTTACGACCACGTCCACCAGACTTTCATAACTTTTTGTCCGTGATTTAGACGTGGAGTGCTGTGTGACCGGGCCTTAACGAAGTTAATCCATAAATTTCACCAACAAAATATGTAAGCTTTTTTCCTAACAGTAGACTATACAACAGAGCTTTGCAGCAAATAATTCTTCCATATCAGACAGCAGATATGAGATACCACAAAGTTTTTATCAAAACAAGTTGTTGCAGGGGTTCATGTTTACAAAGTTGTACCATGTAAATGTAAATGCTCCTCCACACGAATTGCAAACAAATTAATTTCGGGCTGCTGTTAATAGATAGAGATCCTCTTTTATTTAAAGTAGGCCTTGTCAAACGCTGATAACAATATTTTTAAAAGTTGATGAAGATTGATTCTGAGGTAGAATATATATAGGAGAGCAAGTACCACAGCTGTTTTCTCATAGTATTGTCTGTTAGCCCATAAATGAATGTATAACTGGACTTTAGGAGGTGAAGATTATGGTATTATATTATCATCGTGGTCAGTGTTACATCAGAGTTTCTATGAATGAAGAGGCTAAAACATATTTGCCATACAATATGTCATCCTTTATTACATACATTAATATTCCCATCGTTACATCATGTTACAGGTGTTTGTGTGGCTACTGTCAACCAATGGCAGAGGTGGAAGAATCTGAGTTCCGTTACCAGCCTGCGCTGTTACAACAATACGAGATAACTTCCCAGCACCAGACTATCAAGGATTCCTCTACCCTCCACTCACCTAGGACTTATCTTGATACATGCAGAACCTACTCTGGTGTGCCTCAATGGCTTGTCATGGATCTGGTCTCATCGCATCTGCACACATTGGAGGTGGTGCTTCTGTCTTGGGCAGGGTTGGCTCATAGCAAACCAGCAAGAACTCAGCCATCAGGCACTCGACATACTTTGAAACATAACAGGAATCAAGTCACAGCTTGCACACCAGACTGTTGCTTATAACCTTATACCTCCATGGTAATTGAATTTGTTGTTGTTTACATTTTATGTATCAGTAAAAATATTCACCAAATGTTGCCTTTGTTGCTACTTCAGTGACACTATGGCCCTGCTTAAACTTGGGGTATCTTAGCTTGAAGACTGGATCCCCAGCTTCTGTTGTCACCTGCTCTCTGATATCGGTGATACAATGAACCAATTATACGTGACCTACATATATTTGGCATATCAGTACATGTAAACAAATTTAATGACAAATGTAAAAACAAACACCGCCATGCAGGAGCACTGTAAAAAGCAACATATTATATCATAAGAATGATACTTGCCTGGCAACCATACCGTCAACTTAACAAGATAATGGACTATTTATTCAATACTAATACAACAAGAAAGTCATCAAATTTCACCCTGTGCTTCTCTCTCTTGATAAAGGCAGGTCTGCTTTTCTTGGGCTGGGGTGGGAGGGGTTCACTTGCCTCACCATCCTTTCTTGATTGCTTGACAGCAGAGGCCTTCGCAAAAAGAGTAGGCACAGCAGCTTCCTTCATAACCCGCTTACATCATGGTATCCAACCAAGCTTTTATCTGAGTTTCGGTGCCTCCTCAAAACATTCCTCGGTGAAATGAACCGAGCACACAAACGAGTACTTACCTGGGCCTGGCGATTTGTCTCGCGATCGTAGTACCTGGCCAATCCATTGTTTTTTTAAATCGTCCTTACGAGGAAACAAGCTCACGCCGTCCCGACTGGTACGCGAGCAGCCCCTAACACAACAACCATTAACAATCGCGTTCAGGCTGTCACAAGATGGCTAAAAACGATCCCAAATCCCGAAAACGAGAGACAACGGGAAACTCCGTGCATCTCTGAGAACGGCCTCCGTTACCTGACGTCACACGCATGGTTGACCTAGATAATGGCTGCCGCAACGTTTCTGGTGTGATATCACCGATGAATATTCGGGGTGTGGCACAAGTGAGCGCTTGGAGGTAGGTCATGTGTGGCCGGAGAGGACACGGTCTAATATAGCACTGGAGTGGGAGCGAGTCAACCAATCACTTCGTGTTATATGGCGGGCCCATGACAATTTTTGTTTGCATGGGAGGATGATGCATTGGAAGGTCATCAGTCACTAGAGTAGTTCTCGTGAATGACAAATGATCCTAAACGAACATTCATGGGACGGGGTCAGGGTTATAATTTTAGTGTTCCTGTGGGGGTCAAGTTTGGTCAGAATAAACCAACTGTCCTTCTGATCCACCCAAACACATTGCAGCACATCATGCTTGGTAATATTTACCAATAACGATATTCTAGTAATAATGCACTATTCACTTACAATTATCGACAAAATGACTCCTCAAGATAAGTTTTTCCATAAAAACAACTTGTTATTGCCATGAAATATGAGTTATTACAGTCTTACTGCGCTGACGATATCGATCTTTATTAGCCACATACATGCCTCATGCTTCCGGTTAAGACTTCCCGTTGATCTACCCGTTGAAGCAAAGATAGTAGCTCTGTTCATCAGCGCTAGCGATAGATGCCAACTTGAAACCGTGACCATACAAAGGACAGAGGTCTCCATAGAGACAGGGGTGTCCATATAATGTTTATATGTCGTGCGTTTCAGATGACCCAGCCCAAAGCACACCGTGCTATTAGAGAAAGATATAGCGAGATAGAGATAGGGAGAGAGAGGATATATGGCGGCTTAAATCGAATCACTTTGCGAGTGGGATGTGTTCTGAATCACATCCATGAAAACACCCAAGCGAAAGCGATCTCATGATTCGCAGAATATTGTCGATCAAATGATATATTGATAAGGTCTTTCCAAAGTGTGAATCATCATATACATAGTAAGGGTGCCGACTTGTATGAGCTTCCACATTGGACTACACATAGCGAGTGATCTTTGATAATATAATGACAGGCAGTATTTACTCTCAGAAGCTTTAACATTCGTTCTTGTCAAATCTCCAACTGCATGCAAAATGACGTTCTACGAATGACAGCTGTATTTTGAACACATAGTTTACATTGTATTCAAGGCAAAGATTGCATTCCAAAGAGCAGATGTTTTCTGAAACGGACATTAGACACTCGATACAACTGCTTCAGTACCATACAATCGAGCCCAATTATTTTAGGTACGTGCTTCCTAGTTGTCATAAATATTACCAATACCTTTATCATGTAATCACCAACGTCTTCGCCATTATCACATTATCACCATCAATTTCATCATTAAGATGATACCTAAAATATTGCCGGACAAGATTTACAAAACACTCTCCAGCTGACAAGCTAATGGATCAATCGAGACAGTTACAGGGTATTGCATTGATCTATTTGTTTCCATGTCAGTCCATGTGTGATGATTTGTCTTACAGCAAAATTTAGATGGTCATATTAACTAACCATGCAATGTACAAACACACACACTTTCGGTTTCATAAATAATGTGACAAGGAGTGATATATAAGTGTTTAATATCGCGTTATATGATGTAAGGGCACATCGTTAGATGATTATCGTCTATGATATGCCATAATTATGTAGTGTGTAAGATGATGACTGAGATCCGCATGACAACTCTTAAGTCGTATGAGCTATATTACACAATAAGGGAATGTTCATTGTGAACAGAGCAGCATTATTTATATCCTTATGGTGGTTGTGGCCCGTTGTTGAAAAATTAAGGGACATGATATGAATGATTGTGAGCGGTTTTATGATATTGCACTAATGAGCCACACCAAATATACCCATTAACATCACATACAGTGCATCAGTTACTCGTTATTGTTCGAGCTAGCGATTGTTACTAGTTGGCTCTAATATCAAATCATGCTCATCTTTCCATTGTACTGTCAAAAAGCTTGGCTGTTATTTTGCTGGAAACACCTGGCAATTATCATGAAATACAATAGGCACAGGCGCACGGCACTCTCTATTTCTGTGGGATTCGTAAACGGCTCGCAATAGACCGTCCCCATAAAATAATTGCGTTGTGCGTTGAATGAATATTATGGAGCAACTGGTGTGACTGCACGAACATTTGTTTCTTGCTGTTTGTTAACACTGTAACTGTAATGTGTGGCATTTTAGATAAATTGTACTCCTTACTGGACATTACACTAGCACGCATTACCAATTGACAGCAACATAATAGAACATTATATATTATGGTGCTGCTGAACAAATGGAATGCTGAAGAATGTCGTATTAAACTTAACAGTTCCGTTGCGTTGCGAATCTTAATTGAACTAATGACGCATATTATCGATGCAGCCGATATCAGGCATCTATTGATACATGCTAATGCTATATCAATGCGGTAGTAGAGCAGCTTCTCAAAAGTAATCTCAGCATACTTGTTGCGTCATCACGCCGCTTGTTGGAACCGAAAACTGACTCGTACAAAAATTAGTTAAATGACAACGCCATTGAATTCGCATCATATGTAAACCTTCATTTAAGTCTAGGTTACGGTGCGGAAATTTGACTATTCCCTGCAGATGATTTTTCCAGGGATGTTTGATAATGGTGGTTCGGCCTCCTATTCTCAAAGGATGTGGATGATGTGTGATCAAATGGTGTAGGCGCATCTGATCTAAAATGTATGCCGATAGATATGTATGATGTAAAGCATTCGTGAGACAGCCGGACACGTAGTCAGAGAAACTCAGTGATTTTAAACTCGTTACTTTATTCATTACAACATAATCCCGAGAAGCATGTTATTTTCCAGGCAATATTGCTTAAGGCGACCAAATAGTTATTTTATCATAATACATATTGATCTTGGAAACAGTAAGGTGATGAATTGCTCCAACATGGACGGAAAATTGCGTAGATTATTGGAATACTAAATTTCAAATGCACATGTGTTTTCGATTTTAACGCATACTTAAAGGACAAAATGACGTACTCCTTAACAGTGCAAATAAAGGTGAACATTAAAATCATCTGGCAGTGATAGAACACACAACACTGATATTTGTTCTTAAAAGCTCCGCTCCCATGTTCGATTATTCCGCAGCAACATTACCCAGATATCACTATCAATTGGTACGACAGAATAGAATATGTCTCAATCTTGGTCTTTATAACAATATCATAAAAGGGAAACTATGTCAAAAATGAAAATATTAGGCGATTAGGAGTGCCCTACGATGGCCATTTGTATGGCAGGGATTTCAGCTTCCGGTCTGACTCTATTTGCCACGTGACAGAAACGGAACCATCGCTTCAATACACATACATATGCTCTGCGATAATCAGAATTCATCCAGCAGTAGACAAGTGGATTTAGCCAAGCATTTGTGAACATAACATGGTTCGCCCATGGCAATGCTTGATATGTCACCCAGGAGGGCATGGTCGGGTCCGCTGGATTAAACATTATGTTGATGATGAGATACGGAGTCCAAGATATCACCTGGAGAGATATAGTTGCCAAACTCATTCGAGTGAACCGGCGGCTATGTAGCGAACGATTTACAGTTACAGGTGTTTTCCCAATAGCTATACGTGCCTGCCTGTGATAGAACAATAACGTCAAACTACATAGAATTGTGTTCCCAACAAAACCAACGAGAACGTGCACGTTGATAAAGTATTGTTGAACCCATGTTGGCAGTAACCCGGGTGGGGTTTTTGCAGTGGCAACTTGGAAACTAGAGGAAAGCCAAACTTGCGAACAATATATAACAGAAAATGTTAAACAGAAATATAGCCAAACTACTATAACAGATATCTTGACCCGAAGTTTTGTCATCCACACTTTGTACTTGAAAGGCAGTAGTATTGCAATAAGCCTGTCGGCAGCAATAATCAGTGATGTGTAAAACGATGTCGAAATTGCCACCGAGTAGAGGATACCTTGCAGAGCACCAGTCCATCGACGTATGTCCAGCGATTGAGATGTTATTTCAAAACCACAGTTGACTTTTGCCAATTGATAAACACCCGACATGAAAATCGTTGGTGCTATGAGCAGGTTCGACAGGGTCAGTCCTGTGATATAGATGCGACCCTTTATTCCAGTAGGAACGTTCTTCTGTGACACTGCCTTTATTGTTACTGTGTTACTGATAACTACCAATAGAAAAATTATCCATCGGATTCTGTCCACGGCAGTGTTGTTGCTACATGGAAGGCTCGTGAACAGGCTACTGTTAACGTCCGTGCTGGACGTAGATTCTATGTTCACCATTGCTCTCAAAGCTTGGTCATATAAAGCTTTGTTGCAGAATATTGTACTCGGTTGCGGCAGACGACTACTGCGCACTTCCTGAAGGCAGCTTGCTTTGTATGCTGTTGTAGAGGCATTAGGTGTTAGCAAGGTAAAATGGGTGTGGCTTATTATTCCAATGCTAGTGGATTTTCTAAACAGCGCCCAATCTGACTAGCGCAATATTTCGCCAACCGGGATATTTGCACGCTGCCGCCGATTTGAGGTTGGTTGCAGCAGGCGGCAGCCTAGCGTTTTCATGAATAAATGATACAATTTATAAGGTACAGCCAATCGTTGGTCAGCGCGCTATAGTAAATGCTTGATCACACCATTCGCACATTGTTAGCACCATTTGCTTGTAGTCACTAGCAATTGCAACAATATACATTGGTAAAACACATTTATTACACTTAGTCGGACAAAACTGTTATCTGGGTGTAAGAGACTGAGCAGTGACGAATAAAACCAACAGCTTTTTGTATTGATAAAAACCTCATTCATGCCTTGCGACGCAGATTAACTGTACTTCACCGTTAAGCTTGTGAACATCGTCGCCCTGTCGGTACTGATAACCAAGTATTCTACTCAGCCTAACATGTCAGCTATGACGGTGTCTTGTTTGGGTGTCAACTCTCAACGTAAACCACGAACTAAGGTCAATATATTAGCATCGTATATGCTGTCGAGTATCAATCCTTCTCAGTGATTGAATAAAATTTCAAAGTTATGGAACATCCAAGTTAAGTTAAGAAGGGGGTCTATGTTAAACTGGGGGATAAGCGTGTCCAGGGCTTCAGCAAACATCTACATCATTTGGTCACTTTTCAGTGTTTATTCGGGCCAATGGAGTTTATATTCGGGCCACTGCTTACTCGTCGGGGCTAGTGATATTTTTTAATGAGCCCTGGGCACCTACCACTGAAGGTTTACATATTACCCACATATTCATAGGTCATTTTGTCTGACCATGGTCATTGTAATTTTGTCATGATGGCCACTAAAAAGATAGATAAACCAAGAATGTACATTAAATACCACTGCGTAATCATGTGTTATTTTAATTCTTAAAGGTAAATTAAGATCTATTTAGCAATAATTTTGTGATTGTTTTGTTTTTTGACATTCGGGAATATTGCAGGACATGAAATAGTTTTTACAATCTAGATTTACAATTTCAATTACAACATAGAATAGAATTGGTTTCAAATGCTTCTTCTAGGTCTTCCCCGAATTGTAACGGATCAATAGACCTGCTTATACCGCCCGAACAGCCACTGGAGTTATTTATTTAGTGTACGTAATCTTTAACTTGCTGTCATATAACTGTATTTGCTATTTCAGTGCACGATCAAACTTCCATTACGAGGGTTTGTAAATCTGTTATAGCTGCGTAATGTTGCATATACCATTATAAAATCACCTACTGTATCATTTGAGTTGAGCTCACGGTATGCAATGTTTTACAATATCAAAGTATTTGGCTATACCTTGATTGAATATGTTTTACTTACGCCATTGCATTACTTGTCATAGTTACTGGCGAAAGTTAAATGTAATAGTCTTTCTGTTGGCTCTAGGATTTGTGTGCATTTTACCCAGCTGGTGGTGTTTTCGTTGCTTGATGAAATACGATAATGGCAACATATCTGGTTTCATGACTGCACACCCCAATTATGGTTTACAGATGTGAAATCAACCAATCATGCGTGCATTGCAAATTCTGCATTATGAGTACCTCTCCCATATGGTATAATCTCCTTATTCAATCTTCCTTATTCGCAGCATCGATGGGTATACAATGCGGGCTACTATTCAACTATCTACAAAATGCCAACTTTTCACATAAGTTGTGTTTCTTGGCTTAGATGTGAAGCTGTTAATGAACTTTACAGTTGAACAGTGCATCATCACAGCTTACAACGTTTGTGATATATTCCCCGTCTGTTCCTGTTTAGATCAAGAAACAAACCAGGAAAATTGCATGATTATTATCTCACGTCTGTTATTCGAACAATGCTTGACATATTCATATGACAATGCCAGTACATGATAGTTGAAATTGCATTTTTATGCCTCCAGCTCAAAAGATTCCCTTCTTGACACGTATGAGCAACCATTGCCTGAGGTTTGTCAAGATTCCGGCGTGTTGGTTGAGGTCTATATGTGGTTGATCGCAATTATGATTGATTTCTGACATAGCCGATATCTGACATCAGTTTGGCTAATTCCCTGCTGAATGTCATTCAAGCAATAAAAATCACATTTCAGCAAGGGGAGCATTCAAGCTTGTTTGTTGTTCTCCTGAGGCTATTGTAAATCTGTTCAAGTCACTCTTATTCCAAAACTGCTGTCTAGAACGTAATGCAATTTGTGCCATTGAGCTTACATATCTTAAGCCCATGTGCTTCCTTACGTGAATTCATGTGAAACCGGGTAGTTCATTTGAATTACAATGCTTATCCGCATTGAGCAGTTGCACCATTCTTATTTCTCATTTCCGAGTGTGAGTAATGCAGAAGACAGTAGCTGTTCCCTCATAGATCACCTCCTGACAGAGAATGATATGCGGTTCAGCTCACTGCACCAGAAGGCCCTGCAGGGTCTCAGCCTCATTCCATCCACATTGGTAACTCTGACACAAGCATAGGACAGGAGGAGGTTACAAGAGCTGGTTGACCTCTACCGTGAAGACATCCCATCCACTGGAAGCATCATTAGTGAGGCTCACAGCTGGCAGGTAAGATGGCAAAAGAAGGCAAAATAACTGGGCCCAACCAAACTTCCAACAACACTGAGCACCATCCTCTCCTAGATCCAGGACCCATGCTCCACAACAACGGGACCCAGTTCATTATCCCGTGTACCCTGCCAGTAACTTTATGCTCTGGTGAAATGAAATCTTTCTCAGGACTTCTGAGAGAATCAAAACACCCTGCACGTCAACGATGGAGAATGAGAGATTGTTAGGCCTTACACTATTACACATGCACCGCGAAATACATGTGGAAATAAATAAAGCAATAGACACATTCGCCCAAAGCAACCATTGGAGGATGAAAGTTACGAATGTATAATTGGATGATTTTGATGAGAATTGGAAGTTGATTCGCATAAACATCATTTTGTGACAACTGTAAGACAATAAGATCATGTTTTAAAACGTCGTTTAGGTTATGTTTTTGCAAGAATTAAACAAATGTTTAATATTAATCAGTATATTATAAACATTAGTAGGTAAAATGAGAAAAATTGAACGCACTTATTTTAGATGACTCTGATTGCTACCCCCCCCCCACCCCTCCTCCTCTGCCAACACAACTAGCTACGCTTTGTGTCTTTGCCTTAATGCTAAAGCGCTCTATAGTTATGCTGTGGTGGCTCGAACCCAGCCAGAGTTAAACAATTTGTAAATCCCCCCCCCCCCCAACAACCCAATTCCAGGGCAAGCCCCTGACATTTGCCGCAACTCCAACTTCCCTGCTACCCCACATAGACCGCCACCCCTTATCAACCATCTCCCGCATCGACTTCCACCTCACAACGACCACCACCCCACATCAACAACCATCCCATATCGACCACCATCCCACATCGACCACAACACCAAAACGACCACTACCTTACATCGACCACCACCTAACATCGACCACCATCCCACATTAACCACCACCCAACATCGACCATCACCCCACATCGACCACCACCCCACATCCACCCGCATCATCAGATCGACCATCACCCCGCGTCGACCACCACCTAACATCGACCACCACCTAACATCGACCACCACCCCACACCGACCACCACCCCGCATCAACCACCACCCTGCATCGACCACCACCTAACATAGACCACCACCTAACATCGACCACCACCTAACATATACCACCACCTAACATCGACCACCACCCTCGATTTCTATCGTGGCATCCTTTGATACGGCATGTTGACCTTTGTGGCTATTTAGCCTAAGTCATTTATTTCCCAGATTACAGGGAAAACATAGGAACCTGGTTAATACAGTCGCATCACTGACATGGGCAACTTAACGATTGCAATAGTTGCTTTTCGATTCGTCCATACTTATTGTCTGCTTCCCCATGTTACCAACAATAGGCAGCTTAACGAGTTTCACAAATATATCAGACACAGAATCACAGTATTATCAGAAGCATAATATAACTGCAGTACGCACACATATAATCAGGATTCAACACACATACATAAGTTGAAGACGTTTATTAGTTTGTAAAAGGGTTCAATGATCCTTGCACGTTAAACAGCTTTGCTCAGTTTTTTTAGAAAGGTCAATTTAACAAATAAGTCATTGATAAAGTGCATAAATGCACCAATTAATGTATATTCGAGCAGAAGACATTCATCATTATACCTGCTTCACTGTCATACTGAATCAAGAACACCAAGCTCACCGATGTTTAGATGTAAAACCATGTTATTAGTATGTTGAAAATCATCTGACAAGATGTTTGCAATAATGATCGAAGAATCAGCAAGAACATACCTTGGTTAAGGGTTTATGTGACTAAACACATTCATACGCTCAAATCAGGGTATAAACTGGTCGTTTCAGCCAAATCACTTCCATCGAACTAGCATCCTGTCCGATGGAAAATTATTGATTGGCAGGTAGAAAGCTGTCCAAGCTCGGAGCGTCTGAACGATAGCCAGTATAAACCAGGAAAGTGTCAAGAAAAGACTTATATACTGCGTTATATGTGACTTTGAAGGCAATGAGTTAGTGGCCAGCATGCTTGATAATTCTGGTGTTTTCTTTGTAACCTTATCTATGAATGCTGAGATGACTAAGATATCTAATACGACAATTTATTAAAAAACAACTATTCAACTTAGGATGACTCCTCACTATTTATCATGGCGTATTCCTCTTTCACAATATGTGTAGTTTAATAACTAAGATTAACGCATATAAGTTGACACGCAGTAACTTCCTGCAAGTATCCATTGTGAACCAAGCTGTGTAGGAGGGTTACAAATGTTCCGTTTTCCAGCAGATCCCGTTTATTCAACATAGATATATTAAATAACATAACATAAATGACCTTTGTTTCCAGGAAATAATCCTGCTAAAAGGCGCTTAAGCAGGCAGTTAATTGTCATAGCACTGATTAAAAAGAATTGTCTTGAGTTTTGGTTAGAATACATCAAGCGTATTCGACCGACGAATATCGATGGGAAGGGCGTTTGTTGGTGCGGCATTATTGAACACTCTGGCAACGTATGACGACATATTTGGGGATTTTGGGAAGACGATACTTGTCCATCGTTCGAAGTTACCTTGCAGGTTGGTATTGAGCAGTTAGTTCCTGCAGGTAGCTTGACGCGATTCAAATAACAGCCTTAAAGGTGAGCAGAAGAATTTTGTATACAATACGTTTTGCCACAGGAAGTCAATGAAGTGTACGCATGATGTGTTGAATGTTATCTCCCTGCTTTCCTTTTGCAACAAGGCGGGCGGCCGTATTTTGGGCATGTGGTAGTTTCGCGATAAGGTACGAATGGGCTCCATCTAGCAGCGTATTGCAGTAATCAAGCCGAGATGATATGAATGCGTGTACTAGAATTTCGGTTGTGGATTGGTTCAGGTACTTCCTTAAGCTGCCTAATCTTCTGATCTGATGAAAGTGAGATTGAGATTATGTGGTTTTCCAGTAACCTATGAATCCATCAGAACACCGAGGGTTTCTGGTTGTATCTGATGTAGGTACACTCATATCGCCAATAATAACTGGGCCAAACGACGGCTGGCATTTGTACTGAGATGTGAAAAATAGAATTACAGTTTTTTTTCCTCATTAAGTTTAAGAAAACTGTTTGCCTACCATGATTTTATCTGCTGGATGCATTCTTCTAATTTGGTTTGTGCATCATTCGCATATTTTTGCGTCGGAGCAAATGTTAAATTAATCTAGGTGTTATCCGCATTTTGGTGGTATTGCAGACCTTGTTCCTTTAAAAGATTCCCTAGTGGTGAAATGTAGGCAGTAATTAATAATGGCCCTAGGACTGATCCCTGTGGCACACCTCATGTTAGTTGGTGTGTTTCAGAATACCAGCCTTCAAGACAGACTCGTTGTAAGCGGTTTGATAAGTATGACTTGAGCCATACGAGGCATTTTCCATTTAGGCCAAACTGTCGGACAAGCGACGTAACAGGATTTCATGATCGACAGTGTCGAAAGCGGCGCTGAGGTCAAGAAGCACGAGAACAACAGCATGGTGCTGGTCAGCAGCACAAGCAATGTCATTGTATACTCGGAGAAGAGTCTCAGTACTTTGGGTAGGTTTGTAGGTTGTAAATATCCATCTTCACACTCTATCTACTTCCATCCCCCTCTCTCCTGTTTATCTCTATATCTTGCTCGTTTTATCTCCCCGTTTCCTTATCTTCATCTGCGGTCCCTCACCTCGCTTTACCTATCTTTCGTCCTTCTCTCATTTTTTCCCGTCTGCCTTTGTGCAATCCAATCTTACTACCAGTCTCCATCTCCTTCTTTTAACCTTTGCACGTTCCCTTTCTCTTCCTCCACTTAACTCTCTAGCTCCTGTATAACACTTTCCTTTCCGCTAAAGCCTTGTCAAATAATCTTCCCATCTCCAACCTCGGTCTGTCGAATTCCTTCTCCCTCTCGTTACATTTCTAGGAGATAGAGTGAAAGTGCAGGGGATGAGTTAGAAAATATGAGAGTTATTAGGGATTAGGAGAGGGGATGAGAAAAGTATGGGGAGAGAGGGTGAGCAAAAGTAAGGAGAGATTAAGTATACACGAGAGATACCGAGAAAATTAGAATAGAGTGTGAATGAGGATGAGAGGGAAGTATGGATTGGAAGAAAGAGCGTACGCACGCACACGTGGGAGAGAGGGAGAGAGAGAGAGAGAGAGAGAGAGAGAGAGAGAGAGAGAGAGAGAGAGAGAGAGAGAGAGAGAAAGAGAGAGAGAGAGAGAGCGAGAAATAGAGAGAGAGAGAGAGAGGGGGGAAGAGAGAGAGGGGGAGAGAGAGAGGATATAATGTGGAAGAGGAGCGTGAGACAAAATGGAGGCTAATTTGTATTAAATTTTGTGTAATTTTCTAACGCACTGTAAGCAATGTACAAGTTAAAATTCTCTTGCTTATGGCACTTCATTAGTATTGGCGTGGGAGCTACAAATTATGGGGAGGAAGACAAATGAAACTAGAGAGAGTCCAGGGAGCGAGAGCGAAGATCGGAAGGAGAGAAAGAGAGAGGTGAAATTGTTGAGGAGAGAGGGAAATGTAACATTATCACCAGTAAATGTACGTTGTAAAACGCACGAGGGATGATTCTCTCACGCCTGACACATAAGCATTCACGGTCGCCTTTACAATTCATGAAGTGTGGGATTCCAAACGAATGGTTTCGGTACTCATCATGACATCATTCATTACAGGACGGCATAAGTATATGACCAAACGTATTATGGGGCAACATGGTGTGAGCTTGTAAAATGGCATTAATGAAAATGTCAATGTATCTATTCGAAAATTAGTTGAGCTACTAAAATGATTTAGATTAAAGAAACAAATACGCTACCTACAGGTATTCCCATATTACATGTATCGTGGACCCAAAAAGGCTTTATAAATGTTCTGCCACGCTGAGATATATTTACCTGTGTTTGTATCAGATACGCAATATTCACTTCACTTGTGGACTTTTTCACTGTATTTTTATTTGATAAAGCATTAATTTAGTCGGTCTCTATTCTTATAGAAAAATCATTATGGTACAGAAAATACTAGTGTTTTTTTACAGTAGACATGACATTGCTGTAAACATGACTGTTCTGACTTTGTATGTGAGTGAGTGAGTGAGTGAGTGAGTGAGTGAGTGAGTGAGTGAGTGAGTGAGTGAGTGAGTGAGTGAGTGAGTGAGTGAGTGAGTGAGTGAGTGAGTGAGTGAGTGAGTGAGTGAGTGAGTGAGTGAGTGAGTGAGTGAGTGAGTGAGTGAGTGAGTGAGTGAGTGAGTGAGTGAGTGAGTGAGTGAGTGAGTGAGTGAGTGAGTGAGTGAGTGAGTGAGTGAGTGAGTGAGTGAGAGTGTGCGTATAGGGTTTAACGGCACACAATCACGTATGTGTTATATTGTGCCTAGAAAGGTTAATGGATAAGTATGACTTGATAAAGCAGCCGCCTTCTAGGATAAATGGAAAATGGGGGACATACAAGTGGATGATGATGAAGAAGAAGATAAAATTGCATATAGTATCCTAGGCCAAGTAGACCAGGCCATTCCAGCCTCTCGTCTAGGCGAATTCCGAGTAGTGTGTTGAAGATATGGCCCTCATAAGCACCTTTTCGCTCAACCACCTCGATCTCATTGACCAGTGACAGAGTCGCAACCAACGGTCAGCAGGTTGCCCCCAATTAGTAGGCCCATTCTACCCTCGCACCCACCGGGGGGGGGGGAGGTTGACTTTGTAACTTCGATACAATTATGTTGACCAAATTAACAAAGACATCGCGCTTTTTGAGAAAACTTCGAACGGTCACATACGTTGACCCCTTTAAACTTGACATGAGCCTTCTATACGATCGTTGAGTCAATACTAAAAACATACTGGGTTTGGTTTTTATTCCATGCCTTATTGTGGTCCAGTATACGTCGAGGATATTGCATGACATTGTGTGGAACTGATCATGACGCAAGAAATATATATATATATATATATATATATTATATATAGATAGATATAGATAGAGATATAGATATATAGAGAGAGAGATAGATATAGAGAGAGAGAGATAGAGAGAGATAGAGAGAGAGATATAGATAGAGAGAGATCTATCTCTAGAGAGGATATAGAGATTTATATATGTATATATAGATACAGAGATCTATATATTATATGTATATAGATGGATTATAATAGGGAGATATATATATATAGAGACAGATAGATAGTATATATATATAATATCTACATATATATCTCTCTATATATATATATAGATATAGATATATATATATATATATATGATATCTCTTATATATATATATCTATATATATATCTCTCTTTCTCTATACATATATCTCTATTCTATATATCTATATATATCTCCTATCTATTTCTCTATATATATGTAAATATATATATATATATATATATATATATATTTATTTATACTATATATGTGTGTGTGTGTGTGTGTGTGTGTGTGTGTGTGTGTGTGTGTGGGTGTACATCGTTTTGCCCCTCCGCATAAAAAAGACACTGATCGCGTTAGGCAAGCCGCCTGCTACTATTGTCAATTCCGTGAAGCATAAAGTAACATTTAGTGCATGATTAATTCATACAGTCTCATCTCGCAGCCGTTTATGTGTGCTCGTGTTAAGGTTGTAATGGATGGTTCGACCATCCTAATGGGAAACGTAACATTATCACCATATAATGAATTGTGTATAAAGGGATGATTCTTTTGTGCCTGACATAATAGCATTCACGTTCGCCTCTTACAATTATTGTAGTGTGAGATTCCAAATGAATGGTTTCAGTCAGGCCCTTAGCCAGGGGGTGTTCGAGAGGTTCGAACGAACCGCCCACTTTGCCCAGAAAGGTCCGCCTTACTCTAGCGCATGTGTGTATATATAGATATTTCGTGTGTCGATGATGCCTTTGATTATGGTATTTTAGCCGCATCAGTATGAGCCAGGAGAAAGGTCCACAATTGAAGGGAAAAGAACCCGCCCCCCACCAAATATCCTGGCTACGGGCCTGTCAGTACTCATCATGACATATATACATGCATACATTCCTACTTTTATACATACAGACAAACATACATATATATATATATATACACACACACAAATATATATATATAAATATATATATAGAATATGTGTAAATATATATATATATATTTACATATATACATATATACATTAATATATATATATGTATATATATATACGTGTATATATATATAAATATATACTATATATATATATATATATATATATATATATATATATATATATATATATATATATATATATATATATATATATATATATATATATAATATCACTATTTTTGTTCCATCAATGAATGTAAGGGCGGCAATTGGCAGATGTTGTGGTGTAGGGGGGGAGGTGCGCTAATTCTCGATTTTCTGCATTAACCTTACATATTATTAAGAAATAAAAGGCTAAAACATATCGTATGTATGTTAATTGAATAAATGTATTTTGACCAAAGTTCCCCTGACAATGCGACAGTTCAGTGAATCCAACGACCCCACGACACATCATACCTAACCGCGACCTCAATATATCTAGCCAACGACACACATGACTCCGCCTGAAAAGTTGAGTCAATCCAAGCGTCTCATAAAACGAGTTAGAGCGCACCTGTACGGACATGATATCAGCGCTGAGTTGCGCAGGAAACCCATTTGAACCAGGAAAACTTACTCTTTTGACTCACATTCTCCTCAGTTGGAATTCTCGTTCAGAAAAACGATCCTAGCGAGTCGTAAACAACATCACCTGATACATAAAGAAGATACTCTGATAGAGCAGAAGCAAAGTGAACATTTCTTCACTCGACCAAGGTATGTGAACATTTGTAAAAGCTCGTTTTGGTTTGCTACCGCTGCCATATATCGACAGTCATTCCACACCGACCACTACCTGACGACGACCCCGCATCGACCAACCACCCGTATCGATCACCACCCCACATTTGCCGCCACCCCACATTCCCTGCAACATAACATAGACCATCATCCCTTATCAACCAGCACCCATATCGTCCACTGTCAAACATCAACCTCTATCCCATATCCGCCACCACCGCACTTCTATCACAACCCCACATGAACCATCCAACATCGTCTACTTACCCCATTCGACCACCACCCCATCCCATATCGACATCCACCCCACATTGAGACCAACCCTACACCGAACATCGTCCAGCATCTACATCCACCCCATTTCGGCCACTGCCCTTATCGACCACCAACCCCCATCGACCATGACCCCACAATGATTACCTTCCAACATCAACCACCACCCCACACCGAACGCCACCCCACTATGACCACTACCATGCATCGACCAATACCACACATGTAATATCAACCGCCATCCAAACATCTACCACCACTCAAATCGACAACTGCCCCGCATCGACAACAATTCTACAACGACCACCACTCCACATCGACCACCTTCCCATATATATGACCACTCAAATCGACAACAGCCGCACATCGATCACCTTTCCTCATCGACCACCATCCGATATCGACCTCCATTGCACCACGACCATCGACCCACATCAACCACCTTCACACATCGACCACGACCGTCATCGACCATCAAACCACATCGACTTCCACTCTACATCGACCGCCACCCCGCATAGACCACCATTGCGCTACTAACATCAACCCACATCGAATACCATTTCACCATGCTCATTAGCCCACATCCGCCAATTTCCCCATCGACCTTCACCCCACATCGACCATCACTCTCACCGACCACCGCCCTACATCAACCGCGACCCATAATTCACCGCCAAATGTTACATTTTCAGACTTTCAGTCGCTACGCGGCGCTGTGGTCTCAGAAAAAAGATCCTTACTTCGGCTGTCGCCATTTATGTTGTCGGACATTATCCTTCTTGCTTGTCGGTCTAATGTGTGCACAATTATGCCCACAACTTGAATGAGTGAAGATTTAATGAAATCTACATTATGTAACTGAAGCGGAAGAATACACATCGTTAGCGAGGTAAATTCAGAGCGCGTTATGATTTACAACTAACATTCGTGTAGTTCATGGTTTTAGGGAGGCACCGTTATCGATGGAACGACATAACTGAATAAAACAGATCTCCACAGTATATCATGAATATTTCCAGTCAAATAATAATGTTAAAAATTTATCAACATAACTTCCATCATGTAAAGTCGGAGGCACAAATTAGAAGATGTCATTACTTACGTCTGCGTTAATCGTAGTAATGTAATAACGAAATGATCCCTGATTGCCTTATATGTGGCTGAACAGTCTCTTTAACTTAGAGGGCGTGCCGCCTAAATTCAGTGAGGCCATGGTGTCAATTCAAACACAATGGGCATAAAAAGTCCTCCCTGGCGGGGAAAAAATCACATGATAGTGAATTGTCAAAAGCTGCGGTAAAAGCATTGCAATCTCGTCCGAGCGCAAACCGTGTTCACCCGTCTGT
>CM067357.1:9070943-9073634 GCA_034190875.2 Urechis unicinctus
ATCAAGTGTGCTGGTGCGTGGTGTAGTTGGTGAAGGAGGTTTATGAGGGATTGGGGGTGAGGTTGATGAAAATTGTGCGCGAGGGTCAATGGACATTCTGAGCGAGGTTCATTAAGGTGGCAGTCAATGTCAAATGTGCAATTTGTATATTGCTTCCATTCTTGTGTAGTTGCTCAGATGACTCGTTTATAACCCGTTCATGTTATTGGAAACGCTGAATCATCGATGATTAATCGATAAAGGCGCATTGAAACAGCATTCGAACTTGGTTTACCAAAATATTCAAATGAATAACGATCGGGACATATAACTACGCATGCGCAACTTTACCATTTTATTGTATTATCGCCCAAACTCCGCCCGTTTTCAGCTCTAGATATGTTGTACCGTCCACCGTGTGCCATATATGGGTTTAAATTAAAGCCGCGTCCAAGAATAAGAAATAAAAACATACAAAAACCATGAACATAGCTAGGGTCGACAATTTATTCATTATTACTAAACGTAGTAAAAGAGATTGTACATGACAGTGTTGTAGATTGAGGTGGGGAGTGATGCTTAAGGATAGGATGACTGGAGTTGTATGAGGTATATGGGAGATGTGAGTGAAGTTCAGGTGAGAAGTGAGGTTAATTGTGTTGGTGAGGGATATTCATTGATATTATGGATGAGTTTATGATGGTGGTGAGTGAAGTTCATAACGAGTGGGATTCAAAAAGGTGGTAAATGAGGTTCAATGCGGTAGTTAAGAAGGTACAGTGAATTGGTAACGTCCGTAGATGGGTTCCGGAAATTGCGGGTGAGTAAATTAGTACGTCGGTGAGCCAGTAAACGATTGGACAGGTGCGTTTGTTGCGCTTGAAGTTGTAGATGAAGTTGCTTAGTGATGAATCGACAGGACAACACATCAGCAGAACGAAAAAAAGTGCTTTATTCCTTGAATATAATGAAGGTATGCAGAAAGATCCAAAAGAATGCCGTTTGGCTTTTAGTTAGAGGAGGACAGACAGATGGCCCTGCTTGAAGGCGGATTCTGAACTGCCCTCTCTCTGTGACCCGCATGACCCCCCCCCCCCCCCACGATAACTCCGGCGTGAGGCCGCTAATGAGGGAGCCAATAACTGTATGCTGCGAGAGTGAGATTATTACAATGCAGTCGCATAAGTAGGTACAAGTTCCACACGACACATATGCGAGTGTATTCATTAGTAAGCGATTGAATGAGCGTATGATAGGGCAAGTGAAGTAGGCCAGAGTATGTGAGATATTGAGTTGTACAATCGGGTATTACGTGAAATCACATTACTGATGAAACTAACGCTAGGCTGGGATATTACTGCTTCTAAGATGAGGCGTCGAATGTTATACGAGTCCCTATTCAGCCACAAAGGCACTCGGACTACAGCATAAGTGTCCTGCCAACAAGCTGGCATGATGTAATATTGTAAAGGTGCGAGATATAGACTACACATTGCCACACAGACGTCTTTTTGTATAACGTTACTGCTAAGGAGCACACCGACTGCTCAGTCCCCAATGCTAAGTGATGCCACTATGCCAGCAAGATCAAAGTGTGCTATGAGTGGGACAAAGGTGAAACCTAAATCTCAGCTCGAAATCTTCCTTGGGTGGCTGCGAGAGAAAGGTGCGCAGATCGTATGTTGTGGGGACCCAGGACAGCCGCCTCCCATTTCTGGCGAGCCCCCAAACCAATGGCTGTGAGACCATGCCGACCACTACGAAACGGTTGGGACAGACTACAGGACCAAGGATCCGGCACTACAAAAACTAAAGAAATCCATGCGTTTGAAATCCAACACCACACAGTGTAGGCTGACAAGGAAAGCAGCAAACCTGTGGAAATGGGACGACTTTGTCCAGCAGTGGCATCCAGGGGATATGGTCATAGCCTCACGTGTAAAGATACCCAACCAGATCACAGACATCCTCTTATAACAGAGTTCTATTCCTCAACATACCAGTGCCGCTGATATATCACCCAAAGAGCATTCGTCATCAGAACAGGTTTGTTGCCATACCCGACGGTGGTAGTTCCAACCTTGATGTCAACGACGTGGTGCATGTGCTGCTCTCTGTGGTAGGAACGTCGGCCTGCTCCCAGGGCCTTCCAATCCAATCACCGCAAAAGGTGTGGCTCATTGACGACTACCTCGCCTGGGCAAACTTGGCGTATTTGGCCGTATTCAGGGTCGAGTACATGGAGCAGCTGGCAAGGGTGTGTGCCACCAAATCCGGAACCACGGTCGCCACGACCGCCACCGCCTCCACTAGACAGGGGTGTGGTTGCAGCGAAGCTAAAAAAATATAAAAAGTAAGAATATGCGATGGCGATAGCCCAGGAATCTGCAGTGGAACGTAGAAATATGCAAAACGCATGAATTAAATACCAGTTATGTCATATTTTGAACTCTAATATATACGGCAACCTGAATCTAGAATCTTTACAACACCACAAACTCATTATTCTTCACAGCACGTTCAAAACATTTCCACATGTCCGTTTATTAAGCATATATCATAATGTGGGTCATAGAAAATAACACCCTACACTCTTTCGTCGCAGGAATAAATTTGATCGTGATTTAAGGCGAAGCCAAACGCAAACATTATCCTGTCTTGGACCCAAGGCCGCGATAGATTGGCGGTTTGTCTACCAAAGGTCGCGTACGT
>CM067357.1:9078134-9244309 GCA_034190875.2 Urechis unicinctus
GTTTGCAATCAGCCATCGTGACGGATTTTCCATTGCATCGCGGTGTAGTCATTGGAGTTACTTATATATGAAAGGCACATGTGTTGGTTGTCACTATTATACAACTTCTTTAGTTCGGTGGGATCCGCCAGTTCAATAACTCCCTCATCGCAAGTGCGCAGAGTTAGGTCGCGAACGGGGTCAGGTTATTTATTGCATGCAGCAGCATATCGTTAAATGGAAGTTCATCACAGGTTAGCTAATGGGCCCAGTCCGATTTTTGCCGGAGTGTTTTTATGACTTGTGTGGTCTTGCAGGCATGTTAACCTCCTATTAATGTAACACGAGCGGTCCGTGTGTTAACTTTTGAATCAGCCGTGTCATTAATGGGCTGCACAAAAGCAGGCCCGGGTATGAAGCTTGCGATTTTAGTCCTCTTGGTAATGTACCGGTGTCTACGAGATGAATTATAAAGATGGGTGGGAATGAGATTTTTAAAAAAAGAGTTGGAATTGACGTTTTCAACCAACACTACTTGAATCAGTATATAAGAAAGTACAGTAACTCTATCTTAACTAAAACTATGTCACACTACCAATAGCCTTAACCTGTTGTTGTGAATGCGAAGACGAATTTGGGTCATTAAATCAAATGAGGTCATCAACAGATAAGTGGGAAGGTCGGATTCTCATTATTATCCTCTTCAAAACGAAATTTATTGAACGAAGAGTTCCTGCAATAAAATGTTTCCCTAGTTACGGTACCATTGTTGCTGCTATGAGGGCGCATGCATACCTAGGTGAGCACGGATCATATGACAGATTGGGGCTGGACACGCTGTCTTTCCTGTGGTGGGATACTAAAAGCTTGTATGAAGGGGCTTGGGTCACAAAGTATCTACGCAATTCATGGGATGGGACTTAAATAACTGAAGCTAACCGCGCGTATGCTATGCTCTAACGCATGGGTTAATCACAACGAGCAACGGTAATATCGGCATAAGCAAATAAAAGGAGGTGTGAACATCCGGTTATTGAGAACATCTGGTGTAAATTGCACTATGCATAGGAATATCTGATCGACATTTGATTCTAAGCTAACGCGTTGCCAAATGCGCTCGTTCCAATAAACCCGTGGAACACAAGGCAAGTGTTATGTACAGGTGATGACAAGCGGAGAAAGCTGATTCGTCAAATGTGTTTCTTTGTCGATGAATTTCCACTTAATTGGCATTAAGGATGTAATCATCTTAGGAAGAGATAATAAATAAACGAAAACAAAAACATGATTGTTCACAAAATGATGAAGAGATGAGCGGGTCATGTGTCATTGTCAAATAATTGATTAATGTCTTTAGGCAAAGCATGAATCATTCATCAATTCTACCAATTCATAGCATGAGGTTGCGCCCATTTGAACGAGTTATATTTTTGGAATATGCTTAATATACATTGAATTGCAGATGTGCAGGATGAATATACAATATTTCAAGTGATACATACGCAATGCAGTAATTACATCCATCCATTTATCCATATATGCATGCATGCATATATACAAACATACATGAATGCATACATACATATACAAACATACATGCATATATATACAAACATACATACATACATACAAACATACATACATACATACATACATACATACACATACATACACATACATACATACATACATACATACATACATACATACATACATACATACATACATACATACATACATACATACATACATACATACATGCATACATACATACATACATACATACATACATACATATAAATAAAGTAATTCATATATATATAAATCGGCATAGGTTGCATGCTCTTTCGATAGTGTTATCATCTGCCGTATGAAAAGTAGTATATACATTTATGATTGTGGACATGGTTATCTGTGCATACAGTATGGTGGCGTAAATGGATAGGCAATTTAGAATTCCATATGTCGACACCACCTGCCAGAGATTGATTTTGAAATTACAGCTATTGGCATAGGATGCATGATCTTTCCACAGTGTTATCATCGGCCATATGAAAACTGGTTGTAGCACTTGGGGGCTTATTGATATTTGATGATATATGTTGTAGTGACACCATCTTTCATCCGCATAGCGCGTAATTTTAGTGCAGAAGCAGGCCACTTCCAAAATGCAACGGAGCTTACAACGGTTTATTGGCCTGGCGGTGTTTGTGTCAGTGATGTCGTTTTGGAAAAGCAATCATTTTCAGTTACCTGGCTTTAATTCAGGTAATCATGGATATACTTTGGAAGCACAGATGCAAAGTAATCCAGCTAAGTGATTTATAGAAATGATTTTAAGCAAGCTGCATATTGCAACTGTCCGAGTGGTTAATACAAGTGCCGGGAGCCTGAAACAAGACAATGTGGAGAAAAAGCTCCTTAGCCATAATATATCAGCTGTGCAACGTGGCAAATTAGCCAAGACAGTATTCATCGGACCACTAGTTGAGCACCGGAATATCTTTGCATCCATCCCTTTATGCCCACATGGTAGCCTTGGAGAGGCAAGAATATACGAGAACCGGCAAACGTTTATTTCAATATGCGGTAAAGCATATGTTTATTCGGCATATTATGATGCTCGCATAAAAGGCAAAGAATTAGTTAGGGGCATCGGATTCCGCCATCACTGTAATATTATGTGTATACTGTGGTATGGTGCAAATCACTGTCAAATTGTAAGAGCAACTCAAATCTGTTCCCACCGCAGAAGACCGTGAGTATATGTTACATCCCTGTAGTCATAATGGTACAGCGTGATCATCACAATGAATTTATAGATGTGTTTTATTTGAGAGGCTAACGTTCTTTGCCACTTAGTTCGATCATGGGATATGGACTGGTAGTCATAATTTAATTTGCGTTCTCTATTTCAATATTGACATGTAATTGTCCAGTCATTCATTCATTCAACATTTTAACATATATTCTTTTGCTTCAATATTCCAGAGGCAGCGTTGATAGCTATTTTATATGCGAATCATCTAAATGGAGCGGGTCAATTCCTGATTATGTTACATTTATCAAACAAGATGATTTAAACAACTGCAGCACCATAAGCTACGCTCTAAGATTAGAAAACACAAAGGTAATGGATCCACTTCAGCACAACGTCAGTGTCTGTGTTCACTCGCCGAGCCATTCAAATTATTCTAATTCCTATCAGTTAATCGAATTTGTGTACGTTTATATGATGCATGGGGCTACAAAAATAGCCCTGTATAATTACTCTGGAAGTTCTGCTCTTCGACCTGTTGTGGAACATTATGTAAAACAAGGAGTTGTGGATATAGCTTCTTTCTGGAGACCTGCTGATGTGCGCAAGATTCACTATCATGGTCAGTTTACGGACATTCAAGATTGAGTCCAGATGTATATGTATCGAACCAAATACTTAATTCTTGTAGACTTGGATGAATTATTATTGCCAAGGAAACATAATACAATACTAGATATGATTGAGGCAAGTACTTGCCGACATTATGCGGCGATAAGACTTGACTCATTTATTTTCAACATAGACCTCCCACCAAATTCTTTAATCGCAAGTAATACCACAGTCACTAGGCTGCGGCCACTTTCTTTGTTATATACCGAACACGCAAGTAGATCATGCCGCTATAAATATATCATTCAACCAAGAGCAATACAAGGTTGTGAAATACATAATGTCGGATGCCTCGTACAACCAAAATACATAAAAACCCGAAAATATGTGGATAAATGCCAACTAGAAAGAGACCTTGGATATCTTCACCACTACAGGAAGCGTGGCAATGATACCAACACTGTATCTGGGTTTGAGGCTCATCGATTCTTTGACAAGATCGTCGTTCGTTTACAGCGCATACAACGCGCTCTTCAGCGTTCGCCGTAATCGTAAAATGGCGCCCATCATTTCCCATAAGTATGCGCAGATGGTTAGTTGACGATTATTATTGGATCCATATCAACAGGCTAATTCTATAATAGATAGATTATTAATAGTACAGACGTTTGCGGGCACCTTGTAGGTCGTCATTACGCACTTGTAATCGAATGAGTGTTAAGCCTGAGGTGGCATGTTGTGCTTCGGGTAACTATGTACACTAATTTGAGCTGATGAAGGTTCTTAGCGTTAAGCGTGTTTTGCATATTTTAACTTTATTTCGTTTTTGTCCAATTACTTTAGCCACTCCATTTTAACCATTTCTTGTTATTTGGTATACATATTTACCAATAAATTATCGATATTGCTACTTAAAAAATTTCATTTGAATTTTGTCGGCAAAAGCATGCAAACAAGCAATTAATGAATTGAGTCATTGAGCAGGTGCAATGTTATTGTCCTAGGTAAACCTAGGTTTTCAACAAGAATATCTTGTAGTTGAATCATTTGACTATAAAAGCAAAGGGACGTTAGCTTTTAGTCAATTCCTTGGTCGAAATGTTTTACTCGATTAATTCAGATGTAAAACATGTAAATCCCATGTTGTTATAGTATGTATAATAGCTGAAGTTATCACAAGTTCTGTACAAGCATGAATCATTCTGCGTCCAGCCAAATGATAACTACATTTTTATGATAATAATATATGGACTTTTGGATTGTTTAGTACAGTAATATTTGACGAGTCACTGTTTAGAGTAGTACTTTTTAAACGGACACAAATTATTTGAAAACTACGTATAATTTCGTGATTCTAAAAACCCTATCTATTAATTGCATATCACTCTTCCATACACAGCTTATCCCATTGCAATTGCATTGTTCCTCATTTAAGTTGCTAATTATTATGTAAAGAATATTTTAATCAAGTTTCTCTTCTGGTGTTAAAATAAGGACAAATATAAAAATTCATCAACATTGCCAGGCAGGAGGCCTGTCAGCCAGACACAATGGAAGGGTAAGCCTCCGTGGGGAAATATGGACCATATCTACACCAAGCCAAAGTGACGAAAAGGGGACCCATCAATATACCACATCTTAGAAGAGAAACAAATAACCCTGCACGATCATTTGAACTCCCATCACTCCATGTTCTGAGTTAGGAACAACTGTCCCATGCGTGAAGGTAATCAAAAGCGGTAATAAATCGGAACAACTAAGTCTGTTACGTGGTAGTAAATGAGGTGCGGAAGGCGGATAACCGGCCGCCGGAAGAAGGCACACTAGTTAACTGTCGTTGTTTGTCAGAGGAATGCGTTATAGCGTCCGTGTATTTCTATGCAGTATAAAACAAGTTGATATTGATTGCATGGCGTAACTCGTAAATGAGACACTGCTTAGTGACTAGTCCATATCAGAGGGCTACATCTCTGCTAATTAACTTTTAAAATGTGAAGACATAACCTATACAGGACCGTAATACCAGTAAGATTGTTTTATTATTTATAATAACATGCATCTACATCCGCGGACAAATGTACCATGCTTTCCCAATACGACACGGTTATCACCTGCTGGTGTCTTCACCTGATATCCGACTGCACACATTTACATACGATGAACACTGCCGTGTCAGCAGATGTCTAACAATATACAGACCTTCTAGCAATGTATAAAGTAGTAATGATTGCCACTGCTATTATATTGGTCGGAGCTGAACTGTCTGACAAGTTGCATTTGACTGCCTCATTTGTGGAACAAGTGTCGGATCAATTAAAACCAACAATTAAGTCATCCATCTTTTCTATCTATTCATGACAGCAAGCTCGACACCATTGCACGTATCGTAACGCACACATATTTACATATTTTATATCAATTGTACTCTTCAAATGTGCATTGCTTTATTTTAATGCATTTGTAGCTGACACCTGTAGACACGCGTGCTATCCTGTTGTGCTTTATGTGATCCTGTCATCAGCTCTCCGATCTACCAACACGGGACACACGCTGTGCTCCTATATTACTTCACCAAACTCTTGAAGTGTCGCGTCCAGTAACTCATGATTGGTGCAGGAAGGCAAGATTGGTCTTATCAGCAACTAGCCACGGTCTTTATTACTTGGTATTTAGGGGCCTTTCAAAACTGACGCAGCGCTAGTGGGAGGCGGTTATATGTGGGCTAGCGTGCCCAAGTGTTATAAGGTTAGAGAAGACTAGTGTGCTAGGGGGTAGAAGTGGAGATGTCAGTCATCTGTCTAAAACGCCTCACGTGAATTATGAACGGCCAGTTTTGTCAGCACTGGGTTTGTCATGTACCTCATGCATACAAGGAACTTGGGAAGACGATATGACAGAACAACAGTATATTGTTCATGTTCACTGCCATTCAAATGATCTGGGAGTATTGCATACACTAAACAATACTGGTTTTGTGACAGTCTCTAACAGTTAATAACTGCATATGTCGCGGTCCAAATATTATTACCAGTTTCTTAGTTTAACTGCATTATCTACTTATTAGTCTGTGTTATTGGCAGACACAGTTTATTCACTTCAAACGGGCAGACGTGTAGATTATAATGGTCCCGGAGGCAAAGGAAAGACTGATGTGGGGGAGGTGACACCTTGAAGGTTTTTTAGTTACAAAGGAATATGAAGGGTGGCAGGTATTATGAGCGATGTGGGGGGGGGAGTGAACGGAGAGAAAGACAGAGAATGAAACGGGTAAGGGTAGGGGGTGGAAAAGGGGAGAAAGGATTGATGTTGGAGGAATTTAAGTAGAGGGAGAGAGGTTTAGGCAGGCAAAAGTGTAAAAAAGAATGACGATAACGGGAAGTTCGCGAAAGGCTTGACGCAAGACAGAGATTAGCTACGAAGGAAGGGCTGGGATGTAGGGATTATTAAAATAGCAAATGTTATAACACTTAATGTCTTTCGTCAATTGGTCAGTGCTATTTGAGTCCGTTTAATTGCTGATATGAATGACAAGAAGGTATCTCACCAATTGCAAAATGTTATATTATTGTTGTATTATATTCATGTAGTGTGGTCGTGGCGCTCTATAAGTTAACATCTGTCTCTTCGCCACGTTATAGTATGTCGGAGCAGGTGGACTAAATTTCGACTTCCATTGATGATTGTCTTTTGCGTCGACATGACATAGTCACGTTAGCGACTCGGTCAACAAAACGCTCTTCAACCACTTCCATCTTGTATAACGTTAATGCTAATATTTAAATAGCATTAAAATGAATATTAGCGTCTTCATTCGTGTCATTCCTGAGCTACAGAACAGGAAGTTAGCCATTCCAACTAATTCTATCATATGCATGGCACCCTGCGCGGTTACATTCTCTTGCTATTCTGTTAATGACTTTCTCTGATTAAATATTTGATTTATTCTTTCCTCGAAAATGTACATTCTTTTTGTTTTCCCCAAACTACTCCATTTGAGTCAACAGAATCTACTGCCCATTAATGGGAATGGCATGGAAAACGGCCCCGAAAACAGAACACCCCAGCAATAAATATATGAAAAGCGCGCGTTACATTGCCCTATAGGATACTGAGAAGATACTTTAAAATATTATATTCTTGGAGCCCAAGACAGTAGTCATGCGTGGAATAATAACAATAGCTTTTATTCACAGGGAATCATACATGTAATAATAATGAATGTCGTAGATACATTTGAGCGCATATATATTAACGTCACCTTACTAGAATGGGTCCCGTTATGCCAAATATGACTTTTACTATTAATTAACGACTTTCCACAAGTGCCACATTCGTACGATTTTTCAACAACATGGCTTTTGATATGTTATGTCAGATGACTTCCCTGAGCAAACGATTTTCAACAAGTGGCACATTTGTAAGGTTTTTTCACCAGTATGCGTTCTCATATGTTGTGTCAGATGACTTCCACTATAAAAGGACTTCAAACAAGTGTCACATTTGTAAGGTTTTTCACCAGTATGCCTTTGCATATGTTGTGTCAGATGACTTCCACGAGCAAACGTCTTTCCACAAGTGTCACATTGGTAAGGTTTTTCACCGGTATGCGTTCTCATATGCTTTGTTCGATCACATGCATCAGCAAACGACTTTCCACAAGTGTCACATTTAAAAGGTTTTTCACCAGTATGCGTTGTCATATGCCTTGTTAGATAACATCCATGAGCAAACGACTTTCCACAAGTGTCACATTTGTAAGGATTGTCACCAGCATGCGTTCTCATATGCCTGGTTAGATTACTTCCACAAGCAAACGTCTTTCCACAAGTGTCACATTTATAAGGATTTTCAACAGCATGCGTTGTCATATGCCTGGTTAGATCATTTCCACGAGCAAACGGCTTTCCACAAGTGTCACATTTATAAGGTCTTTCACCAGTATGCGTTCTCATGTGCCCTGTCAGATTACTTCCATGAGCAAACGACTTTCCACAAGTGTCACATTGATATGGTTTTTCATCATATATGCGTTCTCATATGTTGCGTCACATGACTTCTTTTAGCAAACGACTTTCCACAAGAGTCACATTTGTAAGGTTTTTCACCAGTGTGCGTTCTTTTATGCCTTTTGATATTGCTTCCACGAGCGAACGACTTATGATTCACAACATGGTTATCAAAAGCCCCAGATCGACTGAAAGTGATGACAGCGGTTCCCAGCTCATGGCGACCATTAGAAGAAATGTCAATGGACGATGACTCGTCCGAGGTGTCACAATCAATGCTCTCCTTTTTATAATTCTGGAGCAAAGCAAATTTGTCCGAGTCAAGTTTACCTTGCATGCAAGAATATACATCACAGATAGTATCAGGGTTCTCCAGTTTAATGACTGCTTTAACGTCTAACGTCTTATTCGTTTCCGTCAGCTAGAATTTTCCTGTTACACATAGACATGAATCAATAGCTGCTTTCATGTGATCTTTTTAAAACATCGAAAGGGTGGTCTTGCATGGAAAACGCACTTCACTGTGGAAGCTGTTGCTCAATTGTTATAAAAATAAGCCATTGTTCCCTGTAAATGTGTGACAAAATCACTTCTTCTCATGAAAAAATGCGCTTGAATGATCGCCATTTAAAAGTAATCGAATGTGCAAAGTCATCTATTTTCACAACATGTCGATATGTTGGCGAAAACTGCACTATCTTTTGGCACTATTGTCCACGCATAATTTATATAGATGACTTAGATATACCGCTACTGATAGACGACTTATTTATCCATGAATTACTTGAAAACAATAACATTTTTAATTACATGATTCCACCAAACAACGATAGCACTTGGAGGAATTCATAGGATATTCACATCCAAAGACAAAAATGGGCCCGATTGCTCAACAGATTCTATTCCCATTGAGGAAACACTGAACAGAGAATTTCTCGGCAGTTTTGTTATCAATCACTCAGAGGTCAAAGTGGCTGTTGGAATGAAGTTTATATGGCAATCTTTGCTGAACACCCAAGTGTATTATTCCCTATTGGGTTTACATTGCACAAGAGATCTGTTAATAAACCAATAAGCCATACTCCAATACCTCAGAGGTGAAATATCATGCAGGGTAGATGTTAAGTTTGCAAGGAAACATAAACATCGGAGTTAGTCGATGTGTGATTTCAGACAGTTATAGGGAAGGCGGCATCACAAACGTCTCTCTATTGGGTTATCAGAGAACAAGAGATCATGCAAGCATTCTTATCCAATAACTCAATGGTCAACTGTCTTGTGGGGCTGGTGTTTGGTTTGAAATTAGCCATCAACATCAGAGGGGTCCATGTATAATTCAATGGAGTTCACCAGCCATGTCAATCAATAGTCACTTCAATTCAACAACTGTTACCGCAATGCAGAAAACTGTAAAAATAAAGTATCTGACTCAAGATAAAATTATGAAGCGGTGATTATCTGTCCAGCCAATCTATTTAGATGAAGGAAGACCTGAAGTAGACTGAACCAACAACAAAAACCACATCAAACAGAGGCAACAGAAAACACAGCAGCTGACCAACAGATCAACAAGTACTGTGGATTCTTTCAACAAGCAGAAAACACCAACCAAGAAACCTATTGTCATTAAAAACACAGCAACAATGAACACTAAGCTTTACCTACTCCCCATACCACCAGGCAAGGAACATGACATTCAACAGCTGCCACCGAGCTATATCACTCAAGCCACTACAGATAGGTGACCATGTATGGATACAAGCTTTACATTGTTCTGCCAGTCATCAAGTCTGACAACAACAGATTAGATTGTCGCATGGAGCTTATCCTATGACAGTGAATAGTTTATCCCTATTGACTCACTTATTCTAACACAGTAAACTGTCTTGTGTTAGGGATTCGGCCTGCCGAATGGATGAGTGAGTATAGAGTTTAACGCTACATCAACACTAATGTGTTATACGGTGCTTCTAAAGGTAAATAGATAAGTTTTACTTAATTAAAGGGAAATGGTTATGAATTATGTTTCATGCAAAGCTAATAAAGTAACTATTCCTCTTTCGGGGTTGAATTTCTTCCAAGCTCGTACGTAAGCGCGTTGTAAGCGTTGAAGTACCCGCAGAGAAGCACTTAACCATTGACCACAGCCCCCATTGTTGTGAGTTGCCTTCGTGACATCAGCGCTTTGGTCGTGAGCGCGAGTGCCCGACGGAGATGTTTATAAACAACAATGATGTCAGTCACAGAGTTTCTCGGAGACGGGAGGGATATTGGTATTGGTTTTTGGGACAACATAACTGCAGATAATATAACCTTATGTGATTGTGTTTACTACCGTTCGTGAAAGTACTTCCAATCACCTTTAACAGTTTAAGCAGCAGACTTCCAGGATAAATGAGAAAAAATACGGAAAACAATTGGATGAAGTTGATAAAGATAAAAAGGCAAACGATTGTCCGAAGAAAAGTCACCAGCACCCGATTGATTGGACCAGACCATTCTAGCCATTTCATTTGTCTAGGCGCAATCCGGGTCGAAGTGGTGTTGAAGATACGGCCATCGCAATGATCACTTAAACACCTTGATCCAATTGCCCACGGAAACGAGTCGCAACCCACGCGGCAAACAGGGTTCCTCTCATTGGTCGCCTCTTACGAAATGCATAAGGACACAGTAGGTCTATTCTACCCCCGGACCCACAAGGGATTCGGTCAACGGAAGTGGGTGTTATTTGTAATCTCACTATTTAACAAGTCAGCCCATTAAGATACAAAATCATATATTCTTTTGTACTGATGCGATATTATTTTATTGCACAAGAACAGCCGCACCCTGCAGACGTTCTGCAATAGTATAAAGTTAAATGACCAACAATCTCGAATTATTGTTTGGTAATTCAACATGTATAACTATCGTGAATAAGACACATACCGGTTCTTGAGCACACTTGCGCGTATTTTTGCCTCGAAAGTAAGCACGTGACATATAACGACGACAGTCTAATTACAATCAAACCTAGAGTTTTCAAAGAACATAAGACAATTGCATGGTTCGGGTTTCATTAATTCTAAACATCACCATTTGAATCAGTCACTCGAAGATATTTACGCCCAACTTGAGTTGTTACGATGCGGTTGCCTGCCTGTGATGTATTAATATCGAAGGTGGCATTTATTGTTTCCAATCCTAGTTGTTATTCTGGTCGTAGCTTCACGGAACTGATATGGGACGAGTTTGCGGGGTGCATAATTGTGAAAGCTTCAAGTTTGTTTACTATTTTTATCGGAATCGATGACGGACGCAAACTCAGTCGTTTTGGTAAGATTGATTGATCGGCAGTATATTTTCATATTTTCTGAATATTAATAAGCTATTTAGGCATTGTTTGTTATTAAATATATAGCTTATTTCCCTTCAAATAAACAATCACAAACCTTCTTTGTTTGGACTTGAGCGATAATCCAATCATCTCATGAATTTAGCGATTATAGATATCATAACGCGATGTGCTGTATGATTGTGCTTAATACTCTTGTCTATGTCTAGCCTCTGCACCGACAACCCCGAGCCCCCAGCCTCTCACTACCACCACCACAAAAAAAACCCCCCAAAACATGACCAAATGAATAATTTTCTACCGTAAAATCAGCAAACCCACATAGGCGTTCGACCTAATGTCTCTTGTGGTTGCCATATTGATCTTCTGATCTGTCGAGGTGACAGTCCCCAAGTCGTTCAGAAAATTCCACTGAAGCTATGACAAAGAAAGGCGCTCCTCACAGATGGCTTGTTCACATGTTTCGTCAGCGGAAGCCACGAGTTAGCCCTAAGAGCATAGCTATTAGGTAAGGCATTCCACAACAAATATAAATTTTTATGGCTGGTAAAATTTGAACCCCAAAATAATCACTCACTCAGTTCTATTCTTTTAATAATCTGATTATTTCTTGTGTTATGGACAGGACATCTTGATCATGTTATGTGCAGGACAATATGTCACACATCTTATGTTATCAGTTGTATGGCAGAGATGTAGTTGCATTTAATAAGATTCACTATCATAACTCAGATTACAACTGCTTTGAGCCACATTAACATTGTTAGATGCAAACAAATTTATACAACATAGCATTTTAGTACAATATTCAAATGATTTAAAGTTATTATTCAACACAAGTGTGTATTGTCATAATTGAAGTGCACTGGATTTGCAGATTAGTAACTTTATGCAGCGTGTGTATAACTGTCACATAAAAACCACCTCCCATCCTTAACCTATACATCAATTGCCCATTAGTACACCACATTGCATAATGGTGTTTGATTTTTAAAATCACAACATACATGCATTCAAATGGATTATTGCCACTCCTACACCATCAATTCTCACCATTCAATAGAACATACAATTGTTTGTCCCGTCCATACCGATATTTGTTGCTCTTTATTGCTGCTATATGCCATCTTAAGTTACCGTAGAACAAATTCTTTATTTTTACTGTATAATTATTGGGCATATTATTGCCATCTGATTAGACCCTTATTTGGCACCCTAATGAGTGCATTATGTGATTTGTGGTTGTGGAGGTGCCTGTTGCAGTGGCAGCCAGTTCTTGTGGTCTAGTGGTAAACTGCATCACTATTTGACCCACAGGTTGTGTGAAAACCTGACTGTTTCCCTGTGAGTCGGATGATCACGTGGATGCATCTGACCCACTGGCTCAGTAGTACCATGCTAGATCTTTGTCCCAGCCGCGTGGGTTTTGCAGCCCGGTCTGGGCAACAGGTTGGTGCCAAGTGGACACTGGCACTTAAGGGGAGCTGTCCAAGCATCACAATCATCCACATCCATCACTGTCATGATATTACCTTGCTGTTGAAAGTAAGGTTAAACCCCAATTTTACTATTGCAGGGCTGGAAATTAACTAAAATGGCCACCCGTCATCAGGACGTTACCCGTCCTTAACAGATTCTACCCTTCCAAACAAAAAAGACGCCATGTTAGGAGAACCCCAGGTCAGTGACATACTGGGCTGGTGATAAGAACCCCAGGTCAGTGACATACTGGGCTGGTGATAAGAACCCCAGGTCAGTCAATAAATCCTTCAACAATCATTGAATATATCAGACAAACAGGACTTTTCTGCAGATTTTAATTCAATTCAACTTTGACAGATTATTTCAACTGAATTCAATCAAATCAATTTAATACCATGTCATAGATTAACCCATCTTTGCCTGACACAATATGACACTATTGAGTCGACGTGCATTACCGTTGTAAAAAATATCAACCCTGCTTGCCCTCTGACCCCTAAGTTATTGCTAAATATCTAATGTGATGCAAACCCAATGGGGAACAAGTTTTGATAGCATGTTTTCTTATATCGCCAGCTGGCAGCACTAAATTAGGCATGGTCCCCCTTATGTCAATGGGTCATCGAAAACTATAAATCAGCCCTGCATAACCCCTGACCCCTGAGTATTGTTAAATATCTTGTTCGATGTTAACCAAATGGGTGATTAGTTTTTGATAGCACTTTTCTTATATAGTAAGCAAGCAGCCTAAAATTACACGTGGACTCTGTTATATTCATGGGTCTTTTAAAGTAAAAATAGAATCTGCCATACAAGACTATTCTATTATGGGAACATTTCATGTACAAAAGTCTAAATAAGTTATGTTAGGATGATGGATTTGATAGATCATCCATGACATTGACATCATTCCAAAGATCACCCCTTCAAGTAAGGAATATTGTTTACATTGTGGTGGCCTATTTTGTCAATTTATTTTGTATGAATGTGCTTACAAACACAACAAAGCATATACTTCTTTTGTGTTATTCAATTTATGGCCAATGAGGCTTGATTTGAGTCCCATGTGACTATATATAGTGTGCCATTGGGGTCTTTTGCCTCATTTTGTTTAAATAGTAGAATGTATTAGCATGCAAAACATCTGTAAAGGACACTGAAGAGTCATAAAGATTGATCTGTTCAAAATCTTCACAACTACATATTGATTAGTACAGAAACTTGCATGAGATCTGCTATCACAATATTAATAAGTATACCAACATGCATTTACATTTCTTAAAAACCACATCTAAATCTATTTTGTTGATTACTAAAACAAGAGTAAATTCATGGATGAAGTGCTAATACTTTGTCTATTTGACCCCTGATTTATTATTGAATAACTCAGTCTCAATGTTTTTAAAACTTTGGGTGGTCATTTTCGTATTAGCCTAAAATGACACATGGACTGCTCCATGTAATTAGCCCTACATGGCCTTTGACCCTGGGTTGTTGTTATTTAAGAGGCGACTAATTGGGTACATCCAGTTTGCCATGGGTGGTGACTCTTGTCGGTGGATTTCACCGAGACAAGTGGCGGGAATGGCCTGGTTCAGTCCATATGCTGGTGGTGAAATGGCCTCGGAAAATCTTGTTCATTTTCATCCACGTCGATTTCCCTGTAATTTATCCATCCACCCTACTAGGCGGCTGCTCCTATCTTTGCAGACTCTAACACATTATTTCCTCTTAATAAAATTGTTTTGTGTCCTCTTTTTAGAATTTTAAACATCGTGATCAATTTAACGGGCGCTCAACAAATAATTTATTTGTACCACCTTTACTCATAACTGGACAAGGACGCTGTCTCTGTAAAGCAGTTGTAATCGTCCGCTGAATACTGACATTGGATATGAAAATCCTATGAATTCCTCCAACTTCTTCCTAGGCAATGCCGAGGCAGCTTACTACAGTCGACTTGGTTTACTAGCTTGAAATCTATAGATCATCTGTTGATAAAATCCGTTGGTAAATTATTATAGCCTCCTCTGGTTAGTTTATACAAATGAGATATTAACCAGGTACACAAGTTCATTATAGTGACATTGCCTTGATTCCTCAGCTCATGTAAGCTGCGGCAGAGAGAAAAGGAACCTTGTCACTTCCCTATCTCCTCTCTTGTAGCCGTAGATATATTTGGTCTCTGATTTAAGACACAGCAACTAATTGCCAAATGCTGGCTGGGTATGATTCACGGCTTTCCGCTAACAAATATGTCACACATTGTTACCATGAGATCAATGTGATCAGTTTGTACTAGCATTCTATTGCAGGATCATGGAGTTAATGCTATTATTTTTTTAAAGTTATTGATGATAAAATATGTCATCCATCAGTTGCGGTATATTAAAGTCATCCATATTAACTATGCGTGCAGCAATAGTGGCATAATATGTTTTGAAATTATATGACTATGCGCAATTGTGTACATTGTTTCATTAGGAAATGGGATTTTGCCACATCAATCGAGCAACAGCTTCCACAGTGAAGTGCGTTTTCCATGCAAGACCGACCTTTCGTTTAAGTTTTGATGTTTTAAAAGATCACATGATTTATGAACATGTGTTACAGGAGGATTCTTGCTGATGCAACCGAATACATCAGAATGGAAGACGTTAAAACAGTCATAAAACTGGAGGCCCCTGACGATGTCTGCGATGGATCTTCTCCATATTGCCTGAGCAATGGAAGCAATATAAAGGCCCACAAAAGAACGCATACTGGCGAAAAACCTCAGAAAATTGACACTTGTGGAAAGTCGTTCGCTCATGGAAGTGATCTAACTAAGCATATGACAACGCATACTGGTGAGAAACCTTACAAATGTTACGTTTGTGGAAAGTCGTTTGCTCGTGGAAGTAATCTGAAACGACATATTAAAGGGCATACTGGCGAAAAACCTTACAAATGTGACACTTGTGGTAAGTCGTTTGTTTATGGAGATTATATGACAAAGCATATGAGACAGCATACAGGTGAAAAACCTTACGAATGTACTATTTGCGGAAAGACGTTAGCTCATGGAAGTAATCTGACAGTACATATGAGAAAGCACACTGGTGAAAAACCTTTCAAATGTGACACTTGTGGAAAGTCGTTTGCTCATGTAAGCCATCTTACAGGACATATGAGAACGCATACTGGTGAAAAACCTTACAAATGTGACACTTGTGGAAAGTCGTTTGCTCAAGGAAGTAGTCTAACAAAGCATATGTCAACTCATACTGGTGAGAAACCTTACAAATGTGACGTTTGTTGTAAGTCGTTTGCTCGTGGAAGTCATCTGACACGACATATATGAAAGGACATACTCGCGAAAAAAAACCTCATGAATGTGAGACTTGTGGAAAGTCATTTGCTCATGGAGATTATCTGACAAATTATAAAAGAAACCATACAGTTGAAAAACCTTACGAATGTGACACTTGTGGTAAGTCGTTTGCTCGTGGAAGTCATCTGACAGAACATATGAGAACTCTTACTGGTGAAACACCAGTGTCCTAAAGAGGTCTTGCTTAGCATGAGCCCCTCAAAGGGAATGTCATTAATGGGCGAATATGGTAGGAGTGTTTCATAGATGGGGGGGGGGGGGGGGTGGCTTTAAGATGGCTATTATTGTGTATGGTTTTGATGTTTAATTATGGACGGGGTGGCTATAAGGTGGCTAATGTTCTGTATTGTTTTGATGTATAATTATGGGGTGATGTAAACTCTGTGAGTATTTTGATTCCCATGTGATGTACGTGCAGAGCCGTTTGCAACAAATAGCCGTCCCTTAGGGTTAAGTGATGTAATCGATATTGACCATTTCAAACGTATATTGAGACTGAATGCCTCAGGCTAGCCATTCACATGTACCCAATAGTTATTGCAATAAACATAAGGACGAAATTGTTGTTTGTTATAATGAATGTCAATGTTGTTGAACTCAATGCATGCGATTACATTACCGTCTTGAATCACACATTTAAATAATTATGAACAACACAAAATGATAATTTTAAGTGATGACCTTGTGTTCAGAACAAAATGTTTCCCATTTGATAACTGCGATAAAAAACGAATGTAGTTCACTGTTCGATGAATGTTGTACATTGAGTCATACATCGCCTTTGTAGAATGTGTCATACAAGCCCTTGATTATGTTTGGTCCACAAGGCGCAACTGTATCAGTCATTTTTAAAACCTGTACCCTAGAGGTATTTTATGTTGCATTATGTCACTTTTGCTGTAAATACTCTCAATAGTTACGGGCATGTAGTAATTAACTATTTATCGTTAATGATAATTTATACCAACAATTGTAATGAGTTTGTAAGGAAACATTGATATTTAGGCTTTATATATGCCGTTCTGATTCTTATTAGAAACATTTTTTCATGTTCAAAGCTTTTCAGAATTGCTTGAAATTGTTGCTCCGTCCAAGATCCATGGTTTTAAATGATGCATTTTTTTCAAATTTCCTAAAATAATGTAATTAAATAACAAAGGGTTTACTTTTTCTCCTACAATTATTCTTATGTTTTCGTATCCCACCCCCCCCCCCACACACACACACACACACACACACACACACACACACACACCTTTGTGGGCACTATATAAGCCGCAGGTGTTGGTGTGCCGTTGAATAATCTATACGTACCTTATCCTGGCCTAGAAGACGAGAGAGTTTATAGCGCCAACAAAATATCATAGTACTATGCTTGCAGTAATGGTGTTAGTGTCTACATTTTTTCATCACATAAAAAAATATAGAGACCAAAGTTACAATGGGGCCACCGAGCAGCACTGTGTGGTACAGGCTTTATAGCGACGTCGTCATCTGTGCGGTGGTAGTGTTGTTCCTGGTTGATTCCCTCATCAAGTCAGCAACTGAACTAGGTAATTATGAGGTGGTGTTTGTGACACGTTACAGCAGGGGGACCTTCTTACGGTCACGTTACAGCAGGGGCACATAATTTCGATCACGTTACAGCCCTAGAATTCGTAAGCTATTACGACGGCTGTATTATGAAGCTTGGTCCTAAATGTTTTCGAGATCATTTACTTCCAATTGCCGTATTTTGATAACGTCTTTTTTTCCCAATCAGAGATCGTAGTTCACAAATTTCTTCTTTAAATGGGTCACTGATTGCCCATTTGAATGCTTTTCGGATTTTAATCACCAAGAGTCAATATTTGCAGATGTAATATCCTTTTTTCTGACCATAGCAAAAAACCACTAATATTATCTACCAGTAATAGTATCTACTACATTAAACATAGTGTATACCTGTATGAGGTTCCCACGGAGACCTCGACGCCGTATTTTAACTTGTCACACTTAGCAAGTGCAATATTCATTCGTAACCTATCCTAGAGATACCATCTATGATGTTACTGGCACACTTTTGCACTCTTTCTAATATGACAATGTAACGTTATGAATATTTGAGTTGCGATCATTGTAGATGCTTCTTGAATGTTCGTTGGATTAAGTATACATATAAGGACGCCACGAGTGTGGGAAGAGAAGCTAGTGGTTAGAAGAATTAGAAATCGATCAGTCAGTCGACCTTTGAAAGTGTGATCTTCTAAAAAAGATTCCGGTAAACGAAGCCATAGTTAAACCTCAGAAAACTCTGTTAGCCTTTACTGGGAACCTTTATGGTAGCTAATGCTTTTGCACCCTTTCAAATATGTCAATGTAACGTTATGAATAATTGAGTTACGAGAAGAGAAGCTAGTGGTTAGAATAATTGAAATCGATCAGTCAGTCGACCTTTGAAAGTGTGATCTTCTAAAAAAAGATTTCGGTACTCATCAATCGAAGCCAAAGTTAAGCCTCAGAAAACTCTGTTAGCCTTTACTGGGAGACTTTATGGTAGCTAATGTTGTGTATGGCTGTGATGTATAAATTTTGGGGGATGAGTGTGAATTTACATAGGTCATTTCAGCGCACACTTTCGTGCCCTGAACAGATTTTGTAAGCCTGTACAGTTTCGAGCAGCTGTTGTGGCTGGGGTGGGGCGGTGAATGGGTGAAAGGGTGCTACATACATGCATCTGTGTATATATTTGACGTACATGCACGTATGGGATTATTGAATTGCCAGAACATTTACACGAAACCATCAGAAAAACAATATTGGAAGCTTTGAACCTTGATTTGACTTCTCATAAAAAAAGATTTTGCTGTTAATCTAAACTGACTCAAACTTTCTTCTTTTTGAAATGACATCTATATATTGCGTTCAAAACTCGGAGCTTGGTTATTTTTCTGATACAGTATACAAATGAATGGATCAAATATGACATTTACCAGATTCACCGAGATACCTGAAGCTGGAAGTTAACAAACTGTAAGCGATAAACATGGAATTGGTAATGTATAGTTTGTTAAGATAATAGAAAACATTTTCGAGGTACACAAATCTATATTTTATCGACGATTTGGCATTTTCAATGCGAATCAAGAGTTATTATGGTAAGTGAATCAAACTTGTGTAAAATCGTTGAAAAATGTATCATTTGTTATTCTGATTAATGCTGTAAACCCAATAAATGTTTTTAAGAAAATGACATATGAAGCTTAAATAATGGAACAAGTAAGGACAGCAATAATCAGGATTAAACCAGAATGGTACAAATAACAACTTCGACTTTGATTAACTACCCATACCAGCAGCCACTATGCTAGGTGATCAATGCCACTGGTTCCTTTCAACAAAATATTGATAATTCAGCGGGCAGAAACACACAATGACCAATACGGCTCGGATATGAAACGTTGTGTGGCCGAAGTTTCTGAGTGCAAAATATTTTATTTTGAATACGGAAGTAAACATCAACCGATTTCGGTGAAGCATATTTATCCATAATCCGTGGATTGACCCATTTGATGTAATTAAAACGTTTACTTAGATGAGCTCTATGTAAGTCAACTATTGTGTTGGGTAAGATCCATTAATAAATTCTGCATGCGATCGAATTACTTACGTTTCTGTAGTCTGAGCGATAATATAATAAAATTACGAAATTACGAAAAAAAGTTATTGAGGTTTCAATTTCCATAGTATTGCTCGGTTTTGTGCCAGAATTCTACGGTAAGGGATAACAGCCACTTTTCATGTCTTATATTTTGAATATCATAGTGAAATTATACTAAAAGAAATGTACAATGTAGAGGATTCTAAAAAGCTATGTTTCATTTTTTTAAATCAATTAGTAAAAAAGTTAATGAGGTTTCAAATTCCATGGAATTGCTCGGTTTTGTGCCAGAATTCCACGGTAAGGAATAACAGCCACTTTTCATGTCTTATATTTTGAATATCATTGTGAAATTATACCAAAACAAATGGATTATAGAGGATTCGAATAAGCTATGTTTCATTTTTTTAAATCAATTATTAAAACAGTTATTGAGGATTTAAATTTCATGGAATTGTCAGTTTTTGAGCCAAAATTGACAGGATGACAGTCACTTTTCACTTTTCCAGATACCTGTCTAAAATTGCCAAACAATGCTTATACAATTGCAACCAGACACCTGTCTGAAATTGCGAAACAATGCTAATCTATTGCAACCAGACACCTGTCTGAAATCGCCAAACAAGGCTTAAACTATTGCAACCAGACACCTGTCTGAAATTGCCAAACAAGGCTTTAACTATTGCAACCAGACACCTGTCTGAAATCGCCAAACAAGGCTTAAACTATTGCAACCAGACACCTGTCTGACATTGCAAGACAATACTAATTTATTACAACCAGACACCTGTCTGAAATTGCCAAACAATACTAAACTATTGCAACCAGACACCTGTCTGAAATTGCCAAATAATGCTAATCTATTGCATTCAGACACCTGTATGAAATTGCGAAACAAGGCTTAAACTATTGCAACCAGACACCTGTCTGAAATTGCCAAACAAGGCTTTAAACTATTGCAACCAGACACCTGTCTGAAATTGCCAAACAAGGCTTTAACTATTGCAACCAGACACTGTCTGAAATTGCCAAACAAGGCTTAAAACTATTGCAACCAGACACCTGTCTGAAATTGCCAAACAAGGCTTTAACTATTGCAACCAGACACCTGTCTGAAATTGCCAAACAAGGCTTAAACTATTGCAACCAGACACCTGTCTGAAATTGCCAAACAAGGCTTTAACTATTGCAACCAGACACCTGTCTGAAATTGCCAAACAAGGCTTAAACTATTGCAACCATACACCTGTCTGAAATTGCCAAACAATGCTAAAACATCAGGTGACCAAAATCTCAAGATCGCCTTTAGAGATATCCTCGTCCAGACGGTGGTATGTGTACACAGCATCATCCTCATCATATACAATATTAAACCAATCGCTGAACCCTGGTACCTGTGACACCACCTTGGCTGGATAAGCTATCCGTTCCTCTTTGCCATCAACTGTGCCCACTAAAATATGCCTCACCCTCTTGCCAACCAACATGTGTTGGCTTTCTTCTGTTACAGGGTCTCTAACTAAGGATTGTTGGACTATCTCTTTAAGGTTAGCAGTAAGCTCCTCAACTGTCAGCTGTTTTCTTTTTGCATCTTTTTTCTTAGACAGACTGAACAAGGACTTGCTAGTTGCTTGTTGATTGAGGACATCCCTGCGGAACTTCATTTGCGACTTGATAGCTGACTTCCGACCTGATACTGTGTCATATGTTGCAAGCATATTATCAATTTCGTTATGCGACTGCCAGAGACCGTGATGAATGATCCTACTCGTACACTGTTCTTTTCCACCAGCTTTATTCTTGCAGCCTCCTCCCTCTTTGCCATCTTTTCATTGACAGTTTTTCTCTGTGCTTCTTCAATGATCCTTTGCCTTTCCTTAAACCTTTCCTTCACAGCTTTGACCTCCTTCCTGCTAGCTTTCATCAAACCCCCCAGCTTCCCTTGATCCTGACTCCTCATCCATTCCATAGTTTTATTATTCGCAAACATGATGTATGCTTCGCATGCAATTGTAGATATGCTTGGTTTGGCCCTCATCAAATGATCCATCGATCCAAACACACTTTCAGCGAACTTGCTAGTTTTCGGAACCGAGGTCGTTTTGGAACGTACAACTTATTTATCACACCCTTTATAAGATTGGTGAAATATATATACACCGCGTCAAGTAACTATGAGAGATATATGGTTCGATTAAACCAGTGATGGTTTAAAGTCAGTGGTCACTCGCGTCTTCACGCAAAAATTTTGTCAGAGAGAGATTCAAATGCGAATTGTTTAACCGCAATGGTTATGAATTTTGACGTGGCAATACGCAACTTATATAAGGCTGGAGTGAACTCATGATATACTCGGGATGTACTCCGTGAACGAATCTGACACAAAACGTGGTTAACAGAATCTCTTTGATGTGTTAAATCTGGGTGGTGCCATTGGCGACGAGCAGCTCGCGCAAACGTCGCAGTAACTGTCGGCAGCTCAACATCTACTCTGTGAACCCTAACTGCCGGATTCCACGCGCTAGCGCAAGCGGCATATTGCCTTTGAAAGTACTGGGCTGTAACGGGTAGTTTTTTGAATCCACAACCCCAAATAAATAAATTAAGTACCATATTAAGTTCAAGAATCGAATGTTTTCTTAAATCACATAATGCTGATAAGGCAAGCTATACGCTCGCTCGGCGGCGGGAATGACAAAATCGAACATTTTAAACAAAATACGACAACATTTTAAAAGAAAACTAATTCGGCACGATCGGCAAGTCTTCCAATGGCAATTCCGGGTCTGTGATTGTGCCTTGTTACGAAACCCTATGCGCAGCACACGTTTACGATAGATGTCAGCGAGGGGAGTTGGTAACGCGCACTATTTTTCGATAGATGTCACAAGCTGCAGCCCCTTAGATGTTTTGATATGACCCCTTAGCAGATGTTTTGACATGACCCCTTAACCAAGTCAATAAAAAGCCGAGGGAATGGCACTAAGCCGGTCTCAGTGGCTTGGTGGTTTACTGTTTTGCCTTTTGATCCACAGGCTGTGGGTTCGACTTCAAGGTGTGACAACCTGACTCGTGACTCGGATGATCACGTACAAATGGTGGTCACATCTTTGAAAAGGGATGTAAAAGATCCTTTGAGGACGACGTGCTCCGTAGCAGTGACCAGTTTAGAGTAATTTACTCAATTGTAGTCGTACATAGCTTAGTTGCTAAATACGAATATGTTCCGATGCACACAAACACACACACGCACATTACTGGTCGATTACGTAAGGTTAGGACTTCTTTGAGTTGGCACAAGCGCCAACGGCATGTCTTCCAACGGCAAGCCTGGACGACCAGCAATACGGTACCAACAATATAACACAAACAATATTATCTCTAAACAAAATATATATGAATATATATATATATATATATATATATATATATATATATATATATATATATATATATATATATATATATATATATATATATTTATATTTATATATATGAACTCGTAGCAAAAATCGCGATAGGTACTCTAAAATATATGTCATTATACAAAGTACAAAAGGTGAAAACAAGTATTTTTTTCGCCTATTCCATGCTACGATAATTGCTTGTTACAACCATATAATTCATATGTTCGTAACTGCAGTAGTTATGGAGGAGATAGTTACAGAAAATGTGGGAAAAAATCGACGAAAAGTCAATCCCATAAGCCTCCAACACTGCGCATGCGCGTCAAACTGGATCGCCAGTTGTGTCTCAACTTGATCTATCATTCCCCAAAATTTCATGTTGATATGTTTAACCGTTCCGGAGAAAAGCCTGAAAAACCTTGACTGGAAAAAAAAAAAAAAAAAAAGGAAGACATAATAAACTTGACCAAAGTATTCCACTATACTTGAATTACCCCTGTATATAGATGGATATTAGGGCTCAGATTGATAAATGAACGAAAATCGACTTTGTATGACCCCAAGCGATCAGTCGCGTAAGCGATCTTGAGTCGGCCGTGTGAAGGCATGCTATACGCTCTCCCGGCTCGGGCATGACAAAATCGAACATTTTAAAGTCTAAAATACGACAATTCCGGTCCATTTAATAAGAAAATAAACTTGACCAAAGTATTTCACTATACTTGAATTACCCCTGTATATAGATGGATATTAGGGCTCAGATTGATAAATGAACGAAAATCGACTTTGTATGACCCCAAGCGATCAGTCGCGTAAGCGATCTTGAGTCGGCCGTGTGAAGGCATGCTATACGCTCTCCCGGCTCGGGCATGACAAAAAACACATTTTAAAGTCTAAAATACGACAATTCCGGTCCATTTAATAAGAAAATAAACTTGACCAAAGTATTCCACTATACTTGAATTACCCCTGTATATAGATGGATATTAGGGCTCAGATTGATAAATGAACGAAAATCGACTTTGTATGACCCCAAGCGATCAGTCACGTAAGCGATCTTGAGTCGGCCGTGTGAAGGCATGCTATACGCTCTCCCGGCTCGGGCATAACAAAATCGAACATATTAAAGTCTAAAATACGACAATTCCGGTCCATTTAATAAGAAAATAAACTTGACCAAAGTATTCCACTATACTTGAATTACCCCTGTATATAGATGGATATTAGGGCTCAGATTGATAAATGAACGAAAATCGACTTTGTATGACCCCAAGCGATCAGTCGCGTAAGCGATCTTGAGTCGGCCGTGTGAAGGCATGCTATACGCTCTCCCGGCTCGGGCATGACAAAATCGAACATTTTAAAGTCTAAAATACGACAATTCCGGTCCATTTAATAAGAAAATAAACTTGACCAAAGTATTCCACTATACTTGAATTACCCCTGTATGTAGATGGATAATCGGGGACAGATTGATATATGAAGGAAAATCGACTTTGTTTAACGGAGCACGTTCAGCGGTGGTTGCGAGAGTGCGAAGCCGTGTTGAGTGAAGGCAAAGTTGACCCTGATACGGGCTCACGCGGCGAGCATGAGATGATTGGACAGCGTTTTGAAGTGCAAAATACGACCATTCCGGTCCATTTAATAAGAAAATAAACTTAACCCATTTGTAACATCATACTTAAATTTGTTAAAAGTGTGTACATATGTCGCGGCCATCTGATGAAATTGGGAAAAAAATACATTTGTTTACACCGTAACATTTCGTACGCAAATAATATTATTTTCCCTTTGGCCATTTTTTTTAGATTTTATATGATCATAAACATTAGAATGTCATCTTGTCATCTACTAAACAATAAAAACGATACGAGTAACGAATGCGAACCGATTTAGAAAATTCGAAATGGGCTGAATCTCGAAAAGTCAAAAATGCTCGCAGAGAATTTTAACGTATTGCTCCACAAACACACAACTTTTATGGCTCAAACGGGGTAAAATGCGAAAAGTAAAGCAATATTATTGAAATTCAATACGTTAGCTCTCGTTTGATGTATCATTCGTCCATGTATTTTAAATATAAATGCCAGTTAGAGCAAGTTGAAAAAAATTGGAATTAACATTGAGGCACAAGCGCGGCCGCCTGCGGCGAGGTTCGGCTGACACCCCTACCCTCAGATCGGTGATGCTGGTGTTGATACCAGGAACGTAATATTACACCATCATAATACCTAACCACACAGCTGCAGAGAGAGCCGAAGAGAAGAGGTCGTTCTTGCTCGCGCTCGTATAGGACACACCTATACAACTCGTGCCTTTTTACTAAGGGATGAGCCCATCCCTGAATGTATTCCTTGTCAATGTGCCTATACTGTCAAGCACATTCTCATTGAATGTGCTGATTTGATTTTGATCCGAAATCGCATCTTCCGGGTTCAAACCCTTTCAGAATTGTTTGAAAGGGTGAATCCATCCAAGATACTTGGATTCATAAGAGAAATTGGACTTTTCTATAGATTTTAGACCATACAATTCTCAAATTATTATACATAATTCAATTAATATAATTCAATTAACTAATTTTTAGTTAGTTTTAACCCTTGACTCCTTATCCTTATCCTTTCGTACTCGTATTTACCCCTCCTTAAGTAGGCACCATATAACACACTAGTGTTGGTGTGCCGTTAAACCCTATACTTACCTTACCTTACCTTACCTTCATAATACCTAAAGTTGTCAACCTCTGTGTTGTAACAGAGGCGGCCATGACATGTAGAACTCCTTTATTGTCTCAGGGTCACACACATACATACAAGTAAGGTAAGCCAACTTTCCAATATGCAACATCTCCCTTATTTTGTTTTGTTTTAGACAAATTCAAGAATGACATAGAAGGAAAGAAATAGCAGTACATATATTCATCATAAAGGCAACAACACAACATAATGATAATAGCTAAGGTGGGCCAGGGTCACTAGTGCTTTTCCCATCAGGTCATACATGCCTTTACCACAGGAGTCCCTATCCAATACTTTTCATAATATTCAAGCAATTCTCTTCAGATTGGCTGGCACATTTGCTAAATGAAAAGACACAGACTGGTAAATTGAGGCCAGAAAATGAAAACGAATCTACTGTAAATTCTCAACATGTGGTTCCACTCTCTGGAGACAGATAGGAGCAGATGAGTGATATATAAAACATTTGTTTATCTCTATTTGCCGTACATAATCCCTGAATCTCCCTGGTGTTTTAACTTCCCTCCCAGACCATGTGGTGTGTGTACCTGGTTGTACCCTAGGTGTTGCAAGGTTTTGTGTTTGGTCTGGTGCTGTGTCCGGTGGTGCCGGCTCTGGACATGCTGTGGTGGGTTTGTTCATGACGTCTCTAGTGTATGTCTTGGGTGCGGTCTCTGTGAAATGATCCGGGCATTTGGTCAGATCTATCCTTTTTCTTCTCAATTTGTTTTCGCCCGTGTCATCGATGTAGGACTCCTGTGAGTGCTCAGACAACTTTCTTTCCTGAGCCACCCAATCCAGCTGGCGTCCCGATTAGAACTTTGTCTCCAGGACTGAGTTCCTCGTACTGCGTTCCCCTGGCTCGTGTGTTGTGCTGTCTCTTGGTGGAGAGTTGGATCTTTTTTGAGCCGGCGGCTCACAAGTTCGGTTCGATGATGCTTGGGTTTCAAGAGCTCTCTGTTCAGAATCAAGCTTTTCTTGAGTCTCCTGCCCATGAGGATTTGTGCTGGGGACAGGTCATGTCCGGTGAATGCTGTAGAATTGTAGTCTAGAGTTGCTCTTTTCCTCTCCTCTTTGTTGCTTGTTTTCTTCCACAGCTGTTTCACGGTGCCCACAGCTCTTTCAGCTTCACCGTTGGATTGTGGGTCCAGTAATCGGCTTGTGGTGACTGGCCCTAGGGGGGCTCGAAGTGCTGTGTACAATACTGTTCTCCTTGCAGAACGAAGTGTTTGAATATTGTTCTCCTTGCACACTGGAATATTGTGGCCTGTTGTCTGATGTTAGTTGATCAGGAAATCCATGTGTTGTGAACACTGTCATGAGTGCATTGATGACCGATGTGCAGGACACCGATCTGAGGTTTTCAACACTAATCCATTTGCTGAAATAGTCTACTACTAATGTATAGTGTTGGCCCTTGTACTCAAACAGGTCGGATGCACAGTGGGACCAAGGTCTCTCTGGGACTGTCCTCAAGGTCATCGGCTGAGATCTCTGCTTTCTCTGGTTTGTTTGGCATTCCTGGCAGTTTTCGATGATCTGCTCTATCCTTTTAGCGGGGTGGGGATTCAAAAAAATCGTGCACTTTGTGACAACTTTTTTAAACTTTGCATGGTGTTAGGTATGGATATGACCTTTTCAAAAACCACCGCACACAAGTTGGTGGAGGCCCCTGGTGGCCGTTATGCACAAAATCCAAGATGGCCGCCACTGGGAACTGAAAAGGCAATATCTCGGCTCGTATTAAGAGCAGAACCTACTGTGATACCATTTTTCTAGGGTTTATAAGGTCGAGAAATACGTTTCTGAAGTAATTTTAAAGTTTCCATTTAGTTTTCACGTATAAATGCTATGTTTATGACCAATTTACATATAAATGACCATATATTGGCCACATACCAAGATGAGTTCTGAGTTCGTGTTTTTTATGATTTTTATCAAGTTACATGAACATCACATTTCACTTTCATTGTTAGTGCAGCCCCCTTCGCACTTGCACAATGGGCTGCAATGGAGTCCAGCTCGATGACACTTTCAGTTACCCTTACAGGCAACCACACACCCACATTGGAGGAGCAGCGAGCAAGCCTTACTGACGTCTGTAAAATCCGTCCAATATGGCACCCACTGGTTGGTTCTGGCATTCCATTCCCAGCCCCAGTCACTGGGATTTAGGATTTGCGGGATTCTCGAGAGGGCCTGCTTCCAGACGAATCCTGCTGTGTGAAGAGCCCGCTTGGCATGCTGGAAGAGAGCATTCAGGGTCGGTGGGATGGAGTTGAGAGACTTGAAGCCATGGGTGAACAATAACTTCCTTGCTTCATTGACAGATTGGGCAGCACAGTTCTTACTGTACATAAGTACTGTCAAGCGCTCCAGACATCTCATATGGAGAGAATCAAGCGTCAGACTGGCTGGGTCTTGAGTGATGGCAGTGAATGTGGTGGTGACCTCAGGTGAGTTAACCCATGCATTCCATGCAGTCTTCTTGCCGATACCCATCATGGGAGACAACATCACAGCCTGTGAAAGCATGGAAGAAGGGCAGAGCTTGACAACGCTGCAGTCCCATCATATCTGAGATATGGTGGATTGGAATGTCTTTGTACGTTTTTCCTGACCCGAATCCAATCCAGAGCTCTGAGAGTCCTAGGTCGTGGAAGAAGTGGATGGTCAACATTACAACATCACTATCTACCGTACTGAGGTACGCCTTTGTATGACCCTGATCAGCAGCATGGCGCAAGTGGAGCATCATCCGTGTGTCAGCTTCCTCTTGTCGACATGGAGACAAATCTGACAAGTCTGTAGGCTTATTGGTGAGTACGATATCAGCCTTTGTTGTCAACAGATGGTACTGTGAATTGACTGTGATCCTTTGCAGGACACTTCTCTGGTTTGACCCTCAGTCCATATTGGAGGAATCGCTGGAAAACCTTCTCCAGATTACCCAGGTGCTCGTCGTCGTCTCTACCTGTTATCAGCACTTCATCCTGTATCATGCAGACATAGTCCAGTCCCATGAGCACCTGGTCTATGAAACGCTGCCATATGGCGGGTGAGGAAGAAATACCAAAAGGCAATCAATCACGTGTTGATTGTCGTACGATTTTGTGAAGCTTCGTCCAGCAAGAGCTGTTGATACGAGAATTTTAATTCTATCTTGGAGAACCTTTGCCCTCCAGCTATCTTGGCACAAATTTCCTCTGGCGTTGGGATCGGGTGCTGGTCAGTGTATATCGCTTGGTTCACAGTGACTTTGTAATCCCCACACAACCGAACCTTGCCATCCGCCTTTGGCACACACACAAGCGATGTAGCCCATTCGCTGAAATGTACAGGAGTGATTATTCCATCATCCTGAAGTCGTTGTAGCTCTTTCTATACAGCACCTCTCAGCACGAAAGGCACAGGTCGAGCCTTGTGGAAGATAGGTCTGGTATCCTGCATTACATCCAGCTTAGAAGTGACACCCTTGACAGTGCCTAGCTTGTCACAAAATATTGGAGAGTATTTGTCCGTGAGCTTGTTAAGCTTCTCTGGTGTCATAGTGCTCGTGGATGTGCTTTTCGTTGCATACATGCCATGCGATGCAAATATGCTGGGCCAATCCAGTTTGATGCATGTTAATCCACCATGTCCCAGAAAAGGTGGTGCATGGGCACCATGTCTTTTCCATTTACAACCGTCATGCATAGAGATGAAGATTGGTCACCGTAAGTGACCGTGACGTTGATCTCACCCAACACCTCGAGTGATCAGCTTTTCATGTTGGAAGTACTTCAGGTACACCTCGTTGGAGATGATGGTACATGGTGAACCTGTGTCCAGAATGAACCTCAGTGTATATTCATTCACAGAGGTGGGAATGAAAATGGCGTCACCCACTCTAGGTTTCACACTGCACACTGCATCCTCCGTCTGATCCTTGTTGGGATGCACACTGAACACAGAGTCTACCATCTGTTCCTCCACTAGACCAGTCTCTGCTACATAGTTTGTGGGCTCTTTCTTCTGTTTCGTGGTTCTGTGGAATTGATCACTTCTGCATTCAGACTTGAGATGTCCAACACGGTTGCATTTGTAGCATGTAGCAGATTTGTAGCGGCATTCATCTCTTGTATGATTAGTGAATCCACAGCGTCTGCAGCGTGGCGCTGATGAAGGCGTGCGTGCAGCCTGAGGCTTAGGCCGTTGTTGGAACTGCTTAGATCCATGAGCCTGATGTGGTTTGGATTGAAGTTCTGTGCACACCATCTGATGTAGACTTAGCGGATTATGAAGATGTGATGTCACGTACACTTTCCCAGCTGCTTCATCTGCAATAGCATTTTCCAGAGGTATCTGGAAATTAAGGTCCTCCGTACAGGGTTCTTGATTGGATTAGAATGATAACCAGATGACAACATATAGCTAGATCTTTATTGTAGTGCTCGGGGCTCATTCCTTTGGTAAACCAACTGATCGTAAATAAATCTACCACATGCCAGCAAGAACAATCACAACATTACAAAGTGGACAACTGGAAATAGTCCCACTGAGTAAAAGAACCATGATATTAGATGAACACTAGTTTTATTCATCGCTAATACTAAGTCGACACAAGAGTCAAAGTTAAGTTAAAGACACTCTCTAGTCCCTCCTCATCATACAATTACAAACAGGACAACATGCATAGGTTACAGTTGATCCAATAAATGTAAACCATGTTTTTTATGACTTGGAAATTATTGGATTTAATAGGACATCACCTTAGATGTGGTGAATACTGAGCCATTATCAGAATAATATGCATCATACACATCAATGTTGCTTTCCGCTTTTTGGTTGAAATAAATATGATCTAGTAATGTCCCATTGGTACTTTGCCATATTTCTATAAACCATGTCCATTCTCAGCATTGGCATGTTTAACCATGTTCAAGTTCATCATTGAAATCTTAATGCACTAACGTTGACACTTATAAAGACATAAGCAGTAGCAGTTTCTCCATCTCGTCTTCTCCCTGAGGGTCCGGTGGTAGACTAGGCTCACTGTATTCTTCTGCGTGTCGTTAGAGGCGACTAATAGGGGCAACCTGTTGGCTGTGGGTTGGGACTCGTGTTGGTGGACAATGGGATCCAGATGGTTGAGTAGAGATGGCATTTTGAGGGCCATATCTGCAACACACTACTCTGCCCCGGATTTCGCCTAGACGAGAGTCTGGAATGGCCTGGTCCAGTCAGTCGGCTGGCGGTGACTTGCCCTAGGATAATCGTTTCTCTTTTTATCTTTGCCATCTCCATTTTCATTTATCCTAGAAGGCGGCTGCTTAATCAGGCCAATCTTATCTATTAACCTTTCATGGCCACCTTATAACACATGAGTGTTGGTGTGCCGTTAAACCATATGCTTACCTTACCCTCTTATGCCAGCCACTCTCGGACTGACAACACATGGCCAAACAAATAAAAATAGACCAACTGAGGGACATTTTTCTTACAGCCAATTCAGGGTCATGCCGTCTGTATTCTAATCATTCGCGTTTTGGTGGCGCCTCCATAATTGTTTTTTGTATCCACGAGAAGTCCCTAATTGGTCGTAATTTTAACCAGACATTACTGGAAAATGCAGACTAATTATTGCCTAGTTGACATGATCAGCCTTTTAGCTGTTGATTATCTTATGAACCATTTATTTCTGTTAGTCGCTTCCATCCCTAAATATTGGGCTTAAAACATTGGTATCACTGATGATATATAAGTAACTATACATCCATTATCATGTGTTACAGGAAATGATCAACGCAACACTAGATCTATAAGTTTTAACGGAATACACCAGAATGGACGGCGTTAAAGCAGTGATAAAACTGGAGGGCCCTGATGATATCAGCGATGGATCCTCTTTTGTACAAGGAGAATTAGCCTCAGACAAATCTGCGCTGGTTCACGATTATAAAACAGAGAACATTGGTTGTGGAATATCAGAGAAGCCATTGTCTGAATGCATCAATTATTCAAAGAAATGAATAAGGACACCTCAAATCAAATCGGTGATAGGAAAATGAACTTGCTTGGGCATTTACGAGTGAACCAAAACATATGTGATGTCTCCGAAAATATCATTCACGTGAGCGACTTCACAAAACATATGAGAACGCATAGTGGTAAAAACCCTTTTAAATGTGACGTCTGTGGAAAGGCTTTTACACAAGCCACCTATCTTAGGACACATATGAGGACACACACTGGTGAAAAACCATTTAAATGTGACGTCTGTGGAAAGACTTTTACGCAAGCAGCAAATCGTGGGAAACATATGAGGACGCACACTGGTGAAAAACCTTTTAAATGTGACATCTGTGGAAAGTCATTCAGTCACGTGAGCGCCCTCAAAGAACACACGACAATTCATACTGGTGACAAACCATTCAAATGTGACGTTTGTGGAAAGACTTTCACCAGAGCAACCAATCTTGGGATACATATGAGGACACACAGTGGAAAAAAACCTTTTAAATGTGACATCTGTGGAAAGTCATTCAGTCACGTGAGCGCCCTTAAAGAACACACGACAATTCATACTGGTGACAAACCATTCAAATGTGACGTTTGTGGAAAGACTTTCACCAGAGCAACCAATCGTGAGACGCATATGAGAACGCATACTGGTGAAAAACCGTTTAAATGTGACGTCTGTGGAAAGACTTTTACGCAAGCAGCCAATCGTGGGAAACATATGAGGACTCACACTGGTGAAAAACCTTTTAAATGTGACATCTGTGGAAAGTCATTCAGTCGCATGAGCGCCCATAAAGAACACACGAGAATTCATACTGGTGACAGACCTTTTAAATGTGACGTTTGTGGAAAGACTTTCACCAAAGCAACCAATCGTGAGAAACACATGAGAACGCATACTGGTGAGAAACCTTTTAAATGTGCGGTTTGTGAAACGGCTTTCTCTCATGGAAGCAATCTTAGAAGGCATATGAGCACACACTGATGAAAGACCATACAGATGTGACATAAAGACACAACTAGGGACATGTAGTAGTGATGGGGTAATCTTTGGTTAGCTTGCCAGACAGCAAGGACATCTCTATGACTGTCTTCAATAGCAATGATGCAATAATTACTATATAGCATTGTCATAGTGCGCCATATGTTTCCACCTTTCATTTTATTGTAGAAAAAGTTGCTGAATAATAAAGTGCTCAATGAATGGGGAAGAGACATTGCTTATTGTAATAGGTGCATCACAGTATATCATCTTTAAATATCAGCCAACATCTGCTGTGAAAAAGAACGTAACTGACTGATACACTTATACTTTTACGAATCGATGACGTAGTTAGATGGGCAAAATGAACCTATTTCGTGAATGATACATCCGATGGCATTATTACTTAGCACATGGAATGGGTTCCCGACCTTTATGCATTTCATGGACGTTGTTAGCATGGGTCGTTCTATGTTCCCGACCTTTAATTTTGCACATTGTTTCATTTTTGCCTAGTCCCCCTTTAAGTCCGTAGATAGATTCGAAAACTGTACGTGTTGTATCTTATAGGGGGCAGTCGTGGGTTGCGAATGAAAATCGGTGTCCTTACACGTTCTATGATTTCACAAGTCCCGATCGAAAACCCTAGCATTATCGTATCATATTTACATTGTACGAGTGTTGCTGTGCTGTTTGATCATTCCATCACATGTCTGTTGTTCATTTTGCGAGTTTTGTCCAGGAGGTCGTCTAAGCTCCTCCTGTAGTGTATGCGAGGTCGTCCCCTCCTCCTGTGACCAGAACGCAGCTGATAAAAATCTGCTTTAGTAGCCTATGTGGTGGCATCCTCGTGGGGTGTCCGGTCCATTGGATAATTGTCATGATAAGGGTATGTCATGGTAGTCCTGTTTGTTTGAGTACTTCCTTTGTTGGTGACCTTGTCTTTCCATGTAATCTTCATGATGGAGCGTAGGTGTCGCATCATGAATGCGTGTTGTTTCTTCACATGTCTTCTGTACACTGTCCAGGACTAGGCTCCATACAGGAGGGTAGATATCGCAACTGCTCTGCAGATCTTGCCTTTGACCCGCAAGGTCACATGGTGGTTGTTCCAGCGTAGCCAGCCAAAGGATGCCCTAGCCTTGGCCATTCTATTCTGTAATCAGTGCTCGTTCATATCACCGGTATGATGACCACTGCATTTACTTCCGCTAGCTTTTCTCTGGGCTGGCCATGCCAGGCAGATCACGCCGACAACCACCTGTGCACATGATTACGTTGTTGTGTTGGCGCGCGTGTACCTCATTGTGGACAGCTACTCACTGTCTTTATGAGTGAGATGCGGTGATGGCTGACATCACACATCATAAAAGCGCGTCGCAGCTAGCTGATTGACTTGACCAAGCCATTCCAGCCTCACGTCTAAGTGAAATCCGGCCCGGACGTACCATCAACATATCACATTTGGGAGCTACGTTCAAAGTTAGTTGAGATATTTATGCGACCCATTTGCTATTTGAGAAAGATCAACAATATTATGCGATTGAAAGTGCCATGTGTATGGGATGTTATTCTGATAGCCTCATCGTCTGTTAAACTAGCTATAAGTGCTTGATATTGTTTTTTTATTTTACCATTCCAGCTCGTACCTTGACCAAATTGTTGTCATACCAACTCGTAGCCAAACCAACTTTCACCAAGACCAACTCGTGCCCAAATCAAACTCGTACCCAAACCAACACGTATCCAAACCAACTCGTACCCAAACCAACTCGTACCCAGACCCAAACCAATTCGCATCCCATATCGTATCCAAACCAACTTGTACACAAATCAACTCGTACCCGGACCAACTCGTACCCATATAACGTTGAAATATTATTTGCTGTTGATATTTCGATATTTAGTGGCTGCATAACTGATTCCTGACTGTTGTTTGCTCTATTTCGGGATATCAGGTGTGATATCACCGATAGATATCCGGGATGTGCGACGAGTGAGCGCTGGAAGGTCATATGTGGCCGGAGTGGACACGCTCTGAAATCGCCTGGAGTGAGAGCGAGTCAACCAATCACTTCGTGTTATATCGCTGGCCCATGCCAATATAGATGATGGGAGGATGATGCATTGGAAGGTCATCAGTCATTAGAGTAGTTCTCATGACTGACAGATGATCCTAAACGAACATTCATGGGACGGGGTCGGGGTCATATTTTTGGTGCTCCTATTGGGTCAAGTTTGGTAAGACTAAACCAACTGTCCTTCGGATCCACCCAAACACATTGCAGCACATCATGCGTAGTAAGATTTACCAATAATATTCTAGTAATAATGCACTATTCACTTACAATTATCAACAAAATGACTCCTCAGGACAAGTTTTTCCATTAAATCAATTTACCTCGTCCTACCAGGCATATCACACAAAATCCAAGACCGCATCAGTTGTTGCTCATGGTAACGATAACTTGCAGACAGCATCCCCGTATGTATAACGCTTACGCTGATAACAAGGGAAAGTAGGAAACATTATCTGCCTTCCTTGTTATTGGCATGAAAGACGAGATATTACAGTCTTACTGCGCTGGCGGTATTGATCTTTATTAGCCACATACATGCCTCATGCTTCCGGTTAAGACTTACCCGTTGATCTACCCGTTGAAGCAAGGATCGTAGCAAGTTCTCTTCACCAGCGCTAGCGATAGATGCCAACTGGAAACTGTGACCATACAAAGGTCAGAGGTCTCCATAGAGAGGCAGGGTTCTTCATATAATGTTTATATGTCGTGCGGTTGAGATGACCCAGCCCAAAGCACACCGTGCTATTAGAGAAAGATAGCAAGATAGAGATAGGGAGAGCGAGGATATATGGCGGCTTAAATCGAATCGCTTTGTGTGTGGGATGTGTTCTGAATCACATCCATGAAAACAGCCAAGCAAAAGCGATTTCATGATTCGCAGAATATTGTCGATCAAATGATACATTTACAGGGTACTGCGTTGATCTATATGTTTCCATGTCTTACAACAAAAATTATTTAGACATATTAACTAACCTTGCAATGTACAAACACATACACTTTCGGTTTCATAAATAATGTGATAAGGAGTGATATATAAGTGTTTAATATCGCGTTATATGATGTAAGGGCACATCGTTAGATGATTATCGCCTATGATATGCCATAATTATGTAGTGTGTAAGATGATGAATGAGATCCGCATGACAACTCTTAAGTCGTATGAGCTATATTACACAATAAGGGAATGTTCATTGTGAACAGAGCAGCATTATTTATATCCTTATGGTGGTTGTGGCCCGTTGTTGAAAAATGAAGGGACATGATATAATTGATTGTGAGCGGTTTTATGATATTGCACGAATGAGCCACACCAAATATACCCATTAACATCACATACAGTGCATCAGTTACTCGTTATTGTTCGAGCTAGCGATTGTTACTAGTTGGCTCTAATATCAAATCATGCTCATCTTTCCATTGTACTGTCAAAAAGCTTGGCTGTTATTTTGCTGGAAACACCTGGCAATTATCATGAAATACAATAGGCACAGGCGCACGGCACTCTCTATTTCTGTGGGATTCGTAAACGGCTCGCAATAGACCGTCCCCATAAAATAATTGCGTTGTGCGTTGAATGAATATTATGGAGCAACTGGTGTGACTGCACGAACATTTGTTTCTTGCAGTTTGTTAACACTGTAACTGTAATGTGTGGCATTTTAGATAAATTGTACTCCTTACTGGACATTACACTAGCACGCATTACCAATTGACAGCAACATAATAGAACATTATATATTATGGTGCTGAACAAATGGAATGCTGAAGAATGTCGTATTAAACTTAACAGTTCCGTTGCGTTGCGAATCTTAATTGAACTAATGACGCATATTATCGATGCAGCCGATATCAGGCATCTATTGATACATGCTAATGCTATATCAATGCGGTAGTAGAGCAGCTTCTCAAAAGTAATCTCAGCATACTTGTTGCGTCATCACGCCGCTTGTTGGAACCGAAAACTGACTCGTACAAAAATTAGTTAAATGCCAACGCCATTGAATTCGCATCATATGTAAACCTTCATTTAAGTCTAGGTTACGGTGCGGAAATTTGACTATTCCCTGCAGATGATTTTTCCAGGGATGTTTGATAATGGTGGTTCGGCCTCCTATTCTCAAAGGATGTGGATGATGTGTGATCAAATGGTGTAGGCGCATCTGATCTAAAATGTATGCCGATAGATATGTATGATGTAAAGCATTCGTGAGACAGCCGGACACGTAGTCAGAGAAACTCAGTGATTTTAAACTCGTTACTTTATTCATTACAACATAATCCCGAGAAGCATGTTATTTTCCAGGCAATATTGCTTAAGGCGACCAAATAGTTATTTTATCATAATACATATTGATCTTGGAAACAGTAAGGTGATGAATTGCTCCAACATGGACGGAAAATTGCGTAGATTATTGGAATACTAAATTTCAAATGCACATGTGTTTTCGATTTTAACGCATACTTAAAGGACAAAATGACGTACTCCTTAACAGTGCAAATAAAGGTGAACATTAAAATCATCTGGCAGTGATAGAACACACAACACTGATATTTGTTCTTAAAAGCTCCGCTCCCATGTTCGATTATTCCGCAGCAACATTACCCAGATATCACTATCAATTGGTACGACAGAATAGAATATGTCTCAATCTTGGTCTTTATAACAATATCATAAACGGGAAACTATGTCAAAAATGAAAATATTAGGCGATTAGGAGTGCCCTACGATGGCCATTTGTATGGCAGGGATTTCAGCTTCCGGTCTGACTCTATTTGCCACGTGACAGAAACGGAACCATCGCTTCAATACACATACATATGCTCTGCGATAATCAGAATTCATCCAGCAGTAGACGAGTGGATTTAGCCAAGCATTTGTGAACATAACATGGTTCGCCCATGGCAATGCTTGATATGTCACCCAGGAGGGCATGGTCGGGTCCGCTGGATTAAACATTATGTTGATGATGAGATACGGAGTCCAAGATATCACCTGGAGAGATATAGTTGCCAAACTCATTCGAGTGAACCGGCGGCTATGTAGCGAACGATTTACAGTTACAGGTGTTTTCCCAATAGCTATACGTGCCTGCCTGTGATAGAACAATAACGTCAAACTACATAGAATTGTGTTCCCAACAAAACCAACGAGAACGTGCACGTTGATAAAGTATTGTTGAACCCATGTTGGCAGTAACCCGGGTGGGGTTTTTGCAGTGGCAACTTGGAAACTAGAGGAAAGCCAAACTTGCGAACAATATATAACAGAAAATGTTAAACAGAAATATAGCCAAACTACTATAACAGATATCTTGACCCGAAGTTTTGTCATCCACACTTTGTACTTGAAAGGCAGTAGTATTGCAATAAGCCTGTCGGCAGCAATAATCAGTGATGTGTAAAACGATGTCGAAATTGCCACCGAGTAGAGGATACCTTGCAAAGCACCAGTCCATCGACGTATGTCCAGCGATTGAGATGTTATTTCAAAACCACAGTTGACTTTTGCCAATTGATAAACACCCGACATGAAAATCGTTGGTGCTATGAGCAGGTTCGACAGGGTCAGTCCTGTGATATAGATGCGACCCTTTATTCCAGTAGGAACGTTCTTCTGTGACACGGCTTTTATTGTTACTGTGTTACTGATAACTACCAATAGAAAAATTATCCATCGGATTCTGTCCACGGCAGTGTTGTTGCTACATGGAAGGCTCGTGAACGGGCTGCTGTTAACGTCCGTGCTGGACGTAGATTCTATGTTCACCATTGCTCTCAAAGCTTGGTCATATAAAGCTTTGTTGCAGAATATTGTACTCAGTTGCTGCAGAAGACTACTGCGCACTTCCTGAAGGCAGCTTGTTTTGTATGCTGTTGTAGAGGCATTAGGTGTTACCAAGGTAAAATGGGCGTGGCTTATTATTCCAATGCCAGTGGATTTTTTAAACAGCGCCCAATCAGACTAGCGCAATATTTCGCCAACCGGGTTATTTTATGCTGCCGCCGATTTGAGGTTGGTTGCAGCGGCAGCCTAGCGTTTTCATGAATAATTGATACAATTTGTAAGGAACAGCCAATCGTTGGTCAGCGCGCTATAGTAAATGCTTGATCACACCATTCGCACATTGTTAGCACCATTTGCTTGTAGTCACTAGCAATTGCGACAATAGATTATACATTGGTAAAACACATTTATTACACTAAGTCGGACAACACTGTTATCTGGGTGTAAGAGACTGAGCAGTGACGAATAAAACCAACAGCTTTTTGTATTGATAAAAACCTCATTCAAGCCTTGCGACGCAGATTAACTGTGCTTCACCGTTAAGCTTGTGAACATTGTCGCTCTGCTCCGTACTGACAACCAAGTTTTCTACTCAGCTTAACATGTCAGCTATGACGGTGTCTTGTTTGGGTGTCAACTGTCAACATAAACCATGAACTGAGGTCAATATATTAGCATCGTATATGCTGTCGAGTTTCATTCCTTCTCAGTTATTGAATAAAATGCCGAAGCTATGGTAGCATCCCAGTTAGGTTAAGAGGGGGTCTCTATTAATCTGGGGGATAAGCTTGTCTAGGGCTTCAGCGAGCATCATCAACATTTGGTGCACTTATCAGAGTTTTCGTGGGCCAGTGGATTTTAGATTCGGGCCACTGATTCAGACTGCTTACTAGCACGACGGGGCTAGTGATATTTTTGGAACTTGTCTAGCCCTGGGCACCTACCACTGAGGATTTATATATTACCCACATATTCGTAGGCCATTTTGTCTGACCATGGTCATTGTAATTATGTCATGATGGCCACTAAAAAGATAGATAAACCAAGAATGTACATTAAATACCACTGCGTAATCATTTAAAGGTAAATTAAGATCTATTTAGCAATAATTTTGTGATTGTTTTGTTTTTTGACATTCGGGAATATTGCAGGACATGAAATAGTTTTTACAATCTAGATTTACAATTTCAATTACAACATAGAATAGAATTGGTTTCAAATGCTTCTTCTAGGTCTTCCCCGAATTGTAACGGATCAATAGACCTGCTTATACCGCCCGAACAGCCACTGGAGTTATTTATTTAGTGTACGTAATCTTTAACTTGCTGTCATATAACTGTATTTGCTATTTCAGTGCACGATCAAACTTCCATTACGAGGGTTTGTAAATCTGTTATAGCTGCGTAATGTTGCGTTTACCATTATAAAATCACCTACTGTATCATTTGAGTTGAGCTCACGGTATGCAATGTTTTACAATATCAAAGTATTTGGCTATACCTTGATTGAATATGTTTTACTTACGCCATTGCATTACTTGTCATAGTTACTGGCGAAAGTTAAATGTAATAGCCTTTCTGTTGGCTTTAGGATTTGTGTGCATTTTACCCAGCTGGTGGTGTTTTCGTTGCTTGATGAAATACGATAATGGCAACATATCTGGTTTCATGACTGCACACCCCAATTATGGTTTACAGATGTGAAATCAACCAATCATGCGTGCATTGCAAATTCTGCATTATGAGTACCTCTCCCATATGGTATAATCTCCTTATTCAATCTTCCTTATTCGCAGCATCGATGGGTATACAATGCGGGCTACTATTCAACTATCTACAAAATGCCAACTTTTCACATAAGTTGTGTTTCTTGGCTTAGATGTGAAGCTGTTAATGAACTTTACAGTTGAACAGTGCATCATCACAGCTTACAACGTTTGTGATATATTCCCCGTCTGTTCCTGTTTAGATCAAGAAACAAACCAGGAAAATTGCATGATTATTATCTCACGTCTGTTATTCGAACAATGCTTGACATATTCATATGACAATGCCAGTACATGATAGTTGAAATTGCATTTTTATGCCTCCAGCTCAAAAGATTCCCTTCTTGACACGTATGAGCAACCATTGCCTGAGGTTTGTCAAGATTCCGGCGTGTTGGTTGAGGTCTATATGTGGTTGATCGCAATTATAATTGATATCTGACATCAGTTTGGCTAATTCCCTGCTGAATGTCATTCAAGCAATAAAAATCACATTTCAGCAAGGGGAGCATTCAAGCTTGTTTGTTGTTCTCCTGAGGCTATTGTAAATCTGTTCAAGTCACTCTTATTCCAAAACTGCTGTCTCGAACGTAATGCAATTTGTGCCATTGAGCTTACATATCTTAAGCCCATGTGCTTCCTTACGTGAATTCATGTGAAACCGGGTAGTTCATTTGAATTACAATGCTTATCCGCATTGAGCAGTTGCACCATTCTTATTTCTCATTTCCGAGTCTGAGTAATGCAGAAAACAGTAGCTGTTCCCTCATAGATCACCTCCTGAAAGAGAATGATATGCGGTTCAGCTCACTGCACCAGAAGGCCCTGCAAGGTCTCAGCCTCATTCCATCCATATTGGTAACTCTGACACCAGCATAGGACAGGAGGAGGTTACAAGAGCTGGTTGACCTCTACCGTGAAGACATCCCATCCACTGGAAGCATCATTAGTGAGGCTCACAGCTGGCAGGTAATATGGCAAAAGAAGGCAAAATAACTGGGCCCAAACAAACTTCCAACTACACTGAGCACCATCCTCTCCTAGATCCAGGATCCATGCTCCACAACAACGGGACCCAGTTCATTATCCCGTGTACCCTGCCAGTAACTTTATGCTCTGGTGAAATGAAATCTTTCTGAGGACTTTTGAGAGAATCAAAACACCCTGCACGTCAACGATGGAGAATGAGAGATTGTTAGGCCTTACACTATTACACATGCACCGCGAAATACATGTGGAAATAAATAAAGCAATAGACACATTCGCCCAAAGCAACCATAGGAGGATGAAAGTTACGAATGTATAATTGGATGATTTTGATGAGAATTGGAAGTTGATTCGCATAAACATCATTTTGTGACAACTGTAAGACAATAAGATCATGTTTTAAAACGTCGTTTAGGTTATGTTTTTGCAAGAATTAAACAAATGTTTAATATTATTCAGTATATTATAAACATTAGTAGGTAAAATGAGAAAAATTGAACGCACTTATTTTAGATGACTCTGATTGCTACCCCCCCCCCCCCCCCACCACTCCTCCTCTGCCAACACAACTAGCTACGCTTTGTGTTTTTGCCTTAATGCTAAAGCGCTCTATAGTTATGCTGTGGTGGCTCGAACCCAGCCAGAGTTAAACAATTTGTAAATCCCCCCCCCAACAACCCAATTCCAGGGCAAGCCCCTGACATTTGCCGCAACTCCAACTTCCCTGCTACCCCACATAGACCGCCACCCCTTATCAACCATCTCCCGCATCGACTTCCACCTCACAACGACCACCACCCCACATCGACAACCATCCCATATCGACCACCATCCCACATCGACCACAACCCCAAAACGACCACTACCTTACATCGACCACCACCTAACATCGACCACCGTCCCACATTGACCACCACCCAACATCGACCATCACCCCACATCGACCACCACCCCACATCCACCCGCATCATCAGATCGACCATCACCCCGCGTCGACCACCACCTAACATCGACCACCACCCCACACCGACCTCCACCCCGCATCGACCACCATATCGCATCAACCACCACCCTGCATCGACCACCACCTAACATCGACCACCACCTAACATATACCACCACCTAACATCGACCACCACCCTCGATTTCTATCGTGGCATCCATTGATACGGCATGTTGACCTTTGTGGCTATTTAGCGTAAGTCATTTATTTCCCAGATTACAGGGAAAACATAGGAACCTGGTTAATACAGTCGCATCACTGACATGGGCAACTTAACGATTGCAATAGTTGCTTTTCGATTCGTCCATACTTATTGTCTGCTTCCCCATGTTACCAACAATAGGCAGCTTAACGAGTTTCACAAATATATCAGACACAGAATCACAGTATTATCAGAAGCATAATATAACTGCAATACGCACACATATAATCAGGATTCAACACACATACATAAGTTGAAGACGTTTATTAGTTTGTAAAAGGGTTCAATGATCCTTGCACGTTAAACAGCTTTGCTCAGTTTTTTTAGAAAGGTCAATTTAACAAATAAGTCATTGATAAAGTGCATAAATGCACCAATTAATGTATATTCGAGCAGAAGACATTCATCATTATACCTGCTTCACTGTCATACTCCAAACAACTATCTAAAGTGTGTCTGAATCAAGAACACCAAGCTCACCGATGTTTAGATGTAAAACCATGTTATTTTAGTATGTTGAAAATCATCTGACAAGATGTTTGCAATAATGATCGAAGAATCAGCAAGAACATACCTTGGTTAAGGGTTTATATGACTAAACACATTCATACGCTCAAATCAGGGTATAAACTGGTCGTTTCAGCCAAATCACTTCCATCGAACTAGCATCCTGTCCGATGGAAAATTATTGATTGGCAGGTAGAAAGCTGTCCAAGCTCGGAGCGTCTGAACGATAGCCAGTATAAACCAGGAAAGTGTCAAGAAAAGACTAATATACTGCGTTATATGTGACTTTGAAGGCAATGAGTTAGTGGCCAGCAATTCTGGTGTTTTCTTTGTAACCTTATCTATGAATGCTGAGATGACTAAGATATCTAATACGACAATTTATTAAAAAACAACTATTCAACTTAGGATGACTCCTCACTATTTATCATGACGTATTCCTCTTTCACAATATGTGTAGTTTAATAACTAAGATTAACGCATATAAGTTGACACGCAGTAACTTCCTGCAAGTATCCATTGTGAACCAAGCTGTGTAGGAGGGTTACAAATGTTCCGTTTTCCAGCAAATCCCGTTTATTCAACATAGATATATTAAATAACATAACATATATGGCCTTTGTTTCCAGGAAATAATCCTGCTCAAAGTCGCTTAAGCAGGCAGTTAATTGTCATAGCACTGATTAAAAAGAATTGTCTTGAGTTTTGATTAGAATACATCAAACGTATTTGACCGACGAATGTCGATGGGAAGTGCGTTTGTTGGTGCGGCATTATTGAACACTCTGGCAACGTATGACGACATATTTGGGGATTTTGGGAAGACGATACTTGTCCATCGTTCGAAGTTACCTTGCAGGTTGGTATTGAGCAGTTAGTTCCTGCAGGTAGCTTGACGCGGTTCAAATAACAGCCTTAAAGGTGAGCAGAAGAATTTTGTATACAATACGTTTTGCCACAGGAAGCCAATGAAGTGTACGCATGATGTGTTGAATGTTATCTCCCTGCTTTCCTTTTGCAACAAGGTGGGCGGCCGTATTTTGGGCGTGTTGTAGTTTCGCGATAAGGTACGAATGGGCTCCATCTAGCAGCGTATTGCAGTAATCAAGCCGAGATGATATGAATGCGTGTACTAGAATTTCGGTTGTGGATTGGTTCAGGTACTTCCTTAAGCTGCCTAATCTTCTGATCTGATGAAAGTGAGATTGAGATTATGTGGTTTTCCAGTAACCTATGAATCCATCAGAACACCGAGGTTTCTGGTTGTATCTGATGTAGGTACACTCATATCGCCAATAATAACTGGGCCAAACGACGGCTGGCATTTGTACTGAGATGTGAAAAATAGAATTACAGTTTTTTTCCTCATTAAGTTTTAGAAAACTGTTTGCCTACCATGATTTTATCTGCTGGATGCATTCTTCTAATTTGGTTTGTGCATCATTCGCATATTTTTGCGTCGGAGCAAATGTTAAATTAATCTAGGTGTTATCCGCATTTTGGTGGTATTGCAGACCTTGTTCCTTTAAAAGATTCCCTAGTGGTGAAATGTAGGCAGTAATTAATAATGGCCCTAGGACTGATCCCTGTGGCACACCTCATGTTAGTTGGTGTGTTTCAGAATACCAGCCTTCAAGACAGACTCGTTGTAAGCGGTTTGATAAGTATGACTTGAGCCATACGAGGCATTTTCCATTTAGGCCAAACTGTCGGACAAGCGACGTAACAGGATTTCATGATCGACAGTGTCGAAAGCGGCGCTGAGGTCAAGAAGCACGAGAACAACTGCATGGTGCTGGTCAGCAGCACAAGCAATGTCATTGTATACTCGGAGAAGAGTCTCAGTACTGTGGGTAGGTTTGTAGGTTGTAAATATCCATCTTCACACTCTATCTACTTCCATCCCCCTCTCTCCTGTTTATCTCTATATCTTGCTCGTTTTATCTCCCCGTTTCCTTATCTTCATCTGCGGTCCCTCACCTCGCTTTACCTATCTTTCGTCCTTCTCTCATTTTTTCCTGTCTGCCTTTGTGCAATCCAATCTTCCTACCAGTCTCCATCTCCTTCTTTTAACCTTTGCACGTTCCCTTTCTCTTCCTCCACTTAACTCTCTAGCTCCTGTATAACACTTTCCTTTCCGCTAAAGCCTTGTCAAATAATCTTCCCATCTCCAACCTCGGTCTGTCGAATTCCTTCTCCCTCTCGTTACATTTCTAGGAGATAGAGTGAAAGTGCAGGGGATAAGTTAGAAAATATGAGAGTTATTAGGGATTAGGAGAGGGGATGAGAAAAGTATGGGGAGAGAGGGTGAGCAAAAGTAAGGAGAGATTAAGTATACACGAGAGATACCGAGAAAATTAGAATAGAGTGTGAATGAGGATGAGAGGGAAGCATGGATTGGAAGAAAGAGCGTACGCACGCACACGTGGGAGAGAGGGAGAGAGAGAGAGAGAGAGAGAGAGAGAGAGAGAGAGAGAGAGAGAGAGAGAGAGAGAGAGAGAGAGAGAGATAGAGAGAGAGAGAGAGGGGGAGAGAGAGAGGGAGAGAGAGAGAGGATATAATGTGGAAGAGGAGCGTGAGACAAAATGGAGGCTAATTTGTATTAAATTTTGTGTAATTTTCCAAGGCACTGTAAGCAATGTACAAGTTAAAATTCTCTTGCTTATGGCACTTCATTAGTATTGGCGTGGGAGCTACAAATTATGGGGAGGAAGACAAATGAATCTAGAGAGAGTCCAGGGAGCGAGAGCGAAGATCGGAAGGAGAGAAAGAGAGAGGTGAAATTGTTGAGGAGAGAGGGAAATGTAACATTATCACCAGTAAATGTACGTTGTAAAACGCACGAGGGATGATTATCTCACGCCTGACACATAAGCATTCACGGTCGCCTTTACAATTCATGAAGTGTGGGATTCCAAACGAATGGTTTCGGTACTCATCATGACATCATTCATTACACGACGGCATAAGTATATGACCAAACGTATTATGGGGCAACATGGTGTGAGCTTGTAAAATGGCATTAATGAAAATGTCAATGTATCTATTCGAAAATTAGTTGAGCTACTAAAATGATTTAGATTAAAGAAACACATACGCTACCTACAGGTATTCCCATATTACATGTATCATGGATCCAAAAAGGCTTTATAAATGTTCTGCCACGCTGAGATATATTTACCTGTGTTTATTCACTTCACTTGTGGACTTTTTCACTGTATTTTTATTTGATAAAGCATTAATTTAGTCGGTCTCTATTCTTATAGAAAAATCATTATGGTACAGAAAATACTAGTGTTTTTTTACAGTAGACATGACATTGCTGTATACATGACTGTTCTGACTTTGTATGTGAGTGAGTTAGTGAGTTAGTGAGTTAGTGAGTTAGTGAGTGAGTGAGTGAGTGAGTGAGTGAGTGAGTGAGTGAGTGAGTGAGTGAGTGAGTGAGTGAGTGAGTGAGTGAGTGAGTGAGTGAGAGTGTGCGTATAGGGTTTAACGGCACACAATCACGTATGTGTTATATTGTGCCTAGAAAGGTTAATGGATAAGTATGACTTGATAAAGATGAAGAAGAAGATAAAATTGCAAATAGTATCCTAGGCCAAGTAGACCAGGCCATTCCAGCCTCTCGTCTAGGCGAATTCCGAGTAGTGTGTTGAAGATATGGCCCTCATAAGCACCTTTTCGCTCAACCACCTCGATCTCATTGTCCAGTGATAGAGTCGCAACCAACGGTCAGCAGGTTGCCCCCAATTAGTCGCCTCTTACGACATACAGGAGGATACATTAGGCCCATTCTACCCTCGCACCCACCGGGGGGGGGGGGGGGGGGGGGGGGTGGGGGGTTGACTTTGTAACTTCGATACAATTATGTTGACCAAATTAACAACGATATCGCGCTTTACTGAGAAAATTTCGAACGGTCACATACGTTGACCCCTTTAAACTTGACATGAGCCTTGTATACGATCGTTGAGTCAATACTAAAAACATACTGGGTTTGGTTTTATTCCATGCCTTATTGTGGTCCAGTATACGTCGAGGATATTGCATGACATTGTGTGGAACTGATCATGACGCAGAAATATACATATATATATATATATATATATATATATATATATATATATATATATATATATATATAGATATATAGAGATAGAGATAGAGATAGAGAGAGAGATATCTATCTATATATATATATATATAGATCCATTCAGATATATACATATATATTTACATCTATAGTATATAGAGGGAGATATATATATACATCTATATACATAGATCTCTCTATCTATCTATTTCTAGATATCTGTGTCCCTCTCTATATCTCTCTTTCTCTCTCTCTAGATCTCTCTCTCTCTCCCTCTCTCTTTCTATATCTCTTTTCTATTTCTATATCCCATATATATTTCTATATATGTATATCTCTCTCCCTCTATCTCTATATATCTCTGTCCCTCTCTCTATCTATATCTCTCTCTATCTCTATATCTATATGTGTGTGTTTGTGTGTGTGTGTGTGTGTGTGTGTGTGTGTGTGTGTGTGTGTGTGTGTGTGTGCGTGTGTGTGTGGGTGTACATCGTTTTGCCCCTCCGCATAAAAAAGACACTGATCGCGTTAGGCAAGCCGCCTGCTACTATTGTCAATTCCGTGAAGCATAAAGTAACATTTAGTGCATGATTAATTCATACAGTCTCATCTCGCAGCCGTTTATGTGTGCTCGTGTTAAGGTTGTAATGGATGGTTCGACCATCCTAATGGGAAACGTAACATTATCACCATATAATGAATTGTGTATAAAGGGATGATTCTTTTGTGCCTGACATAATAGCATTCACGTTCGCCTCTTACAATTATTGTAGTGTGAGATTCCAAACGAATGGTTTCAGTCAGGGGGTGTTCGAGGGGTTCGAACGAACCGCCCACTTTGCCCAGAAAGGTCCGCCTTACTCTAGCGCATGTGTGTATATATAGATATATCGTGTGTCGATGATGCCTTTGATTATGGTATTTTAGCCGCATCAGTATGAGCCAGGAGAAAGGTCCACAATTGAAGGGAAAAGCCCCCAACCCGCCCCCCCCCCCCCCCACCAAATATCCTGGCTACGGGCCTGTCAGTACTCATCATGACATATATACATGCATACATTCCTACTTTTACACGACACATCATACCTAACCGCGACCTCAATATATCTAGCCAACGACACCCATGACTGCGCCTGAAAAGTTGAGTCAATCCAAGCGTCTCATAAAACGAGTTAGAGCGCACCTGTACCAGTGTACGGACATGATATCAGCGCTGAGTTGCGCAAGAAACCCATTTGAACCAGGAAAACTTTCTCTTTTGACTCACATTCTCCTCAGTTGGAATTCTCGTTCAGAAAAACGATCCTAGCGAGTCGTAAACAACATCACCTGATACATAAAGAAGATACTCTGATAGAGCAGAAGCAAAGTGAACATTTCTTCACTCGACCAAGGTATGTGAACATTTGTAAAAGCTCGTTTTGGTTTGCTACCGCTGCCATATATCGACAGTCATTCCACACCGACCACTACCTGACGACGACCCCGCATCGACCAACCACCCATATCGATCACCACCCCACATTTGCCGCCACCCCACATTCCCTGCAACATAACATAGACCACATCCCTTATCAACCAGCACCCATATCGTCCACTGTCAAACATCAACCTCTATCCCATATCCGCCACCACCGCACTTCTATCACAACCCCACATCAACCATCCAACATCGTCTGCTTACCCCATTCGACCACCACCCCATCCCATATCGACATCCACCCCACATTGAGACCAACCCTACACCGAACATCGTCCAGCATCTACATCCACCCCATTTCGGCCACTGCCCTTATCGACCACCAACCCCCATCGACCATGACCCCACAATGATTACCTTCCAACATCAACCACCACCCCACACCGAACGCCACCCCACTATGACCACTACCATGCATCGACCAATACCCCACATGTAATATCAACCCGCATCAACCGCCATCCAAACATCTACCACCACTCAAATCGACAACTGCCCCGCATCGACAACAATTCTACAACGACCACCACCCCACATCGACCACCTTCCCATATATATGACCACTCAAATCGACAACAGCCGCACATCGATCACCTTTCCTCATCGACCACCATCCGATATCGACCTCCATTGCACCACGACCATCGACCCACATCAACCACCTTCACACATCGACCACGACCGTCATCGACCATCAAACCACATCGACTTCCACTCTACATCGACCGCCACCCCGCATAGACCACCATTGCGCTACTAACATCAACCCACATCGAATACCATTTCGCCATGCTCATTAGCCCACATCCGCCACCTTCCCCCATCGACCTTCACCCCACATCGACCATCACTCTCACCGACCACCGCCCTACATCAACCGCGACCCATAATTCACCGCCACTTATTCATTTGTACTTCTGCAACGCAAAATTCACCACCACTTAAACATAAGTCAAACGTCAGACTGTCATCAAGACGGAGTTTTCCGTTCAATATAATTGTTCCATTCAAAACATTTCCACGCTGCAGGATTTCGCCTTTGCATACTGGCGTTGGCCAGGTACTGATCTTATAGGGCGTGCCGCCTAAATTCAGTGAGGCCATGGTGTCAATTCAAACACAATGAGCATAAAAAGTCCTCCCTGGCGGGGAAAAAATCACATGATAGTGAATTGTCAAAAGCTGCGGTAAAAGCATTGCAATCTCGTCCGAGCGCAAACCGTGTTCACCCGTCTGTGCAAACCGAGAACGCCGGCCTGGGCTCAAAGAATAGAACTTGACATGGCGCCACGAATATGTCATTATCGTAGGGTTATTTGGGGCAGCAATCCATGTTATTGGCAAGAAATCGTTGTAGGTGCTTTTATCCTCAGTGCAGATATTGGTATAGTATAGTCCCACTCTCGCTAAGATATCTTGATATGTGCCGTTTATTTTAATGTATGTATGTATGTATGTATGTATGTATGTATGTATGTATGTATGTATGTATGTATGTATGTATGTATGTATGTATGTATGTATGTATGTATGTGTGTATGTGTGTGTGTGTGTGTGTGTGTGTGTGTGTGTATGTATGTATGTATGTATGTATGTATGTATGTATGTATGTATGTATGTATGTATATATGTATGTATGTATGCATGCATGCATGCATGCATGCATGCATGTATGTATGTATGTATGTATGTATGTATGTATGTATGTATGTATGTATGTATGTATGCATGCATGCATGCATGTATACATGTATGTATGTATGTATGTACGTATGTATGTATGTATGTATGTATGTATGTATGTATGTATGTATGTATGTATGTATGTATGTATCCATGTATCCATGTATGTATGCATACATGACGCCAAGTTATCCTGATCATTGCTTGTTGTGGCTATGTACGTGTGTCACGATTTTAAAAACAATGGGTTGGCCAGGTACTACGATCGCGAAACAATTGGCCGGGCCCGGGCAAGTACTCGTTTGTGTGCTCGGTTCATTTATCCGAGGAATGTTTTGAGGAGGCACCGAAACTCAGAGAACAGCTTGGTTGGATATCACGATGTAAGCGGGTTATGATGGAAGCTGCTGTGCCTACTCTTTTTGCGAAGGCTGTCAAGCAATCAAGAAAGGATAGTGAGGCAAGTGAACCCCTCCCACCCCAGCCCAAGAAAAGCAGACCTGCCTTTATCAAGAGAGAGAAGCACAGGGTGAGATTTGATGACTTTCTTGTTGTATTAGTATTGAATAAATAGTCAATTATCTTGTTAAGGTTGCCAGGCAAGTATCATTCTTATGATATAATATGTTGCTTTTTACAGTGCTCCTTCATGGCGGTGTTTGTTTTTAAATTAGCGAGTCATTAAATTTGTTTACATGTGCTGATATGCCAAATATATGTAGGTCACGTATAATTGGTTCATTATATCTCAGATATCAGAGAACAGGCCACAACAGAAACTGGGGATCCAGTCTTCAAGCTAAGATACCCAAAGTTTAAGCAGGAGCATGTTGTCACTGAAGTAGCAACAAAGGCAACATTTGGTGAATATTTTTACTGACATATAAAATGTAAACAACAACAAATTCAATTACCATGGAGGTATAAGGTTATAAGCAACAGTCTGGTGTGCATGCTGTGACTTGATTCCTGTGATGTTTCAAAGTATGTCGAGTGCCTTATGGCTGAGTTCTTGCTGGTTTGCTATGAGCCAATCCTGCCCAAGACAGAAGCACCACCTCCAATGTGTGCAGATGCGATGAGACCAGATCCACGACAAGCCAGTGAGGCACACCAGAGTAGGTTCTGCATGTATCAAGACAAGTCCTAGGTGAGTGGAGGGTAGAGGAATCCTTGATAGTCTGGTGCTGGGAAGTTATCTCGTATTGTTGTAACAGGCAGGCTGGTAACGAACTCGTATCTTTTGTCCAAGATGTCCCCAGCACCAGCGAACAAACTGCCTGTATGCAGTATACCTGTAACGCCTGTAAAATAACCATGTGACATTGTTGATTTAACCATGCTCAAATATTTTTGTCATACCAGTATCAATAAGTATAATTAAATGGTAAATAATGACTGCTAGCCTTCGAACAGATTGATGTGTAAATAATAGAAAACATTGTCACATTTGTACATCATTATCTGACATGTGCCCGTGCTGTTGTCTGTAGGAGAATATCCAACTTGCAAGGCCCAAGGGTTCAAACAGATTGGGCTGAAACCAGGATGCTGGGTTATGCCACCAATGGGAATGGGTCTGTTCTCTATTGAGGTCATGACTCAAGGAATTTCCACACAGCACACAGATTCTTCCACCTCCGCCATTGGTTGACAGTAGCCACACAAACACCTGTAACATGATGTAATGATGGGAATATCAATGTATGTAGTAAAGGATGACATATTGTATGGCAAATATGTTTTAGCCTCTGCATTCATAGAAACTCAGATGTAACACTGACCAAGATGATAATATAATACCATAATCTTCACCTCCTAAAGTCCAGTTATACATTCATTTATGGGCTAACTGACAATCCTATGAGAAAACAGCTGTGGTACTTCCTCTCTTATATATATTCTACCTCAGAATCAATCTACATAAACTTTTAAAAATATTGTAATCAGCCTTTGATAAGGCCTACTTTAAATAAAAGAGGATCTCTATTTATTAACAGCAGTCCAAAATTAGTTTGTTTGCAATTCGTGTGGAGGAGCATTTACATTTACATGGTACAACTTTGTAAACATAAACCCTTGCAACCACTTGATTTGATAAAAACTTTGTAGTATCTCATGTCTGCTGTCTGATATGGAAGAATTATTTATTTGCTGCAAAGCTCTGTTGTATAGACTACTGTTAGGAAAAGAGCTTACCTATTTTGTTAGTTAAATGTATGGATTAACTTCGTTACACGCCAACACATATACAGTGAACTGGTGCACAAACAGAATCAGACATAGCTTACCAAGCATTGTTCTGTAGCAGCCTTATGTCCTGGGCAGGATGAACCGCGTGAGACCCAGACGTAGCAGCGACATCGCCAGTGTCTTTTTTCTCCTCATCGGAGACGTCGGATTCGCTATTTTTCTGGTTCGAATCTGGAAGGCAAAACTTGCTCTGCCGAAGCAACGATAGTTTGCGAATGACCTGTGCCATACCATGTCTCTTCGTCGCTCTCCTGAAGTGATGAAATAACGAAATTTCCAGCAGCCATTTCTCGCTAATCGTAGTGCTGATTGCGCCTCGCAACTAAAACATTCCCGGACCTGACGTCACGCGGAGGCGATGAATTATTCATGAGCTTGTCGGCGCGATACGCCGAATTCATCTTTAAAGTCGAATTTCGATCAGAAAGCGCGCACTTTGACAATTGACACATAGACAGAATAGGTACTTCTGGGTTATATTTCTGTTATCTCTGGTACCTGGTACCTAGTTGGTTTCTATCCAGAAACCATACCAGACGGCTGTTTAACATTCTCTCCATCGTTTTACAGATGCAGCTCGTTAAGGCAATGGGACGATAGTTCGCAGGAATTGTGCTATCCTTGCCTGGCTTGGGTATCGGGATAACAATAGCATCTCTCCAACCATCTGGGAATGTTCCAGATTCCCAGATTCCTTTAAAAATGCCTAAAAGTACTTTAAGTGATTCCTCTGGAAGGTGTTTTAAAAATTGATAGTGTACATCATCGGGTCCACTAGCTGTGTCATTCGATTTATGTATCGAATCTTCCAACTCATTTAGTGTAAAAAGAGAGTTGTAATTTTCATGGTTATTTGAATTAAAATTAGGAACGTTTCGTTCCAGATGATGGTTAAATGTCTGAAATTTGGTACAATGTGGCCTTCTTGACATCGCTAGCATAAGAGGGTTTGGTGCCTTGTTGTGCCTCCACTATGCGTGCCTCAGGGAACCAGATGTCTCTGGTGTGTCGGATCGTTTTGATTTCTTTCTCCTTGATCCATGTAGGACACAACCGAGAGAATGCTGGGTGGTCCCCTGAGCAATTGATGCATTTGGTGGTCTGCTGGCAATCATCTTCCTTATGGTCCTCCTGTCCACACTTCGCACATGCAGGGCGTCAGTGTCAGTACTCCATGACAGTGTAGAGTTTATGCCGTTATGATTTTAAGGATTAGACAGCTGTTATGTTCCCTGAACTTGTTTGAACAGTGTCTGTTTGTCAACAGTCTATGACAGTGTAGATTGCTTGTGTTCGTTATTTTAAGGTTTCAACAACTGTTGTGTTCCTTGACTTGTTTGAACAGAGTCATGGTTACGTGAATAAATCGCAGAATGCAAAATTAGATTGTCGTATGGAGCTTATCCTGTGACTGTGAATAGTTGATCCCTATTGACTCACTTATTCTAACACAGTAAACTGTCTTGTGTTAGGGATTCGGCCTGCCGAGTGGATGAGTGAGTATAGGGTTTAACGCTACATCAACACTAATGTGCTATACGGTGCTTCTAAAGGTAAATAGATAAGTTTTACTTAATTAAAGGGAAATGGTTATGAATTATGTTTCATGCAAAGCTAATAAAGTAACAATTCCTCTTTCGGGGTTGAATTTCTTCCAAGCTCGTACGTAAGCGCGTTGTAAGCGTTGAAGTACCCGCACAGAAGCACTTGACCATTGACCACAGCCCCCATTGCTGTGAGTTGCCTTCGTGACGTCAGTGCTTTGGTCGTGAGCGCGAGTGCCCGACGGAGATGTTTATAAACAACAATGATGTCAGTCACAGAGTTTCTCGGAGACGGGAGCGATATTGGTAGTGGTTTTTGGGACAACATAACTGCAGATAATATAACCTTATGTGATTGTGTTTACTACCGATCGTGAAAGTGCTTCCCATCACCTTTAAGCAGCCGCTTTCCAGGATAAATGAAAAAAAAGACGGAAAACAATTGGATGAAGTTGATAAAGATAAAAATGCAAACGATTGTCCGAAGAAAAATTAACCAGCACCCGATTGATTGGACCTGACCATTCTAGCCTTTTGTCTAGGCGCAATCCGGGTCGAAGTGGTGTTGAAGATATGACCATCGCAATGATCACTTAAACACCTTGATCCAATTGCCCACGGAAACGAGTCGCAACCCACACGGCAAACAGGGTTCCTCTTATTTGTCGCCTCTTACGATATGCATAAGGACACAGTAGGTCTATTCTACCCCCGGTCCCACAAGGGATTCGGTCAACGGAAGTGGGTGTTATTTGTAATCTCACTATTCAACAAATCAGCCCATTAAGATACAAAATCATATATACGTTAGTACAAAGAAATCTTTTGTACTGATTCGATATTATTTTATTGCACAAGAACAGCCGCACCCTGCAGACGTTCTGTAGTATTATAAAGTTAAATGACCAACAATCTCGAATTATTGTTTGGTAATTCAACATGTATAACTATCGAGAATGAGACACATACCGGTTCTTGATCACACTTGCGCGTATTTTTGCCTCAAAAGTAAGCACGTGACATAAAACGACGACAATCTAATTACAATCAAACCTAGAGTTTTCATAGAACATAAGACAATTGCATGGTTCGGGTTTCATTAATTCCAAACATCACCATTTGAATCAGTCACTCGAAGATATTTACGCCCAACTTGAGTTGTTTAGATGCGGTTGCCTGGCTGTGATGTATGAATATCGAAGGTGGCATTTATTGTTTCCAATCCTAGTTGTTATTCTGGTCGTAGCTTCACGGAACTGATGTGGGACGAGTTTGCGGGGTGCAAAATTGTGAAAGCTTCAAGTTTGTTTACTATTTTTATCGGAATCGATGACGGACGCAAATTCAGTCGTTTTGGTAAGATTGATTGAGCGGCAGTATATTTTCACATTTTCTGAATAATAATAAGCTATTTAGGCATTGTTTGTTATTAAATATATATCTCATTTCCCTTCAAATAAACAATCACAAACCTTCTTTGTTTGGACTTGAGCGATAATCCAATCATCTCACGAATTTAGCCAGTATAGATATCATAACGCGATGTGCTCTATGATTGCTTAATACTCTTGTCTATGTCTAGCCTCTGCGCCGACAACCCCCACCCCACACCCTCCCCGCAAAAAAAAACATGAATAAATTTCTACCATAAAATCAGCAAACCCACATAGGCGTTCGAACTAATGTCTCTTGTGGTTGCCATATTGATCTTCTGATCTGTCGAGGTGACATCCCCCAAGTCGTTCAGAAAATTCCACTGAAGCTATGACAAAGAAAGGCGCTCCTCACAGATGGCTTGTTTACATGTTTTGTTAGCCGAAGCCACGAGTTAGCCCTAAGAGCGTAGCTATTGGGTAACAATTCATTCCACAACAAATATAAATTTTTATGGCTGGTAAAATTTGAACCCCAAAATAATCACTCACTCGGTTCTATTCTTTTAATAATCTGATTATTTCTTGTGTTATGGACCCAACATCTTGATCATGTTATGTGCAGGACAATATGTCACACATCGTATTTTATCAGTTGTATGGCAGAGATGTAGTTGCAAGTAATAAGAATCACAATCATAACTCAGATTACAATTGCTTTGGGCCACATTAACATTGTTAGATGCAAACAAATTGATATAACATAGCATTTTAGTACAATATTCAAATGATTTAAAGTTATTATTCAACACAGGTGTATATTGTCATAATTGAAGTGCACTGGGTTTGCGAGTAGTAACTTTATGCAGCGTGTGTATAATTGTCACATAAAAACCACTTCCCATCCACATTGCATGATGGAGTTTGATTTTTAAAATCACATCATGCATACAAATGGATTATTGCCGCTCCAACACCATCAATCCTCACCATTCAATAGAACATACAATTGTCTGTACCATCCATACTCGGTTTGTCCCGTCCATACCGATATTTGTTGCTCTTTATTGCTGCTATATGCCATCTTAAGTTACAGCAGAACAAAATCTTTATTTTTACTGTATAATTATTGCGCATATTATTGCCATCTGATTAGACCCTCATTTGTAACCCTAATGAGTGCATTATGTCATTTGTGGTTGTGGAGGTGCCTGTTGCAGTGGCAGCCAGTTCCTGTGGTGTAGTGGTAAACTGCATCACCATTCGACCCACAGGTTGTGGGTTTGATACCAAGGTGTAAACATTTATCCCTGTGAGTCGGATGATCATGTGGATGCATCTGACCCACTAGCTCAATATTAACGTGCTATATCTTTGTCCCAGCTGCGTGGGTTTTGCAGTCCGGTCTGGGCAACAGGTTAGTGCCAAGTGGGCGCTGTCGCTTAAGGGGAGCTGTCCAAGCATCACAATCATCCTCATCCATCACTGTCATGATACCACCTTGTTGTTGAAAGTGAGGTTAAACCCCAATATTACCATTGACAGTGGCTCATCAGCATGTAACACAGGCTGTATAGGTGACACACACTAATTTGTTGTGTTGTACAATTCAAATTTGTGTTTTTATTATGTACAGCCTGTTTTTGTCAGACTTGATGACTGGCAGAACAATCTAAAGTTTGTATCTATACACGGTAACCTATCTCTAGTGGCTTGAGTGATATAGCTCGGTGGCAGCTGTTGAATGTCTTGTTTCCTACCTGGTGGTATGGTCAGAATGTAGGGCTAAGTGTTTGACTTAATTGTTGGTGATGTGTTGTTAATGACAGCAGGTTACTTGGTTGGTGTTTTCTGCTTGTGATGAGGGTGTTTGTTGACAGAATCCACGGTACTTGTTGTTCTGTTGGTCATGCTGCCTCATACAGCTGCTGTGTGTTTCCTGATGTCTCTCCTTGGTGTGTCATTTTTGTTGCTTCTGACAATTTTAGGTCTTCCTTCATTTGTATAGATTGGCTGGATAGAGAATCACCTCTACATTATGTATCCCGAGTCAGATTCTCTATCTATGTCTCATGTTTACAGTTTTCTGCAGTGCAGTACAGTTATTGAATTTATTTGGATATTGATTCACATGGCTTGTAAACTCCATTGAATTGTGGTCATTTTTAACAAATATTCACACCATTGTTAGCTCTGTTCTTTAACCATTGCTCAGCCGTCCGTTCTTCCATCTGTTTGTAAATGATGGTGGCAGGTTTTCTTGTAAAGCAAAGTACCTTCCCCAAATTACACATGGACCACTCCTATGTTGATGGGTTATTTCAAACCAAAAATCAGCTCCACATAACGAGTAATTTCATGAGAATTTAAGCATAATCACTTGTACTCTAATAACACAATTGAGAATATTTTTTGATGACCTGTTTCTTTAGGACTGTCTGAAATCACACACCTCAGATGTTTGTTTCCCTGCTTGACATTTCACCCCTGAGGTATAGAGGAAAAAGTATTAACAAATCTCTTGTGCAATGTAAACCCAATGGGGAATAATACATATGGCTGTTCAGCAAAGATTGCCATATAACTTCATTCCAACGTCCACATTGACCTCAGAGTGATTGATAAAAAAACGTCAAGAAATCCAGTTCAATGTTTCCTCGATTGGGAATTGAATCAGCTGAGCAAAATAAAATGTCTGGTTGGTCCTTTAATTTAAGAGGTTATCAATGACCTTGACCTTAATTTTCAGGTCACAGCCTTTAAAACAGAATTTTTATATCTGGTATATATATTATATGGTCAATATTGCTTGTGGAATGTTATTTATATACATACTGACATCTATTACAATGGAAAGTATGTCGAACCCTTATGAGAGTTTATCACTTTCTTTGACCTAATTTTAAGGTCACAGACAATGACAAGGAGCATGTGAAGTCAACGTATTTTGTGATGGCACAATTTTTATTTGCAGATAGCCAGTAACCCCAATTTAGACTTATGTCAATGGCTCCTTGCCAACCACACCTGAAAAATAGTTGGCAAGAATTGTGGAAGGGCTGTGCCTTTCTACCAAATATAGGGGAATGAGATCATAGCAAACGTGAAAATAGGACAGAGGAAGTTGTGCTGGCTCCTGCAAGAATTGGCCATACTTACTTAAAGCATGGGTATCTGCTAAGAAATGAAGCCATGCAAAAATGCATACCTTTTACTGTAAAACACTCTTTAGTAACTTTCGTAGATTTTAGCCATATACGGCAAAGATATTACAATGTGAGAGATTTTAATGAACTCTTTGACACAATAAATCCATCAACAATCATTGAATATATCAGACAAACAGGACTATTCTGCAGATTTTAATTCAATTCAACTTTGACAGATTATTTCGACTGAATTCAATCAAATCAATTTAACCCACTAATGTCGTGGATTAACCCATCTTTGCCTGGCACAATATGACACTATTGAGTCGACGTGCAGTTAACCTTATACTTACCATTACCATTGCAAAAAATGTCAACCCTGCTTGCCCTCTGACCCCTCAGTTATTGCTAAATATCTTGTTTGATGCAAACCTAAAGGGGAATAAGTTTTGATAGCATGTTTTCTTATATAGTAAGCAATCGGCCTAAAATTACACATGGACTCCTGTTATATTCATGGGTCTTTTAAAGTAAAAATAGAATCTGCCATACAAGACTATTCTGTTATTGGAACATTTCATGTACAAAAGTCTAAATAAGGTATGTTAGGATGTTGGATTTGATAGGTCATCCATGACATTGACATCATTCCAAAGATCACCCCTTCAAGTAAGGAATATTGTTTACATTGTGGTGGCCTATTTTGTCAATTTATTTTGTATGAATGTGCTTACAAACACAACAAAGCATATACTTCTTTTGTGTTTTCAATTTGGTGGACAATGTGGCTTAATTTGAGGCCCCTGTGACTATGTATAGTGTGCCATTAGGGTCTTTTGCCTCGTTTTTTTTTAAAAATAGTAGAATGTATTAGCATACAAAACATATGTAAAGGACCCTGAAGAGTCATAAAGATTGATCTGTTGAAAATCTTCACAACTACATATTGATTAGTACAGAAACTTGCACGAGATATGCTATCAAAATATAAATAAGTATACTGAAAACAAACATGCATTTACATTTCTTAAAAACCACATCTTCTTGTTGATAACTAAAACAAGAGTAAATTCATGGATGAAGTACTAATATTATGTCTATTTGACCCCTGGTTTATTATTGAATAACTCAGTCTCAATGCTTTTATAACTTTCGTTGGCCATTTTCTTATTAAGCAAGATATCAGCCTAAAATGACACATGGCCTGCTCTCGTGATCATTGGACATTGAAAACTAAAATTACAACCCTCCATGACCTTTGACTCCTGATTTATTAGTTACGAAAATTCACTGTTTTACAACGTCTGTTGGTCTGTTTTTAGCTCTGCAGAGCTTATTTTATACATTGACGTTTGTAAACTTTTGGTGGCATGTTTATACAGCAAGCTATAAGCTTAAGTTTACATATGACCCCTCTCATGAGTGACAATAGGCACCATATGACACGCTAGTTATGGTGTGCCGTTAAACTTATCCAAAAGGCGACCAATAGGAGGAACCTGTTTGCCGTGGGTTACAACTCGTGTCGGTGAGCAATGGGATCTAGGTGGTTGAGTATAGGGGTTCTTGGGATGCGAGAGGCTGGGATGGCCTGGTCTAGTCAATTGGCTGGTGTTGACTTTACCGATGATAATTGTTGTATTTTTATCTTTTCCATTATCTTCCACTTGTATTTATCCCTTTTTTCCATTTACACCAGAAAACGTCAGCTTAATCGGGTCAATATTATCTTTTCAACTTTGTAGGCACCATATAACATATTTTGGTTGGTGTGCCCTTAAACCGTATGCTTATTTACATCCTCATACTGATGGCCACTTACATACTGAAATAAGCCCTACATAACCTGTCACCCCTGGGTTGTTGTTATTTAAGGCGGCTTATTGGGTGCATCCAGTTTGCCATAGGTAGTGACTCTTGTCGGTGGATTTCACCGAGACAAGTGGCGGGAATGTCCTGGTTCAGTCCATATGCTGGTGGTGAAATGGCCTCGGAAAATCTTGTTCATTTTCATCCACGCCGATTTCCCTGTAATTTATCCATCCACCCTACTAGGCGGCTGCTCCTATCTTTGCAGGCTCTTTCCTCTTGATAAATTTGTTTTGTGTCCTCTTTTTAGAATTTTCAACATCGTCATCAATTTAACGGGCGCTCAACTAATAATGTATATGTACCACCTTTACTCATAACAGCATAAGGACGCTGTTTCTGTGAAGCAGTTGTAATCATCTGCTGAATTCAGACATTGGATATGAATATCCTCTGAATTCCTCCAACTTCTTCCCATGCAATGCCGAGGCAGCTTACCACAGTCGACTTGGTTTACTGGCTTGAAATCTATAAATCATCTGTTGATAAAATGCGTTGGTGAATTAGTATAGCCTCCTCTGGTTAGTTATACAAATGAGATATCAACCAGATACAAGTTCATTAAAGTGGCGTTGCCTTGATTCCTCACCTCATGTAAGCTGTGACAGAGTGTAAGGGAACATTGTGGCTTCCCTATCTCCTCTCTCGTTGCCCTCGATATAGTGGTCACTGATTTAAGACACAGCAACTTATGGCCAAATGCTGGCTGGGTATGATTCACGGCTTTCCGCTAACAAATATGTCGCATATTGTTACCTTGACATCAATGTGATCAGTTTGTCAGGTCAGTCTTGTATAACTTTGTTTGCTGATGAACTAAGTACTAGCGTTCTATTGCGGGATCATGGAGTTAATGCCTTTATTTTTTAAAGTTATTGATGATAAAATATGTCATCCATCAGTTGCGGTATATTAAAGTCATCCATATTAACTATGCGTGCAGCAATAGTGGCATAATATGTTTTGAAATTATATGACTATGCGCAATTGTGTACTTACAAACACATTGTTTCATTAGGGAATGGGATTTTGCCATATCAATCGAGCAAACAGCTTCCACAGTGAAGTGCGTTTTCCATGCAAGACCACCCTTTCGTTAGTTTTGATGTTTTAAAAGATCACATGATTTATGAACATATGTTACAGGAGGATTCTTGCTGATGCAACCGAATACATCAGAATGGAAGACGTTAAAACAGTCATAAAACTGGAGGCCCCTGACGATGTCTGCGATGGATCTTCTCCATATTGCCTGAGCAATGGAAGCAATATAAAGGCCCACAAAAGAACGCATACTGGCGAAAAACCTCAGAAAATTGACGCTTGTGGAAAGTCGTTCGCTTATGGAAGTGATCTAACTAAGCATATGACAACGCATACTGGTGAGAAACCTTACAAATGTTACGTTTGTGGAAAGTCGTTTGCTCGTGGAAGTAATCTGAAACGACATATTAAAGGGCATACTGGCGAAAAACCTTACAAATGTGACACTTGTGGTAAGTCGTTTGTTTATGGAGATTATCTGACAAAGCATATGAGACAGCATACAGGTGAAAAACCTTACGCATGTGCTATTTGCGGAAAGACGTTAGCTCATGGAAGTAATCTGACAGTACATATGAGAACGCATACTGGTGAAAAACCTTACAAATGTGACACTTGTGGAAAGTCGTTTGCTCATGTAAGTCATCTGACACAACATATGAGAACGCATACTGGTGAAAAACCTTACAAATGTGACACTTGTGGAAAGTCGTTTGCTCAAGGAAGTAGTCTATCAAAGCATATGACAACGCATACTGGTGAGAAACCTTACAAATGTGACGTTTGTGGAAAGTCGTTTGCTCATGGAAGTTTGCTCATGGAAAAACCTTACAAAGTCATCTGACACGAGCATATGAGAAAGAAAGAAAAACTTTTCAAATGTCATAGTCGTTTGCTCTGCTGAACAAAAACCTTACAAATGTGACACTTGTGGTAAGTCGTTTGCTCGTAAAGGTCATCTGACAGAACATATGAGAACTCATACTGGTGAAAAATCAGTGTCTTAAAGAGGTCTTGCTCAGCATGAGCCCTACAAAGGGAATGTCATTAATGGGCGAATATGGTATGAATGTTTCATAGATGGGAGGGGGTGGCTTTAAGGGGACTAATATTGTGTATGGTTTTTATGTATAATAAATATGAGTAGGGGTGGTTTTAATGTGACTAATGTTCTGTATGGTTTTGATGTATAATTATGGGGGTGAGGTAAACTGTTCATTCCCATGTGATGTAGGTGCAGAGCCGTTTGCAACAAATAGCCGTCGATGGGGGTAAAGTGATGTAATCGATATTGACCGTTTCAAACGTATATTGAGACTGAATGCCTCAGGGTAGCCATTTGCATGTACCCAATAATTATTGCAATAAACATAAGGACGAAATTGTTGTTTGTTATAATGAATGTCAATGTTGTTGAACTCAATGCATGCGATTATACTACCGTCTTGAATCACACATTTGAATGATTGTGAACAACACAAAATGATAATTTACCTGATGACCTTGTGTTCAGAACACGATGTTTCCCATTTGATAACTGCGATAAAAAACGAACGTAGTTGACTATTCGATGAATGTTGTACATTGAGTCATACATTGCTTTTGTAGAATGTGTCATACAGGCCGTTGATTTTTTTTTTGGTCCACACGGCGCAACTGTATCAGCCATTTTAAAAACTTACACGAGAATTACAATTTTAAAACTTTATCGCCTGAAAATATCACATTACCGGTCTACTATGACCATGCTTTGGTAGCATTTACTACACAAAACTAAGAAAACACAGAGAGCTAGCCAGTATTAAGCCTGGATAAGATAATCATCAAAACGCAATATGATGTGAGGTGCGTTTCCGACGAGGCATGGACGAAATGCCTTCCCTCGCTATAAGAGAGTTCCCATATTAAACCACTAATGTCACAAGCTGCTTTGGCCACAGTTTATACATCATTTCGTTGATAAACTTAGCGGTGATTACCCCCCCCCCCCCCCCACCTCTTAAGGTAATGTCATTGAGTCATATATGACATTTCTGCCTTAACATAAAGATCCAGTGGGCGATAGGTGATATAAAGTTTGACATGAAATTCGTATCATGTCCACCTGACGGTATTTCATTGTGATAAATCATCCTGCTTAATGGATGTTGGTAGAATCTACTTCAATGAAATGAAGGAAATTGGGGATGTGTGGACGATGCTTAAATATGGATAAACATACATCACGAAACAATTCCCACCGCTGAATGACCAATAAATGACCAGTGATGATAATGCTATACCTGCTATCGTATTCATGTGTTACCAGACGAATTGTAAACAGAGAATGTCGTCCTTATGACAGACGCCGATATCGAGTTCCGGGTGGAGAGTGTGGACGCTCTGCTGGATGGCATGGAGAGAGACCTGTGGGGGCTGTCTATGCACGCATCTTCGCCAAAGGAATAGGCCTTGTATATTGGTTCCGAATCTTTGATTACGCAATCGGACATTGGCTTTACAAGGCAAAATACCCTAGTTTACGAACAATCCAAATGACTTTACCGGTTGTTTGGCACCTTGGAGACCTTAATGATGTGACAAAAAAACCATGATGCAATAATGATTAGCCTTGATGCTGTAAAGAAAAGGAAGTCACTGTGCAGTGTGTGAAAGACGGAAATATACCTAAAGCATGGTGGTTAGGTAAAGACATATAGAGTCATGATTTTGGAGATGTAGAGCAATCCGCAGTGCTTTACTCTTACAGCAGTAATGTCGAGACAGCAGCAGAATTCATCGTCAAAGATATGGGCGAAGACAGGTGGCTTAGCTCTCTACTGGTAAATTACTAAGCTTTGTCAAAACGCCTTGTTATGGTGTTGGGATTGAGCTGGGGCAACGACACTCAAATCTTATAGCGATCTTTGACCCTAGCTGCTAATATAACAGGTCTGTACACATTAGCGACAAGGGCGGATGACCTTGTAGTGCCTGTCATCTAGAAATCTTGGTTGAATATTTACGTTAGTTTTGAAAGATTCAGATGGGATGGCGTTTAGAGTACGTTTCCTACGCCGAATGTCAAACTTTTTTTGCACAAAGAAGACGCTGGGCTCTCTGGATGTTGGCTAATATGGTATTACCATACTACTGTGGAAATGGTGATTGGTCACTTCCGCCAACACGCATATCCCCCATCTCTTCCTGCTCTACCAGAAACGGCTTCTTTTCTGGACCATTGTGTCTCCGTCTGTGTGTATACTCACGATGGAAGCTACCTTTTTTCTCCAACGGCTAATGTGTGATAGTGGCTTAATGCCTCTTCTCCAGAGTGTCAGTATGCCGGACTATGGTACAAGGATTGAGTGGTGACAAGATATGTGGCACCTCGGAACATCTACATAGCAGGTTGTGGAGTTTGTGAAATGCTAGCACCAACGGGATAACTTCTTGATTCTGCTATACAAATATAGACATGTCATGTAGCTAAATGTTAACATAAAAGCAAACTTAGCGTTTTCATGCATTTCAATCCAATGCATCTGACCACAAACTTTATGGACAAAGAACAATATCCATTTTGCTGTAGGATTCGCACTTCAATTAACTCATTAACAAGTACGGCACTCTTTGCGGTTAGATTCCCTTGCTAGTCTGTTGTTGGCTGTCTTAGATTAAATATGGTATTTATTCTTTCCTTCTCCATTTTACGGCCCAGTTTTACTTGTGTCACATGCGCCAAATACTGTGTGAACCTTTCTTACAGGGTTGGGTTAAGGTTGTTAGACGTCCAATCATGATTTGATCAAATAATAGCCTCTGTTAGATATATCACCCAAAAAACATCTGTACCAGTTCCTGTGAGCGGAGACTGCTGATAGCAATTCGTGAATGAGAGTGGTTCGCTTCGCAAAAGTTAATATAAAAAACAATGTACAACATTCATCGAACAGTGCATTACTAACATTTATATAGCCGATATCAAATAGGACACATCTTGTTCTGAATGTTCTGAACACAAGGTCACCACGTAAATTCAATATTTGAGTTGCTCACAAATGTGTGATAGTGTATTCGCATGCATCGATTTCATTATAACAAAGAACAATTCCGTCTTTATGTTTATTGCAATAATCATAAACCACCTTGAGGCATTCAGTCTCAATATACGTTGTTTGAACCGGTCAATATCGATTACATCACCGCACCCCCATCGACGGCTATTTGTTGTGAACGGCTCTGCACCTTCGTGGAGGTATTCCTACTTTGATTTCGGATATCAGCATATGATCAAATATTCATCCTAAATCGGAGATATTCCTCTTTAGACAAGTAAGTTATTGTCTAACACGCCATATGGAATTAAACATGCTCATAAAAATCTCTCCAGAGTGTGCGGTTGATTGGCGCATGTGAGTTTACCTCACCCCCATAATTATACATCAAAACCATACACAACATTAGCCGCCATAAAGTCACACCCACCCAAGGCGAACCATCATTGTTTGCAATGGCTCATGCGTAAATCTCAAGTGACTCACATTTTGCCTTTGTATAGATCTTGCGTGATTAATGCTACCACGCAAGAATGCCACATAATTATCATTACTCCAAGAAACATCAATCCATGATAAATGATACGCAATTGCTAAGTATTTGAAAGTCGTATATAGGAATGATTCAAATGAATTCTTGAAACAACCCCACCGGACATGCTTCACTCTGTATGAATAATGATAATGATTGAGAACTTGGTAGTGATGGATCACTGGCGGGAGAGGGAGGCAACTGTAGTACCCAACCCAACATGCTTCACTGGGCATTAATTATGATAATGATAGAAATCTTGGTAGAGGCGGAACTCTAGCAAGAGAGGAAGTGATTTATTGTGCGTTTAATGCTTCGTTTGGCATGAGTTATGATAATGATCTATTGGAGGTGGAACATTTACAGAAGAGGGAGGGAATTACTCAATCCTCTCTTAAATCGGTAGAATGACAAATGAGGAATAAGTCGTTCCATAGAATAACATAAAAAATGACCCGTTCATATCGCTGTAAACGTGCGACAACAGTTGAGCTACCATGTGCCTTTGGGGTAGTAGATTTTGTATTGACTTGGCGCTGATCACGACAGAGCCAGAAAACAAAGCTGGATATCAGTTAGGAATAAGTCAAGTACTCAGCAAGACGTGTTGTAATTTAATGCAGGGCGCGGTCTTACTTGTTGATGAAACCTACTCGGGCTGACGCCCCTAAAGGTTTCTTTTTCATGACACCACTTAGTTGCTTGGCAGATTGATACCATTCCTCTTGCAATACAACATGGTAAAACGAAAAATCTATAGATCATAAAATGCCCTTGGGTGTAAGCTTGGAGCATGCGATCCTCACTACGCATGCTCCAGAACATGCCGCAATCAATATCAAAGCAGTCTTGGTAGAATTGCTTTCACAACGTGTTGGATAGATGATAATTAACACCATGCGTATTGGCTATAAGATTGTTGTAATTGCAAATATTCCTGTCTTAAATCATATAGTGTTTGTTAATAAATGGCAAGTAAACGACATCTGGTCAATGTTATTAGTCTGGGAGCTTCTACAACAGGCGCTCGGTTCCCGATGCCAAAGTTCCGAGTGCCGAGTCGCTACATCTTTATAGTTGTTTTTCGTAAATCAACTGGCTCCGCAATGGAACGCGTGGCATCTGAAACCATAGTCTGTGGTATTGTTTGTATGAACTCAATACACACTACACACGTATTACCAACTGTACATATTGTACCAGCATTGACCCTTTTTCACTCGGCACATTCAGCGGATGCCCGGACCGAAGAATCCTATTGTACAAATTAATATTTCGATGACTGCAGCAACTCGTCAACCTTTTTACCCATGTCGTCTTCCAAATATACCTGATTATGGATTGCTTGGATCGATATTATCATTGTCCTAATACAATATAATGATAAAAACATAATAACTTATCGTAAACATTAGATAAGGATATTGTATAAATTAAGTTTTAAACCATTTTCCAATTTGCAACACAATCGACCGCATTTTCTTAACGGATGAAAGCCAGCAGAAGAGAGATTTTTTTTTTATTGATTTTGACTTATAAACAGGGCGCCCCATTGAAATCTTCGTCCCATTGCCCTTTCCTGCCCCTGTTAGCGCCTTGTTGGTTTCCCATCTAGCCACCGTTATCTGACTGCGCTGCCCTAATTGATTTACGGCTGTTCACAGAACATCAAAGAGCGAGAGTTCATTGATGGCCGCGGCTGCTCCATCCCCCAGATGTGGATTGTATGCTATGCACTTGTTAATTGCTTTAAAAAGGCATGGTTTTTGTGTAATTTTCATCGCCGGGAACGTGATTGACCTAGTGTAGATACAGCATCTGAGAGGAACATCAGATCTTCACATGGGATCAAGAATGGTTGGTTTGTGGGGAGGTGAGATGGGAATTGAAATAACATACCAAGCGTCCATTTGTTGTACGTTCATGACTGTATTTATTGGGCCAGGAAACTGTCATTTAAAAGTAACTGAATTTAATATCTCCATGTATAATTTCAGATAGCGCTCTGAAACAATTTAGCGCTGCTTATCAATTTCCTATTACTAAGGCCAGCTCATTGTAAAATCAGATCATGCATTAACATTGCGTGCGAGCTTGTTAAGGCCGGTAAAGAATAAAAGGATTACAGGAATATGGTGGGAATGGGCTGGATCACGGGCGCTCGGTTCTCGATGCCAAACACCGAGCCGCTTTCAAGCACCGAGTTGCGATTTATATTGTTGTACATAGCTACTCGGAAACGGCTCGGCGCTCGGAAGCATGGCATCGGGTACCGAGCGCCTTAGGGGTAGATCAACGAATCCCTCGCTCTAGTGAAATGTTTAACATGCTCATATGCAAGTGCTTCAGGTTAAATTAAAATTACGATGACTCATATATCAATGCTCAAATTGAGGCGGGTGTGGCCAGTGTGCAGGGAGAAGCCTATGGTTGGACACGACAAGTTCAAGCAACCATCCTTACAAAACTAATAAACAACTGAACAGGATAATGGACATGACTAAATGTCGTGATATGTCATGTCGTCATTTGCCGCGGTTACCACGGATGTGGAATGATCAATGAAGTGATGTGAGTGTTATCGTCAGGTGGTATGGTAATGTCATCATATATAGGCCACCTATGTTTAAATTGTTTGTAGCCCAATATGTCCGAGCATTTTGGACCCATTGTTTTTTGCTGCATATAACAAGTAATACGTATTAGAAGGGGTTGGTAAATATGATAATTTTCCCCATATATATATAGAGAGAGATATATATATATATAGAGAGAGATAGAGAGAGATATATAGAGATAGATATATATATAGATAGATATATATATATAGATATATATATAGATATATATATATATATATATATATATATATATATATATATATATATATATATATATATATATATATATATATATATATATATATATATATATATATATATATATATATATACTAAAGTAAGTCACCACGACAATATGTGACACAATTCATCTGTGAAAACGACGAGGGCGTGAATCATTCAATATTAAGACAAATGCAACGGTCTAATGGCGGCGCGGCACAAGTAGCCCAAACAGTTGATCACTGCAGAGCTGCCGCGTGTCATGGGATTTTAAAATCCCTCTGCGCTGATGACAACGTTCGTTAACAAAGATAAATATCTCTCACCTGTGAAGCTAGGTTGGTTCGTCTGCTTGCATATTTTCCTGCTACTTGTTAGGTTTATTGCAGTTTCAATTGTTGTGTGCTGTGCAATAGAAGTCAAATATACCACGGTGTCAAATACGCACGAAGTGGAGTTACATAATGCTGGGTGCTATCTTAAATCTGCACGATGTTATCGACTAAAGGCTCGATTCTGAAAACATCCTTATGTGACTGCCGCCTCTGCCTGAAGCGGTCACGACAGGTTTGTTTTCGCGATGTATCGCGATACTGCCGAGCTACGATCTCTACGCTGATATTTTAATTGATCGTGTAATATTTCGTTTGGCTATTTTGCCTAATGTTTATGGAAGCTTTGTGCTTTATAATCATTCCATTGCGTAGATATCGTTTGTATGCTTCCATTCGTATACTCGTTTTTGTAGCAACTATTCGGTGGTGTTTAGTAAGCATATTTTGCAATGGCAGGACATGTAAAAGGGCCACTAAAACGATTTTTTTTTATTCCATATACCGAAAGATTCGTGCATGAGAAATGCTCTGGTGAAGGTTTGAGGTGTGTAGTCGGACAAATAACGAAGTTATTAGAGTTTAAAGTTGCACTTGTCGCGCCGTGCTGCGCGAACTGGCGGGGTCAAGGTCGCGCGAGTGTGACATCACAAAAGGAGTTGACCGAGTTCACAGCGACAATGGCTTCCGCAGAGGAGTGTTTGAGCGATACGGATAGTTTTTTAACGACGATTTCGATGAATTTGCGGTTTACCTCGAGGATGAAATTGACTGCAATGCTCCGTCAGAGTCAACAGATCAAATTGATAAAGAACCTGAGATTAAACCGTATCAGTTTGAACCGGAGCACGAAGAGGATCCCGGCGCATTGATGTGGGCGGAGCCGTCAGAGGAAGACCCACAAGAAGAAAATCGACTGCAGCTGTGCATCGAATCCTGGTAAATAAACAATTTTGATCCGATCACGCGATTATCACACATTGTAATTTGATTAAACCTGATTGAGGTCATTAAGCGCCCGTCTCTAACCTTGACTAAATACTATCGGTTAGCATCATATTCAAAGACGACATGGATAGACGGTATAGTCTATTGATATTTACAGCTCTACTGGGCTCTTTCCCTTCAGCTACCGAGCATTTTGTTTAGATAATCATTCACGTTTCGGTGTTTACCGTTTAGATAGGTTTTACGCGTTGCTATAAGTAAAATGCTGAAAGGTTATTTTATTAAAGTATGTACAAATGTCCATAGCTTAGACCATTTGACATGTTGAATACATTTTCCACAATTAAATTCCATCAATGACAAAGATGCTATGTCAGAACACTTTGAAAAATCTTAAAATATTTGAAAAAGTACTGTTGAAACATAATAATGTGACATATGCTGTTGTATTTTTCAGGTGTACTTGCTCTAACTGCACGCAAATGCTCACCGCCAAAGAATGTGTGTGCTGTCAGGAAATCCCTCAGGTAAAAAAAGTGATGGCTGACTTGAATGAATCAAATGAACTACATGACGCTCCTGTCACATGCATCATACATCACCCCGGATTTGATGGGGTGTGTCTTAATCCTTGGGCACTCAGAGTTGCATATCAGGCGTATATACAAAGGTACAGTGATGGTGGTGAACAAGCTATGCACGAGTGAGTGGATTATTGAACCTTTATCAAATTTAAAGTTGTTTATACTAAGCTTGGTTTATTGAACATATGTTCCAATTATTTCCAAATGTATGATTCCAGGCGGTACAGGTATACAGCTTACAAACAACTGGTGAAATGGTGTTGGGGATATCTCGGGAAGCACATCAGAGTTCCACTACCAGCGTGTGCTGTGGCACAGATCAGGAAGGGATTCCCCAGTGAAGTGGCACAATATAAAGGATTTAAACCTCCTGATCTATCATGAACACCATGAATTCCTCATTTAAATCTTGAACTATGTTGGAGTACAGCTGTGGCTTTGTCAGGTCTGACATATGATGAGCACATCGGTGGAGGAACATCAAACTCATCAAGCAGATGTGCAAACTTCTCTGGGTTGATAGCAACTTCATTGAACAAGAAATTGTTCAAGATGTTCACATAGTCTGAAAATAATATAATACAGTTTTATATTATTATATGCTTACTCATCACATTTTTCATTATTAGTGTCTATGGTCTGTAAGTATATATATACAAAGTAAATTGTTAAATTCATACCGAAAGTTTGTTCTCTTTTTTTTGCCTTGACAATGTAGTCTCCTTTCTTGTACTTGGGATACTTGATGAGATAAATTGGCTCCCCTTTCTTGTTAACTGCCTGTGTTCGACAACTGTTCTCATTGAAATGCATCCCAGCCAAATAGAGTCTACAAACATCGAAATGAAACATAATCCATTACATCCACTTGAATTGGTACTGGCTTCATATTGAAAATATGTTATTATTATGACTTTACCTGATAAGCATACCCATGTAAGGATATACAGTCATTTTAGGGGAGAAGTGGATGATGGTTGAATGAAATGCTTCAACTGATGATGTTTGATATAGGGGGCTAAGTTTCCTGATGTCACGGCACAGTAGTTTGTTGGTGATGATATCCTCCAATTTCTCAGCTGCCTTGGTGTCTGATCACACAAAGCCAGCAGTAAGTGTTAGTATGGTTCATTGAGTTTGTACTACCTTTAATGTTTTATTTTCATTGACATGACATTAACTTACTGGGCTTAATCCATTGTTTCTTCCTGCTGGTCTCTTGATCAAGTGTGTCATGCTCACATGCAGGGTATAAATCACTGTGACCAGTGTGCTTATCCTGTACATGGTAGGCAACAGATTGCCATTTGGCTACTGTTAGCTCCTTACTAGCATGACCCAGTGAGGACCTAGCACACCAGTACAGGTGGTTGGAAGTAGATTTGATCCATGGCTGGAGTTCACTTCATTCTTTGTGTCTTGATGCAGCTTCCAGTTTCCGAGTGACTCCTGCAGCAACATGGGTTTAAGACAATTTATAATATTGATAACAATTTATATTAAACTTGAGTCGCCTCAGCAAATTGAATTCACATTCAAGCACCTTGGTATGTTTTTACATAATAACCTACCTTTGGCAATATGCCAGACATCATAATAGTGGATGGTGTCCGGGCGTTTCTCACGCAACCATTTTTGGATTTGGGGATGTCTGTCCGTGATGATGGTGTCAATATGGAATCCAGCTTCTTCCAAACATGTGATGCTCCTGATCATTCCTGCCTTCTCCATGTGTGCACTTCCACCTACATCATTGCACTAAACACAGCAGTACAAAAGGAGTTAGCTTTTGCATATAACTCAGGACCTGAGTTATTCATACCAAATAATAGTGTTAGTTCTTACCTGTACCAACTGAATATCAAGGACTTTATTTATCCTTGTCTCTACCATAGTGTAAGAGCCATACTTGGCACAGTGACCAGGGCTGTCACTACGGCCATCACCACTCAGCACAAGACCCCTTTCCATGTCTGCAAGCTGTGTTAGGAGAGCTTCTTGTTTAATATTCCATACATGTATGATGGTTGGCAGTAGAAAGCGGTTGCTGTGGTTATTGAATGTAGCCTCGCTGATGGCCACCACATTCATCATCCTCAACACTTTCAATGATTTGGATGGAGATGCCCCTGCAAACATGATGGCTGCAGACAGGGAGAGATTGCCAGCTGGTGTGTTGTTGATGACTGGCTGGCTGCTCCAGATTACCGTTGAGACACACCTGTTGCATTCCATGGCCACTGTGATACATGAACCAACTCTGTTGGTCTCCCTCACATTACATGGGGCATGGCATTGACGACACTTAGCCAGCAGCTCCCATAGCTTACTTCTGTATATGATGAATTTCTCTTCCTCATAGCTAACTGGTGTTTCACTGGAATGCCATACATTCAATATGTATATGACAGAACTCAACCAAGCCACATTGCACTGTGCTGAGACATTAATCGGAACTGATTTGTTGTCATACCCGTCACTGTAGTCAATTTGGTCACGTGATGGATCATACATGCTGATGTCTTCCTCCTCATCCTCCTCATCCGGGTTACATCCAGTTTTCCTCTTCTTGGGTGTGGATGCAAGAAGTGGTGCAAATGTTTTATGTTGGCATGTCACCCCTTGATCTCTGCATGAAGGTACTGCTTGCACTCCTGTTATGACAAATGCCTTAGTCAAATGTCGCACAAAGTTACATCAAAATTGAGATTGATGCTTACAAAACTACAGCTTACCTCTACTTTTCTTACTCTTGACCAATGGCTTGGCCTTAAAGTTGGCCTGAGTGGCAATGGTCCTTGTGGAAATCTGCCTAAAGTCTGACTGGCAATACTGAGTGGCAGCATCCCTGTGTTTACCTTCCATATTTTGCAAATCACTCTCACCTTCATCTACATCCAATTCGTCTATCAGCTGCAAATAATTAACAAATTTCATTGATCCGATGTAAAGTTAATGTACAGATGTAGCAGTTAGATAATTATTATTTCATGCAGTACTTACCCTTGCTACTTCTCTCTTTCTGAACGCTGATCGACCACACATGGCTAGTGGCGGTAAAGTGTCAGGTACAGATGAAGCCTGACCAGATGTATCGACTTCCACAGCATCCACATCCAATGGAGGAGATGCATGAATCGTGGGGATGGAACCAGCAATCAGTTTTAATTTCTTGGCAAACCCATTTTTTACCATTTCGTAATTCTCGAAGCATTCTGGTGTGAAGTGCTCAGAGCATAAAAAAGGCTTTCGCATATCTTTTAATGTGTGGTTCCATTTTCGCTTGATGCAAACGAACTGCTTCCACTGCCTGTAGGTTGCTTCAGGGAACACGAACACTGACACACCCCTACTGGCTGTGTTACAGCACCATTTGGCAACACATTTCTCTGGCATGATGACAGGTGACAGTTGAACTAGATCTAGCGTCGCAGGTAAAAAGTTTGAAAGTTCCACAAAACCAACGCTCGAGTGAAAAAAGCAACAAGATGCTGAAATGAACGCAAAATGATAGCGGAGTCGTCTGACAAGGGGGGGGGGGGTACTAACAGCGAACGCGCATCGGAGCGATCTGATGATGTATAGAATGCGCGACGAAGGTGCGCTGCGAAGCAAAAATAATAGCTGCCGATTAAAGTGCCACCACCCTCGCACAGCATAACTTCACGCGGGTCTCGGTCGCCAGCCTCTTCAGGCGCAGCAGCCCTCGCTGGCTTCCCGAGCGGTTCCTTTTGTGAGTCATAGGGTAATGGCCGCGCTGGAGATCGTTTACTCGAGATTATCCGATTTAGACGGCGAATTTCATCACTTTAGAGTTCAAAGTTTTGAAAACGGATTGCACAGAAGGTTTTAGATTGATGCATATTTGCTACTGTGGAAATCTTAAAGAAAGTGAAATTTTCATTTTAGTGGCCCTTTAAAGGTATGCAAGAGATTTAACGATTGCTCCTGTTCAACAAAAATTTACAAGGTGGTATCTGGATTACACACTGACGTCACGGAGGCCTTCCCAGTGTTATTGTAGCACCATATCGGATGGCTGACAATTAATATAGATTTTACAACCTGATTTATGAAATAAAAATATCCAGACAGGCTATTTGTGTTTTATAATTACACATACTCGTGCATTAAATCATTTAGTGCTTGTTGATAATTGTGGCGAACAATTTATAGCTGGCCAGTGTTATGTGCCAGGTTGTTTGTACAACAGGTGCTTGGTTCCTGGTGCTAGACTTCCAATCGTCAAGTCAATACAGCTTAATATGTTCTGTACAGATCCAGGAGCTAGGCTCCTGGGAGATTGGCATGTGTTGTTGTGATGGTATGACCTCCATTTTAGATAAACAAATCGACGCAAAATGTCCCCCCTCCTGCCAGAGAGTGGAAACGCACTACTGACCGTGTTTAGAATGTGACGCAAAACAATACTAATGTGGACCAGTATAGCTGATAGTCGGAAGTTGGAAAAACAAAAATTAGCCCCATTTTTATTCACACTTTGCTCTGTCATATACAACATAATAAAGGGAAAATAAAAGAGAGCAGTTGGGCGCCACTATTTTACTTGTCGTCTAAAATGTTTGGGAACGAGTCTTAGAAGCAACGAAGTCAATAGCAACGTCATGCGTTATTCAAAGTACCTTGATCTAATATTAAGTATTAGTTGAATGGAAATTGTCTCCAGTAATTGCCGCTATAGTATATTTAAAATACCTTACATCTTGGGTATACATACAGCCGAAGACACAATCGCCGATGGAAGAAGCAGTTTCTGGTAGAGTAGGAAGGGATAGATAGAAGATCTGCTAGTCGGCGGAAGTGACCGTGCACCATTTCCACAGTAGTATAATCGTATCGAGAGAGCCCAGCGTATTCTTTGATCAAACTGGACAGAAAGTATGACTTACTGCATCAGAAACGTACTCTAAACGCCAACCCATCTGAATCTGTCAAACCAATGGTAAATATTCAACCAAGGTTTGTAGATGACAGGCAAGTCATTCATCGCTATATTTAAAGACTTGTTATATATGCAGCCAGTGTCAAGATTATTTTAAGACTCGTACTCGAGTGCCGTTGCCCCAGCTCAATCCCAACAGCATAAGAAGGTGTGTTGACAAAGCAGAGTAATTTACCAGTAGACAGCTAAGCCACCCATCTTCAGCCATATGTTTGAATTCTGCTGCTCTCCCAACATTAATGTTGTAAAATTGAAGCTGTAGCTTCGAAGTAAGCGGAGTGCATTGTACCGGCATGTCACATCTATATAAATGAACTGAGCGTAAATGATTGATCACTATGAAATACCGCCACATGGGCATGACAAAATTAAATTTATACCAAACTATATCTCACCTGTCTCCCAGTTTTAAGTTACATAAAAACCCGCTGGATATGTTTGTTTAGACAGAACTGTTGTATATGCCTCATTGACATTATTGCACGTCAATTTGTGAGGGGAAACATTGCAGCGAACGAACGGTTGAAGTCACCGTTGCCAAAGCCGCTTATGACATATTTAGTTCAATGTCGGGCTCTCAAATACCGAGCAAAGGAAGTGACGTCTATGTTGTTTCTACTTAATCGCGTGTCAGTGAGTGAGAATGTTATATAGACGTATATGGGCGATGACGGGTCTTCATTTTGTTTCTTCAAGCATGGTCGCTATAGACAGGTCAAACATTATATTCAGGTGTCCTGTCTGGAATCGATGCCTAGCCGAATGTCATGTAATACATCAATAGTTTCCTTCAAAACTCAATAAATATGCGAAATCAAACCACACTGCATACACGGGGCAATGACAATCCTATGAGATATATAACGCCTGGCCAGATCGATCATCGCCTCCTCGTCAGCTCATGTCATCCTACAAAAACAGTAGTAGGGGAATAAAATGCTGAACTAGGAATGTGTTTGTATTGACAAAGTTTGCGTCATCGACCTTGCGCATTACTATTTACAACAGTGCGAATGTAAGTGCAGACAACAAATTCAGTATATAACCATACTCATATAGAACATGCAATACTTCAGTGTTAATCGCACAGCATGCGATTTGTTTTTAACTTGTGGCTTTTTGAGCTGCTATCAAGTGGACATATCTTTTATCACACAAATCCATACAAATGTTTAGTTTCAATCCACAGGATTGTGACGCACTCTTAAAGTGGATTCAAACCTGGGATGCGCAACAATTGTTTGTTGTTAATAGTATTAATCCCTGTATGTTGTATTCTGTTTTTTTCTATTGGTCTCCATCATCTCAAATTCTGATATATTGTATACTGCGCTTCTTTCAAAAAATGGGTATCTTACTATTTCACATAACCTCAAGCACTTAGCTCTGCTGCCAACATTCGGTCAGATATTGTCGTTGTTACCATAGTGGTGTGAATTCGGCAAAATTTCCCAAACACGTGAGATATCAAACAGATATGAGTATCTTGCCGCTATGCTTAGTATTATGGCATCAATTCAAACATTCTGCATGTAATAAACACTAAAGTTGAATGCTCAGTGGCGTCAGGGGGAGTGCATTTAGGAAGAACCGAGGGCACCAGCAGACATTGACCATGTTACACGAGGAAAAGAGCTCATGAGTGTTTACATATACTGTGAAGTATAATGCAATATCAGTACCACAACCACTAGGTTCTCGATGCCGAGAATACGAGCGCCGGTTCGCTACCTCTGTTTATGACAATTAGCTATGGAAGTGGTTGCCACTGCCTTCGCACCCTACCCTTATCTACAATCGAAAAGTCTTTCCGTTGGATCACCCTAGTTTTGGATCATAATGATTTCGGCGCTCGATCAAATAGCTTACAGGAAGAATGCTAATAAGGCTCGCATGCGCCATACCCCGACAAAATATGTGACCACGCCATCTGTGAGCAGCGCGCTGCTTTGTCAGAGCGTCTACCAAACTCGCATGGAATGTTCAGTTCAATGCCGATGTTCGCACCAGAAGACTCCATATAATCAACACATGCCGCAATGTTGAGTTTTATGGAATCGCCACCTGACGACGGGCATGTGTTTCACACATTTTCAAACTAACTTCCCCATATACCACATTGACCACTCTTATATTGATGGCTACATGTAAACCAAATCAGCCCCAAACGACCCTTGACTCTGAGTTATTTAAGAAACACATATACCCATCTAATATCAATGACTACTTGCAACCAAACATCAGCCCCACTTTACCTCTTTTTTAGAAATACTTGTTAAAAATCTCTTGTCCTTGTCATCTAAAAACAAGCTCTGTGTGTCCTCGAGGTTTTTTTTTATTTTATTCCCCTCAACAAATTTAAATCCCCAATGTTATTATACCACAATCGCATCCAACTGTGTGATAACATCACACAGCATTCAACAACCCATACTGAAACTTCTTCTAGGATCCGATGTCGTTGCTCTGTTTCTCGGCCCTTCTTTGATACTCTGTTGCAGCCATCTATTCTTCCATCTTTGTAACCCCTCTTCAGACCACCAACCAATAACGGTTATGTCACTTATAGATTGCATTAGGTGTAACACAGAGAAGCCCACTAGTTCCTCTGTGATATTCCCTATGCAAGCATATGTCACATAAGGCGTGGACATGAATCAATGGTCACAATGTTTAGGATATATTCTCAATCGACAGTGAGTTTGTTTGGCATTACCAGTTGCAGTTGATAGCATAGATACTCTGGCACTGACTTAATCTTCATCATTCCGTATTGGCATTCACCTGTTCTCTACCAAAGGATTTGTAAACGGGTACAGACCTCCGGCTTGCATTACGACAGGCATTGATATCACTGCTGACCACACCTTTTTGATCGTAAGTCGTTTACGTTCCTTTGGTTTAAGTCTAACGGTTATAGGAGCGGAATGATTATATTGATGAAACTGTTGTTGATAACTGAAACATCCGTGCCTTATACGGAGTCATATGTAGGCATGTGGTGTGCGTGCTAGCTATGAGCTAACAGCCCCAATCACGTGAAGTACTGTTCAATGTGGTGTATACCGCAAGCGTCACAGAAATAAACATGTTTATGTAAAAGCATCCATGGTTTTTCGATGATGATAACTACTATGTCCAGTCTACACATCTTGTCTAACGCGTTTGGGTCCGAGTCTTTGAAAACAACGCTATGCGTTATTCGATGAACGCTACTTCAGTATTGAACAATGCTTAGATTAAATATTTCAAGTTTAAATTAAATAATTGCGGTTATGGGACTTTTTCACGTATACTCACACACACACACACACACACACACACACACACACACACACACACACACACACACACACACACACACACACACACACACACACACACACACACACACGCACACATACATACACACGTGCACACATACACGGGCACTCATACACACGTACACGTACACACGAACACATATACATACACACATAGACATACCACTCATGTATTCACTTATTCACATGGCCATGTACTTATTGCCTCACTCGTTTACTCTATCGGGAACATGACATTTAATTAATCATTGACTCACACACCCACTTGCATACTCACTCATGGACGTATTAGTTAGGCACCAAATATGCACACGTATTAACATACACCTACACACTTCCACACCTGTACACAGAGTGAATATAAACCTTAAGAACGCAAAAAGGTCCAGCGTAAAATAAAACTTTTTTATACTTATGTTGGTCTTTGAATATTCAGCTGTCCGCTTGTCGCAATCAGCTGATAGATGGAGCCTGCTTTGTGATATCTTATCATACAAGCCTTATGGTGTATACACATATGTGAGTGCCTTTCTTCCTTACAACACAAATACATCGCGTTCGCTTAAACTTGTTTGGTGCATGTCTGCATTGATTTATGCAGACGACAGATGGCAGCTAAGAAGCGCATAAGCGTTCTATCAAGCTAAAGATAAATTGAATGTTTATGTACCGAATTCTCAATTGTCGGCACACTGATAGACTATTGGTGTTTTAAATGAGTTCCACAGTATGAATAGCATGGTTTGCATTGTAATTCAAAAAGCATTTTGAAGACCGGATATAAGACTTGACATGACATAGACATTGATATGCAATAGTTTCATTTCCAACTTGAGACCGACTGCCGGGTGAATCCAACACTAAGACTAATAGACTTATAGTCGGCGTCTAATTTAAGGCGATGAAAGGCTGTTTCTGGCTTGAAAGAACCGACCGTGCAAACTGTAATGTACAGCAGCAAATTCCTCGCGAAATGTAACGTGAATTCGGCAATGTGCCGTCCAATTGGAGAGAACATCGAATTAGTATATGGGTCAGTAAGATAGACTTGTCGATGGAAGTGGCTGCATTACAAACTGCAATATACAGAAGCAGATGACAAGCTGTAAATGTAGATCTATTTGCAAATAACTTAATACAGCCGATTGGGAGGAGAAGGCGAAAATATAGAAAATCAGACGCACGCATATACGCAGTCTTTCTAAAATATACTTGCCTATTTACAGAAAAGGACCTCTGCTGCCGAATAAATCTAAACTTTTACAAATTATGTATGTTGCCTTATACCATATATTCAAATGGGTTAATGTTTTAAGACGGACATCATCATCATCATTATCATATCATCATCATCATCATCATATCATCAGCATAAGCAGGAACATGTGTCAGTACTTAGCGTGTCAACTGTGGGAATCAGACAACATGCATTATTGATAAGTGATGAATTCCATAAAAAAGAACAGAAAACCTTTCATTCCAATTGCTAGTTATTTGCCATCGATACTGCGGTCACTCACGTTTCCTCGTCGAGATGCACGCAAGGTTGCAAAAGTTGCAGATTCAAGCTGCTGCAAATGGATTTTACCCAGCGGCATGTGTAGGTAACAATTCATGAAATATGTGCGTGAATAAAAACATAAACACGTCTATATCAACAATATCGTTGGAAAATTGCAACCTGTTCGTGACATATTACGCACTGTTTGCGCTACATTACATTGGGTATAGGTTGTGGTGAAGATTCTAAAAGTTGCTCAGAAACTTGTCATCAAGGCTCTTTTTTAATGTATTATATGTACGTAGCAAATACACCATGTCACAGTTACATTTGGCAATGGTCGCAGTTTACATATAATGTAACAGTATTGTAACTCCTACAATATTTACAGACATATGCATTTGGCCGTGTCAAACTCGTTCATTATGACTGACCTGTTGCATCCCTATATTTATACTTTTCTTAAAACATGATTCTTTCATTTATTTTGTATGAATAATTAACTTCTTCCGTGCTCACGAGAATGAAACGATTTAGCTTATGATTAGGTTTCGAGACAGGATATAAAACTAATTGAAGGTTACGTTGGGATACTTATCATTTTGCACAAGTTATGAGATGCTTTTTTGTATGCATAATCTCCTCATTTGTTTTCCAGCAAAGCACATACTGCTGCTGGTATCTAGATCACATGCTATTTAACTTATCTTGCCCTATGTCGTTGGCTTAATGTGATATGCTATTACAGAATAAGGTTTTGAAATACAAGACCCCTGAAAACTATATATGTATTTAACATATTTTTCAGCGTTGATTTATTTGTGAAGGGTTGTATCCAACCTATCTCTGTCTTTGCAGAAGTTTATCAATCAGGGTGCATAGAGAATGCTACTGCTATTAATAGACTTGTAGTATTTACCGTGTTAATTGAACTCATCAAATCATCAATAAATATATTTCTACGCACGTGATAAGTTGCTGATCTATCTCTTCAGGTGTGTCGATGCCGAGTAATGATATTGCCCTCCTTGACGGACAAATTTTTTACATACATCGTATGTATGACTGGCACCACTTGGCACGCGGCTCAGGATTTGTGTCCACTCTTCGGCATGGGTTTCTACATGGCTGACGTCACCAGTGCTGGGGAGGAAGATCAGTTGATTAGCTGGCTACAGCCATTAGGACTACCCGTGAGTTGGTTGATAATCATTTTTCACGTCTATTATACACAAGGCGTATATTGTAACATTCTCGTCATTCACTTCGAAATGAAGTCAAGCCAAAAGCCAGTACTGTATATATTTTGGGAATTCGTTAGTACTATTGTAGATGTATAGATAATTAAGACATATTAAATTCCATAAACTATGTTGCTGTGCACGTATATGACTCTGAATCTTGCAAATGATGTCACTCGTCATGATCTGTTCATCGTTTTTTTCACTGATGTGTGTAGTACATTCACGTATCCGGACACTTCTCAGCACAGGTCTGCCCGGCACTGATTGGTAATAAATTCATGGACCACGTATGCTCACACAATCATGCCTACTTGTGCAAGAGGACAAACCATGGCGCAAATTAGCATGTTCATATGAGCTGTGGATGCATGCTATCATACAACTCCAACATTAATATCAGCTGGTAGCATGTGTTTGATTGTATCCTATATCATAAACATGTCAACATTATAACGCATCGTCAATGTAACATTTATTGATTAACGGATAGATATATGAGCTATTTACATCAATTTCCTCGATTTGCGCTTCGCTTGTCAACGTGAAAACAAAGAACGTAATTGTGTATTCACGTTTGTGACAGTTCAATAAAAGCAGAAATATATTGCCAATATTTTATCCTTTGTTAATAAACTTTTAATTAAGCAGAGATGCACAATTATAGTTCACCGCGGAACATTTTAGACCGTGTTTTAACTTGGTAGTGGTGTTTGTTAACGCATCAATTGCATCCTACCTGATCATATTGGATGTGCATGGTCCAATGTTACGACACCCGTTAATAATCTCTGTATTCCAACTGATAATGCTTATTACACATCTTATGGTATTAACAACATTCGAATTACTAAATGCACATAACTTGATGACGGCATTTCAATGATTGAGACTATTCATAGCACAATTGAAACAATGCGACATAAGACGTTGTGGTGGAAGACGATACATTTGCATCCGGTACACCAAATAATATATAAGAACTTGTAATACAAATTCTGAAAAAAAAAATCAAAATTCATAGAGGCGTGCTATGGACATTCACACAGCACTTACTAAGACGATACATTAGCATTGTTGTTCCGAATACATGGTCACCATAAAAAATATCATAATTGGATTGTTCAGAATTATTTCAAATGTGTGTTTCAATGTGGGTAGTGTGTTCGCCTACATTGGGGTTAACAACATTGAGTTAGATAATCAATTTCGTTCTTATGTTTATTTCGATTGTTAATTAGAAATGTAAATGTATTCCTTCAGGCATTCAGTCTCAATTTACGTTTTAACGGCCCATATTGTTAACAACACACTACCTCATTGACGGCCATTATTGGCAGTGTGCGCTGCGCTAAGAACCTTCCGTTTATGTATATTGAACCGCACTAGAAGAGGACTGCAGTTGGATTAATTATCACTCTTATTTCGAATATAGATGGTCCAATATTTGAAAATGATATTATATTAATCCCAAATGGGACATATCCCTTTCATTTGTAAAGTCAACCAAGTTTTTGTCAAATAAGCAAAGTGGTATTACAAATGCTTACAAAATCCCAGCAGGGTGATAGTGTGGGTGGAGCAACCAATATGAATGATAAAGTCGACATGGCGCTCCTTAAAGTGCTCATCGCACGAAATATCATGTACTTTTTTTCGTCAGATAACGGGAATATGATCAAGAAGTATCTATTCTGTCTATGTATGTGCACGCTTTCGGATCGAAATTCGACTTAAAAGAGGAGTCCGGTGTGTCGCGACGACGAGCTCATGAATAATTAATCGCCTCCGCGTGACGTCAGCTCCGGCATTGTTTTTGTTGTGAGGCGCGAACTGCGCTGCTATTAGCACAATAGGGCTGCTGGTAATTTTGCAATTTCATCACTTCAGGAGAGCGACGAAGAGACATGGGATGGCACAAATCATTAGCAGACCGTCGTTGCTTCGGCAGAGCAAATTTCGCCTGCATATTCTAACCAAAAATGAGCAATTCAGACTCCATGATGAGAAAAAAGACACCGGCGATGTCACTGCTGCGCCTGGGATAAGGGTAACTCCCTGTGTCTCTAAGAACGGACTTATTTTACTGACGTCACACGCCTGGGCCTAACCTAGATAATGGCTGCCGCAGCGTTTTGTCGGGCGCGCTAATTCTAACTGACAATTTATAGAATTTTGGCCTTACCTGATCAGATGCGACGGTTATTGGACCGGTTTAAGTGTATTGATCACATTATGAATTGATTTCAGCAAAGTACCTATAACCGTGTGATAGGCACTTTAATAAAGAGCTCGATATAAGGCCTCCGTTGAGCACTGTTGATATAGATTGCGTCCAAGGACTTGTAGCAAAGCTTTCATACGAGAAACAACAATGTCCACGCCCTTGCATAATCAAAAAGGCCACTAACAAAAAGTAAGAACAAATCTTTTCAAGGAGAACAACACAGCGACGCTGTTCAGGCCCTTATATATTTATTGATGAAGAACTAAGCAACTCATTGGGCAAGCAAGACACTATAACCAAATGGAAAGGTGATCGACTGCTAGACACACTATGGTAAGAAAAATCTTACACTTGAGAAGCGTCCTCTACTTTGAGAGCATAGTAAAGTGATGCAACTTAAGACCCCAGTACCCCCAAGTAACATCCTGATACCTTGTACAGTAAGATACTGTCATTCATTTTACACACCTGAAAACAAGTGGAGATTATTCCGATACTCATTAAATCTATGGTTAGACCGTGCTTGTGTACTCTCCGCGATTACACTCTCACTCATATCAACTTTTCAATATGTTTCCGCTGCGTCTTAAATGTTTTCCCAAAGTAAGCTGAAATAATAACTTAAAAGTTATTTAAGGAACGATAATGAAATAATTGGTGTTGTGTATCATGTATGAAGTCAACTCTACCATTTAGTTTTTATGACCATGATGCAGTTTTTATTAATGCTATCAGTGCATTGGAGAACATAAAATCAAAAAACATTGTCCTTGCTTGAAGAACATTTTTAATGCTCATGATTTAGACCCTGGTTATACTGTTAGTCCACTCGATAGCAATGATCCAGATGTCAATTTCTTTAATGATCAGGTTGAGTCAACACATTTACCTGTATGCTTCTGAATATTCGTCGTTAGATTACCTCAACAGTTGTCACACTTGCTAGGTTTTTCACCAGTATGTGCCGTCAGAATACTCCCTTGAGCGAACGACCTTCCACAGATGTCACATTTGTAAAGTTTTTCACCAGTATGTCTTTGCATATGTTGTGTCAGATTACTTAGTTGAGCGAACGACTTTCCACATGTGTGACATTTGTAAGGTTTTTCACCAGTATGTCTTCTTGCGTGTTGTGTGAGATTACTTACTTGAGCAAACGACTTTCCACATGTGTCACATTTGTAAGGTTTTGTACCAGTATGTCTTTTAAAATGTTGTGTCAGATTACTTAGTTGAGCGAACGACTTTCCACAAGTGTCACATTTGTAAGGTTTTTCACCGGTATGTCTTCTCATATGTTGTGTCAGATTACTTACTTGAGCTAACGACTTCCCACAAGAGTCACATTTGTAAGGTTTTTCACCAGTGTGCCTTCTCTTATGTATTTTCAGAGTACATCCTAGAGCGAACCCCTTTCCACAAATGTCACATTTGTGAGGTTTTTCACCAGTATGCGTCCTCATAAATTCTGTCAGAGTACTTCTACGAAAAAACGACTTTCCACAAGTGTCATATTTGTGAGGCTTTTCATCAGTATGCGTTATTTCGTTTGACTTCATATTGCTTCCATTGATGAAGCAATATGAAGATCCATCGTTGACATCATCAGGGATCTCCAGTTTTATCACGGCTTTAACGTCTTCCATTCTGATGTATTCTGTAACATATGTGCATAAATCAATAGCTATATATTTTCATGTGATCTTTTAAACATCAAATCCTAAACGAGAGGGTGGTATTGTATGTAAAACACATTTCATTGTTGACCGATGTGGTCAGAGTGTGCCGCACTACTTCTTGGAGGAGGCATTCGTTCTTGGCTTTCTTGTCGTTTTGCCTACTAGCATTACATTATTCGTGGTGATCGTAAAACTTGCAATGCCACTGCTTGGGAAGTTGAAATTCGAGCCGCTGCACAGGTCATTTGCGCCCACTTTTGATATAACTTGGCATGTATAAACAATTTATTATAATGTTTTCAGCCAAACAACACTAGTGCGTGTTTGTGGAGGTTTCGTGTTTTATCAGCTTTTGCTTGTGCATTGTGTCTTACCGCTGCAACCAACACAACATAAAGAAACCGATTGGTGCTTTAAAACATCTCGATACACAAACAAGAAGCGAGGCTATCCATGACGCAGACGTCAATGACACCCGCACCGTGACGTCGCGCGCGCTGTCAGCAACAACGTGTGGGCCCTGTCCGCATTGACGCGTGCTGATTGGAGGTTCATATATAACCAGCCATTAAATTCATACAATTATATTGAGATATCAGCTTCCACGAAGATAACAAATGTAGTAGAAATAAATTTCCAAGCAATTGTCCTTCATGACAAGTTAGTAAGAAACCTCAAAGTATCGTCCAAGAATGAAAAAGGCATAAGGTTAACAAACGATCATTGTCTTCCGGAAAAACGTTAACCTTGTGATTGTTGCAATCGGTACTCCCTAAGCATTTAATGCAAGCATTTTTACTAATGATAGATAACTAGTGTACCTTGATTAAATCTTATTTTCCTAAATAACCAGAGGTAGGTATTTATCAATGGATAAGCTGATTTATTGATTTCAAGTGTGTAAACCAAGACGACTGTGGTAAGCTGCCTTGGCATGCCTGGTAGGAAGATGGAGAAATTAAGTGGATATTCCCATCCAATGTATGCATTCAGAGGATGATTGCAATTGCTTCATAGCAACATCGTTGTTATGCTCATATGAGTAAAGGTGGTACATATACTTTAGTTATGGAGCGCCAGTTAATTTGATCTCGATGTTGAAAACAGGACACAATGAATTAAGATGAGGAGGAAATATCTTTTATTAAAGTGAAAACCCGAGACTCAGTGATCAAATGAGCACAGCACAAAGGCTATACAAAACCCGAGAAGAGGGACTCAATGACCAAATGAGCTCCAGCACGAAGGCTGAACATAACCTGAGAAGAGGGACTCAATGACCAAATGAGCTCCAGCACAAAGGCTGAACATAACCCGCGAAGAAGGACTCAATGACCAAATGAGCTCCAGCACGCAGGCTGAACATAACCCGAGAAGAGGGACTCAATGACCAAATGAGCTCCAGCACAAAGGCATAGCATAACCCACGACGCCCGGGCGACATTTCTAGGAAACTTTGCATATTCATCACACTTGTATATAGTTTTATATCTTACCTCGAGGCTCTGCTGTTTTTGAAATGATTCTCAACTAAATGTTATGACAAGATTAAATCATAACGTTCATGGTTTAACATTGTATTCGATGGCACAATCCAAAGTAGCACTGGGTCTCAAAGTTATGAGACATTGGACAATTAAAAAAAAGATACCATCTAAAAGCGTGAGGTTAGCTTATAATGGTTCAACCACGTAATAATGCGTTAAATGGGGCGTACAAGAATTGGGTAAATATGGAGAGTTAAGATTGACCTGATAGAGCAGCCGTCTGCTACGGTGGATGGGAAAAATACAGGGAAATACAGGTAGATGAAAATGGACAATATTTTCCTGGGCCATGTCACCACCAGAGGTGTGGGTTGGGGGGCGGGGAGGGGGTCTATAAGTGTTTTCAGGTAAAAATTATTTACTTTTGGGTTAACCTCATCACATTTAATTCATACCGACTGTGACTAGCACCCGGAGGGGGCACTTGACCTCATTCTGGATAGGGGTGTGCCGCGGAACCTCGAAAACCCGTACCCGTCGTACAAGGTCAAAATGGCCAAAAACATGCCCCATCGTACAAGGTATTATGCAAATGTATAACCAGTCGTACAGATTGAAGCTGAAAAACATACCCTGTCGTACAAGTATGAGGTCAAAAAACCCGTCGTACAAGTCGAGAGGCCGAAAAAGCATACCCCGTCGCGCGGCACATATATACTACCTCTACACACTTAAGTGCCCCCCCCCCGGGGACTAGCAGTCCACCTAGAGGTACCCTCCGCACGAGTATGCCTCCCACGCCAGTGGATACGACATCCTAGACAACAATGAGCCCATGCAAGCATCAGGGCAAGTCAGGGACAATCATTCTGTGGGCTGGTGGGGGGGGGGGGTGTCTAATCGGGCAGCCATACATCAATATGTAGATGTCATATTACAAGGCAATCGGGGATTCAGAGTGTCGTCCATGAATTTACTCTAGTTTTAACTATAAATCAAGAGCAATAAGCTGTTGCTTTAAGAAATGCAAATGCATGTTAGTTAACGGTTTCCGAATATTTATCATTATTGTGAGATTATCGGTATTATAGTTTCTCTGCAAATCAATATTCACAGGTATTGAACAGATGTATCTTAATGACAATTGAGTAATATGATTAGGTGTGTTTTTATTATGCTTCCTACAATTAGATAAAAACAAGGGGCCAAAATGCCTCAAAGCGCTGCTGCCTTGAACAAAATTTTCAATCAAACGACCATACAATATAGTAGCTTTGATTGGTTTACATTGTATTAAATTGCACACTTCACCATATTGACCTACCGATTAAATTACAAGAGAAATGTATGCTTAGGTGTGTTGGTAAGCACATTTATAACAATCCACTAGCTAAATTGCGAAAACACCATAAATATAAGAGAAGTCCATGCGTATTTCAGACAGCTTGCTTGCTTGTCAATAAAGAGTGCCAAATTATCATCAATTGGGTTTACATGGTGCAAGATATTTAACAATAACTCAGGGTCATACAGGGCTGGTATTTAGTGTGCGAGGACGCATCGACATAAGTGGGGGGTCCATGTCTAAAAAAGGGCTGCAAGCTAGCTATATAACATGCTCTCAAGATTTATTCCCCATTGGTTTTACATTGGACAAGATATTGAACAATAACTGTAGGGTCTTAGGTCATGCAGGGTTGATTTGCTGCAAGTGGGTTTCATGTCTCATTTAAGATTGCTGACTATCTTCATAAGAAAATGTGCCATAAAAAATGTATCAACTTCACCCCTTATCGGTGGATCTGACCATACTTCAATACTTAAGGATGCAGGAAAATATATTTATTACATTCCACAACCATTTTAACAAAATGCACCCCTCAAATGTATCCGATACAAAGATTCTGTAGTAAAAGAGCTGATTAAAAAAATAAAGTCATTATCAAAGATCCTATCAGACTTTGACCAAAAAAATTGATGTAGTGTTCGGATTGCTCAGCAACAGCGGATTCAATTCTCAATTGGGTTAACATTGAACAGGGGATATCTTATCAGTCTTTTTATCACTTAATCAGAGTTACAAGTTCAACCAGTGGTGACTTCCACCTGACAAATAGATAATGACATAAGATAGGTCCATGTTTGATGTGGGGCAGCATGCCTTCAAAGTTTACAAACAGACAGAGAGACACAAGAGTAATGGTATATCATACTCTCTTCTGAACAGCAGAGCTTACAAGTTAATCATGATACCATATTGGGTTTGAACAGTGTAATAATAACTCCAAGGCAATGGTCATGTAGAACTGAATTTAGTAAGACAAGAGTTGTTAAGAATACTTCTTTGGGACTGGTAAGTCTGTATAGTGTTTAAGGCACACCAACACTAATGAGTTGTACGTAGCCAACTTAAGTAAAATCAATATGAAGAGATAAGATTGAAAACGGAGCAGTCACCTAGGATAAATGGGGAAAAAATCCACATGGATGTAAATGAACAAGAAGGTGGAATAGTCGGTAACCCCTATTACGCATGCACGCATGCGCAACAGCGCACCTTGCGTAACCAGGCATGTGACCCCGGTACAAACAAAGCGGTTAATGTTCACAACAACTCGTTGGAAAGTCGAACAACTGCGGAGTTTTTAGAAGGATAGAGGGGTTACAACGACAGATTACCGACGTCAAGATCGAGTTAAACTTGGACTTAACTTGCCCTGTGATCCTGACTTCGACAAAAGCAAAATGAAGAGCTACACGTCTTTCAAAGACTACAGACTTTTTGCTGATGGCCATGTGATCCTGCAGAGACGTTCAAGACAGCATGACTGCCCTGTGCCAGTACAGGATATGACAATCAGAAGTGCGAGGTGAGACAAATGTTTTGGTTTATATGAGATAACATTAGCTGTATTTATGTTATCCCAGGAAAAAGTTGTCGGTTAAGATTATTAAGTCCATGAGTAATTTCTCCTATCATTTGTGTATCTGTTCTAGGTATAGAACCACACTAGAGTCATCACTCGGTAAACCAGTTGATGCCTTTGACCCTTGTCAAGTGACAGGTTGCCTACCTCAGAGGATCAGCCACAGGGCCTGGCACACAAAATCAGACAGGTATGGAAATGCTTCAGTTTATTGCACATATGCTAAAATGAAGCTATATAAAGTGTAATAATCTAATATTTATAGAACTGATTGTACAAGATAGACAACTGGGGTATTCAAACAGAATGAAGTCACTTTATTGATTCTTTCTGTTTAACACAACAATGCTCACGCTCAAGTCCTCGAACAACTCGAAAGACACAAGTCGACCCTCATTTCTGTCTCCAGAGCAAGAGCCAACATGCCTCTCCCTGGGTGTGCTGGATAGAGCAAAGGAGTTTGTTGGTCACATCATACAGTCTGCTCAAGCCATACCGGGAGCTACCACAGTTGCCTGCACTGCAGATGATTTTGCCTAATTTGTCAAATACGCCCCTACTGATATTGAACTTATTGATTCAGATACTAAAGGGCAAGCCGATAACTCAGCCTGGCATGCAATGAGGCTAGGAGGAATCACAGCCTCTGTGTTCCAACCATCATGAACAAACCAGATACTGACCCGTCTGGGCTCATTTCTAAAATGATTGGAGACAATTTACCCGTAACCACTCCAGATCGCAATTGGGTTCCAAGAAAGAGAAATGTTCCAGTTCTTTATGCGCTACGGTTAATCGAAAGATGCACAGCTTCTCCACCTCAAGCACAACAGTTCTTATTACACTCAAATGCAGAGACAGATGGGAATTTATGGTGTACAGAATTGTGACATTGTGTTGTACACAATAAAAGGCTTCCACATTATCAGTGTACCCTTTGATGAAGAAAAGTTAGCAGAAATTGTGTGTAATGTGTCGCATTTTTCTTTTTATCATTTCTCTTTTCAGAAATAATCAAGTTGGCACATGACGAGCGTACTTATATTTTCTGTGCATTGTTTTTATGTATAGATTGTTTTAATTGATAATATTTCTTTTCGTGTTCCCGTTCGTAATAGCTGTAATGTTTATAAATAAATGGTCCTCTGTTAAATGCAATGGAAGTGTGTTTATTATTCTTTATCGTAAATTTAATCAGTGTTTTGTAGAGCAGGAAACCATCTTGCTATATTCTGGGGAAAAATATTAACTGGTCTTCAACAAATGGATATAAACTATTTTTTTCTTAACTGCAGTTAAGAAAAAAAAATTAACAAAGATATATTTGAGTCTTGAAAAACCTGTTTATGTTTTAATATGGTTACTTGGTTCTTGTTACACACACCAGGTTTTTGCTTCTTTGGCATGTGTGGGGGGGGTCAACACAGGATGTTTCTTTAGGTGCAGGCCTTTGTTTTTTCACATGAAGCACTGATGTTCAGTTTCTGATTGGGAAGTAACAGGTATTGGGTTAGGATGCTCAATGGTTGGACCGTTTCCCCAGATGAAATGCTATGTACAGATATAGGTGCCCTCATTGACCTTCTCTGGCCCATAATTTTCGCGTCCACTAGCCGCACACGACGGTAATATAAATATATTACTATAAGACGTCTTGTTGGGCTACCCGTCCACATGCCCTGGCCCAGGGCCTGGGCCTCTCTCTGCATTTCTTTGGATTGGAGCGAAGCTTTGGAAAAGGAATTTTTTATCTCTATATCGGCTGTCTGAGTTGCACCTTCCCCAGCAGCAATGTTTCGTGGGCATTCTGGTTGGATGTGATCGTAAATTATTCGGCAAACAGATTCAAAACATCATTTACGGTACGCTACGAACTGTTCATACAGCGTCGCTAAGGAAAAGCTTGTTACGGGTAGCAACAAGACGGGGCACGGGAAGAACTACTTCCGGGTTACCGGGAAATGGGTTAACATTCCACAAGAGAATCGTTTCCTCTAATACCTCAGAGATCAAAGGTCATGTAGGGAGGTGATGAGTTTACAAGGAAAATAAACATCTGAGGGGGGGGCAATGTGTAAATCAGACAATTGTAAAGAAATAATTCTCCATTGGGCAATCAGGTCACAAGCGGCTCTTGCAATCGAAGTACTGAGCTGCTGCTGCAACCGGGGGGGGGGGGGGGGGGGGGGTCACTCGACATTCACCAAAATACAGGTGTGCCGCAGGACCTCGAAAACCTGTACCCCTCGTACGTGAAAGTGGCCAAAAGCACACCCTGTCTACAAGGTGTCATGCGAATATATAACCAGTCGTAGAAGGTGAGAATGGCAAAAAGCAAATGAATAAACCGTCCTATATCGTAGGCAGGATAAAAGTGTCTGAAAAATATCAGAATCTTGCTAGCTGATTTCTAATGCAGTAACAACTTTGTGCGCTTACACGGTCGAGCATGTGATTCTCGGCATGTAACACAGGGACCACTCATTGCATTTGCATTGTCAGCAACTGGCTGGAAATCCCGGGAAAAAATCTCGACATAGTAAAACAAAATATGCATTAAACCTGCTGAACAGTTGGGAAGAGAAAAGCCCACCAAAAAGCTGTCATACAGATTGCAGGTAAAAAAACATACCCTGTCGTATAAGTACAAGGCCAAAAAAAACGTTACACAAGTTGAGAGGCTGCAAAAACATACCCTGTCACACGGCCTCTACCTCTAAAACTGAAGTGCCTCCCCCCGGGATGCTGCACTTCAAACAAGGTTATTAAATGTGATGTTGGTCTGTTTGGGAGAGTGCAAGAGATGATGCACACATTTTATCAACAAACTCTAGGATCAAATGTAATGTGGCAATAATTGAATATAGATATCAACATAACCGCATAAGATGGCTACACGTGTAATTAGCTATTCAGGGAAGGTACTTTGCTTTACACATTGACCAATTAGAAGACCATATATCTACAACATATGTCCGATGATGCAAGCCCCAGACGGTCAAAGACGTTGGATAAACAGCAAATGTGTTTGGTGCAGAATCAAAGAGCACATCGCGTTATGAAACTCAGCATGGCTTAAGTCATAGGCGGGCCAATAACCATCTGCTTGATGGTTCGGTGCACGGGAGATACGCATGCGCATATGAAACATCCTGTGGCGGGATATTCTGTCGTCACTTTCGTTTCCGTCGCCGAGGTGGAAGGATGCCATGGACATTGGAGCGAGATTTGATTCCTTTGAATCACTGGTAGAGGGAGTTGAAGTGTTTGGTCAAGAAAACAATGTTGTATTCGTTAAACACGACAGTAAGACAGTAGAAACAGCGCACCTCAACGCCAGACGATGAACATGATGCTTGTCTAACCAAGACGTCATAAATACAGACATTTTGAGTAAACTTTTGCCAGGATACAAAACTCAAAAGCCTTATCAGTTGTATAATTATTCAACATAGACTACCTATTATTTTGGACAACTAATCACATTTCAGTATTTGTCAACCTTCAACAGCTGATAAGACAAGGAGTCTTTCACCAATATCAAACAAATCAATGCAGACTGTCGAACACCTGAAAGTCTTTCGGTCCAAGAACATTGATGCCGAATTGAAAAATCTTTTGCCGTGCAATGGTGGACTTAGTAGTCATTTGTCGGGTTACCGTGCACGCAAAGATAAGCTTATTTGTTATTCGCACGGTTACTATTATAACATGACATCACTATCATCACATGAGAAGTACAGGTGTGAAAAAGATTATACATCATAAATACCCAACAGAGTATTAGGATTATCTCCCTGACGATTTTGGATATTTATAGCATAGGGAAATCAGGAAGAAATACAAGATTATGGTTAGACAAAGAACCAGATGTGAATCACCTAGGTACTAATTAGGCTCAACAACGAGTACTTATAGTCTTAACAACCTATTAAACTGGCTTATCTTGTACATTTGGCATGCATGCATGTACATATAAGGCAATATCCCCTTAGAAATGTGTAAGAATCACGTGGTTCTCCACAACGATAAGGACGTCCTGAACATACCATTTCGTTCTTCAAATCAAAAGTACAAATAAACTCATGGCATGAAATGCAATGTTATTTAAATCTAGTCAAATGCTGAACCTAGTCAAATGCTGACTTAAATTGTCTAGTAGAACTGGATTTATTCAACACAACCAATAGATATCATGTCCCGTGCATATAGATGATAGTTCAGTTGTTTGCACGGTTTCCGGGCGAATAACACGCCATCAGAGCATTCCGTGCACGGTTTCCGTGCATGCATCGCGAGACTGTGTTGTTGTTGGCCCGGCTTCCGTGCCAATCCCGTCGACTCGTCCTACATCAGTTTAGTTATTCTACGACCGGAATTACCACATGCCATTTACGATTATTATTCATCACAGACACGGCAACGCATATGTACAACTCGTGTTGGACGAAAATGTCTTCGCGTGACTGACTAAAATGTATTTCATCTGTGTCAGTACAAATATGTCATAGATTATATGGAATGATGCTGGATTCTAGTTCCTAACTCTATATCAAAACATTCCATTTTGACAGCAGGAGTTAATACACTGGATATAGGGCTGTCAGTGGTTTTTTTCAAAATAATTATATCTCGTTGAAATTATACATGGAGATAGGTATACTCATGAGGATTCTAAAAAGGTATGTTTCATTTTTTAAAGTCAATTAGAAAAAAAGTTATTGAGATTTCAAATTTCATGGTATTTCTCGGTTTTGTGCCAGAATTGTACGGTAAGGGGTAACAGCCGCTTTATATGTCTTATATTTAAAATATAAAAGTGAAATTATACCACAAGAAATGTATAATCTAGAGGATTCTAATAAGCTATGATTTATTTATTTTTAAATTAATTAGTAAAAAAGTTATTGAGGATTTAAATTTCATGGAATTGTCAGTTTTTGAGCCAAAATTGACAGGATGACAGCCACCTTTCACTTTTCCAAATACCTGTCTGAAATTGCCAAACAATGCTTTAACTATTGCAACCAGACACCTGTCTGACATTGCAAGACAATACTAATCTATTGCAACCAGACACCTGTCTGATATTGCAAGACAATTATAATTTATTGCAACCAGACACCTGTCTGACATTGCAAGACAATACCAATTTATTGCAACCAGACACCTGTCTAAAGTTGCCAAACAAGGCTTAAACTATTGCAACCAGACACCTGTCTGACATTGCCAAACAAGGCTTAAACCATTGCAACCAGACACCTGTCTGAAATTGCCAAACAATGTTACAAAACGAGCTATCCAGAATAGGTGCCCACCCTCAAACAAACCCTTTTCAACCTCAACAAGAGTTGATTGACACGTTGTAGCCAAATTGACAAGTGAGTGGAGACCGCAAAAAAAATTGCATAAGTTCCCAAGTGACGATTTCTCGCTTTGAGCTAGATCATCCCAAATTGCAAGAATAGAGGGGAAAGCATCCTTACGGTAATTCTCTAAGAGCTGGTTGAATTTGATTTCTGTTGCTGCACGGTCAGACATTGTAGAAGAAATGTGTTGTAAAACCAACTTAGACACTTCGTTTTGAGAGGCATCTGCAGCATCATCAAGATTTTGAAGTATCTCTCTATACGACCGGACGGTCCATTTAATAAGAAAATAAACTTGACCAAAGTGTTCCACTTTACTTGAATTATCCCCGTATAGAGATGGATAATCGGGGACAGATTGATAAATGAACGAAATTCGACTTTGTTTGACCCCAAGCGATCAGTCACGTAAGCGATCTTGAGTCGGCCATGTGAAGGCATGCTGAACGCTCTCACGGCGCGGGCATGACAAAATCGAACATTTTAAAGTCTAAAATACGACCGAACGGTCCGTTTAATAAGAAAATAAACTTGACCAAAGTGATCCCCTTTACTTTAATTATCCCCGTATAGAGATGGATAATCGGGGACAGATTGATATATGAACGAAAACCGACTTCGTTTGACGACGCACGATCAGCGGTGGTTGCGAGCGTGCGCAGCCGTGTTGAGTCAAGGCAAGGTTGACCCTGATACGGGCTCACGGGGCGAGCATGAGATAATTGGACAACATTTTGAAGTGCAAAATACGGAAAAACGATTACATTTAATCTGAAAAAACCTCACCCATTTGTAACATCATACTTAATTTTTTTTAGATTTTATATGACCATGACCAAAAGAATGTCATCTTGTCATTTAACAAACAATAAAAACGATACGATTAACGAATACGAACCGATTTAGAGAATTCGAAACGGACTGAATCTCGAAAAGTCAAAAATGCTCGAGAAGAATTTGAACGTTTTGCTCAACAAACACACACAAAAGTAAGTCAATATTAGTGCAATTCAATACGATAGCTCTCGTTTGATCTATCATTCGTCCATTTATCTTAAATATGAATTCCAGTTAGAGCAAGTTAAAATTGGAAATAACATTGAGGAACAAGCGCGGCCGCCTGCGGCGAGGTTCGGCTGACACCCCTACTGGATACATTCAAATCATGTGTTGCTATGATTCAACTAGCAAACCATCCAATTTCCAATCTTATCGACGCAGGATGGGTCAGAGGTATATGATATTGTGCCTTGTTTGTGACTGTTGTTGGGTTCGTGTTTGGGGAATTGATTGTAGCACATCAGTATTGTCTTGCATTGCAGGACTAGGTTCAGGTTGTAGGTGTGACCTGTTGCGACGGATGTTTCCATTCGGAGTACTGATAGTGCATGTTCTGTTCTTCGGATCCGAAAGTAGAACTTTATCAGAATGTTCCTATTTCTTGTCAGCTTCAAGTTTAGTTAGCACTGATTGACCTGGTTGTAGCTGCGGCAGAGATCTTGCACCATGACGACGATCATAATAAAACTTGTGGTTTTCTTTTGCTACAGTGTCATTTTCTTTTATCTGACCCTGTTTGTGGATCTGTGGTACTAGATTGTGAGGTAAAGTAGGCAGTTTGGTTCGCAGTTGGCGACTCATTAATGCTTCAGCGGGACTAACACCTGTACTTGAATACGTTGTGGTTCTGTAGTTCAAAAGAGCTATGTCTGTATCTTCACAGCTCAATATACGCTTTGCAGATTGGACTGCCCTCTCAACGGCTCCATTAGTTTGGGGCATGTATGGACTACTGGGTGATATCAAACTCTCTACAAAACTCATTAAAATACTCCGAGATGAATTGGGGACCATTGTCGGACATTACAATGTCAGGTATACCATGCTGACTGAAAATTTCTTTTTTGCTTTAGTTGTAGTCTTGTACAATTTCCAACGCGAGTAGTAAACCAAAATCAAGTACATTTGATTGTCTTTTTCACAAAGATCTACTCCAACCTTCTCCCACGGGCGATTGGGCAGAGGTTCGTGTCTGTTTGACTTTCGGTGCTCTGCACCAAAATCACATGCATCGACAACAGCATCGATGTCACGACCTATACCTGGCCATTATACTGCAGCTCTGGCTTTCTCTCTACACTTTGATCGTCCTTGATGCGTTTCATGGATTTTGTTAAGAATGTCTTGTTGCATTGACAATGGTATGACTATCTTGCTTTCACATGTGATCAAACCATTAACAACTGAAAGTTCCTCTTTCACAAGACGGAATGGCTTGATTGGCAATGGTCCTTAATTTTCACTTGGCCATCCATTAGTAATGTACATGGCAACTCGTTGCAGATTTGACTTTGATATTTTCAAGGAAGCTGGTGCTTGCATGCCAGGTCCCTTGCACTGACTCAATAAATTAAATGATTTCATGAACTTTCTTCTCGTCCTCCTGAGTATGAGGAAGTGGAAACCTCGAAAGAACATCTGCTCGTGCTAGTTGTTTCCCAGGAACATATCTGACTTGAGGATTAAATCTCATCATGCGCATAAGAAGTCTCTGACATCGAATAGGACACCGGTCTAAATCCTTAGTTGTCATCAGTGGAACTAACGGCTTGTGATCTTTTTGTAACTCGAAGTGTGGTAGTTTTTCACACACCCAAACACTTGCCAAACACTCTTTCTCAATTTGAGCGTATTTGCATTCTGATTCTGTAAGTGTTCTTGAGCAATAAGCGATTGGACAATCGTGTCACCATCATATTGAAGTAGTGCTCCCCCAATGCCATATTATGACGCATCGGCACTCACAATAGTTTCTCTAGTGGCTCTGTAAAATGACAGTGTTGGCAAAGAACTGAGCTGGTTCTTTATGTCATCAAATGACTGTTGTTGTGGCCACTCCCATGACCATACGCTTGATTCCGTCAGAAGGTCTGTCATTGGTTGCATGCGTGATGATATCTCTGGTATGAATTTGGCAAGGTAAGTAATCATACCTGCAATAGTTTTGAGTTCATTACATAAAGATTTGGTATGAAGTGGTAATGAGAAATGTCTTCTCAATGTTATGCCATAGTGAATAGCATACAAGATGCTGTTCGCGTTGCAGAGTTCCACTAGGTATGATCGACGGTTTTTGTAATTTGTTCAGATTTTTCCTTGATATAATAAAAAGACAATAGTCCTTCGTCATTCAAAATATCCTGAGGAATAGATGATAACACCATTCTCTTTGGGTCGTTAATAAAAGCTTGGTTAGTTATTTACATAATTCAGCTGTCTATCTATCTGTTTTACCATATCTTTTGACATTGGTCAAGACGTGTATTTTTGCTGGTTATATATTTGCTTTGAAACGCTTACAAAGCACAAATCATGCGCTTATATCCTGTGGTGAATGACGTTACAATCATTAACTTGATCTCAGAATAAGCTGATTACCTAAACTAACTTCTTTTTCATCGAAATCTTCTTAGGTAACGTGTGCATGGTTGCTTTGAAACATGAAGAATCACAGGTTGCATGTAATCATGCGACTGCACAATAATGCTCTCGAGATGGAGGTTGCAGCGTATATTGTTCGTCACCAAGTTGCTTTCATAATATTGGCTTAAATCCCGGTGGAGTCACATTTACAACTTAACATCATTGCTTGATATAGTCATATCAGGTGTTCACGCACCATAACGCTGTTAAAGGACGACAATCTATTAAAAGCATTGCATGATGATTTCCTCGATAGATACAATATTATATAGGATCATTTGTTAAATGGACGGATGGCTTCTTTTCCTGGCGTTGTATATTAATCAAACCTGGACTGAATGACTGAAACTGACTGATGATTTTATCAAAGATAGCCTATATCCAATCTCTGATTTTATAGTAGCATTCGTAAATCACAACTTAAAATTGTATTATAAGCTGTCTTGTAGTTTTCCAGTAACATTGTATTTGACTCCATCATCATAAGGTGGTGGTGCGGGGGGGGGGGGGGTGTTGTGACGTACGTTACCACTGTGGTCCAAGGGCCTTGACGTGACGGCGTTACGTTAAAGCGTATGGCACCTCTGGGGATTTTGGCTGTTAACGTGTCAGCGTGAGTAAATCACGTCTCCCCGGACCGCCCTGGCCTTTTAGGCAGCAACAAGTTATCAGCTACTTGTTGCCCAGCCGCTGAGATATAAGGACGTGACGAAGAAGCTATACGGACGTATATAAGATGGTCATAGGAGGATCCTAAGACGAATACTACCAGCAGCAATTAGACGCGACCGATCACCCACTACAGTAGAAGGTAAGCAGGTTCGATAAAGTACTATAAAGCTAAGACTTAAACAGGCACGAGCAGTCATATATTGAATGTCTGCTCCTACTAAGTGTCTTTTCTATAACTACACAACCCATCCGTTACCAGCTGTACCAGTTACCAAAGGTCCTTAACATGCCAAATTGTGATAATTATATAGGCCGAGACGCACTGGGACCGACTTGTCTAGGAAAAGACGTGTTGTGGGAACGAAATACACGAAATATTGCTGCGAAATATATTTATTAAGAAAATATTGGATTGATTTCTTTGTTCTAATTAAAATGTGAGATCAGGGGAACTATACATGGTTCAATATATTTACTGAGCAGGAACTTTTGTTGAATCGTGTGCGCCATCGTTGTGCGCATTTCTGTGTAAATTGGGCGATAATATGTGATCTCAGCTATCCTCAGTACTTTTCGTAGTCTATAGACGCGCTACGTTGCTCGACCTTTCAATTTGTCAAACGACAGATCCATCATTCAAATTTTCCACTTTTCATGTCTCATATTTAGAATATCATTGTGAAATTAAACTACAAGAATTGTATAATATAGAGGATTCTACCAAACGAGATTAATCAGTAACAAAATTTGACTGGATAAGCTATTCGCAGGTAGGGGACGACCGTCCGATCGAGGTGACTCACCTTAATCGAGGAGACACCTAGATCGGGGTGACTTGATAAAGTTTCCGCCATCTTTAAAAGTGCCATTTAAACGGACCTGATTTCGTTACAAGCCAAGTGTTTTAACTGTTTAATTACTGTCGGGTCATAACTTTTTGTCTGATGTAAGATATTTAGGTGTATTAGATATCCAAAATATTCACTTAAGAGATATTGGTCATAATTTGGTGCACTGCAGCGTTAATGGACCGATTTAAGTTGGGTTTTTATGGTTGTCACTGTATTATGGCCCATGTCACTATACCTTGAATACCATATACCTTTGAGCCACAGCAAATTTTCTTGTCTATGTTGCACTTGAACTTGGTGTTTAGTTAAGTTTTCATTATTGTTATTGAAAAAAAAAAAGAAATGAATATTTATCTTATTGGCTTGAAAACATTCAGAATCAGAGATAATGGAATCGACCACTCAGGCACCTCAAAGGCAATAGTTTCACAGTATATTTGTTGTTTTATTACTTTAAAGGAATCATTTGACCAAATGAATTAATGCATGTTATTAATGATTTGATAATTGTCAATATGTAATGCATGCCTAGAACAAGTTTCATGTTCCACTTATTAGAAGTAGATGTAGATATTTTCCAGTTGTTGCGGCATTCTGGGTTGTTTGTTGGCAAGTTTGAAGCATGATTGGGATAAAAAAAATTATTTTTTGCCATGTTTTTCTTAAACAGCCTTCTCTTGGTAAGATATTGGTGAAATTATACATCCAAATATAAATATAATACATATTTATAAATATAATACTGTTGATGTAACAAATTTTGTACAGACTCTTTTATTTTATCAGCTATGAATTACAACCATACTGAAAGCCTGGGATGTTGATGGTTGTTGGGGTCTACCATTTGGCAGAGTTTATATGTTGATGACTTGTCCATAGTAGCATGAAGTGGTCTATTGTTTATGCCAGTTACAAAGGCTTACACCACACCATTTCTCTCAGACCAGTACTTGTTGATGTCCACTTTAATAAGAGACAGCAAATCCCTTCCTCCAGCAAGTTCCAAGCTGTCACGTTGGATAGCTTTGTATTGATCTACCCCAAGGAAGTAAGCTAATTCTTCTTTGTTGTCATCACTTAAGGCTTCTACATCAAAAATAGTGGGTTGCATTTCAGTCTGGACAGCCTTATCGACAAGCACTGGCACAGATGAATCCATCTTGGGAATTTTAGCTTTTCCTGCATAGCTTTGGTCTTGGGGCCACTTTTCTTTGACTAGATTTGGATAGAGTTCATACACTTTCACACGGCAGCCTGCACAAAACTTGGGTATATCTTTGGAGAAACTTTTTGTGCTCTTTCCACATAATGAGAAAAGTTTGTCTTGCACACTCTTTGGCACCTTTGATGACAAGTGAAGCGGGAGTCCTTGCTCAATTGACCATTCTTTGTGAAGAGCATGGCTTGCACATTTCTTCTTATATCGACCTGTCATGGTGTACCCAAATTACTTTTTCTTACTGAAAGATAAACAGAGAAATACAGATGTGAATTTAAGTCATGGAAACATGATTAAATGACAGATGAAATGTATCAATGGAAATACTATGTCATTATTCTTTCTCAATTATGCAAGACCAGAAAACATTAAATGAGTATAATTGCCTTCTAAACATGCTATTATTAGGCATAAAATTTACAATAATTAATCTATTCAGTTTATAAGCAATTGCAAATGGTGATTTCCAGCTCCATTCGAATTATTACAAATGGTTATAAAATAGAAATACAAAGCCAGTAGTGAACCCAAAATGGATGGTGACAGTCATTAACCAGCCCTTTGTTTTGCGTACCATAATTCCGTTATCGCTCTGTAGAATTAAAAACGGCTTGGTAGATTTCTTTAAAAATGTCTTACCTTTCATTTAAACGAAGAATAATTTTCGCCAACCCTGTAGAATTTTTGCCAGAACTTATTTTCTCATGCTAGGTAGCAGGCTGGTAGGGTTTCAACTGTTCAAGCTCAATTTGTACATCAGACGCCACCTCGATCGGGGTGCAGTCAACGATGTTATTTTTCGTATGCAAATTTTCGTATCACATGGAGAGGATGGGAACTCTAAGCCAATCAAATGAAGCGTTAGAAATATTTCAAAGCATCTTTTCTAACAGATAATCTCATTCGTGCACACTTCACATCAAGTCACCTTGATTTAGGTGAGTTCCCTCGTTTGAGGTGAGTCACCTCGATCGGATGGTCGTCCTCGACCTGATTCGTTCCTCTTTGCCACCAACTGTGTCCACTAGAATATGCTTCACCCTCTTGTCAACCAACTTGTGCTAGCTTTCTTCTGTTATAGGATATCTAACTAAGGTGTATTGGACAATCTCTTTCAGGTAAACAGTAAGTTTCTCAGCTGTCAGCTGTTTTCTTTTAGGCATCTTCTTTCTTTGACAGACTGAACAGGGAATAACTTGCTGTTTGTTGATGGAGGACATCTCAGCAAAACTGCATTTGCGACTTGATAGCTGACTTCTGAGCTGATACTGTATCATATGATGCAAGCATATTGTCTATGTGGGTATGCGACTGCCAGAGACTACTGTGATGAATAATCCTACTCATACACTGTTCTCTTCCAGCAAGCTTTATCCTTGCAGCTTCCTCCCTTTTTGCCATCTTTTCTTGGACAGACTTTCTATGTGCTTTTTCAATGATCCTTTGCCTTTCCTTAAATCATTTCTTTACAGCTGTAACCCCTTCCTGCTTTCTTTCATCAAACACCCCATCTTCCCTTGATACTGACTCCTCATCTATTCCATACTTTTGTTGTTGGTTAGCATGATGTATGCTTTGCATCCAATTGTAGAGATGCTTAGCTTGGCCATCATCAGATGATTCATTGATCCAAACTCACTTTCAGCGAGTTTTTAGAACCGTGATTGTTTTGGAACGTATTTCAGCAGCTTCTCTTTCTGAGAGAGCTTTGTAGTGGCCACCTTACAAATAGTCCTTGAAAATATGCTGACAAGTTGCTGACATTGCAAGGAGAAGAACAGAAAGGAGAGTTTGGGTCACAGAATCATCTTTGATGGGCTCATTAAGGGCATGGAATACTGCATTGTTCTGGACAAAAGTCTTTTCCATAGAAGGCAAAATGTTCCCAGTCATGAACCCCTCTGTATTTTGAGTGGCATTGCTAAAAAATGTTATCAGCTCGGTGATTCATATCAAGTATGTTCAAAGATTTGTCTTGCATAAGGTACCACAATGGTGATGTGACAATTTTACGAACAAGGCTGAGAGCCTTTGCCCCTGCAAGATACTGAGAAACTTCCAGGTCATGAAGAACAACCTTAAAAGTCTGTTCATCGGGCTGGGTGATTCTGGGAACTCCACCATATGTTTGAGGAGAAAAACAAACCCACTAGCATTGGAGAACAGAATATTGAAATGACTGCCACTGTATGATGTGAGAGCTAGACTTTGCAAATAATTATCATCCATTTAGGGTTTAATGTTCAAATCGAATGGACCAAAACAACCAGACTTATCATCGCCTCCGATTGCCAAAGCCTTGCCAGGGATGCCAATTTTCCGCTGATCCGCGAATCCGCCAGGGTCCATTGGGATCCATTAATCTGCAGGGGGCCTTTGCGGCCCCAAGCAAATTTTCCTCTTTTTTTACAAAATCCTGTTGGCATCACTGCTTGCACGTTGTACGTATAATCCGTGTAGTCCCCGATTCCCTCTCTTTAAAAGTTGAGTTATCCAAAATAGGTGGCTGAGCCTCAGACAAACCCTTTTCCACCTCATCAAGAATTGATTGACATGATTTGGCTAAATTGACGTGCGTTGCAGACCTCAAAACAATTGCAGGAGTTCTCAAGTGATGACTTCTCGCTTTGAGCTAGATCATCCCAATTGGCAAGTAAAGAGGGGAGAGCATCCCTACGGTCATTCTTGTAGAGTTTAATTTCTGTTGATGCACGGGCTGACATAGTAGAAGAAATGTCTTGTAAAACCAACTAAGACTATTCTTTTTGAGTGGCATCTGCAGCATCATCAAGATCTTGAAGTATGTCTCTATTCACCTTAAGGGTGTCCAGTGCAAACATAGTTTCAGTGTCCAACAAACCCAGCAACCAAAGATTCCCTTTTTCATCAGCAGTCTAATACCCCATGAGATTCTGCCCAAATTTGCTGGTTTCATTGGCCAGCTGTGTACTTATTTCTTATTTGCTGAAAACTTCCCCTTGTTGTTTTCGTGTCAGAACAAGTCTTTCTAGATTGATCTGGACAATAGTTGACCTTGCGGGCAATTTATTAGCGGGTCATTCCACAGTAATGTTTTGTCACAGACTGGACAGACAATGAAAGAAAAGTACCTGATAATAATAGCCAGTAAAAATAATTATGGTTATTTTTTCATTTACATATCCAACAATGAGTGTTCTACATTTTATAAATAAGAATTGTCAAAATCTGCAATGATTTTGAAGGATAGATGTTAAATAAATCCTGTCACAGACCGTTAAAGCAACCATAGAGTAATACAAATTATAACCTGCCATACAGTGACTAAATTTTAGGTATTTACACTAGCCCTGGAGGCCTTCAGGTTTGACAAGATTTGCCCCATTGGTCTCTTGAATCTACTTGGTTCTACTAGTCTACTCTCCCTCGGGCATCTATCTGAGGCGCTGACAATTTGCACTCCACCTTCTCGGGCTGGACATGGGATATGTCAGGGATACTGGGGTAAGCAAAAGTGTTTTTGTCTCCTACTGTCCATAGGACACCTTCAGCTCAGCCTCCAAGACCTCCCCCCCATCCTGGCCTACCAGATATCCAGTGGCAGGCCCACTCTGGAGTCAAATACACAACAAAATTACTGCAGATGCTTTTGGTAACAGGAATATTCTCAGCAACTTATCTTGGCTGCATCTTCCTCTGGTTCCTGAGTCTTCTTTAGCACCATTGTCTGTAGCATATTGTCAGGACAAGTAAAATAGGAATTCTTGGACTAGGCACTGGTAGTGTGGCCCACCGGCTTCACACAGTGGAAGGACTGGGTGCCTGGCAATGGCTCTGTCCAGTGAGTAGGAAGGTGATTGGATAAATCCTCAATGTCCTTTTAAGGCAAAAGGGATTGACAGCAAAGGGCAGGGTCTTGTTGCAGGTGTTGCAAAGTCCCTGGCGTTTCCCACAACTTCTTTGCCTTGAAGGAAAGCCCGCCAAACCAGAAGCTTTACTTCCCCTCCAATACCATCAATGGGTACTTTACCATGCAAGTTCCAAAGTAGCTTTGCACTGGAAGTCCTGCTCTTGAAGAAGAATATCAGCAAAGTTGACTTCTCTTTCCAAAGGTGAAAAACATATTTCACTTGAGCTGAAGATGAAAAGCTGTTGCATTCATCAATAGGCTCAATGCATATTTGTTTCCACTGGTGTCAAAATTGTCTATATCAAATTCTGCTCTGAGGTATACATATAGGCAACAAGCACCTTAAGCAGTATGTAATACTGTCCCGTTTGTGACAAGTGTCCTGTCTGTGACAAAAAGTTAAAACACCATAAACAAATATGTAATAAATGGAGAGCAATAATGAACAGTTTATCTTACATAGGCCATATGATTCTAACAAAGGAAAGTATGTGATTTTATTGGAATGTCAGTTTGTGTCCAATAAAAAAACTTGTTGGTCCAAATTGTCAACGGATGGACATTCCAAAAATAAAATATCAAAAATTGGTAAAAGGCCAAATGTAAATATGTGTAAAGCTAAGATACTAAAAAACTGTTTAATTATTTGTCTTGTCTGTGACTTAATTTTTCTATAATTCACACCCATAAAAAACCTAGATTTTATCAATGTCCAGGCCAAACAGGATGAGTGTAATTATTTGACATAAAAACACTAAAATTATGAGTAACTTGGAATTTTATGTCTCTTGTCCAATCATGCCTAGGACCAATCTATGACTGCTAATATTTTCCCTGGCGACACCACATTGTCCAAAGCTTGCATTCGTCTGAATAGTGACTAGAACCCACATCGAATGTGCTGATCTGATTCTGATCCGATATCGATTCTTCCGGGTTCAAACCCTTTCAGATTTGTTTGAAAGGTGAATCCATCCAAGATACTTGGATTCATAAGAGAAATCGGACTTTTTTTTATAGATTTTAGATCATACAATTCTTATTAATTTTATATAATTCAATTCATATAATTCAATTAATACTAATGGGTTTAATTTTTGGTTAGTTGTAATCCTTGACTTCTTTTTATCCTTTCGTATTCGTATTTACCCCTCTTAGTAGGCACCATATAACACACTAGTGTTGGTGTGCCGTTAAAAACCCTATACTAACCTTACCTTACCTTACCTAGAACCCCCAGTGATTCAAGGATCGATTGATGAAGTACCATAAAGATGGTCTCGGACACGTCGCCCTCCACTTGAATCCTCTCGCTGAATACACCAGTTGCAACACTCTCCGCTACCGAGATCGTCGCGTTCTTGAGATCTTTACGTGTCAGTTCTGTTTTAATTGCACCCTCACTGCAAAGCAGCTCGGCAACGAGTTTGCACATCTTACGCAAATTATCGCCAATTTCTTCCACGTGCTTCCCAGGAATCATACCTCCATGAGCCTTACCAAGCTATGTCCTTACCAACGAGTCAATAAGTGACAATGATAGTTCAGTGCGGCTTTGTAACAGCAGATCATCTGTATGTTGAATGTCTTTCGCACGTAGCACGAATATGGCAGCATGTAATGGAGTGAGGAGAAGAGATCGTATGTCTAAGCGTGTATCTAGGAAACGCTGTACATCTTTGAGATGCTGAGGCGGTAGCTCATTGCTCAGGAAACTTTGGAGGAACCGGAGGAGCACAAACAAACTGTAGAGCGTTGATTTCTGCACATGGTCGATAAGCATGTGGGCTTTCTCTTTGTTGTTAGGCTTTTGTTTGATTGCTCTGGTCTTCTCTGATGTCAGACATCTCTCGTCCTCCATCAGGTCCACAAGTCTCTCAACATTATTCATTCCTTGTAGTGTTTCACACTGCTCCTCTAGGCGGTCAGACAGATGTGGGGGTCTCCTATTCTGTGTTGTCAGAAGACGCGATATTATAGTGTGGTCAGCTGGTCCGAAACAGGCTTTACTTGTACCTTGTCAAAAACCCAACTTCAGTGAACAGATATGTCCTACATACAACAACACCTACGGTGCATAGCTTCTTCCTATACACATTCCCATCACCATTGCAGAGCTTCATACTATATACAACCCCACCTCTAGTGCACAGCTTCTGCCAGCACACATTTCTAGCTCTAAGGCATTGCTTCTTCCTGTAAACAACCCCTCCTACAGTGCATTGCTTCTTCCTGTAAACAACCCCTCCTCCAGTGCATTGCTTCGTCCTATAAACAACCCCTCCTCCAGTGCATTGCTTCTTCCTGTAAACAACCCCTCCTCCAGTGCATTGCTTCTTCCTGTAAACAACCCCTCCTCCAGTGCATTGCTTCGTCCTGTAAACAACCCCTCCTCCAGTGCATTGCTTCTTCCTGTAAACAATCCCCCCTGTGGGTCCGGGGGTAGAATAGGCCCACTGTATCCTCCTGCATGTCGTAAGAGGCGACTAATAGGGGGCAACCTGTTGGCCGTGGGTTGCGACTCGTGTCGGTGAACAATGGGATCCTGGTGGTTGAGTGGAGCGGTCCTTTTGAGGGCCGAATCTGCAACACACTACTCCGACCCGGATTTCGCCTAGACGAGAGACTGGAATGGCCTGGTCCAGTCAATCGGCTGGTGGTGACTTGCCCTAGGATACTATTTGCATTTTTATCTTTTTCAACATCATTCACTTGTTTGTCCCTCTTTTCTCCATTTATCTTAGAAGGCGGCTGCTTAATCAGGTCAAACTTTTCTAGGCGCCATAAAACACATACGTGTTGGTGTGCCGTTAAACCCTATTCTCACTCACTCACTCACTCACTCCTGTAAACAACCCCTCCTCCAGGGCATTGCTTCTTCCTGTAAACAACCCCTCCTCCAGGGCAATTGATTCTTCTTATGTACAATCCCGCCTCTTGTATACAGCTTCTGTCTTTACACAACCCCACCTCTAATGAATAGCTTACCCCATACACACGCCCACATCCAATGCATAGCTTATTTCTGAACACCACCCCACATCCAGGACATAGCTTCTTCCTATACATAACTCCACCTCCAATGCATAGCGTCTATAGTGTCAGGCTTCTTCCTATGTACAACCCCACCTCAAGCGCACAGCTTCTGTCTATTCACAACCCCATCTCACTGCGCGGACGTTTCATTTTATCGTCGGGTTGGGTTTAGGGTTCACTGCCGAGAAAGGTGGAATCATTGGGGCTATTATCAAACCATTGTTCGGTGAATTTGATTGCATAAAAAATTACCTTTCATACATCTCGCTATCTTGAGTAACAATCGAGCACATGCTGATGGCGCCCTCCTACGTGCGACTGTGTCTCATTGACACATGTGTCCTTCGTACCGAGCTGTGACATGAAGGTGAAGTTGCGGCTGCTGTGGAGCACGTATCCGTAACCTGGTACTGACTGTACCTGAACTGATAACAAACGATATTGATCGAATCAATGACATCAAGATGCTTGAAGAAATTCGTCTCTATAAAGGGCCAGTGAATGGATGGCGTTATCTATATTTATGGCCCAACAGATCCCTTCTTTATCTTCGATGAATCAGGCGACTCGATGCACTGGGTACTTACAACAAAGGGAAGGCTTATTTGCCATGATAGTGATTAGCTGCTGTGCCATCGACCACCATCTCTACCGAGCAAAACAACAATTGTTTGATTGAGCTTGTCAGGTGTACGTGTGGTGTTTTAAGAATGCTAGCCAAGGAGACCCGTCAATGATAATGCTACGAGGACAAGAGCGGTACGACTGGCTGTAAATCCTCCGCTCTATACCAGGCTCATCATATATGGTTGAGGTTAAACACTTTTATCACGTTTCTCCAGGTTTTATATCAATATGTTGACAACTTTGATAAAATCCACGAGTGCACAGAATGTCTGTCTGGATGGATGGGAATGGGGATGGTTAAGGGAGCAGGTGGAAGGATGGGTGGGTGGATGGTTAAGGGAAGGTGGGAGGATGGGTGGGTGGATGGTTAAGGGAGCAGGTGGGAGGATGGGTGGGTGGATGGTTAAGGGAGCATGTGGGAGGATGTATGTGAGTGGTCCTTTTGTTACCCAAAAATGTAGCCTTAGGACCACAGTCCTTATGCTACTTCGGTGGTCCTTTCGCTACATCACGAGTTGTCCTTATGTTACACAGTGGTCCTTTGGTTACATTCGATGGTCTTTATGTTACATAGTAGTCCTTTTGCCCCAATTACTTAGTTTTTTTGCTGGATGACTTGTAAATCTATATTGAAAGAAGCAACTGGGCAAAGCGATTACAATTTATTCGTTACGGCTGGACATAATGTATAAATGATAATATTATCAGAAAACTTGGATAGCAATCAATAATCCCAAAATGTGTCCTCCATGACGTAAAATATTCTCACCAAGCAATATTACATGCAACTAAGGAAATATTTATGCAAGATCAAGTACAATAAAAAGATAATTGATTGGTACTCTGGCATTTTCCTAGTCAACCACATGTTACTAAATATATCCTTTCGGCGGCAGACAGGACCAATCACGTCATTGGGACAATTCCCCCACAGTTCTTTCTTGGCTTCATCGAAGAATGAAGCGGAGAAGAAAGAGGACACAAGATGAACAATGTCGTTTTTCCTCGAACTGGTACGAACAGAAGCAATATACCCGAGCACAGGGTCGTAAATCATCATATCAGATTCAGCAGCCAATGACGTAGATTCTTTTTGAGAGCGACGAGATCGTGACGCACTAGCACTGGCACCGTTCAAATCGGAATAAATGCCGTTTTCCTTGTCCCAATCAACAGTACAGTCCGTGCACAGAAATTTCATGTATGAATTGAACATAACATTTTCGTTCGTTCCTTTACGCTTAAAAGGAAATGGTTGTCCATTTGGTAACCCATCACAGGGTTTATTGTGTGATGGTACTGTTGGTCCCATAACACACGATATAAGCTATGGGTCTGATACTAAGACCTCTATCTACGTACAAATATCAAAACAAAGTAGGTGATAATTGATTATAACTGCGAGTGCATTTGCTGGAAAAGCACTATCACTTACCAGCTACTATGGTGGATCTTGGGAGGCTGATTTTGGTGATGTCATAACCAGGTACTTCTGAAAACCAGAGGGTTACATACATATAAAAATATAATCATCCAATATAAGGCAATATGATTAAATTTCTCCATATAACACAATAGCTGACCGAATTCGGCATCCTGAAGATCTCTTGGATCCAGTGATGAGGATAGATGAAATGCGGACATTGTTAAGTGTCGCCAGGCATTTATTATAGTGCTTCAGCTGCACTGTTGTGCTTTGCAGCATTAACTTCGCCAGTCATTTCTACCACCCTCCGGGTGTAGGCCTGATACCAGAGTCGCTGCCATATGGTGCATTTTGTTCATGGTAATTCTGGAAATGTTAAAATGGTATCAAATCTTAAAGCTGTTTGTAACACTATGCCCAATATAAATTTTTCACTTCACATGATCACTTCACATCACAGACAGTCAAGTACAGCATAGTACTTACTATGACTAAATATATTTCGCAAAACAAATGCAGGTTGGCAATTCAAAGCATATTTGACCTCTTCTCGACCCCAGCATGACCGAGCTCCGCTCTCAGTACGCCAGCTAACCCACCGGCATCCAATTGTCTCCTCGTCCACGACACAGAGACAAATATAAGGAGTTATTGTATTCTTTGTTCCCTGATTTCGATAATACTGTGACTGTCCATATCGATTAGATTTTATGTATTAACCGTAATAAGCGACGTCAACCAGTGGGGAGTCATCATCCCAACGCCCCACAAATAACAAACTTCGATACCTAAAGTAAATGTTCCAAACGGGTTAGTTTCCAAATTAAATGGCCTCAGTGTAACTAAAAAAGCCCTATAAAGTTAACATTCCCAACCCCAATCCATTCCCATACAACTAACATACGCCCCTTTGATCATGCATATTTTTGCTGTCATTCAAATGGCCAGTGAATTTTTCTGACTTTGCTCCCCTCAATTCAATTACATAAGTGACGATTCTTTATGCTCCAATCGGGAATATAAGTACAATCAACATTAATGGTAAATCCTCCAAAGACAAGGACATTATTGCTTTTCGAGAATTGGTTAAATGTCGAATAAAAAACATCTCTGAAAAAGTTCTCGCTTTGATTTTATTTGGTTATTCATGTTGTGTAGTAATTTATACATATATTTTTATAGATAAAATAATAATTGTATATTAATTGCTAAGTGAGTTGTTATGAAAGATAAAGTCGGCCTTTGATGTGTGATCGCGAGGTTGGTGTAGGACAAAATGGTGAGGCGTGTTGTTGTGTCATATTGAGACTCATCCTTGTCCTTGTCTCTGTTATACAGCTCCCCTGTCACCTCCCCGGATCAGTGTGGCTGGCACATGACGTAACGGAGATCCACCTGGAAGACATGGTCCTCCACAGAGACACGCTGACGAGTATGTCATTCACGTTGTCATTGCGCGTCATCCGTGGTCTCGTGAATGCATTACGCTGTATTATACAGAACATGCCCACCTTACAAGCTGTCGGTCTGGAGCTGAGTACACGTGATGAAGCTGCCAGCATCACGTTGTCGCGCGTCCAGCGTCGCGTGTCTGTCGATGTTGCTGAACCCTGATGGCGGGTGTGAGATAGAGGTCATCAGAGACTAGACCGAGTGATGCTGTACTGGTTGACCTGGCATGGCGGGTGTGTAGACACGACTGCCTCATCACACTAACACTAGTGGGTCCCTTTAATGACCCTATCAACGTGACGTTTCCTGAGTCAGCTCGTCGACGAGCCACACAACGTACGTCACACCTACACAAGTGGTGATGTTGAGTCAGTGGACCATGATGTAGTGAGGCACTTCACGGGCGACCTGTGGCAGGTCAGGATAGGTTGTTAAGGGAGTGTTCCTCACACCGCTGGTATACATTGACTATCTACTGACCTCCATCCCAAGTCATGTCAAGGAGGCCTCAATCGGACGTATGATTCTCCTGATTAGTCCCCCTCATGTGTATATATCTTGTGGTGATGCACATGAACATGATGTGATGTTGAGTCACTCAATCTGGCAGCCATGTTAGGCTAAAATTTCATTCTGTTTTGTTGACTCACATTATGACTGTTAATAATCTTACACTAAATTATCGTGATGTGTATAATAGAATTCACCCTGTTGTTTGTATAGACCTTTAATAGTGTATTTATATTTTCCTGATGTTATAGAAGTGACTATGCCTCTATGGAACTGCTTATGATGATAGCTGTGTTAACTTTGTGTCATACTGTATACCATGGTGCTTCATAGCAATGATTTAATTCATTGGAATTATTTGCATGCATCGTTCCCTGTAATGTGACAGCTGGCTGGGTACATATTGGATCTAAAATAGAACCCTATTTGGTATGTTACCCAAGTCATATGTTGTTTGTAATGGCCGGTGATTTAAGTTGGTTGTTTATGCTGCATGTTGCTCTATCAACAGTTGCCGCCAGTGATAATCACACTGTTGTCAGACTGGACATGCTATGGATAGAATGAACTGTTCCATTGTTTTCATCTTATGTAATATATAAGTGACTTGACTCTGTTTATGAATTCATTTTATGGATGCATTAAGAATTTACATTTTTGTTTTTCACTGTCATATTGTAAGCAATTGTGTTCTATAGCACTGATTACATTTTATGAATCATTTATACTAGTCACTCTTCGTCAAAGTTAGAAATGTACATAATTTATAGAATTATCTTGTGTTACGTTAAGTTCAGCTGGTGTTGCTGTTCGCGCTTTTAACCTGGATGATAATCATGTGATCAACATTGAGTAAGACATTTTTATTCATGCAATGTTGTTGTGTGGTGACATTTGTTGTTGCCACAAGAAGGGTTGTCAAGACATACGAATTGTGGGAAGATTTCTTGATTGTTTTGTTGTTGTACTGATGGCATGCCTATGCAGAGTACAGCTATATAGGAAGAAATGGCGTGTCAGTATCTTACATAAACTATAAGGGTTTCATCTGCTGTTGCCTTCAGCATCAGTTGCCAGCTTATAACAGCCCAATACTGGCTTAGACCCGCCTTATCAAATGTATTTAGGTAAACAACAGAGCACCTGATATGGCAGTATCAGATGAAAGCGTGAGAAAGGCCAAAGCCAAGCTATTGGCACCTGTACATCTTAATGTGCCTCTGGCTGAAGTAAAAACCAAACCCCTCAAGGGCAAACAATCAGAGGAACATGGATTCCAATTTTCTAAATCAAAAACTGTTCGTATGCATTTTTGCAACAAAGGGAATTTTCATCCAGACCCAGTTCTCACCCTTGATGGCAAAGTTATTCCTGTGGTGGAAGAAACCAAGTTTCTTGGAATCATTTTTGAAAAAAACCCTTAATTTTAAATCTCACATGTCTTACCTCCGTAAGAGTTGGAGCCGACTCTCAATTGTGCTCATATTTTTCGATTTAAAATAAATAAAAAAATCATCCATGTAAAGTGAACAATCCACACCTGGCTTGATGACATACTATTAATTTTGATATTAAAATAAGTAACGGGTAAAATACTTCCCTGTGGGACCCCCATCTCCTGATCACAAGTATCAGAAAGGGTGGTGCCAGCACGGACATCTGTTTTCAAGAATATTTTGGATAAAAGCAGGCATGCGGCCTTTAAGGCCCATACTGCTCAAATCTGACAGGATTCCATGTTCCCATGTGGGGTCATAAGCCTTCTCCATAGCAAAGAAGACCACTCACAAAACCGTCACGTATAAAACTTCAAGACGGACCAGGTGATCCGCCGTGCTACGTGCGTGATGGAATGCAGCTTGTTAAGGTAATGTGACGATAGTTCGTAGGAATGGTGTTATCCTTGCCTGGCTTGGGTATCGGGATAACTATAGCCTCTCTCCAACCATTTGGGAATGTTCCAGATTCCCATATTCCAATAAAAATGTCTAAAAGTACTTCAAGTGATTCCTCTGGAAGGTGTTTTAAAAATTGATAGTGTACATCATCGGGTCCACTAGCTGTGTCATTCGATTTATGTATCGAATCTTCCAACTCATTTAGTGTAAAAAGAGAGTTGTAATTTTCATTGTTATTTGAATTAAAATTAGGAATGTTTCGTTCCCGATGATGTTTAAATTTTTGGAATTCCGTACTATAATTATTGGCAGAGGAATTCTTTTGGAAGGCATCGCCTAGAGTATTGACGATGTCCTTCAAATTGGAGTCTTTGGAACCATCTGGTTTAACCAGATGTGAGAGAGTGTTGGTATTTTCCTTTCCCCTTATCCTACGAACCATGTCCCATGCCTTTTTCTTGGAAGTCTTGCTATTTAATTTGGAAACAATATTGTGCCAAGACTCACTCTTGCTGTATTTGATGATGCGTCGAGCTTTGGCTCGGGCTACTTTGTACAAGTTTTTGATGGCCTCAGTGGGCCGCATTTTGAACCTGTACAGTGCCCGTTTGCGCGCTTTGACAGCGTCACGGCATGCATCAGAAAACCATGGTTTATATATCTGTTTATCTCTCAAAGAGCTGTTCACACATCAGCTCGATTGACCTGTTAAAGCAGCCGCCAAGGATAAAAGGCAAAGAGAAGGCAAAAACTATGTGAATGAAAACGGATGACAACATGGAAGTGGAATGAAAAAGCACTAAGAAATGAAAACAATTATCCCTTGGCGTGTCACCGCAAGCCGATTGACTGAACCAGTCCATTCCAGCCTCTCGTCTAGGTGAAATCCGGGCCAAAGTGGTGTGTTGCAGATATAGCCCTCGCAAGAACTGCTCCACTCAACCACCAGGATCCCATCTTCTACCGACACGAGTCGCAACCCACGGCCAACAGGTTGCCCCCTATTAGTCGCCTCTTACGACATGCAGGAGGATACAGTGGGCCTATTCTGCCCCCGCACCCACAGGGGGATAAGGCACTGAGGAAGAGCAAATTAAAGAAGCTCCTTGAAGAGGACCCCCTGCAACAAAACTAGTGTTCCATTTGAATGAAAAACATGAGATTGTCATGAGTTTCTTTCAAACATCCTCAATGCAGGAGTTCTGTGACAAAATTTGGTTTTGTGTACGTCATGTTTTAGCAAAACAATTCATTAATGCATCATGATTTTGTGAATATTAACCAAAAGCCATGTACATTCTAATTGTTTTGGATAAAATATGTGGTACACTGCCGATTTCCCGAGCTGCTCATGACTGATGGGACACGATCATGGCGAATGACGGCAATGGACATGGCCGAGCAGTGGCCCAAGCACTTGTGGCTGACAAAAAGAGGGAAACTGATGAACTTCTTCGGAGAGATCAAGAAAACCTTACCACCAAACAGAGTCAAGACATTTGTTGTGGTCAAAGATTTTAATGAAATCAGTGTCATTCAGATACTTTGGCTGGGGGTCCAGGTGTCTCTATGCAGATTTCACGTCCTTAAAACCCTGCGCCAGGAAATAGCAGCTCTTCACTTGCCTAGTCATAGGGCTGAAGTCCTTAGAACCAGTACACAGCAATAAGTGTATGCAAAATCTGAATATGCAGAATATAATTAGCAGCACAATGCACCAGACCGATTTATGGAATACTTTAATCGGAACTGGCACTCTTGCCAAGAGATGTGGGTGTTTTATCACGTTTAGCGAACTGAAAGCTTTCAGACTTTCACAACCAATTACTTGGAATCGCGCCATCAGAAGCTTAAAGTGGAGCACAAATCCTCTCTTTGCTTGTCGGAGTGTGTCCGATTAGTCATACATTTCCAACGTGGTGCTGAGAAGCAGATTATGTCCACCAACAGCCAACACACCCTCAAGAGGCAGCATAGTATGAGAGATTGTGATGATGAGAAATCGGAAATCCGAAAGCATCTCACACCGTATGCAGCACATCATCAGATAGAAAAAGCAAAGCGGTCGTTTGCCAAATACACTGTGCAAAAAAAAAAGAATGGTGAACATACTCAATTATCCTCAGAAGATGGCAGTATTTTGCACACTGTTATCTGCAATGACGGCAATTCTTCCTACACTGCGATTTCTTCAACAATCAGGGCCTGCCGTGTCAACATGTAGTAATTCTGGCACTTAACAAATAGATCCCACTGTTTCAGCCTAGTTGGGTTCCTGATCGATGGGCGTGCCGAATACTCCGCACGGTACGGGCTCCTTTGTCAGCTGTCTGCTGCTTGGATCAATCAGAAGCAGGTCTTGTTAAATGTGAGTATCTAGGATATTTGGGTGCAGTTTTGCTTGGTATAACATTATTTCAAACACAAGTATCTAACCTGTTGTTAAGTTAGATGTGTGGTTGATTATGTGTGGTATTATGGTCAAATATTACCTAACTAATGATCTCTGGGTGTGAGTTGGTCACAATGCAAGTAATGGAAAGCACCGACAACAACACCTCGTCTGTTCCCTTGGGAAGCAACTACCTATGAAAAATAAGGTTCTTCTTTCCCAATCGGCAGTGTACAAAGAATCGGCTGACCGGCATATTGAACTATGGAGGTGATTCATTTTGGCCATTTTATATGTACTCAATTTACATTCAAGCAGTTACATACAGGGTATGTGGCTATATGTGGTATGGTTGTAGATTTAAGTCGAATTAACAACATAACTATAGTTGCAAGGTCACATTTGTTCCAGATAATTTATGCAAGTTAGATCTCAGTCATCAGAATCAGATATGGTCCACTGGCATACTGCTACAACCATCGTTTGTTGGTTATTTATGGAAGCCAATTTAAATCACTCCCATGGCCAATTAGTAACAACCGATGGACAGTGATAAGATCCGTGCGAATAGCCTTGTTCGGAAAATTGACTGCACGGTCACCGTGCAAATAGCACTGTTCCGGTAGTTGGATGCACGGTGACCGTGCAAATAGCACTGTTCCGGTAGTTGGATGCACGGTGACCGTGCGAATAGCACTGTTCCGGTAGTTGGATGCACGGTGACCGTGCAAATAGCACTGTTCCGGTAGTTGGATGCACGGTGACCGTGCAAATAGCACTGTTCCGGTAGTTGGATGCACGGTGACCGTACGAATAGCACTGTTCCGTAGTAGCACGGTGACCGTACGAATGCACGGTGACCGTACGAATAGCATATTTCATTTTTTTCCATTGAGCCAACGATTAAGACGAATAATAGCGAGTCCCCCCAACAAGAATCATCAGATAATAAAAAGAGAAATAACCCTTCCATTAATACAGTTACGATATGGGAGCGAGAGCTGAATATCACTCTCGGCTACAAACTTGACAGTGACAAACTGTGACAGAGATTTGGTGAGTTGATTGCAGAAATCACCCGATCGACAGGTTATCCACGATAGTAGTAAATTAACACTATAACTAAGGCAGATCGACAGATTATCCACGATAGTAGTAAATTAACACTATAACTAAGGGCCACATCAAATTGATTTGTAGTAGTTAAATTGACTATAACTAAGGCCACATCAAATTGATCTGTAGTTGGTTGATTTACCTCTCCTGTAAAATGTACCAGAAAATAAAAATAAAAATTTACCCGCTCGCACCTCCGTCAAAAATCAAATTTTATTATTTAGGTAATTGTAAATTTTGGCTGATATTATGAATATTGTTTTGGAGTTGCTTCATTACTTGTATTAATCTATTGTATTCTCTTTGTTAGAACTGTCAACAGCTATCCAATCATCTGAAGAGACGGAGATAAGTAAGACAGGAAGAGAGAAGGAAGCTGATGAAAGCTCGTCAGATGATGACAGCAGCATCCGAACTCGCCGTGTGGTTGTCAAAAGAAAACAATGGAGCAATATGGAGAACAAAACTGTTAAGTAATGCAGTCATCCCTAGCGTGCAGATAACACAAATTAATCAAAAAGTACCCCGAAATGACAACATTCAGTGTTGCCAGTATCAAAAGTAAAGTTCAGTGAAATAGTGTCTTTGATGTACCTTTTATAGCATCGATGCATACATCTTCTATGATTACCATCATTCCTGAATATACCACATATGTTGTCACACGTCGGTGAATACCCTAGTAGGTTTGATAAATAATAATAACAAATAACTATACGTACGTGGGTACCGCCATTGCCGCTGATCCGAACTATCACATTCGTGAACCGAACCGCCGTGGATTAAGGCTCAGGATCCGAGCCCCGTGAACTGTATTGTGCGCAAACTGTGTGTGTGTTTTAACCCGTTCTGTGTGTGTTACAATGTGTTCAATGCTAACATTCGTAGAAGAGCCACGAATGTCAACGTGTATTTTCGCTAACCGAACTGTCCCGAAGTCGAACTGTAGATCTAAATCCGTGCTGTTCTGTGTATCCTGTATGTACTGTCAACCGTGAACTATGTCTGTCGTAATGTGTCAGAGCACTGGCTCAGAAGCATCGAGGGGTATGCCGCTGCATCCTGCTGCACAGACACCGCGCACAAACGAGCACTGTTGCTGCATTGCGCTGGCATAGACGTACAAGACATTTTCGACACTCTGACCGAAGTCGAACCGAACCCAGCAGAGCCGAATCCGTACCGCACAGCTAAAACCACGCTCACCGAGTACTTTGCGCCTCTCACGAACACGTAGCACTCCCGTCATCTCTCCCGACAAGGAAAGCAAAAAGATGGGGAAACAGTAGCGCAATTCTCCACACGTCTCCGCACGAGGGCAAAGACGTGCCTCGGTGAATTCACTCCGGAAATCATCAACGACTTCATTCGCGACCAGATCATCAATGTGTGTAAGTCGAAACGTATTTGTGGTAGGAATGACCAATGGCGCGGTGATCACATGTTGCTGTACATATTATTAACCTTGACATTGAATGACCCACGTTCTGCACTCGCTGTTGGTTATGGTGATGTGGATGTAGTTGACTTGTACGGGATGTTATTATTAGCTATACAGGACTTGTGTATGTTGGATGTGGGGTGGCACATTTTATTCGACTGAATGTGACGTGATTGAAGCAGCCAATTTTATTCCTGGTCTGCGTCTGGAGTCTTGAATCAAGTTGTTGTTGCCTGCTATCATAATGCTATCACAGGTTATTTTCTGTTATCATAATGTTATCAAATGCTGTTGTCTGTTGTAATAATATCACACACAAGCCGTTGACTGCTATTGTAATGTAATCACGGGCTGTTGACTGCTATTGTAATATAATAACAGGCTATTGACTGCTATTGTAATATAATTACAGGCTATTTCTGCTATTGTAATGTAATCACAGGCTGTTGACTACTATTGTAATGTAATCACAGACTTAACTGCTATTGTAATATAATTACAGGCTATTTACTGCTATTGTAATGTTATCACAGGCTGTTGTCTGCTATTGTAATGTAATCACAGGCTGTTGTGTGTTATATTGTGTATGTTATCACAGCCAGCTGTCTGTTATCGTGATGTCATTGTAACCTATCGCACAATGAACCTCATTCTGTATGTAGTGTTCAGAAATTTCTCTGATGAGAACTTGACCAATTTGTTGAACTTGCCTGTGACATCACACTTGCAGCCTACGAATGAAAATCGCATATATTGACGTTTTGAATCATATTATTTCTCTAAAGGTTGTGTCATTATTTTCCTTAGAGGAATTTTGTTTTTTCAATAGGTGAGGAACAATGTGAGTAAAACTTGTTATTCATAATATGCCAAAGTTCCATTAATTTTGTAAATAAAAGAATCTTAGGGTGATATCTGGTTTTGGATTATCAGCGTGAAATGTTAAGCTCTGACAGCAAGCGACCCCATGTGAACTGGTGACGGTGATTGGCATAATAAGCTCACAAGACGTAAGACAAGTCGTCCCGCTGTCGAAGTGCACGTTATGATGGCTAGTTAACAATTTTGATCATAATGTCTGAATTATTATCAGAATTATGTATACAGGTTATATGACATGGTGACACATCTGGAAAAACAAGATTACGTGATCACGCAAAGCAATATAGGAATATCATATATCAAATATATCAACAAAATGTTAATTGGCTGAGATATCTCCTGTTTTGACAAAACTTGTCATATGGCGGAAGAGGACCAAGCCGAAGAAATTCAATGCGAAAAAACAGCACCTGAGAAGAAGGGAAAGCTTCTTGACATAATACATAGCAAAGACGCATATAATATATTCAGTCAGTGCCTGTGCGTCTCTGGTCAGGATGAACTCTACCAGCTCATAGTTGACAAGGTACAAGTGAAGGCTGTTTGGGGCCAGCTGACCACACTGCAATATCGCGTCTTCTGTCAACACAGAATAGGAGACCCAAGAAATCCTTAAGTCGTCCGGTTCTTGGACATCTCACAACAGAAAGAATAAATGTCGAAAATCAAAGAACAGGACACAGAGACAGCATTGGGACGCATGGACGATCTCTTGCTCAATGTCCATTACAAACTGATGGGAAGTATTGCCTTGAAACATAGCGAACTGGAAGAAAGACTAGGCGTGAATGCTCGAGATTAGTGTCATTAACAATCAACAGAGATCCAAAGGCAGTTGACAGAAGAGGTCTCAATGAAGCCCACGGTGACAAATCTTTGGAAAGAGAAATTGAAATGACGGAACTGTTTAGTGACCAAGACAACAACAAGCCGATATTAAATACTTCCATGAAGTGTTGTGTGTGTTTGGTGGCTTTGATTGGTAATGTAAGGTAAGTATAGGGTTTAACGGCACACCAGCACTAGTGTGTTATATGGTGCCTACTTAAGGAGGGGTAAATACGAATACCAAATGATAAGAAGAATTCAAGGGTTAAAACTAACTAAAAGTTTAACCCATTAGTATTAAATGAATTAAATGAATTGAATTATGTATAATAATTTGAGAATTGTATTGTCTAAAATATATAGGAAGGTTCAGTCTCCCTTATGAATCCAAGTATCTTGGATGGATTCACCTTTTCAAAAAACAATTCTGAAAGGGTTTCAACCCAGAAGAAGCGATTTCGGATCAGGATCAGATCTCATCGAATGTGCTGACGTTGAAAATTAAGGTACATTGACAAGAGATGCCGTCAGGGATGGGCTCATTTTAGTAGAAAGGCATGAGTTGTATAGGTGTGCCCTATACGAGCGCGAGCAAGTACTTACCTCCTGAACACTTCACTGCTCTCTGATTTTGCAGCTCTGTGGCCATGGGGGTAACCCCAAGGAAAGGCGAGAATTAAGTCAGAGAGCGCAGCGTGTCGATTGACAACGAAAGCTGCTCTTTGTTTTACAAAAACAGCAATTGTATGTTTAAAGTTGATAAAAGGGGACACTTGCACACAGATTATTACAATGTTGAGTGCTCCTACCAGCAACTCGGACTTGCCCACTCATTACCAGGGAACCAAAATGCTCAACGGCGCCAGCCTCAATCAAGCAAACACCCCTACCACCCTGCTGTTCTCTCTTTTTTCCCTCTCTCTCTTCCCCCTCGCACTCAAGCGCACCTTCGTAGAGTTCATAAAATCGGTATTTCCTGTTTGTACTTTGGCGACAATTTGCAGGAAGAGAAAGCTGTCTTAGTTTTCTCTTTTCTCACACAGGCCGAGGATGAAATAATGAAAGTGCGTTTTGAACTTCCTTCACCTCTGTCGCATACGAACAACATGATCACTCAAATACCAGATCAAAAACCTGTTGCTATTGACGACGAGCTGTACTGCGCTTCTCTTTTACTAAGCGATAGCAAATTTCAGCTCTGTTTTGCAGTGCGGTGTGTGGTCATTTCTTACCAAATAGCATTTCGTCCTCAGATTGTTACTTTGTTACTACAGAACACTTCGTCGAGGGTTACTTGTGCTAAGGGGTGGTTTATCTATCCTGAAACATTATGTATTAAACGCGACGACTATTTTGGTCTCGAGGCTAGATTTCCCTCTATGTTAATTTTGTCTGTAGCCTTGGCCTGATAACATTACTAATACCGTACTATACCGTTAATAAGTCATTAAGACTGTCTGACTGTATGCGATTATTAAAAGTTGAATCTGTGAAAAGGTGAAGCCAATGCTTTATTGAGAACATACCCAAAATCTACATAATGAATGAGTCAATATTTCCAAAGTATTTCCAAAATAAATGTTTGTTGAACTAGTATAGCATCTTTTTTTTTTGGACGGGTAGAATCTGTTAAGGACGGGTAACATCTCCTGGCCTGCCCCTCCAGGGCAGACAGGGAGTGGGAAAATATAACAAAACGCTTTTTACTTGATTGGGCAATAAGGCCAATTGCAATGGAAATAGCTTTAAGCTCGGCGTGGAAAATTGAAAGTGGAGGTGGAAGACTCATGTTAAAAAAAGTTTCCCCCATAATGGCTGCAGCTCCAATTTTATTGTCCTCTTCGAACCGTCTGTGTAAATAGCAGCAAGGTCGGAATAGTAGCATTGACTTCAACAGGCATCTGGCGTGGCTGGGTCCACTTCAACAAGGAAGGGGCCGGACAGGAGTCTCCTGATGTTTTTTGGTACTCAAGCCAACCCCTCAATTCCTTTGCCAATGGGAAATGGGCTAAGCGTCGTAAGTGAACGACCCTGTTCAGTGTTTATAATAACAAGAAATATTGGCCATGTGGACGATGTTTTAAGTGAGTGAGATAGAATAATTTTTAACAGCACACCGACACGTATGTGTTATATGGCGCCTAGAAAGATTAACAGCCGCCTTCTAAGATAAATTGAATAAAATGGAAAAAGAGGGACATACAAGTGGATGATGTTTGAAAAGATAAAAATGCAAATAGCATCAAAGGGCAAGTCACCACCAGACAATTGACTGGACCAGGCCATTCCAGCCTCTCGTCTAGACGAAATCCCGGCCAGAGTAGTGTGTTGCAGATACGGTTGTAAAAAGGACCGCTCCACCCAACCATTACGTACTCATTGTTCACCGACATGAGTCGCAACCAACGGCCAACAGGTTGCCCCTATCAGTCACCTCTTACGACATGCAGGAGGCCATTCTACCCCCTGCTGGCCGCTATCTGCTTTTTATGTATACACCATGGCAAGAAAGCCGCCGGCAGGCCAATGCAAATCCCTGTGGTTTCAGGACCCTGCGAAACCATGGCAACCGCTAGAGCTAGTCCATCAGTCAAGGATGTCTCCAGGCACACAGGCTGATTTTAGGTATGATGACGAGCATTAAATTTAAAGCGTCATGTCCTACACGCCTGTAAGACCCTCCCCTCTTACCAAGCTCATCAATTACATCAACTTCCTGCGAGATTCCAAGGAGTTGTATGACCTTCAAGTCAAGAGCCACGGTCAATGCTTCCAGGCACACAGGCTGATTTTAGACATTTTTTTGTAATGCTCTCAGCTTTCAGAAGGCACTGTCCGTTCTCTCTGTTGATTTTAAAGTGTCATGTCCTTCACGCCTGTAAGACCTTCCCCTCTTACCAAGCTCATCAATTACATCAACTTCCTGCGAGATTCCAAGCTCATCAATTACATCAACTTCCTGCGATGAGTTGGATGACCTACAAGTCAAGAGCCAAGGTCAATGCTTCCAGGCACACAGGCTGATTTTAGACATATTTTTTTGGAATGCTCTCAGCTTTCAGAAGACACTGTCCGTTCTCTCTGTTGAATTTAATCCCAATCTTTTGGTTCTTGTGTTTAGATTATATGTACAACGGGTCTGTTAATGTCGATGTGCGTACAGCAGGGCCATTAAAAGATACATATGAAATTCTGGGTATGGAGGACCTGGTGGGCGACTGTTTCCATCGCAATCTTTCACTATATAGAGATAGAAAATTGTATGGTGATTCGGGACGTAGCTTGCTGTGTGGAAGATCAAATTCGCACTGAGAGACCAGCTCAGTGATTCTTAATAATCATTTTGAGGACCTGAGTACAAGCCCACCTCTGTTGGCTTTGCCCTATAAGCACGTAAATCACATCCTGTCTTACCCAGACTTGAATGTGAATGTGAGTGAGTGAGTATAGGGTTTAACGGCACACCAACATGTATGTGTTATATGGTGCAAAGAAATGTGAACAGATAAGATTGGCCTTATTAAGCAGCCGCCTTCTAGGATAAATGGAACAAAGAGAGACATACAAGTGGATAATGATGATAAAAAAGATAAAGAAGCAAATAGTATCCTAGGTCGTTCCAGCCTCTTGTCTGGTCGACATAAGTGCCAGAGTAGTATGTTGCAGACATGGCCCTAGTAAAGGACCTCTCCACTCACCCATCTGGATCCTAATGTCCACACACACGAGTCGCAACAGGAGGATACAGTGGGCCTATTCTTCCCCCGGACCAACGGGGGGGGGGAGGTACTTGCATGAGAACTGTTCCGTTGTGCGCCTCAGGAAGGTGCTTACATACAAAGACCCGCTAATGTTTAGAGACAAGGGGTGCTTTAAGACTCGAGTGCATGCGACCAAAGCCATCCTAGTCACTTAATTTCAATGGCCTGTGAACTACCGATCCGTTATGATTGAGACCTTAGTACAGCTGAGAGTGTAACCGTGGCATTCTGAACAGTGGAATTCCTTATCAAGTCTAATGGGAGTACTGTGGCACAAGTCATGCCAGGCTTCAATGTCCAGCATATAGCAATAATGCAATAAATCATTTGGCGGTTGTATGTAAATGTGGAGAGCCAACCAGTTGGAACAACACGAGGCCGAGACCACCAAGGAAGATTGGCTGTGTATGGGTATCATGGCTACAGGCCAGAACAGCCACAACAAATGACAGACTATATCAAACTTATATAGTCTGTCATTTGTTGCGGCTGTTTTGGTCTGTAGTGAATGCTAGAAGTTAGTGTCTACCCCTGTAAGTGACACGGAGGTTGACTTAAAAATAGACAGCGGCTAAGCGGCTAACATATCACCAGTTACAGTGTTTAACAATTTACAAACAAACACAGTACTGAGAGGCACAAACAAGGAAACTGCCATATTGGACCAGCAAGCCTGTGTGCTGTTGGATTTGGTAAAGAGGGTTGATATCGTTATGCAACATCTCACCAGCAACTAAACTGCAACTTAATATTCATGTCACCAGGGGAATGAGCAGGAATGCAGCATTCGTTTGAATAGTTCTATCAAACTGTGTCTGGAAATCAAGCCGCTTAACATCATGAGAGAGTGATACAACACTACCATCCCACCAGGCTAGGCTCAGTGGTAAGAAAGTTGCCACTCTGCTAGACATGAAACATTCACACACATTTCATACATCTTGGGGAAGGAAAATATTTATGGCGATGCCATTTTGGTATCTGTTTGGCGAGCGAGCTCATGCAACAGAGAAATCAGCAATCATTCGGAGAGGAGTTTATATCACAGCCGACGACCTGATCATTGCTGCTGCAAATGCAGAGGCACACGATGACATCTTCATCAAGGTCAATGAACTAGTGGTGCATATCAACAAAGAGAGGATGCAATGTTGGCTTTGTCGGGTAACATAGGAACTAAAGAGGGACTTCAATCTGGTGACCAGAAAATTGAGGTTATAATGTCAATGCCTACACCAACTGATGTGACTGCAACGGCCTTCTAGATTAAATGGGAAAAAGAAGGACCAGGCCATTCCAGTCTCTCGTCTAGGTGAAATCTGGGCCAAAGTGGTGTGTTACAAATACAGTTGTAAAATGGACCTCTCCGCTCAACTACATGGATCCCATTGTCCACCGACACGAGTTGCAACCCACGGCCAACAGGTTGACCCCTATAAGTCGCCTCTTACGGCATGCAGGAGGATACAGTGGGCCTATTCTACCCCTGATCCCCACAGGGAGACCTTTCAGATGACACTGTCCGTTCTCTCTGTTGATTTTAATCCTGATCTCTTGGTTCTGTGTTTAGATTATATGTACAACGGGTCAGTTAATGTTGATGTGCGTACAGCAGGGCCGTTAAAAGATAAATGTGAAATTCTGGGTATGGAGTACCTGGAGAACGACTGTCTATCTTAATCATTCACGACATAGAGACAGAGAACTGTATGGTGATTCGCAGTGTAGCTTGCTGTGTGGAAGAACAAATTCGCGCTGAGAGACCAGCTCTATGATTCTTGATCATTATGAGGACCTGAGTACAAGCCTCTGTTGGTTTTGCCCTATGAGGGCATAAATCACATCCTGTTTCACCCAGACTTAAATGTGAATGTGAGTGAGTATAGGGTTGAACGGCACTCCAACACTTATGTGTTATATGGCACCAAGAAGGATAAATAGATAAGTTTGACCTGATTAAGCAGCGGCTTTCTAGATTCAATAGGAAAAAGAAGGAACATACATGGAAGACGGTGACAAATATAAAGATCCAAACAATTATCCAGGGATAGGCAACCACCAGCCGATTGACTGGACCAAGCCATTCTAAACGCTTGTCTTGGCAAAATCCGGGCCTTAGTGGTGTGTTGCAGAGTCGGCCCTTGCAAGGACCACTCCACACAGCCACCAGAATCGCATCTATCACCGACACGAGTCGCAACCTGTGACCAAAGGTTGCTCCCTATTAGTTGCCTTTTACGACAAGCAGGAGGATAGAGTTGACCTATTCTACACTAGGACCCACAGGGGGTTTAAGCGTATTTAGTCTCGGCTATTATGTGAAATATGTTATACACCTTAAGAACGAGGAGGGAACTTTGCCAATATTCATCTTCATGAGCAGAACTTCCAGTGCAAAGCTACTTTATGGTAAAGTACCCATTTATGGTATTGGAGGGGAAGTTAAGCGTCAGGTTTGGCGGGCTGTCTTTCATGGCAGAGAAGTTGTTGGAAACGCCAGGGACTAACCCCTTAACTGGCTGGACAGAGCTGCAGTCAGGCACCCAGTCCTTCCACTTTGTAAAGGCAGTCGACCAAACCATCACCATTGCCTAGACAATGGTGCTAAAGAAGACTCAGGAACCAGATGAAGATGCAGCCCAAAGACATGATTATTCTAATATCTATCCTCCAAAATCATGACAAAATGTAGTACAATCATTGTTAGTTATGTAAATGAACAAATAACCATAGTTATTGTTGCCGTCTCTAATTATCCGGTACTTTTCTTTTACTGTCTGATCCGCCTGTGGCAAAACGTGACTTTGGAACGACCAGCTTCTAAATTGCCCACAAGGTCAACTATTGCCCAGATCAATCAAGAAAGACTTGTTCTGACATGAAACCAACAAGGGGAAGTTTTCAGTAAAGACGAAATAACTACACGGTTGGCGGATAAAACCAGCAAATTTAGCCAGAAGTTCATGAAAAAGGGAATATTTGAGTGCTGGCTTTGCGGGACATTGAAACTATGATTATGAATGCACTGGACACCCATAAGGTGAATAGAGAAATACTTCAAGATCTTGATGGTGCTGCAGATGCCACTCAAAATGATTGGTCTTAGTTGGTTTTACAAGTCATTTCTATGTCAGTTCATGCATCAACAGACATTAAATTCAACAAACTCTAAGAGAATGATCAAAGGGATGCTCTCCCCTCTTTACTTGCCAATTGGGATGATGTAGCTCAAAGCGAGAAGTCATTACTTGAGAACTCATGCAATTGTTTTGCGGTCTCCACGTAAATCAATTTAGCCAATCATGTCAATCAATTCTTGATGAGATGGATAAGCTTTGTATGAGGCTCAGCCACTTATTTTAGATAGTTCGTTTTTTAAAGAGAGGGAGTCAGGGAAGACACGGCTTATAAGTACAATTCCCCAATCTTTGGCAATAGGAGGGATGGTGTTGTTTTGTCCATCAAGTAAACCCTGGTTGAATTTTTGGTCTAGCTGTCACACCATACGGCAGAAGTCATTTCAATTTTCTGTTCTCCAGTGCTAGTGGGTTTGATTTTCTCCTCAAACATATGGTGGAGTTCCTAGAATCATACACAGGGCTCTCGATAGCCAAAAATTATCAAGGGTCCAGGACCCTCAGGTTAAAATTCCCAAGGGTCCCCAACACATTTCGGGAGTCCACAAGAAACTTATCAAGGGTCCAGGACCCTCAGGTTAAAATTCCCAAGGGTCCCCAACACATTTCGGGAGTCCACAAGAAACTTGAGGTTCCAAATAGATGTTTATTGATAACTGAACACAACACCACAAACTCCTTTGTACAAACATTACATGCATATTAATTCGTTTATCAGCAATAAAGTTAATAGCTGCTTACTGACAGTCAAAGTCCTGAACAGCTGGACCCTCAATCTTGATGCGCATCAGTATCTCCAGCCCTCTTTCTGACAACGAAGCACGTTTGCAAGATTCTGTGATATTTATATGGAGAAGTTCATGAAGCAGCTCAGAATAAAATCTCGCCACAAACTCGACGCTACAAGAAACGTGCGATCGCCCTTTGATGTCCTTTAACTGGGTTTGGCTAACACAGCGCTGCCATGGTAACAAACTAACTGGGTGAAGTTCAGTTGGTAAAACACGCTATGAAAATGCATATCTCTTCCCAATAGAACATCTTTCGCCAGATAATGTCAAAACTCTGAAACCAAACCATTTCGTCACCATCATCTAGACCAATGATTGGCTTACATTCGCCGAGTAAAGAAGCATAACACCCCTACACTGTAGCGCATTACTTGGCGAGAAAAGCTGTTGCCACCGCGTGGGCACAGAGTGAGCTTATCAGCGTGCTCTATTTATTCGAACAAGTCAGGAGACGTTTAGTTGGTAGTTTCAACTTGCACTCGTCAGTCGGGCGACGACTTTCAAGTTTTCATTTCACCTGCAGGTGGGCCAATTAACGTTCTCGCGAATTTTGTAGCTTTACGTAATGGATGCACGGCATCACAAATCTCGCGCGTCCACGGGACCCGCAGGCCGTATTTACGCGGGTCCACTGCAAGAATTGCGGGTCAGGGACCCAGAACCTTGGGTTCCCGAGAGCCCTGCATACAGCCCAATGAACAGAGTTTTAAGGTTGTTCTTCATGACCTGAAAGTTTCTCAGTATCTTAGAGGGGCATTTGTAAAATTGTGACTTCACAGTAGTGGTACTCTTGGAAGACAAATCTGTGAACATACTTGATATGAATCACCAAACTGATAACATTCTTTAGCAACGCCACTCAAAACACAGAGGGATTCATGACTGGGAAGATTTTGCCTTTTACAGGGAAAAGACTTTCGTCCAGAAAGGTGCAGTATTCCATGCCCTCAATGAGCCCAAAAAAGATGATTCTGTGACCCAAACTCCCCCTTCTGTTCTTCTCCCTGCAATGTCAGCAACTTGTCAGCATCTTTTCGAGGACAATTTGTAACTGTAAGGTGGCCACTACACAGCTCTCTCAAAACTCTAAAAACTCAATGAAAGTGTGATTGGATTGATGAACCATCTGATGATGGCCAAGCATCTCTACAATTGCATGCAAAGCATACATCATGCAAACCAATAATAAAACTATGGAATAGATGAGGAGTCAGGATCAAGGGAATAGGGAATATGGGGTGTTTGATGAAAGAAAGCAGGAAGGAGGTTACGGTTGTAAAGAAAAGATTTAAGGAAAGGCAAAGGATCACTGAAAAAGCTCATAGAAAGCCTGTCCAAGAAAAGATGGCAAAAAGGGAGGAAGCTGCAAGGATAAAGCTTGCTGGAAGAGAACAGTGTATGAGTAGGATTATTCATCACGGTAGGCTCTGGCAGTCGCATGCCCACATAGACATTATGCTTGCATCATATGATACAGTATCAGGTCAGAACTCGTCTATCAAGTCGCAAATGCAGTTTCGCTGAGATGTCCTCCATCAACAAAGAGCAAGTTATTCCCTGTTCAGTCTGTCAGAGAAAGAAGATGCCAAAAGAAAACAGCTAACAGCTAGGGAACTTACTGCTTACCTGAAAGAGATTGTCCAACACACCTTAGTTAGATATCCTATAATAGAAGAAAGCCAGCACAAGTTGGTTGACAAGAGGGTGAGGTTGACAAGAGGGTGAAGCATATTCTAGTGGACACAGTTGGTGGAAAAGAGGAATAAATAGTTTATGCAGCCATGGTTGTGCCTCAGGTATTAGAACCTGATTAGTTTAGTATTATATATGATGAGTAGGATGCTGTTTACACATACCACCGTCTAGATGATGACATCTCCAAAGGCAATCGTATTAGCATTGAGTGTTAATCTCAGGCAGGTATCTGATTGCAATACTATGAAAAGTGGCTGTCATCCTGTAAATTTTGACAGAAAACTGGACAATTGGACAAAATTTTACTAATTGATCTAATGTGATCAAATCCTCTATATTACACAATTGACATGAACTCATGTGCTTGCAGTGCAGGCTCTGGGTTCACAAGAAATGTAGCGGCACCACTGACCCATTCTATGTCTGTCCAAGATGTCAGGGTGAGGCTCGCCTCATCAATCGCAGACCATTGACCCAGGTGGACATCAACGGCACCAACGCACGATGTGGAGGCCTTGTTCTGCTACCTGGGTGACAGGCCTTGTGCCGGTGGGGGCTGTGATAGTGCCAGGTTATGTGTGGCTTGGGTAAAGTTCAGGAAACTCCTGCCCATCCTCACCACCAGGCACCTTTCGCCTAAGGTGCGTGGCAAGGTATACACAGCCTGTGTCAGCTATGCTCCACGGTAGCGAGACATGGGCGCTGAATGCATCCGACCTTCAGCCGCTCCGCCTTTACGAACACTCCTTGATTCGTTGGACCCGTGGCACCAAAGCCCAAGAAGAAACTCTGTCGGCTACACTTCTTCAGAAACTTGGTATTGATGACATCACAGCAGTCCTGTGCCTCAGATGGTCTGGACTTATCAATCCCTGCCATCAGAGGGCGAGAAAGGCATAGGAAGAAGTGGCTAGAATGTGTCAGAAAAGATGTGAGTGAAAGTGGCCTGTCTGGCATTGACCGGCAAGACAAAGGCGCATGGAGAGCTGGCGTGCGACGCTGCCTGGTGTTGCAAACCCCATTGAATGGGACAAGTGCAGCACCATAAATACTAATCTGGATATAATGATGATCTTGTGGTATAATTTCCCAATGATATTCTAAATATGAGACATGAAAAGTGGCTTTTAAACCTTACCCCAGAATTCCAGCACAAAACCGGGCAATACCATGACACTTGAAACTTCAATTACTTATTCAATAAATAAAACAGGAGTATACCTATCAGATAGGTATACTCATGTTTCATCTAATAACTGGCCAAGTTTCATTAATATTGGTGGCAGGAAACTTGAGTTATACTTATAGGAATGTCCCCATGTACATCCATCAATGTGTCATTATGGAGATCGCGCTATTATAAATGTTAGTTAAGTTTCATCTCTTCAAAACTTTCTTTCTCACACATAGACATCATCCTTAAGTCAATAGTCAACAGACGTTTTGAACTTTATTTCATCTAATAGCTGGCCAAGTTTCATTAATATTGGTGGCAGAAAACTAGAGTTATACTTATAGGAATGTCCCCATGTACATCCAGCAATGCGTCATGGTGGGGGTGTCAGATGAACGTCGCAAAAAGCGGCCGCGCTTATGCCGCAATGTTAAAACTCAATAAAAACGAAAGTTACAGTTTACTTCTATTCTTGTTTTAAAATATAAATGACCGTTGATGCGTTTTTTGTCAGAAGCGGATAATTCAAACCTAATAGTCTTCTACCGTGGCGGACAACATCAAAAGCACAATTCGTCACGTCGCACGCAACGCTCCATGGCGCACCAAGTAGCTCAGAGCTGCTGAGTCTAGATTAAAAGGATCCAGCAACGGACAACAAACTGTCTCTGTTCTTGACTGTATATAAGCTGACCCTCACACATCTACATTCATATAACCTATACGGTTAAACCATTGGCAACCGAATTGCAACTTATCTCAATCTGAACATTTCCTTGAAGTGAACATTTCTTTAAAGAACTGAACATCACTTCTTTGAAGCGAAAAGAACTGAAAGATGCCTCCAGAGAAGAAATTTTGTAAACTAGCAGATGCTCGGCCTGGCATAGCAAGAAAGCACACAGGAGAAGTTTTCCGTCCTTCCTTCCAGTTCAGCCAGTCCAGTTGACCAGCTCCTGGTCATTTCTTGAATTGCGATATCAAAAGACTAGTGTCACAGACTCTAGATCAATTTAGAAAGTTGAGTGACCACAGGGAATGCTTCTATGGTTGTGATGAGGAGTTCTATCATCTGGTTTATTTTACTAAACAAGATGACCCACATCCAGAGCCTGGGAAAGATATGCCAAGGACGAGTGGTACTGCCAGCCGTATGGAAGTCACCAGACAAGAGCTAGATGAAGAGAAACACAGTCACCCTACACCCACCACTCCCACTGCTTGTGTTCTTCAACAGTAACCAGTACCATCCTCCAGAGTGTTCACATGAAGTCATAACACACCTCTTACTCCAAGAAAATTACGATTAAAAATGCTGCTGCTGTTTGTGTCCCATTCAAGTGCCAAGGTTACGCATGAACTGAAAGGTGAAATCAAAGAATTAAAGAAAAAATTGAAAACATCCAAGAGAGTTATAAATCGGGCAATCCAGTGGAAGATAGACATCATAGCCAGGAAAGATCAAACCATCTGCTTTTTAAAAAGACAATTGTCCAGAAATGCAGTATGGCAAGAACTTGAAGACACTAAGCATAAGCTGGATAGGCCAAGGAATACCCACCAGAAACTTCTGAACAAAAACAAAGTGAAGCGGAGAAATGACAGCACTGTTTCAGTAGAGGAGTTTTGTAGAAAATTAAAAAAAAGGATAGTCATCAGAGAAATTGAAAATGAAAAAATAGTTCTTCAGGAGTGTTTTGATGCACTTCAGATGGAAAAGGACACTGTGGTGGTGCCAAAGTGGACAGCAAGTCCTACTCTGCAGTAACCAGACTTAAAGTGTTTGATTGCACAGTAAATAAGTTCCCAATTGCAAACACCCCTGTTCTCATCAAGCAATTCAGCAAGAGATGTGGCAGCGGTGAAGAGATTGTTCCACACACAACTATCATTGAGCTTATGGCACATGAGCTGGGAGCAATAGCTGACCTTCGGATTGCTGAAGCAATTTTAAGCACCGAAAACTTGACCCTTGGATTCGATGTAACTACGGAGGACGGTGTTAAGGAGCAGTGTTAAGTTGCAGCTGTTGATGAACTTGCTGGTGGCACTGGATCTGATTATGCAAACCATGTTACCCAAACAGTTGATAATTTGAGCAACATATGCCTATTTCATCGATGGAGACCTAAAAGATACAAGAACAAAACTTATCAAAAACATGTCCAACACCATGACTGATAGGTGTGCAGCTAATAGTGTCGCTATACGTGAAATCAGCCAGTCTTGGCATAAAACTTTGAACCAACTGAATTGCCATTTGCATCCCCTTGACACTATAGCACCTTCTGTGAAAGATCCCAGATCACACTATTTTGGCCTAGTCAATGCAAAACAGAGGAACAAATTCATTAGTTTTCATTGGACAACATATTTTGACAATCTTGGTGTCATTTTGTTTCTTTTATTAAGCTCTATCAGAATAAAAAAAAAATCCAATTCTAAATTAGTTATTTTTTTGTCACATACCTACCTATCTTGATGTATTAGCTATTATATCAATGAGATCAAATGAATACCGACTAGGCGAGTTCCGCCATCTTGGATCGCTAAACCGGAAATCGGTGGTCGAGGAACGCGATTTTGACAGCTGTGAAATAGGTGGAAGACAGGTCGTCGTGTGGTAGGTGTGATGTCTTTGATTTCGGGTGCGTCGCGGTTTGGAAGGATTAAAGGACGCATTTCGTTGCTGTCGATACCTTTGATCATGCAGAAAGTCAATGCAATGAGGCTGGCCTTTCGCTCACGGTTTATAATGATCTGCTCAAATGGCAACACCGCTCGTAACCATGCACGCCACTGGGTATATAAAGAGGTTAATCTCGATAATTATGAAATGTATCACAATGGTGAATCATTGCTGCGTTGTCGATTGCATCACAAGCTCAAGAACTACAAACCAGGATGGGTCCAAACCTAAATTCTTCAAATTCCCGGGTCAGATTCGCTACCCAGAGAGGTACAGGGCATGGGTTAAGGCAGTTAGCAGGAAGAACTTTGCTATCAAACCACACACTGTTGTTTGTTCCAAGCATTTTGTTGAAGGTATGCCAACACCTCAACATCCAACACCATGCCTTAACATGGGTTACCCATCGAAGATAATTAAGACAAGGTGACTGTTTGATTTATTGTAATACATCATTAAAGCTATGTCATACAGCTAAAATCTACTTTTGTTTGAGAATCTTATTTTGTATGTTATCCTTCCAGGTTCAGATTGCCCTCTCACCGTGAATATGATTCTAGGCTCAAGTTGTCAAAGCATTTACCCCCCGGGTAAGAGTCCAATACAAAATGACGAAATATTGTTTAATTTCACCTGTAGTACCTTAGTTTTATTGCATCATTTCTTGTTTTGTTGTAATAGAGCCCCAAGCCTCACCTCAACAGCACTCAACAGCCACTGAGCCCACTGTACCTGATCCAGCTATACCTGACTACAGCAGTATCATGGAGATGGACTGTATGGAAGTAGATGTTGATTTTGTAACCATCAGCAATCTGCACACCTATGCATCTGTGCCACTACCAAATGGCACTACTGAGATCCATGAACAACCTACTGCTGCTGACATGGATACGAACAATGGTTCTGCTGAGACACAGAAAATCCATGACCAACCTTCTGTTGCTAGCATGGACACCACGCTCAGTCCACTTAAAGAACAGATCTCCAGCAATGCTACTATTGCTTCACTGAGACGGAGGATCCTAATTCTGCGCCAGAAATTAGCTGCCAAGGAGAAGAAGAGATGGGGGGTTTCAGACATCACTGACGACGATGCTAGAACTCGGTTTTATACAGGTGGATTATGCTTTTCTAAATGGAACCCAGCATACAGGTTATAATTTAAAACAACCAAATTAATATTCCCATGTGTTCACATTGTACAGGGTTCCCAACTTGGAAGTGCTTCCACACATTGTATCAAAGACTTTTCCACAAGCGTGCCCACAAACTGACTCTGTCAAACAAGAAGAAGAGGAATCCCTGGTACAGGCACAACAATAATAAACCAGGTATGTTTCTATAAAAATAAATATCACCCTATTAGTATACTTCATTACAAATAAATAATCATTTTGTATGGTTAACTCTGTACAGGGCCTGCAAGGAAACTTTGTTCCGAGGATGAATTTCTGGTAACCATGATGTCCCTGCGACTTGGTCTACTGGAAAAAGATTTGGCTGATCGTTTTGGCGTAAGCCAGACAACCATCAGCAGGATCATCAACAAGTGGATCCCACTCATGGCCAACCTGCTCAAGAAACTCATTGTGATGCCTAAAGCACACAAGGTATTGTAATTTTCAAGTCAGTGTGCTGGCACAACTATGGCTTTGGTTATTTGTTTTCTCATTCAATTTAATTGTGTTTGATAAGGTGCGAGAAAACCTACCTCGGGTTTTCAAACCATACCCCAAGACCCGCAGCATCATTGATTGCACTGAGATCTTCGTCCAACGTCCTACCAACCTACTAGCCAGGCAACAGACCTGGAGTAACTATAAGCACCATAACACAGCCAAAGCCCTCATTGGAATAACACCAAATGGTGCGGTGTGCACACTCAGTAAGATGTGGGGCGGTCGGGCTTCAGACAAGCACATTGTAAAAAAACTCAGGTAAGGGAGCTTTGCAGTATCACTGGTCTTGTGTAACTGAACTTGTTGCTTGCCTGTATATTATGTACATATACCCGTTTATATCATTTGCTTTTCAGGAGCAGAATTCTTGGATCAGTTGGACCCACACGACAAGATTATGGCAGACCGGGGTTTCGACATAGCAGATCTCCTGGCCCCCAGATGTGTCACGCTCAATATACCCCCATTCACCAAAGGAAAAACACAGCTTAGTCAATGTGAAGTCGAACGCCACAGAAAAGTGTCCAGCCTCAGGATTCACGTTGAGATAGAGCGAATTAAGGACTTTAGAGTGTTGCAAGGTGTTTTCCCCCTGAGTCGGATTAGCCAGCTTGACAATATTATGACAATTGTTTGTGCCATAACAAATCTCCTCCCTCCTTTAGTACAAGATAGTGACCTTGAAACTTGACTTGATAACAGTACGCAATATATGGAAACAATGTAATTTATTACATCAATTGCCCCATGTAAATATTTCACTATGATTACACATTTTAATTTGGTGATTTATGAAAATAAACAATATTTTGTAATGAAAGCGAAACAGTTGTTCTATGCATACGGTCACAGTATGGAATAAAAAAGCATTATCTTGACTACAAACAAATAATAAGTAACACAATAGGTATAGCCATGTGCCTAATGTACGAATTACATGTACAAAAAAGATTTTCCATGCAATGCACATCAAACTTCAAAATCTGAATTAATTATTACAAAACATCTACACAATCTGTGCAAACAAAGTCGTTGTCTGCTAGAAATTCCTCTGACCCTGTTAACTTGACACATGAAAAGTGAAACCATCTATCACAGCCCTCGCAGGCTACACTATTTTCACATGCACTGTCACCACAAACAGGACATGGCCAGCGTACCTTCTTTGTACGCCCAGACTTTTTGGGTTGAGGGGCGTTTTGTGGGAGGCTGTCGAGCTTCTGTCTCTTTTTGCCAGGATGGCCGCGGGAGGAAGTTGTGCGTTTTTTTGGCTTTTTCTGGTAACACCCGTTCTGCTTCAGGGGAAGTGTCCTTGTTCTTGAGCAAGGGCAACACATAGTCTGAGTAAAAACGGTCCAGGAAGGGTTTCACACTTTCCCATAATGGTTCATCAAAATGAACATGATCAACAATAAGGCCCTTTGGAGTCCATGCTACAAAGTCACAAGACGTGAACCCCATCAGGGCCATTTGTCCCTGTACTTGGATATAGTATTTGTGGTTTGCAATGAGGGACTGTTTGCCGTTCTTGTCTGCACCAGTAAGGTAGTCAAGGCAGCGTGCTGTGGAGTCGAAGCGAACACGAAGCTGCTCTACCCAGCCACAGTAAACATAGTTGTAGGCATCCAGGGCCTTGAATGCACCCAAAGAATCCTTGTTGTAAATACCTGAAGCAATAATTCAATAGCAGTGTAAGTGAATTGAAGGGCAACTTCATACTACAGGTTCATAGTAAGTAGTGTTGAAATATGAACAAACATTTCTAAGCAAGTATGACTGATAAGAAATCAAAAGCAACTAAACAAAAAATTACCTGGTGTGTCAATCAAATAGTTGTAGAGGTTCCCATACTGAAATTGTGGGACCAACTTTGAGTCAGACGACCAGTTTGTTAGACATTGTGGATGGGGAAGTGAGGCTTCACCATCAAGCTGAAGAATACAGTCAAGACGCTGTTTGGCAAGCTGCTGGGTTTCAATTTCTGGAACAAATGTGACTTCAGAATAATACAATTTTTAAAAACAATTACATTGACCACAACAAAATTCAAGGGCAAGAGCAATACCAAATGTGACACCAATTATTTGATAAATTTGGATAAATCACCACCCAAGAGTACAAAATGTTGATTAGCAATTGATTTCCTAACTGAATTAATCATACGCCTATTGCAGTATAACAAAACAAAATCAATACAAATAACATTGGGTCTAAGAAAAACACAAAATAGCAGATACATATCTATATAATAACTCCATACCTGTAGGGTTTTTGGGAAGGTTGAGTTTCCAAGCCCAAAAGGCCAAAGTTGCAAGCTCCTGCTTTGATCCTTCCACTTTAAGTCGCCTTTCTCCCAAATACTGCTTCAGTTCTTGCACAGTATAAGAACTAAATGAGGCTCTAGTACTTTCTGTATTCTCTGAGCTACATCGCACGGCATTTTCGGGTGATATATCGCAATTGGCGAGCTGAATCTCACGAAGCGCAAAAACGTTCCGTCGGGGAGAAGCCATTACGCACCAATGTTTTGATTTTGTAGACCACCGATTTCCGGTGGGCCTTCGGCGCCAGGTGTCATGGCCGACAACTCGCATACTGGGTATATGGGAAAAAAATCAGTCACCCCTAGCTCTATAATCGCTAGTAACAGCCGGGGGAGTAACATCGATTTTAGAATAATTAAACTGTACATGGCAATGACCATTTGAATGATGGATCTGTCGTTTGACAAATTGAAAGGTCGAGCAACGTAACCAGGTAACGCATCTATCGGCTACCGAGGAGAGCTGGGATCACATATTATCGCCCAATTTACACAGAAATGCGCACAGTGATGGTGCACACGATTCAACAAGTCCTTGCTCAATAAATATATTGAACCATATATAGTTCACCTGATCTCACATTTCAATTACATCAAAGAAATCAATCCAATATTTTCTTGATAAATATGTTTCGCAGCATTTTTTCGCGTGTATTTCGTTCCCACTACACGTCGTATCCTAGACGAGTCAGTCCCAGTGCGTCTCGGCCTATATAATTATCATAATTTGACATGTTAAGGACCATTGGTATTGGGCCCGGTAACTGGTACAGCTGGTAACGGATGGGTTGTGTAGCTGTAGAAAGGACGCGTAGTTGGAGCAGACATTCAATATATGACTGCTCGTGCCTGTATAAGTCCTAGCTTTATAGTACTTTCTCAAACCTGCTCACCTTCTACTGTAGTGGGTGATCGGTCGCGTCTAATTGCTGCTGGTAGTATTCTTCTTAGGATCCTTCTATGGCCATCTTATACACATCCGTATGGCTTCTTCTTCACGTCCGTATATCTCAGCGGCGGGGCAACAAGTGGCTGATAGCTAGTTGCCGCCTAAAAGACCAGGGCGTCCGGGGAGACGTGATTTACTCACGCTGACACGTTAAGGGCCAAAATCCTCAGAGGTGTCATACGCTTCAACGTAACGCCGTCACGTTAAGGCCCCTGGACCACAGCGGTGACCTACGTCTACGATGTGCACTTCGTTGTGTGCTTGGGGTAGACCAATCGCGACCCTCACTTTCTGCTGACGTAATCTGTTACCTCAACTTCTCCTCCTGTATGATGAAGGAGCATCAGGTACATTTACTTCCCGCCCCCGTTTCTTGGCCGTAAAACCCGTGCTTCTATTGACTGAAGCCCTGAGTTTGTCGGCTAGTTGCGACAAATGCATGTCCCATTGGTGTTGGTTCTTCCCAATGAAACAGCGTACTGCGTCCATTAACGTACGGTTGAATCTCTCCACTTGTCCATTAGTAGATGGTCTGTAAGGCGTTGTGCGATTTAACACCAAATAGAATGTATAATAACTAAACTATGCCTCACATTAAAAAGAACAATTAAAAAAAACATAACCAGAATGCCTGGGACTACTTTAAGCGTAACGTTACATAAGTGGTAAACATCGCTGACATAGTTGAACGGAAGATACCGAAGTAGTGTCCCCGAAGCGCTCTCGCTTAACCCGCCAATCTACTTTCGCGCGGTTGTGGCTAGAGCAAACATCATGCAACAAGCGGAACTAACTGACATAGAGCTACGGCACTCACACCTGTGATTCTTCATGTTTCAAAGCAACCATGCACACATCACCTAAGAAGATTTTGATGAAAACGAAGTTTAATCAGTCATTTTAGTTGATCAGCTTATTCTGAGATCAAGTTAATGATTGTAACGTCATTCACCACAGTATATAAACGCATGATTTGTGCTTTGAAAGCGTTTCTTGACCAATGACAAAAGAAAGGATTTGGTAAAACAGATAGATAGACAGCTGAATTACGTAAATAACTAACCAGGCTTTTATTAACGACCCAAAGAGAATGGTGTTATCATCTATTCCTCAGGATATTTTGAATGACGGACTATTGTCTTTTTATCATATCAAGGAACCTCTCACCTCCCCCCCCTTCAACCAAATTGAACTATTACAAAAACCGTCGATCATACAAGGAAAAATTTGAACAAATTACAAAAACCGTCGATCATACCTAGTGGAACTCTGCAACGCAAACAGCATCTTGTATACTATTCACTATGGCATAACATTGAGAAGATATTTCTCATTACCACTTCATACAAAATCTTTATGTAATGAATACCGTCGTAGCACCAATCATATTGGCTTTTTGGCATGTCAAACAAATTCAAAAATCCATAGAACCGTTTATGATAAGAATTCACGACCGTGTTTTCTAATTGTTTGAACATGTAAGCATTCTTCTGGTGCATCAGTGTGTTTTTCCCACCGTCTGTAATGCGCCCCTTCGATGGATGAACCGCTGCTACCGGCACCACGACAATGGTTGCATCCGGGCGATGATGTCTGGTCACAATATTGACAAGATTTTCTATATGGACTCTCCAGTTATTGTTGTCACTGTGGACATGGTTCAGGTGAGGGATATGTATACACAAGTCCGGGTATAACAATACATAGTCATCTAAAATAAAATCCAAAGTTTTTCCTCAGACCCGCCGACATTTTCAAGTTGGAAGTTCCTACTTGAATTGCTTGTCTCCGATGGAACATGGCATATTTGTTGCACAGCGAGGCATTGACGGCAGTCGCGATGTATCTTTGAAGCCTTGGCACCTACGGAAATGTTTTCTGTTCCGTAATAATCTGCTTGAAGATGGTTGTCACTCGTCAGTACTTTATGTTCAGACTTAACGGTTTTGCATTGGCTAGTATGCGATTGAAGGTATCGACTGAGCGCCAGGAAGTAATGGCGACCTTGCAAGTCTCCAGTTAGGAGTATTCTGCCATAGTGCTTATTATGTAGATTTCAGATTGGTAGAATGGAAGTAACAGAAATCAGGCTGGTAATCGTCAGGATCCATCAACCAGCTTCCTTTATCTGGAAATTTGTGGTTTAGCTCGATATATTTTCTGAAGCCCTCAGCATTGCAGACCGGATAAGCACTGTTTTTTCCCCTCATGGTGCCGTATTTATTCTTCGGTCCATCATAAGGTGTCCGCATCATGACGAAGATGGCTGCGCTATACATGACAGCTAAGCAGATTGTTCGTCTGGAGCATGCAGTAGATATATAAAACCCGAAATTACATAGCAAAGGTGCCGATGACGTGTTTAATTTGTATTTATTGAGCGAACATTGATGATGGTTAAAACGCAGGAAATCCAGTGTCATAGCTTGAGGATAACTTTGGAAGTACAAAACCAGGGTGAACTATACTAAAAACAAGGTTGTAAATGATCAATTATACGTTAGATCATTGTTTATTCTGCGATACGATACCTTGAACGATAGACGGTGAATCGGGGTTACTCTCGAACGAAAGCCTGAAGGTTCCCCAAAAGTGACAGTCCTAGACGCGGAGGGGTGGATGTAGTTAAGTGTACGAGATAACAATGGAAAGGGCCCGGGAATAATTCGTTCATTTGATCACTTCACTTCATAGGGGAGTCATTTAACAGCCTACCTCAATTAAAGGCTAAACGTGGATGAACTCCACAAAGGACTTGCGCACAGAGGATGACGGTTGTGAACTCACACATCTGGTTCCCAAAAGCGCAGCCATTTTTTTGGACTTTACTCCCTTCTTTTAATTGAAATAAAACAGTTAATTAGTATTACAAAACTGTGTTTCTATTGACTGATAACCTGAGAAAGCCGCTGAGTCACACACACCCCTCGATGCACTCAGGGAGATTGTGTGGCTAGATACAAGCTTGGCAAAAGATACAAAAGTCAAGTTCGAGGCCGAACCTGTTACCAAAATGGTTCTTCCTATGGCAGTGACTGACCAAAAAAGGAGACTTAAGGTGAAGACTGTCTGTCATAGATGAAAATATTGTCCAGGTGGACCACAGGTATGGCATGGTTCAGTTTGGTCCATCCAATTTTTTTCAGGTGAGTCTATTTTCATAATTTGGTTCAGTATTCGCTGATACGGCTCGGTATATGATGCCAAACACAGCATTAATTTCCAGTTACAGATGAGGAGGTGCCTCATTTGACTCTTATCGCCTCATCTTCGATTGACAGGATCATAAACTTCACTTCTTGTTAGTCAGGGCAGAGAGTTATTACGGTAATACACACCTCTCATATGAATCACCTTCTCTCTCCCCCACCCTTTCCCTCAATTGTTACAAAGTTCTCTTGTCTGCCACCAGCTGTATTTGACCTGAACGCCAACAAATGTCTGAGATGGAGAAATTCATGTCATATCATAAACATATAGCCTCGATACTTAACACACTTTGAATTGCCCGTTCAGTGTTATACGTTAGGTTTCATGACGACTGAAGATTTGTTGTTCACATAATAATTAATCAGTTGATTGCCATTTGAATGCAATTAGGAGGGGGAGGGGTATTCATGTCAATGGGCGTATCCTGTTACTTCTAAATTATTTGATTAAGTTGAAATAAAGACCCCCTCACATGCTCTGATAGAGCCTTTTAGACAATCTTTGTTGCGGTTTTCAAAAACAAATAATACCATCTTCGTACCGACTGTCTGGATGACAACAAGCATAACAACAACAGTTGAGTCCTATAACACACTTAAAACAATCCGCCTTTTGACATTAACTAATATTACTCAAGTCGCGTGAAATGTTTGTTCGAGTGATATGCCTACTATTTGGTTGTTGTGGGATGAGCTTAATGTTGACGAAACAGATTGGTCGAGTGACCGCGCCTCACAAGGTCGCGGCACTCTGCGTTAAGCTGGCATTTCACCAAGGATTGTTTTTTTCCAATCGGTCCGATCTGGACCAGATTGTCCCCGATGAATCATTTTTTTTTATCGGCCCGATTGTCGTCCTGAATCGCCTCCAATCGTCTCCTTTTTTGACCCGATTGAGTCCCGACCAATAGACCATTGCGGGCCTAAAAGTCAGTATGCACTTCACAAATGCAACAGTCGACATATAATGTCACTATCACGGGGGTCAAGTTGGTTCAAACAAAACAGTATTACGTGCGCTTCAAGCAGATTCAACGCTGGGGTGTATTTATATGATTTCTACAGATTCACTATCAGGATATTTGCAATATTGTGTCTAACTAATATTGATGCCCTGTTCGATTATAATCGATTGAGTTTTAGCAGCGATTCACAGATCTAAATTATTCCACTTACATTGAATTATTTTGTGTGATTCATGTGGTCATAAGCGAATTCTGAGATTTGTCTTCCTAAAGCGCTTAATTCATTAAGCCTAAGATATCTACTGGGTTGCGTCACCAACTGGTGTTGTACGGGTTCCCCATTGATATCAAGGTGCCGCCAGATTTTCGAAGTTTCAAAAATGATGCCTCATACAAATGCGTTAATACTTCTTTTGAATGATATCCTTGAATCACAGTGCAATTCGAGACTTATCTGAAGCCCCTTGAGATAAATTGCTGTTACTTCGACATATATGGTGATGTTTCCTCCTCCAACGACAACTGCACCAAACATTCGTGTAATGGCGTATTGCAAGTTTGTGAGATGTTTTCATGCTTGCACCAAATTTTATTCACGGAAAAGCTACACACCATATTATATATCACACCTGCAAATGACCAATTTCGCAATTAGACGATGATGAAATAGATGAGAATATCATGGTGCATAAATTAATATCATCAACAATAAACATGTGTTGAATTGATATAGAATTATGTGAGGCGTGATAATTTTACAACAGTTGATGGAGCAGACCTCCATTTAATATTTACAGCTGAAGCCACAATAATTACAGGGTACATTCAACACCGGGTGACACACCCTTCATATTTATATTGATATCGTGAGACTAGTAGAATATGTTGTTGATGGAACAAACAACACAGGAAATGACGTGCGGTGTATCAGCGGTAACACAATGAAACAACTTGGTGTTTTTATGTGCATTATGCTGGAAACCTCTAAAAATCTTAATTTTAGGATTCAGCACAGACTGCTACTGTGTACGTCATCGATGCTATGCTGGATTATAGATCCTCCTCGAGCCAACCTTTTGCAAAGGTACTGAGACGACGTGTTGCATGGTATATCGTTGAACTTCAAATGTGAAGTCAATGTCAGGCAGTTCTCGTTAGCGCCCCCGTTGTCAGGCTGCCCATTGTCCCAATTAGTGAAGCCATCATCCAGTCTGGAGATGACTGGGTTCGCCCATAACCAGCATCCCTCGTGCTGCTCGTCGGTTCCTGACAGGAAGACATGCTGATCCTACCACGCATATCACACAGAACACCAGACAAATTCAGTTGTTGTTAATGGTAGCGATATCGTGCAAAAAGCCTCTCTGTTTGTATAACGCGTTCAACATGCAAATATCGGGTGCCCTGTATTATTGACTATAATAATATTCAATAAGTCAGCAATATGAAAATTGATATGACACCAGTAGTTATTACAGTATGTGTGGCGGTATTGATGTTCACCTGCCGTAGACATGATTCATGCTTTAGTTTAAGACTTACCGACTGAACAAGCGGTTGAAGCCAGGATCGTAGCAAGTCCTGTTCATCAGCACTAGTAATGGTTGCCAACTGGAATCCGTGACCATACTGAGGACAGAGTTCACGAGCAGTGTGCCACGTGGCAGGACTCAGACCAATGATGTACGAAGATTCCTGGGTGTCAAGGAGCGCAATGTTCCAACTTGGCATCAGCACTGGTAATAGAGTATTCAAATGATCAGGGGAAATGTTGACATCAAGCAAATATAAGGAGTTATTTTGATGTTTGTTCCCTGATGTCGATAATACCAATTGTAAATTTCTGGTAAGCGTTTCACAGGCATATGTCCGCACCTTATTGGCAAATGTTTCTACGAATTTCACTTTTCGAAAAATATTTGAAAAGCATTTCAGTCTTGACCGACGTATTACCAAATACCATCGTTCCTTAGTGCTCGTTGAACACCAGACTAGTGTCGTACACAGGTGACGTCATACAAAGTACGCTAATTCTACAAATCTGTTCCTTGTCAATAGAAAAACTCCCACAGTTGTCACCTACAAGGGAACACTCTAAGGCGCATCCCAGGATTGAATCCAATCGCAGAGTGCGTATCACTCCAGTAAGTTGGAACTGGACATTTGTATAGATTTGTGTGGAAAAAACCCTGACTGACAGATAATGGCAGTATGGCAAGTGCTACAAGTGTATATTTGTTCACTGGACTTGATGCTGCCGCTTATTCTCACACTGTTATATGGCAGATCCAAGACACAAACATTTCCAATTCTCATACATTATAATTCAACGCTTCTGCTACCACGTGCTCAAAGCTGATCGGGAGACTGATGGATCTAGTCTGGTGTCTTATATTTTCTATCTTTGTCAATGCCCTCTTTTGTTCAGCGCAACCCAAGCAAAAGCAATTGCACGATTCGAAGAATGTTGTCGGTCAAATGAAATATTGATAAAGTCTTTCTAAAGTGTGACTTATGTCGAGCCAGCTTACACTCGTCGTAAGTAATCCATCAGGACGTAGATTCCATACATGCAATGTCTTATTGCATTGCGGCGGAAAGTAATTTCCTCCAAATTAGCATTAAGCATGAAATCATCTTAGGAGATGACAAGAGAATAAACGAAGACAAAATCATGATTGTACAAAAAATGACGCTGCGTGTGAGATGAACGGCTCTGGGTCACTGTCAAACAAATGATGAACGCATTTAAGATTTTATTGATGAGCAATGCTATATTTTAGTCGTAGTCTGTACCGACAGAGTTGGTCCTCTGACAATCAATTGTGTGCACTAATAATAACCTAATAACATCATAATGTTCACTTATTCATTCTTGGATAATCTTACTTTATTTTGCTAGCACAAAAGAAATGATGGGCCAGGCATTGTATAACCTAAACATAATTAATGATATTCCCTTTGTTTCATCAATTTGTTTAACAAATGAAGATTATACTCTTGAAAGAACGGCGCTCCAAATGCAGGGTTGTTGGATAAAGAGGTAATTGGTTATGTTGTGACGTCTGATGTTGTCCTTCTTGACAGGGTTGGTTATCCGCAGAACACTGAGTCTGCATGTCTGCAGGGCGTCAATCGAGAAGCTGCCACAGCCAGATCCCATTCCAAACATGCCACAGCGCACTGGGACTGTGACTTTACTCGCATTGCTCGCACAATTTCAAGGTTTTTAAACTGGACATTGGCATGAACTTGCTCAAACTGTTCCGATCGCGTAGAACAGTTTATCTGACCAAGACAGAGAATGCTTGTTACAAACAACCACAAAATGCATCTTGGATATAAACCCTTCAGTCGCCTTTTCGTTTTCCCTAGTTCTCACTGATAGGTTCGGTGAGGCTGTGTTTCTCTTAGTTGAGGTTGGCTTGGGCTGGTTACACAAAAATATCATAGAAATAATGAATTATTCATATTTTAGGTAGAAAGTCTTTTCATACCCACAACAAATTAATTTCGCACGCTGCTGTCATTACCCCTACGCGTCAGGTTTGTTTTAACATGCACATACATGCAACGATCGATGTCGGTTGAAAAACCGATATACAGCGACGTAAAGTTACGTCAATTACCCAAACTTATCACCCTAGATATTTTATCCGCAGGGGGCTCTTGCAATAATTACATACTGTTATTAACTTGATATCATATTCAAAAATAAATGAGCACTGTGGCACAACAAGCTCATTAAAAAGCCACATGGCGTAAATCTCTAATGGCTGAAACAATTAACGTCACACACAACTTGAGTAACTATGGAAAAGACAGAGCTTCTTACGGCTTTCTAAAACTGTCACTAGTGATGACCTCACTCAAAACGTTTTATCTGTTTTATATCAGCGATAGAAATACATACTTGAACCAGATATTTGGCACAATCCATTTGAATGCCACTTACCTACCTATGTATCTGCCTAACTTTAAATCCCATTTTGCACCCGTGCCCATGTCCGTGTAGCACCACAACGCCGATCAAGCTGCTGCTCAATAGTTATTTCTGCTGATGAGTGAAAGTGAAAACAATGTGATTCATATCTGTTACATGATATTTGTAATTGATATTGATTAAATGAAAACGTCTACAACCAACTCAAGCTGCTAGACTGTGGTTAGGAAGGAGACGAATGCTGCATATTTGATGGATACATGTGACTGATTAATCTTTGCACAGTCATACTTTTTTCGGTCCTGATCATAACCTCTTTGTCTTATCAATATGTTCCACATTAACTTGTCCTTCACACGCGTACATGTGCTCAAAACCTTACTCTAACAGAGACTTATAACACCAGGCCGCAATCGGAAATATGGGGTATACCAGGCACAGCCTGTACGCCATTTTTGTCAGCCTGAGGACATTCCAGAAAACGTTGCTGTGAATGTAAACACTAACTGTGTTTTCACTTTGGCACCCAAAGCTAGAAAACATGTCGACGCATGGTGGACGTTTTATTAAGTGGATGTCTATTATTGAAGAAAGTTTCATATTGTTGGTCGTTGAATATCAGGTTGCGGGCACACACCGCTAGTTGCACTCAGCTAATGGGTGAATCCAGATCTCTCACCAAACCAGCATTCTGGTGCAAACATTAAATACATCATATCTATATAAGAGCAGAATAACACACAGCTGCCTTGATACCCATCACGATGGTACGGGGAACGATATATCACATAGATCCTTCTTCATATCTTCACGGAAAATGCAATATTGACTTTCATCCAGTACAAAGGTGCAACAATCAATCATGTTGCAAACCGGTAAGCAGCATAAAACTACAAATATTAAAATATCAGTATGTTTTTTACCACAACACTAACAAACAGAAGTTAAATTGTGTATACCATTATACTGCATTTAGACAATGACAAAATCGATCAAAGCAATCCCCAATTATGGATAATCACCCAGCCCCCTCCCCCGGCTCCCCCTGTGGGTCCGGGGGTAGAATAGACCCACTGTATCCTCCTGCATGTCGTAAGAGGCTATTAATAGGGGGCAACCTGTTGGTCGTGGGTTGCAACTCGTGTTGGCAGACAATGGGATCCAGGTGGTTGAGTAGAGAGGTCCTTTTGAGGGCCATATCTGCAACACACTACTCTGGCCGCCCGGATTTTGCCTAGACGAGAGGCTGGAATGGCCTGGTTCAGTCAACCGGCTGGTGGTGACTTGCCCAGGATAATCGTTTCCATTTTTATTTTTTCCATCTCCATTTTCATTAATCTTAGAAGGCGGCTGCTTATTCAGGTCAATCTTATCTGGAGGAAATTGGATTTGCCTAAAAGTCAGTATGCACTTCACAAATGCAACAGTCGACATATAATGTCACTATCACGGGGGTCAAGTTGGTTCAAACAAATACATGGTATTACGTGCGCTTCAAGCAGATTCAACGCTGGGGTGTATTTATGATGATATGCTTATGGAGACAGCTGTGGCGGTCTTTCTATTGACATCTTAAGTGCAATTCGCTGTCGAGAAAAGCTCTTCCTCACTCATATATTCCTACAGATTCACTATCAGGATATTTCAATATCATTGGTGCCCGTGTTCGATTATAATCGATTGAGTTTAAGCAGCAATTCACAGATCAAAATGATCCCACTTACATTGAATTATTTTGTGTGATTCATGTGATCATAAGGGAATTCTGAGGTTCGTCTTGCTAAAGCGCTTTGTGCGATAATTCATTTAACCTAAGATATCTACTGGGTTGCGTCGCCTTGGTGTTTTCCGGTTTCCCCATTGCCATCACAAGCCGTGAATCCGTATCGCCAGATTTTCGACGTTTCAAAAATGATGCCTCCTACAAATGCGTTAATAGTTATTTTGCAAGTGAATGATGTCCTTGAATCACAGTGCAATTTGAAGCCCCTTGAGATAAATTGTAGTTACTTCCACATACATGGTGATGTTTCTTCCTGAAACGACAACTGCACCAAACATTCGTGTAATGGCGTATTGCAAGTTTGTGAGATGTTTTATGCTTGCACCAAATTTTATTCACGGAAAGGTTACACACTATATGATATATCAGATCAGCAAATGACCAATTTCGCAAATAGACGATGATACAATAGATGAGAATATCATGGTGCATAAACTAATATCATCAACAATAATCATGTGTTGAATTGATCTAGAATTATCTGAAGCGTGATAATTATACAACAGTTGATGCAGTAGTCCTCTATTTAATATTTACAGCTGAAGCCACATTAAATACAGGGTGCATTCAACATCGGGTGACACATCCTTCATATTTATATTGATATCGTGAGACTAGTAGAATATGTTGTTGATGGAACAAACAACACAGGGATGACGCGCGGTGTATCAGCGGTAACACAATGTAACAACTTGGTGTTTTATGTGCATTATGCTGGAGACCTCATCTTAAAATCTTAATTTCAGGTTTTAGCACATACTGCTACTGTGTACGTCATCGATGCTAGGCTGGATAATAGATCCACCTCGAGCCGACCTTGTGCAAAGGTACTGAGACGGTATGTTGCATTGTATATCGTTGAACTCCAAATGTGAAGTCAATGTCAGGCAGTTCTCGTTACCGACAGCGTTGTCAGGCTGTCCATAGCGCCAATTAGTGAAGCCATCATCCAGTCTAGAGATGACCGGGTTGGCCCATAACCAGCATCCCTCGTGCTGCTCGTCTGTTCCTGACAGGAAGACATGCTGATCCTACCAAGCATATCACACAGAACACCAGACAAATTCAGTTGTTGTTAATGCTAGCGATATCGTGCAAAAAGCCTCCATGTTTGTATAAGGCTTTCAACATGCAAATATCGGGTGCCCTGTATTATTGACAATAATAATATTCAATAAGTCAGCAATATGAAATTGATATGACACCAGTAGTTATTACAGTATGTGTGGCGGGATTGTTGTTCATCTGCCGTAGACATGATTCATGCTTTAGTTTAAGACTTACCGACTGAACAAGCGGTTGAAGCCAGGATCGTAGCAAGTCCTGTTCATCAGCACTAGTAATGGTTGCCAACTGGAATCCGTGACCATACTGAGGACAGAGTTCACGAGCAGTGTGCCACGTGGCAGGACTCAGACCAATAATGTACGAAGATTCCTGGGTGTCAAGGAGCGCAATGTTCCAACTTGGCATCAGCACTGGTAATAGAGTATTCAAATGATCAGGGGAAATGTTGACATCAAGCAAATATAAGGAGTTATTTTGATGTTTGTTCCCTGATGTCGATAATACCAATTGTAAATTTCTGGTAAGCGTTTCACAGGCATATGTCCACACCTTATTGGCAAATGTTTCTACGAATTTCACTTTTTGAAAAATATTTGAAAAGCATTTCAGTCTTGACCGACATATTACCAAATACCATCGTTCCTTAGTGCTCGTTGAACACCAGACTAGTGTCGTACACAGGTGACGTCATACAAAGTACGCTAATTCTACAAATCTGTTCCTTGTCAATAGAAAAACTCCCACAGTTGTCACCCACAAGGGAACACTCTAAGGCGCATCCCAGTATTGAATCCAATCGCAGAGTGCGTATCACTCCAGTAAGTTGGAACTGGACATTTGTATAGATTTGTGTGGAAAAAAACCCTGACTGACTGATAATGGCAGTATGGCAAGTGATACAAGTGTATATTTGTTCACTGCACTTGATGCTGCCGCTTATTCTCACACTGTTATATGCCAGATCCAAGACACAAACATTTCCAATTCTCATACATTATAATTTAACGCTTCTGCTACCACGTGCTCAAAGCTGATCGGGAGACTGATTGATTTAGTCTGGTGTCTTATATTTTCTATCTTTGTCAATGCCCTCTTTTGTTCAGCGCAACCCAAGCAAAAGCAATTGCAAGATTCGAAGAATGTTGTCGGTCAAATGAAATATTGATAAGGTCTTTCTAAAGTGTGACTTATGTCGAGCCAGCTTACACTCGTCGTAAGTAATCCATCAGGACATACATTCCATACATGCAATGTCTTATTGCATTGCGGCGGAAAGTAATTTCCTCCAAATTAGCATTAAGCATGAAATCATCTTAGGAGATGACAAGAGAATAAACAAAGACAAAATCATGATTGTACAAAAAATGACGCTGCGTGTGAGATGAACGGCTCTGGGTCACTGTCAAACAAATGATGAACGCATTTAAGATAGCAGATTGTATTGATGAGCAATGCTATATTTTAGTAGTAGTCTGTACCGACAGAGTTGGTTCTCTGACAATCAATTGTGTGCACTAATAATAACCTAATAACATTATAACGTGCACTTATGCATTCTTTGATAATCTCACTTTATTTTGCTAGCACAAACGAAATGATGGGCCAGGCATTGGATAACCTAAACATAATTAATGATATTCCCTTTGTTTCATCAATTTGTTTAACAAATGAAGATTATACTCTTGAAAGAACGGCGCTCCAAATGCAGGGTTGTTGGATAAAGAGGTAATTGGTTATGTTGTGACGTCTGATGTTGTCCTTCTTGACAGGGTTGGTTATCCGCAGAACACTGAGTCTGCATGTCTGCAGGGCGTCAATCGAGAAGCTGCCACAGCCAGATCCCATCTCCAAACATGCCACAGCGCACTGGGACTGTGACTTTACTCGCATTGCTCGCACAATTTCAAGGTTTTTAAACTGGACATTGGCATGAACTTGCTCAAACTGTTCCGATCGCGTAGAACAGTTTATCTGACCAAGACAGAGAATGCTTGTTACAACAACCACAAAATGCATCTTGGATATAAACCCTTCAGTCGCCTTTTCGTTTTCCCTAGTTCTCACTGATAGGTTCGGTGAGGCTGTGTTTCTCTTAGTTGAGGTTGGCTTGGGCTGGTTACACAAAAATATCATAGAAATAATGAATTATTCATATTTTAGGTAGAAAGTCTTTTCATACCCACAACAAACATTAATTTCGCACGCTGCTGTCATTACCCCTACGCGTCAGGTTTGTTTTAACATGCACATACATGCAACGATCGATGTCGGTTGAAAAACCGATATACAGCGACGTAAAGTTACGTCAATTACCCAAACTTATCACCCTAGATATTTTATCCGCAGGTAGGCTCTTGCAATAATTACATACTGTTATTAACTTGATATCATATTCAAAAATAAATGAGCACTGTGGCACAACAAGCTCATTAAAAAGCCACATGGCGTAAATCTCTAATGGCTGAAACAATTAACGTCACACACAACTTGAGTAACTATGGAAAAGACAGAGCTTCTTACGGCTTTCTAAAACTGTCACTAGTGATGACCTCACTCAAAACGTTTTATCTGTTTTATATCAGCGATAGAAATACATACTTGAACCAGATATTTGGCACAATCCATTTGAATGCCACTTACCTACCTATGTATCTGCCTAACTTTAAATCCCATTTTGCACCCGTGCCCATGTCCGTGTAGCACCACAACGCCGATCAAGCTGCTGCTCAATAGTTATTTCTGCTGATGAGTGAAAGTGAAAACAATGTGATTCATATCTGTTACATGATATTTGTAATTGATATTGATTAAATGAAAACGTCTACAACCAACTCAAGCTGCTAGACTGTGGTTAGGAAGGAGACGAATGCTGCATATTTGATGGATACATGTGACTGATTAATCTTTGCACAGTCATACTTTTTTCGGTCCTGATCATAACCTCTTTGTCTTATCAATATGTTCCACATTAACTTGTCCTTCACACGCGTACATGTGCTCAAAACCTTACTCTAACAGAGACTTATAACACCAGGCCGCAATCGGAAATATGGGGTATACCAGGCACAGCCTGTACGCCATTTTTGTCAGCCTGAGGACATTCCAGAAAACGTTGCTGTGAATGTAAACACTAACTGTGTTTTCACTTGGCACCCAAAGCTAGAAAACATGTCGACGCATGGTGGACGTTTTTTTATTAAGTGGATGTCTATTATTGAAGAAAGTTTCATATTGTTGGTCGTTGAATATCAGGTTGCGGGCACACACCGCTAGTTGCACTCAGCTAATGGGTGAATCCAGATCTCTCACCAAACCAGCATTCTGGTGCAAACATTAAATACATCATATCTATATAAGAGCAGAATAACACACAGCTGCCTTGATACCCATCACGATGGTACGGGGAACGATATATCACATAGATCCTTCTTCATATCTTCACGGAAAATGCAATATTGACTTTCATCCAGTACAAAGGTGCAACAATCAATCATGTTGCAAACCGGTAAGCAGCATAAAACTACAATATTAAAATATCAGTATGTTTTTTTACCACAACACACTAACAAACAGAAGTTAAATTGTGTATACCATTATACTGCATTTAGACAATGTCAAAATCGATCAAAGCAATCCCCAATTATGGATAATCACCCAGCCCCCTCCCCCGGCTCCCCCTGTGGGTCCGGGGGTAGAATAGACTCACTGTATCCTCCTGCATGTCGTAAGAGGCTATTAATAGGGGGCAACCTGTTGGTCGTGGGTTGCAACTCGTGTTGGCAGACAATGGGATCCAGGTGGTTGAGTAGAGAGGTCCTTTTGAGGGCCATATCTGCAACACACTACTCTGGCCCGGATTTTGCCTAGACGAGAGGCTGGAATGGCCTGGTTCAGTCAACCGGCTGGTGGTGACTTGCCCAGGATAATCGTTTCCATTTTTATTTTTTCCATCTCCATTTTCATTAATCTTAGAAGGCGGCTGCTTATTCAGGTCAATCTTATCTATTAACCTCTCATGGCACCATATAACACATGAGTGTTGATGTGCCGTTAACCCTATACATACCTTACCCTCCCCCGGCACACTCACCACACACACCGCCAGCTCAGATTAACGCCCTAATGAGTCTTTATTACCAGACGCATGTCAGCATGTGAAACAATGCAATGAAACAATCTTGTAAGCGACAACGCTTCCAATGCGCCGCACAAGAGGAACGGTACCCAAGTGAGGGTAAGTATATAAGGGGTGAGTGAATGAGTGATTGAATGAGCGGATGAGTGAATGGGTGGGTGAATGAAGGAGCGAGTGAGTGAGTGGGTAAGTTGGTGGGTGAGTTGGTGTGTGAGTGCGCGAGTGAATGAGTGTGCGAGTGAGTGAGTGCGCAAGTGAGTGAATGGGTGAGTGAGTGCACGATTGAGTGAGTGCAAGCTTTAATGATGGCGTCAGTAATTGAGAATGTCATCGAGTAAGGAATTGAGTGAGTTTGTAAGTGATTTAAGTCGTGACCAAGTGAGTGAATATATTTCACCATTACGTGAGGACATGTACCATCGAACAAATACTGAATATTGAATTAGGGTTCGTTGAATAACACAAGGCGTTGTTATTGACTTCTTGTTATTGACTCGTGTTTGAACGTGCAGGACATGTACACTAGGTCAAAGAGTGGAGCCCTAACTGCTCTAGTCTATTTCCTATTTTTCGTTGCAGTAGATGACAGAACAAACTATGATTAAATAATGCTTCAAGTGGAGCTATCTATTGGCATTATCAACTTTTGAGGGTACCCATTGGAAGAGTTTTGCGTCACATTCTGTACACAGTCAGTACAAAATTTGCCCGTCTGAACGGAAGTTCATTTCAAATGGAGCTGAGGTTAGTAATATACAGGCATTGTACAGTATTTTGAAGAATGAATGACACGTGCAGAGGCCACTTAAAGCAAAATGCATCAATTGCTTCCCATGTAACATGTTTTGGGCAACATGTCGTGCTAACAAGCGGGTACATCAATGTTCTAATGGTACATATTTGTGCAGGGACAGAACATTGAGTGAATTTAATTATCCTCACTTACCCAATAAAACACACAGCAAATGGTTTGCCCCAACAGAGAATATGTTATATTTACATGAGAGGAAGAACATGCTGCTGCCTAGATATCCATCAGGATGTTAAAGGGGGCTCTCGAATGGAAGTTCCGAGAGCCGAATCGCTTCCGATCGCCGATTCGCCATCTATAATGAAGAACATAGATAGCGACTCGGCGCTCGGAATGGATCGGAGTTCGGAAGCCTGGCAATATAGATAGCGACTCGGCGCTAGTAATCGAGATCAATTATAGCTGCTTTTCAGTCTGAGAAACGCCAAGCAGTCTGCAAGTGCGTTCCAGCTACGCCAGTGTAATGTATGTTGGTTATTATGGTTCCGGAGATCCCGGGCCGGGCTCCATTTCATGTGTTACTCGTATGTGCTGCTCTTCCGGTTTTCCGCCATTAAACGTTCGATCTCTCATCGTGGTTGTGTGTGTTCCTCTTTACTGGCGTGGTGGCAGCGTGCTCTACGAACTTTCGCCTTCATAAGACTTATACATTGTCAACAAGACCACATCACGCCGTATAAAACGATACGGAGCCGTGAGTTTTCGTCGTTAATCAGTATTCATATAAAATTTCGTTGTAAACACGAGACAACTTTCGAAGATGGCAACACCACGTGCGCCAAAACAATGGTGTTTGACGAAAATTGAATCTGTAAACTCATTTGACAATTGGCGACAGAACTTAGTGTACACATTGTCACTGGACAACAACTTTAATGAGTTCTTGTGTGAGCGTTTCTCGTGGAAAAAGAAAACAAGAAATGACGAATTTAGGGGCATGATAGCTGACGATGACCCTGTCCCGGAGGCTCGCCGTAAAACTCAAGCGCAGAAACTAGCGCTATTGGAGTTAATGCTAGGGCAGATCGCCAATTTCTGTCCGGTGATAGCGCGCAACACGATCGTTAAAACCTCCACCTCACTTAGCCAAATCTGGCAGACCATACGTCAACATTATGGGTTCCAGTCAACTGGAGCACATCTGATCGATTTTGCGGCCATTAAGTTGGAGGCGGGCGAACGTCCGGAGGACCTCTACCAACGGTTAGTAGCCTTCATGGAAGACAACCTCCTCAAACAAGACTCTGACATTATACATCATGGTGACCAAATCACAGAGGATGAAGAACTATCGCCCTCTCTAGAAAATTATATCGTATTGCGGTGGCTACAACTAATAAATCCAGACCTACCCAAACTCATCAAGCAAAGGTATGGTACAGAACTGCGGTCACGTACACTCGCGTCCATTAAGCCGGAGATATCTCAAGCACTCGATTCGCTGTTGGAGGAGGTCCAATCGTCTGAGGAGGCCCGCTCAATGAGAGCCGCTGTGTCGGGACTGTCGCGAGGTACATTGCCGTATACACCACATGCTCGTATCGTGTCGCGAGATCAGCGAGATCAACGGTCCAGACCCCAGAAGTCTTGTCCGTTGTGCAAGGAAGCGGGAAGGCCTAACAATCACTTCCTTAGTAAATGTAGCTTCCTTTCCACACAAGAAAAAAAATTCTTCGCAAGAGCTCGACAAGTGTCAGGGGAACTGGAGAGATACGCTAACGATATGGCTGATTCAGAAGGAGATGAGGTATTACAGACAGAAACTCTTATCAACCGCGTACGTATCCGTCAGTCCCCCTACTTGGACGTGTTTCAAGGTCATATGCCCTTACGCCTCACCATCGACAGTGGGGCCACTGGAAACATGATTCGTGCATCATGTGCGGTAAGATTGGGTGTCAAAATTGCCCACAGCAATCAATCTGCTCACCAAGCCGATGGGTCATCGCCTTTGCACGTCATAGGCGAAACACGTATGGTGGTGTCCCGTGACAACCACGACTTATATTTCGAAGGACTTGTCGTGGAAAATCTAGACACTGATGTTCTTGCCGGTATCCCTTTCATGGAACGCAAAGATATATCCATACGTCCAGCAAAACGCCAAGTATTACTCGGGGGTCATACTCTGTATGAGTACGGATCCACAGAGACTACTATGAACAGACATGCAGTGAGGAGAGCCCATGTTCTACGTGCTCCTGCCCTCACCACACTGTGGCCAGGTGATTATATTGAAGTAGCCCTGCCAGCTGACCTCGCCACATCGGATGGGGAGATTAGCATAGAACCACATGACTCATCGCCTCTCGCTTCTCCCTCAGTCCTCACTAGTGTTGCAGGGAAAATCAGGATACCAAATCTCACTGGAGAACCACAGACCTTGAAACGAAATGAACATTTCTGCAAAGTAAGAGCCACGACTTACCCAGAGGATATCACAGTTACCCCTACAATGCACACTAAACCCCATAAGGCCAAAACTACCAACCTGCCTCGCTACAGTGATAGGGTCAACCTTGACCCACATGGACTCATGCCGACCAATATCAAGTCTGAATTCCAGAGTCTATTATCAGAGTTTGACGAAGTGTTCAACCCAGAGTTCACAGGTTACAATGGCGCTGTAGGTCCCTTCAAAGCCAAGGTTAACATGGGTCCAGTTCAACCCCCTCAGCGCAAAGGCCGCTTACCTCAATATTCGAGGAACCAACTTTCAGAGCTCCAAGCCAAATTTGATGAACTTGAGTCTGTAGGTGTGTTTCGTCGACCAGAGGACATTGGCATATCTGTCGAATACGTAAACCCATCATTCCTTGTCAAAAAGCCTAACGGAGGTTTTCGACTAGTCACAGCATTTGCTGACGTAGGGCGATACAGTAAGCCCCAGCCATCGCTGATGCCTGATGTAGACTCAACCCTCCGTCAGGTCGCCCAGTGGAAATATCTGATTGCCACTGACCTCACCAAGGCTTTTTATCAGATTCCCCTTGCTAAGGAATCAATGAAGTACTGCGGTGTTGTAACCCCCTTCAAAGGCACCCGAGTGTATGCCCGTACCGCGATGGGTATGTCAGGCTCTGAAACTGCGCTAGAGGAATTAACTTGCCGTGTCCTCGGCGACCTAGTAGAAGCTGGATGCATTGCGAAACTTGCCGACGACTTGTACTGCGGTGGCCAGACTTTTGAAGAACTACTACAAAACTTTAAATCCGTCCTTCAGGCCTTACAGAAATGTAGCTTGAACCTCTCCGCTCCAAAGACAGTTATCTCCCCAAAGGAAACTACCATATTGGGGTGGATATGGCGACTAGGTACAATCAGCGCAAGTCCCCACCGTGTCGCGACACTTTCCTCTTGCCCCCCACCAAACACTGTTTACGGTTTACGTGCGTTCATAGGAGCATACAAGATACTTGCGAGAGTCATGCAAGGCTGTGCATCACTCCTCTCTCCGCTTGATAGTGTTGTCGCAGGTGGACGCGAATCAAAGGAGACCATCCAATGGACCGACGAACTCCTCCATGACTTTACAAATGCCCAGAAGGCGTTATCTTCTAACCGCACCATCACTCTCCCCACATCTACTGACCAGCTATGGATAGTGACAGACGGTGCAGTCCGAGACCCTGGACTAGGAGCAACGCTGTACGTCACTCGTAACAACAAAGTCTGTCTTGCAGGCTATTTCAGTGCCAAACTGCGTAAGAACCAGACCAATTGGATTCCGTGTGAAATCGAGGCTCTGTCCATCGCCTCCGCCATAAAACATTTCAGTCCATACATCATCCAGTCAACTACAAAGGCTTGTGTGTTAACTGACAGCAAACCATGTGTGCAAGCTTTTGAGAAATTATGCAGAGGAGAGTTTTCCGCTAGCCCTCGAACCTCGACATTCCTGTCCACAGCGAGCCGCTTCCAAGTGTGGCTACAACACGTGTCAGGCTCTGCTATACTTCCATCCGACTTCGCGAGCCGCAACGCCCCCGTGTGCAATGAGCCTTCATGCCAAATTTGCTCATTCGTCAGCACGTTTGTTGCTAGCGTTGTGCGTCAAGTGTCCGTCGATGACATCCTAGCAGGATCGTCCAAGTTGCCGTACACCAGTCGGTCCGCATGGTTGTCTATACAATCCAATTGTACAGACCTTCGTAGAACACACGCACATCTGTGTCAAGGCACCCGGCCCTCCAAGAAACAAACTACGGTCAAGGATGTCAAACGTTACCTTAACGTTGCTTCTATTTCTAGGGACGGCCTCCTTGTCGTCAAACGTGACACACTGTTTGCCAGTTCAACTGACTGCATTATTATTCCCAGACAGGTCCTCGATGGTCTATTGACAGCCTTACATCTAAAACTTGACCATCCTTCAAACCACCAGCTCAGGTGCGCCGTCCAACGCCATTTTTATGCACTTGAACTAGAGTCCGCAATCAAACGCACCACCGATGGTTGCCACCAGTGTGCCGCCCTCCGCAAGGCACCTAAGTTTCTTCAGGAGCAAAGCTGTGGGGATCCGCCTGCCTCTGTGGGTACCCAGTTTGCTGCGGATGTCATAAAGCGCGGGCGCCAACTTATTCTAGTCGTCAGGGAGTGCGTGTCATCCTATACCAGCACCATGCTGATTGAGGACGAAAAACATCAATCCCTTCGTGATGGCCTACTGCAATTGTGCGTCAACCTTCATCCACTCGATGGCCCTATGGCTGTTATTCGCACGGACCCAGCACCAGGATTCAAATCCCTTGTAAACGACGAAACTCTAGCCAAATATAGGTTATCTGTTGAACTGGGACGCGCTAAAAACGTTAATAAAAACCCAGTGGCTGAAAAGGCCATCCAGGAGTTAGAAACAGAAATACTTCGTCAGGATCCACTGTGCCGTGCCGTTACACCCATCATTCTCTCCCTCGCTACAGCACGTCTCAACACTCGCATTAGGAAACGTGGTCTGTCTGCTCGTGAAATGCTTTTCCAGCAAGACCAATTCTACAACCGACAGATACCTGTAGAGGATCAGTCACTCCTTATGCAACAACACGACGACAGGAACAAGAATCATCCTTACAGTGAGATAAGCAAAACCCCATCGCGTCGACAACCAATCCCTCCTCGGCTAAACCGAGGTGATCTTGTATATTTGTTCTCCGATAGGAACAAATTGTGTGCCCGCGACAGATACTTAGTGGTAAGCGTTGATGGCCAATGGTGTAATATCCAAAAGTTTGTTGGTTGTCAATTACGTAAGTCATCTTACCGTGTGAAGACTTCAGATTGCTTTAAAGTAGAGGGTCCTTCGCAAATATTGGATTCACAGGGCCCTCCCCGGTTTGTGCAAAGCGACGTTCATTCGGACGATGATGACAATGTGCACGTTGGCCCTCTAGTTGGACAACAAGATTTCTCAAACAATGTACCAATATCCGCTGACTTTATACCTCCTCACCTGCCTGAAATACCGTCGGTAATTTCTGAGCCCCCAGGTAGTTCTTCAGACCTTCCCACTAGTACAGAAACTGATTCGAACACTTTGACTGTTTCCCCAACAACACCCTCCCCAAACTCGTGTGACACACGTCCCAAACGTGATCGTCAGTTGCCCCAAAAACTAAAAGACTATGAGCTGTATTAGTAGAACTTTCACTACTCAGTGTTGGATCATTAATTCATTTTGCCCACATTCATATTGGTCAAATAACATATGTTCTTAGTTGTGTGGCTAGTGTTTAACACTTTATTGTGAATCATGACAATTTTTATGTAAAAAAAACCCCCAAAAAACAAACGTACTCTTATAAGGTTTAATTCCAGTTGACTGTTACCAGTGTTAGGTTATATTTTGATCAAACGTTCTGTGAGTCATATAGAACTGTTGGGTCACCATATTTAGTAACGTTCATTTATAGTTGTTTGCAACTTTGCGGGTAATGTTTCCTTTTCATTCATAATAACTTAGCCATAAGTCATTTAAAAGAAAAAGAGGGTAGCGCCAGTGTAATGTATGTTGGTTATTATGGTTCCGGAGATCCCGGGCCGGGCTCCATTTCATGTGTTACTCGTATGTGCTGCTCTTCCGGTTTTCCGCCATTAAACGTTCGATCTCTCATCGTGGTTGTGTGTGTTCCTCTTTACTGGCGCTAAGTAATATACATATTGCGTCCCCAAAAAGACATTGCACACATGAAGGCGTTGCACTGGAAGCCTCGGCTGTTTACACCTCGACATTATCATGTAATATACCTGCAACGTTTACATTACCATTGCTACTTCCAGTAAGTCATAACATGAGCATTTATATAAGATAATAAAAGATACTTACCTCGACTAAATGGTCAAGAGGAAACAAAGCCACTTTTATTTTGACGCACCCTATTTCGTGAACTAGCAAATGTTCCTGTAAATGGTGATGACGTGACCTGTTCTGCCGTACATCTCACCTGGTCTTCATGTTAATACGGCGTAATTCATATTCATATAATCTGCATCAACGCCTAACAGGTCATGCACGAGGTAACTGCACTGCTTAGACCACTCCGCAGCATTTAATTGTTTGCCAATGTTTCTTCCCGGATGATTTGTAATACAGATAAAAGGTGGAATATGATTAGTGCCTGATAATCCAACCGCTTACGGGCGATGACAGGCTACTTCAATTGTTTGTCCACGTATCGATTTCCACCTCGCCTAAAAGACTCGCTGGTTTTCACAACAAATTACCCAGCGATCCATTGCTTAGCAGGTTGTGCTTCATTTCCCGTCCACAAAGAGCACCATCGACTAGTTGGACGAGCAACGAAACATCCATGGATTGTATTGTTTCTCGTACATAAGTGCAGCCGCATCATTAGACAGAAGCAGCGACCCAGGCGCTGGGCATAAGCTCAGAGGATTATCTCATGATTGTGAACAAGTAACACGTTCTTGTTGAATTGAATTGTGGGATCATTTAGCAAACTGTTATTACCACTATTTGCATTTGTTAGCTGCATCAATATTTTGTCTTCGACCAACTAGTACAAAACGTTTTCTCGAGAATGAAACACAATATCGCTATCTAGATTGAATATCATAAATGGCCGATGGATTCCGATGGGTTTGTAGTGAATGATACATTATCCTTGAAAATTATTTTTTGGCAACTTCAACATACACGAGAACTGCTTCAATCATAGGCTTAATGAAGAAAACACGTACTGACGTTTGGTCGGTTAGGTATAGTCTGAAAGGTGCCAAGATGTTTCTAATAGGTTGTGACCGTTATGGCCGGCATGACCGTATATTGTAAACCTGTACATTTTAATAGTCGCCCCATCGATGTTGCATTGTTATATACTTAAGCATATAATGTATTTGATTGCTGTCAGTCATAGCGAATATGTGAGTCCACTTTGTTCTACACAGTAATGATTATCACCGATGGAATGCTCTTTATTTTACACAACATTGCTTTAATGTATGCTTGGCGAACAACCCATCGTATTATCAGACTCCGTTGTTAAAACTAAAGCGGAATGTGAGCTACCGTCAAGGTTAAATCTAAACATGGGGGGGTGATGATTGGACCCAATAGTGATATTTTAATAGCGTCATTGTTAACATGCTTGACGCCAAGACAAGAGATTGTGTTCGAATCAGCGTCAATGTGGGTAAATAGGTCACTACATAACATATCAACTTCAACCACAGTGTCAGGTATGTCACTATGACACTCTGACAAGTCACCTACACTCTTGATGGGTAACATCAACATACGAGTATATTATCACAGTAATATTTTGTCAATCAGAATATTTCTTATCCAATATGCATTTGGCTGAGGTACACAAACGAAATTAAATCAACTCATTTCACCATCTTTTGGCGGGTAATGTGCTGTATATATCAGTTAGCAGGTAAAACAATCATACCCTTAGATTTAATATCTGCCAACGTGGAATGTTAAAATGTATAATTATCACTAATTGGATGCTATCGTCATCGAAGAAGCCAACGAACGAAAATCATTTTGTCACATATTGTTTAGCCTGCTTGTATGTTTCAGCTCCTATGCCTTATGTGTAGATATTTACTCAGTATCAATATCACAGGTACCAAAAATATTCTGCGTGCAAAATGTGTTTCTTGTTGCCTGCTCGAACTAAAGTAAGCAAACAATCACATCCAGTTTTATATTCCGTCAATATATTTTAGGCGCAGTTGCTCACCAGTCTCCATAACCGGCCATGGCAGGGAAAAAGATAATAATAGATTCAGTTGCAATACAATTAGGTCCTCAATTACCTGTGTTAGTCTTTATTGGGTAAGTAGGAAGAACATTAAATGATATGTTATAGCTGCTCAGCGAACACTGCATTGCAATCCTGCAATAATGGCTTACTCCACTTATGACACAAAGGGAATATCAGGCAACGTTATTAAGCTCAGCTTAATCAGCGGTACGATCTATAAAAAGTTCGTCCAATTCAACGGAATAGCTGAATTTAGGCATGGCTCGCTGATTTCTCTGAACTCAATCGTGCCACAGCTCGGATAATGCCCCAACTTTGCTGAACAATCTTTTGGTACAGAACTATACTCACCATGTCACTTTATATTTTCAGTTGCTGAATAGATCCAGCTATTGAGTAAAGATTAACATTAATGTAGCCATGTCACGCTTCTTGTCCTCTTCTTGCCCTTTTTCTCAAATGCCGTCAACAAAATAGGCGCCTAATTGTACGAGCGTGTTATCTACAATTCATATGCAAGTCTCTCTGTGCGGATCGATATATATCTAACTTTTATTGGCTTCTGAATGCAACAGTGTAAGCACCATCCCTGGCCACATATTGTGCGAGTGTGGCCACCCTGAAGCCACTTCATTAGACATACTAAAGGGCATGTCACGACTGTTCGGCATTCATCCAGTAATATTATCATCAGCAAATATATAATAGATACCTGCATGAAATGTTCTTATGTTAATCACCATGATAATGCTCATAATAATCAGCAGCCCTATTCCTTGTCGCTGTAGATGTGTCTATGCCGGTTGATGAAATAGCCGTTCTTGACGCGTACAAGTTCTCCTACATTGCAAGTAAGACTCCTGTCAGTTGGCACACTGCTCGGCAATCATGTCCTCTCTTCGGTGAGGGGTTCTATCTGGCCAGCATCACCAGTGCTGAGGAGCAGGAACTGCTGTACAGCTGGCTGTTACTTCAGGCTGCACGCGTGAGTTGCCTATATGGCAAATAACATATTTGTCGGTAGTTCACCTGAAAGTTAAAAAGTAATTTGGTGCACTGACAGTGACTAACAATGTATATTTCAGGAGCGTATAAAGTATACAGTGGCTTATGGTATATTTACAGACACATCAGGGAGCAGCGAACAATCCGATCATCACCAAATTAGATGATGGTTACACTGACTGGAGACCAGGAGACCCTGACAATGGTGCGCAGCGCTATTTGAAGCTGATATGTGCTACCAAGGTAAATGAAATCGTGTCCGAGGAACAATGTGCTTTTTCCTAAGTAACAATGCTGGATGTCACCTGGGTATAACACCATATAAGCTTAAAAAATAATTACTTATTCAGCTGAATTACACCGCTGATTAAACATTCAACAGTTTGTTTTCAATTTGAAGGTATGAGTTTTTACGAAAGTCGTAAAGTCATGGGTGCCTTATTTTTAAATTGTAATACATAAACACAATGTAACTTATAACAGATAGTGATTAAGCCAATAAAAAATATATATTCATTTACGGTTCGGCATGTCCCGCAAATCAATATTGTTGTCAAATAATTGTAGCAGACGTCTGCTTCTGACCAAGCATGACTTGTGTCGAGAAAATCGACCGATTCCACCGTTAATATGGGTTATGTGGTAAAGTGTCATAAACTATAGCGCGCATGGCGATGTCTCTCCTGCAACAGCGACTTAATCACATATTCATGTTTTGGCCAATCGTGTGACCCACTGCCTTGGATGATGAGACAGATTGTCTATCTGTAGGGACTAAAGTATGAACAGAACATCCTAAGGTTCCACGATAAGTTTTATTTAGATAAAAGTTGCACGGAGCATAATATGTCAGGAATTAAGACGATGGAGACCAAAAGAACAAACAGAATACAAGGTGAGGAATTAATATCATCATTAATTAAATAAATGCACTGAAATGATAGAAATTTTCGAAGGCGCCATAAT
>CM067357.1:9252130-9320316 GCA_034190875.2 Urechis unicinctus
ATGAGTGAACATCCGAACACAACGAATACGAGGTACAATCCAATATTAAACTAATAATGAAGTGAAGAGGACGAATTCAGACCCAAAACCCACAGACTGCATACACAACAGAGCAGTTTAATGGTTATCACAATATATCGCGCATATTGGTCTGCCTGCCCCTAACCCAGACAATGGTGTTGTACTAAACAAAGGATGCTGTGTACTATTGTCAGGTACAACAATGAGCAGACCCTCTCATTTTATGAATATGAAAGTCTTTGATTGGAAGAATTCACATGAATACTGGGAAAGCTAATATACTCTACTCTGCATGAATCATGATAATGGTCGAGATCGGTATAAGGGCAGAGCGCTGGCAGGGGAGGGAGGGAATTCAAATACCCAACACTACCTTTTCTTTACACGCCATTAGTAGTAACATAATGAGCAGCGAAGCCAAACATCGTAGTTGATTTATTTCCCTTAGTACTAATGACACCCATTGGCTGGAAGTAAAGTTTTAAAGCATTTCTCCTTAACCCCCTGATCTTGAGTATTTTCATGTTGATTTATTGTCTTTTGCATCCGACCAGTCACACGATAATTAAACCAGCTTATATACTGATCACACGGACCGCCAAAGACAATTGGAGATCAGCACTCTTATATAACTATTATCAATGTATCCAACTCATAGTTATAATGATCACTTAAATGGTGTTATCCCGAATCTATTGTGCACAGTAATGTCATTGTACAAGACTGGCCAACAGACGAGAGGCTTTCGTTATTTTTGACTTATAAACGGCACGTTACCCTTTTAATTCCGCAGCGAAGTATTCGGTTTCCGAGCCCCGAGTCGCTATCTATATTCTTCGATTCGGCGCTTGGAAGCGGTTCGGCCCTGTGTTTTCACTCCCTCATACACTCACTCACTCACCCACTTACTCACTCACTCACACACTAAATAACTAACTCACTAACCCACTCGCATAAAGTCAGCACAGTCATGTTTACAGCAATGGCATGTCTACTGTGAAAAAAACACTAGTATTTCTGTACCGTAATGATTTTTTGATAAGGATAGAGACCGATTGTTTTGATTTTATTTCATGCTTTATCGATGATAAATACTAGTCCACAAGTGAAGTGAATATTGCGCATCTGTGGCAGAACATTTTTAAAGCCTGGTGAATCCATGATATAAATGATATGAGAACAAATACGCATGTTTCTTTAACCTGAATCATTTCAGTAGTTCAATTGATTTCGAATAGATACATTGACATTTTCATTTATGCCTTTTTACAAGAACACACCATGTTGCACCATAATATGTAATGAATGATGTCATAATGAGTACTGAAACAATTCGTTTGGAATCCAACACTACATGAATTGAAAAAGGCGGCAGTGAATGCTTGTGTCAGGCGTGAGAGAATCATCCCTCGCGCGTTATACGCCGTACACTCACTGGTGATGATGTTATATTTCCCGCTCTCCTCATCAATTTCTCATTCACACCCATTCTCTCTCCTCCACTTTCTATCTTTCTCCCCTCCATTTTATCTCTCTTCCTCACCTTTCTCTTTCTCTCCTTCCGGTCTTTGCTCTCTCTCCGTCGACTCTCACCTTTTTCTTGTTTCATTTGTCTCTCTCCCCATCGTTTCTCGCTCCCACGCCAAAACTAATAAAGTGCAATAAGCGAGGGAATTTTCACTTGTTATTTGCCCACAGTGCGTTTGAAAATTACACAATTTTACGACAAATTACCCTCCATTTTGTCTCACGCTCCTCTTCTATGTTATATCCTCGCTTCTATCTTTCTCTCTCTCTCTCTATCTCTCCCTCTATCTCTCCCGTTCTCTCTCTCATGACAGATTAACAAAGCATCGAAAAGAAAGTTTGAACATGCATTGAAATAGCAAATACAGTTATGTGACAGCAAGTTAAAGATAACGTTCACTAAACAAATAGCTCCAGTGTCTGTTCAGGCGGTATCAGCAATTCTATTGATCTGCACCACCCCTTTCAATTCGGGGAAGACCTAGAATAAGCATTTGAAACCAATTCTATTCTATATTGTGATTGAAATTGTAAATCTAGATTGTAAAAACTATTTTATGTCCTGCAATATTCCTGAATGTATCATTTAAGGCTTCCAAATAATGACAAAATAATTGCCAAATAGTTCTCAATTTGCTTTAAAGAATTACATTAACATATGATAACGCAGTGTTATTTAATGCACATTCTTGATTCCATTTTTTATCTTTTTGGTAGACAACATGACATAATCACCATAACCATGGTCAGACAAAATGACCTATGAATATGTACGGAGCAGAGTAACAATGTTCACTAGCTGAACGGTGACGTACAGTTAATTCGCGTAGCAAGGCTTGAATAAAGTGTTCCTCATTGTGAAAAGCTGTTGGTTTTATTTGTTACGGGTCGGATTGCGACTGCTCAGTCTCTACACCAAGCTAACTGTGTCGTCCAACTGGGTGTAATAAATTTACATCACCAATGTTTAATCTTTTGTTGAAACTACGAGTGACTAAAACCAAATAGCGCTAACAATATCTGAATGGCTTGATCAAGCGTTCGGTGTCACGCGCTGACCAACGATTGGCTGTACCTTAAATTAGTTATTAATTATTCATCCAGACGCCAGTCTGCCGCTTGCTGGAGCCAACCTTAATTCGCCGGCGGCATAAATAAAAAACCCGGGTGGCAAGTTATTGTGCTAGCCCAATCGGGCGCTGATTAGGAAATTCACTGGCATATAAATACTAAGCCACACCCAATTCATCTACAACAGCATACAAATCAAGCTAGCCTTGACTAAGAGAGCAGTAGACTTCTGCAGCACACGAGTAAAATAAACTTAAACAAATCCGATATATCACCAAGGTTTGAGAGCAATGCTGAACATGGAATCTACGACCAGCGATGACATAACCAGCAGTCCGTTGAAGAGCCTTCCGTGTAACAACAACATTGCCGTGGATGGATTCCGATGGATCATCTTTCTGTTGGTAGTTATCAGTAACACAGTGACAATAAAGGTCGTGTCACATAAGAACAATCCTGCTGGGTTAAAGGGTCGCATCTACATCACAGGACTCACCCTGTCAAACCTGCTCTTGGCATCGGCGATTTTCATAACAGGTGTTTATCGATTGGCAAAAGTCAGGTGTGGTTTTGAAATAACATCTCAATCGCTGGACATACGTCGATGGACTGGTGCTCTGCAAGGTATCCTCTACTCGGTGGCAATTTCAACATCGTTTACACATTACTGATTATTGCTGCAGACAGGCTGATTGCAATACTACAGCCATTCAAGTACAAAGTGTGGATGACAAAACTTCGGGTCAAGATCTCTGTAATAGTAGTTTGGCTATATTTCTTTTCAACAGTTTCTGTTATATATTGTTCGCAAGTTTGGCTTTCCTCAAGTTTCCAAGTTGCCACTGCAATATCCTCACCCGGGTTACTGCCAACATGGGTTCAACGATACTTTATCAACATGCACGTGCTCATTGGTTTGTTTGGGAACACAATTCTGTTTAGTGTGACATTAATTTTCTATCGCAGGCAGGCGCGTATAGCTATTGGGCTAACATCTGTAAATGTCAATCGTTCGCTACAAAGCCGCAGGTTCACACGAATGAGTTTAGCCATTATATCTCTCCAGGTGATATCTTGGACTCCGTATCTCATCATCAACATAATGTTTAATCCAGCGGACCCGACCATTCCCTCCTGGGTGGCAAATCAAGCATTGCCATGGGCGAACCATGTAATGTTCACAAATGCATGGGTTAATCCACTTGTCTACTGCTGGATGAATTCTGATTATCGAAGAGCATATGTATGTGTATTGAAACGATGGTTCCGTTTCTGTCACGTGGCAAATAGAGTCAGACCTGAAGCTGAAATCCCGGCCATACAAATGGTCATTGTAGGGCACTCCTTATCACCTAATTATGTCATAGTTTCCCGTTTATTATATTGCTATAAAGACCAAAATTTAGACATATTCTATTCTGTCATACCAATGGATCGTGATATCTGGTTAATGTTGCTGCGGAATAATCGAGCATGGAAGCGGAGCATTTAAGAACAAATATCAGTTTTGTATGTGCTTTCACTGCCAGATAATTTTACTGTTGAGCTAGATTTGCACTGTCAAGGAGTGCGTCATTTTGTCCTTTAAGTATGCATTAAAATCTATTTCATATGTGCATTTGAAATTTAGTCATCCAATAATCTACGCAATTTTCTGTGCATGTTTGAGCAATACATCACCTTACTGTTTCCAAAATCAATATGTATTATGATGAAGTAAATATTTGGTCGCCTTTAACAATATTGCCTGAGAAATAACATGCTCCTCGGAATTATGTTGTAATAAATAAATTAACGAGTTTCAAATCACTGAGTCTTTTGGACTACGTGTTCGGCATACATTATAGATCGGATGTGCCTACACAATTTGATCACACATAGTTCCCATCCTTTGAGAATAGGAGGCAGAGCCACCGTTATCAAACTTCGTAGGGTAAATCATCTCCAAGGAAAAGTCAAATTTCCGCACCGTAACCTAGACTTAAATGCAGGTTCAATGACGAATTCAATGGCGTTAGCATTCATATAATGTTTGTATGCTTCAGTTCCAGCCAGCGGCGTGAGGACACAACAAGTATACTGAGATTACTTCTGAGAAGCTGCTGTACTACCGCATTGATATAGCATTAGCATGTATCAATAGATGCCTGATATCGGCTGCATCGATAATATGCGTCATAGTTCAATTAAGATTCGTTACGCGACGGAACTGTTAAGATAAATACGATATTCTTCAGCATTCCATTTGTTTAGCACCATAATATATAATGTTCTCATATGTTGCTGTCAATTGGTAAAGCGTGCTTATGAAATGTTCAGTACAGAATAGAATTTATCTAAAATGCAATAACTAACAGTTACAGTGTTAACAAACAGCATGAAACAAATGCGCCTGTGCCTATTTTATTCTATGGCCTGATTTATATTTTTCATCGTGGAATATGTAGACCAGGATGATAATTGGCAGATGCTCCCTGCAACACAACAGCAAAACTTTCTGACAGTACAATTGAAACATGAGCATGGTTTGATATAAGGGCCAACTAGTTACAATACCTAGCTCGCACAATAACGAGTAACTGATGCAGTTTATGTTATGTTAATGGGTATATTTGGTATGGCTCATCAGTGAAATATCCTAAAACCACTCACATTTAAATCATGTCCCTTAAGTTTTCAACATAAGGATAACAATAATGCTGCTATGTTCACAATGAACAGTCCATAATTGTGTAATATAGCTCATACGACTTAAGAGTTGTCATGTGGATCTCAGTCATCATCTTACGCACTACATAATTATGGCATATCATAGGCGATAATCATCTATCTCTTTAACGATTTGCCCTTGCATTATATAACACTCCTTGTCACATTATTTATAGAACCGAAGGTGTATGTGTTTGTACATTGCACGGTTAGTAAATATGGCAAAACAAATAGTTGTAAGCCAAATCGTCACATATGGACTGACATGGAAACATATAGCTCAATGCAGTACCCTGTAAATGTTTGGATTGATCCAGTCGCTTGTCAGTTTGAGAGTGCTTAGTAAATCTTGTCGGGCAATATTTTAGGTATTATCTTAATGATGAAATTGACGGATGGTGATGATGTAATAATGGCGAAGGCGTTGGTGATGACATGAAGCACGTACAGAATATATTTGAGCTCGAATTTAATCAACTGCCACTTTTAGAAGTGTATATTTTCCAGAGTGTTATGCCAACTTGATAGATTGTATGTTGCTGAAGCAGTTGAATCGAGTGTCTGATGTCCGTTTCAGAAAACATCTGCTCTTTGGAGTGCAATCTTTGCCTTGAATACAATAAACACCATGTGTTCAAAATACTCATATCTTTTGTTAATCAATATAATCGCTCAGTGGACGTAACTTATTCGCCGAATCTGTCCATTCTGTATATACTGACAGCTACATCGTATCGCATATATAACGATTATCCAATTCATATCCAAAGTTGCCTTGAGTAAGATTATCAATTGATAAATAGATTAACATTAAGTCAAAGTGGCCAAAATTACTGGTTAGAAGACCAACTCTGTCAGTACAGACTGCTACCATAATATGCCATTGCTCATCAACAACATCTATATCACTATTTGTTGCCATTCGAAACTCGACTATCTGCTTTTCACTACTCAATAGTGTAAGTTGTAAGGCGCTCGCTGATCTGGTCACTGACTGACTCACTACACAATTTTAAGTATCAAATGAAAGTATAATAAAATCCTAATTCAATACATTGATGTTGGCTTGGTAACAATTTCACACTTACACTTAATATATCTAGCAGGACGCTTTGTATTGCTGAATGCCATACATTCGTCGCAAACATGCCACAGGACACTTTGTATTGCTGAATGCCATACATACGTCGCATACATGCCACAGAGATAGGCCATGTGTTCTTTTTTCACAATCTTTTGTTCATTGGCAACAGTAAGGGTGCAGATATTGATATTCTTGAGTTTTGACTTTGAGGTCAGATATACTACTGCTGTTATTTAAATGTTTACGTACTAATTGTGAGAGGCTCAGTCCGAATATGTCTGACAGCTTGCATTCGTAGAACTTCATTTTGCATGCAGCTGGAGATTTGCCAAGAACGAATGTTAAAGCTTCTGAGAGTAAATACTGCCTGTCAGTATATTATCAAAGATCACTCGCTATGTGTGGTCTAATGTGGGTGCTCAGACAAGTCAGCATTCTTACTATTTATATGATGATTCACACTTTGGAAAGACCTTTTATCATTTGATTGACAATATTCTTTGAACCATGAAATTGCTTTTGATTGGGTGTTTTTATGGATGAAATTCGGAACAAGTCTTATACACAAAGTGATTCCATTTAAGCCGCCCTATTTCTTCTATCTCTAACAGCACGAGAAGACCAGGAACATATCCGCATTTTGGTCAAAGCTTCCACAAAGCCGATGTTAGACGTTAGTCTATTGTGTTTCTAAGTCATTTGCTATGGGCGTCATCATCATTTGCCGTATACTGTAGATTTTTGTTATTAGCCACTGCATTTTGAGCAGTCACTTAAATGACATCTCCTGCACCTGATTAATTGACACGTTCAGCAAGCATATCTATAATGCTGTGGCCACAAACGTTCCAAAATCTACATCCAATTTCAACTTGTATTCTAACCTGACATCATGGCGAATATCCCATTTCCAAGATCTCAGTGACAAACCGACCAGGTCTTGAACACTTGTGACTTAGTAGTTGATTAATCAAAATGAATAATCCAAAACCTACTAAGCGGTGAATCTATTTGTAGAGTGTGTAACACCCCTCTTGGTAGGATTTGCACATTGTTGTGGATTTGTTTGACCACAATTCACCCCCATAGGAGCACCAAAACTATAAATGTTTTACATCGATCCCATCCCATGAACGTTCGTTTAGGATTATTTGTCAATCATGAAAACTACTCTAGTGAATGATAATCTTCCAAGGCATCATCCTCCTATCATTCGCTGACGAAGGTCCGTGGGTTCGGGCGCACTTGACATCTATACTGTTGGCCCGCAAGCAGCAATTAGGTGGGCCTATCAAATGACAAGGAGTGATTAATTGATTATTTCATTTATAATTCCTCGAGGTAATACCTTATTTAGTTATTTTATGTTCTAAATACATCCGCAATAGAGAGAGCATATGTACACATGCGAATGTTCTATATTCAGGCAAACAGATGTGCCACTGCTTCGTCGCTCCACAAATAGATACAATGGCTAGATGTTATAAGCCGTTCTCTACCGATTTTACCATTCCAAAACAAACATGCATGACTGGATAGGTGACCAAAAATCCTGGGGAAGCCATTATAATAGTGTTTACTGAGATAAAAGTGATGCAAATAATAAGAGTGATCAGATTTTATCTTACGTATTCTGTATCTTGTATTCTTAATGCCAAATTAGGATGAAACGAAAATGTCAAGTTGATAATGCTAGGCACCCAGATCTCTCATAGGCGAATGTTTGCTTTGCAATTGCGGCCCCGTTGCTTATGTATTAGTTCTGGAATGAATGTCGTCCTTTTTTATTAGGCTACCTTCCCTGTTCAAAAATTATTTCTAACCTGGAATAATGCCGAATATTTGCCTCACAAAATATTCAACACTCTCGCTGGTGCCAGCCGCTGGTCACGTCAGTGGTAGAGCACTGTATGGATCACGGGGCTTCAGCAGACATCGATCATGTTAAACGAGGATAAGTGTGCATGAGTCTCCTTCCCTTGGAACATCCTAGTTTCGATCATAAAGATTTTGGCGTTCGTTCAAAGAGCCCACAAGTGCTACCACCCGACGAAATATGTGAACACCCAATCTGTGAGCAAATAGCTGCTTTGTCAGAGCGTCTCATGAACTCACACGGAATTTTCTGATCAATGCCTGTGGTGGCCTTGAACACGCTCCAGAGGAATCAACACATGCTGCAATGCGGTGGCGTTGGATCCACTGTCTGATGTGTTTTTGTTGATTTTATGTTAGCGCCACATGCATGAGTTTCACTCATTTGCAAAATCACTGCTTAGCTAGTCAGAGTGAGCTCTCTTAGCACAGCTATAAGCCCTTTGGTTCAATGATCGACTTTTGAACGTTCAGTATATATGCGTTTAGACACGAGCAAGTCCATCACAGCGCCGGAGGCTGCATGCATACCGCCTGTTATACCTAGCTGTAGCGGTTCGGCACTCGGAAGCTTGGCACCAGAAACAGAGCGCCTAAGGTAAGTACATACAGTTATACTTGCTCCGCCATTTGGTTAAAGTGTAGAGCGCCATCAAAGTTCAAATGTCGACTGAACGGCATGACTGTACACAACCCCTGTCTCTCCCTGACATATAACACCAGTACAGTCAATATACTGCGCCGCACAAAGCAACTGTCTTTGGCGAGTTGAATTAAATGAAATCCCAGAGCATTCACTTCGGCCATCTTCAGATTTGGATGGCGCATTCTTCACCCCACTGGTATACAGCGAATATTTACTGACCTCCCTCTTCAGTCACGTCAAGGAGGTCCTCACTCGCGGGTATGTCTCACCCTGCCAATACTCCTCAGGGTCCCGCATTTGTATATCATGTTATGTAGAGTCACACGCTGTATGTCACATCTCATTTGAACTCGGTGGAATGTTTTTATATCTCTGTGTTATTGAAAAGTGCCTATGACACCTAAAATAAATAAAAACTGAACGAATCAATGTGTATCGAATGGTTCTAAAATATTTGGCCTCCGACAAATAATAAAAGAGATATTGAACGTTCGTTGGGGCGAAGCAGTATTTCGTGCGCGAACCTAGGTCAACCGGAAATGATGCATATGGTCCAGCAGCCCAAATCAGCTTCCATAGAAACCACGTTGTCAACGGTGAATTTCTAACTTGTTGAGTCTGGATCAGTCATACGGAAGCGCTGTTTGGCCGTGATTTGTTCAAACATTTCTTCAGGAAGCGTTAGATGATTCAGTTTATCTCAGGAGGAGAAATTGCGTAAGCTATGGATATATTTTAAATGTGGCGTACAAGGGCAGATTGGCCAGGCCCGCCGACACACTCGTTTATGTGTAGCGTCTAGCAAGCATTTTGGACTTGAATGTTTTGACCAGGCACTCACAGTGAGAGATGCACTAGGATATGGGTACAAATGTTCCCGGAATATTCTCCCAACTGCTGTTCCTACCATATTCATACTTTGTGGAGCCAGGAGGTCTAAGCAATGGAGAAAAGCGTGCACCAAAAGGTGAGCTGAAGTAGTATTGTAATGTATCAAAATGACGTCCAGACTCCCACTAACCCTAGCAGTGAAAATAAGTGGTGTATATATAAATATTTAGAAATCTATTCCTTTTGAAAGGAAAAAATTATCACCAACAAGACATTGCATAGGGACATCATGATGCTATAAAACAATGCCCAGATCTTCTACATAGAGGCAATCCACATTTCTCTGATCCAGTTTGCTCCAAACATCTATGCTTTCAGTTATCCAGGTCTGCTTTGTTATTAATTATTTTTTTATTAATGAATGAACTGCCTGTATCCAGTGTAATGCTTCCAGCTGTAAATGTATATATATAACGTTATACTCATATAAACACTTTTCCGTGTTTCCAAGCACAGCCCACCTTCGAAAATAGATCCAGATCCACCTAGGATTTGGCCACCAATTGCCTTTTAACAGCAGGAAATCACAATTTGTACAAGGTTGTGATTTTTACAACATATTCACAGCATTTCAATGCAGAACAAAAATCTACTAAAAAGAACAATAGTGAACAATAAATACCAATACAAAAGACAATACAAAATTTTGACATGTGCACTTTATACTGTTAAATACAGTGACACTTTGAGAAATATTTATCTACAGGTGGCATGCCTAATTTGTCTAATTTTCAAAATGTCCAGACTAATTGTTCCTACGTGGTTAGTCTAGTAATATTTAGGTTTCCATTTGGGACTTTCTTGAGTTCTTTCCTTTTTCCTCTTATTCAGGGCACTTCAGCATAAAATGTAACTCGTTTGCATGAGCAGACTGGATCAGATCAATTGCCCAGACAACACAAGTACCCTGGTGCCTCCATCCATGTGCTAGATTACCAGAGAATACGGTCGCATGCAGCCAAATTATTTTTGGTTGTATTTACTCATTTTTGTTTACTGTGAATTCATTGGAACAGTTTTTCAATCATTTAAACACTCGTTGCAACCGGGAAGGTTGGCTATGTCTATATATCCCTACCTGTTACCGCTCAGAAGTTTGTCCGTTAGGTCACGCCAATTGTTCAGTCGATTTACGTATTCAAATTATTCGACACAATGTCTGCAGTAGAGTTGGAGACAACGTATAATGTTTACAGAAGCATTTCTCTCATTTGGGTTAAGGTGCATAACGCTTAAGCGAGTAACCATCAATCCCAGCGCCTTTTGCCCTCGAAAGCAAAGCTGAGTTACATTGTGTACGCATTCCATTTTCGTCAATGCTGATGAACGGAATCAATTCAATCGACACGGGTCACGCTGATCATTCTCCCAGGCTTTCAATATGTGCGCTCAAATCACAGTTCGTCCAGTTGAGTAATCACTACCTTTTGTAATAAATGAGTTTGGCATGTTAATTCCTATAACTTGATCATATACTTGTTGTTGTGAACCGAATGATGTTGTTTGTAAGATAAATTTAGTTTAGCGACGTGTATCTAGCTCGATCTGTGCATGCTGTTAGCTCCTTGCAAGCTCGATCTAATCGCGCTAGGGTTGTCGTTAGCATTGTGATGTGAAACAAAACACATACATCTCGGTGCTGCCGTGGGCTCTCAAGTTTTCCATAAGTGTTAGGTTGACTGTGATTTTTATTTATTGGTCCATCATTTTGTGGCATTTTGCTTCAAAAGCGCCTTGTTGCAAAATCAAGTTGCACCTGTCTGCATGTGCAGAAGAAATAAGGCTTCTTTGTGAACTGTGGCGCTTTTCACGACGAGAGATCATCGCACTCGGTCTGGCTAGAAGAGAAGCGAAAATGGACTTTAGTTGAAATAGACCCATTTTTCTATATCCAGATACAGGCCAAGAACCGGAAATGTTACAGTATCAACGGCTGCCTCAGTCCTGAATCGTACCCTATTATTGTAAGCTGACCTCATATCTTTTGTTGCATTCGAATTAAGTGCTGCGCAGTATGGCATTATTTGTATATTATATTACTGTTTGCAATCCTCTAGTATGTGTATTATGTTTCATATAAATTCATAGCTCTATTGTGCCCTTTTGCTCATTGTCCTTTTGTTATTTGTGTCCTTATGTGTCATTGTTGTTCTGTTTTGCAATTGCATTTGACTTGTTTTATAATTCCATTCAGCCACTGTTTTTTTCACTGCCAGTGGATTCATTGTCTGATTGAAGCGTTGATAGGATAGATCGGTTTCCATCTGTCATATCCATATCCATATCCTTTCTTGTTCCATACAAAGCTACCATCGTAGCTACAAAAAAAAACCACTCTCGTGCGCTTAGCCTGTTTGTGGATATCAGTCGCGCCAACCACAATTAGAGACCCTCCAAATTGATGTAGATAAGCTACCTCTATGTTTCTGCTTAAGATGATGCTTTCATAAATTCTCATTTTCAGTATGCATCTTCAAAAGAGGGGATGTGTTACTTTAGTCTTGGGAAAATGAAGAAAACAACTCAGAATAACATATATAATTCAAAACAGCCCAATGTCTGTTTATCGTATTACATAGTTAATGTCTTATTACTTTGTTAATGATGTTGCCCAATTAACGAATGCTTTGTTGCTGTGTATGCACACTACGGGACTTGGCGAGGTTAAAGCTATTCAATAATAATCATTTTTGCATTTTAGGATCATTATGGGTGACGACTACGACCAAATTTGCGAAAACCAAATTTGCGATGTTGTTGCTGTTATTGCATTTGCAACACATACTCAGTTGAATCTAAAATCACAATTACGCATTTTGCCCTTCAGAGTGATTGTACATCTTGTAGCAAACGAATGTTTCACATATCCACAACTGAAAAATGCATAGCTGTTCTGAACAACTACTCCACCCGCAAGTGATTGTTTTATATTGTAAGTGTCCATATACAGCTCTTATTCAAACAAGATCGTTTGCGCGACCAGCGAAAACTGTCAATAAACCGTAGCACACAAAAATGGTATAGATTGTAATACCCGGTCAGACGAAGCAGCAGCGCGCACTAGCGTCACCGCGTGCAATTCTATTGTGCTTTTACCATTATTTATCCAGTGCGCCATGACGTGTGATAATTCTAGCTTATTTTCACCCATCATTACCACATGTTGGAACCGTTGCACTACGCGCTCATAACGCTCATATAATATTTCGGGGATACTGCTTGTTGCCATGGTGTGGTTTCATTTAAAGTCAACACAGACAATAGTCACAATAAGTAATTGATCATTGCTATGGTACACAATATATGACGTGGATCACTTCCGACGAGCGCGTTTGTTCTTTTTACAGCACAATCATTATACAGTCATCCTTAAATAATGGTTCATGTTATCCAATGTCAGCGTTCTGTACTTGATGTAAGCTTGACAACAACTCTCAGATAAACATTGAACCTGACACACGCGGCTTTAAATATTACTTGAAAAATCCTGATGTGAAGCCAGTATTAGCACCGTCATACTCAGCAAGAATTAACCATAAACAAATGCACCGCATACGTCGTAAACAATTAGCAATGTCTAATTATTGTCATTTGATTTTTTTCTTTCATCTTTCTAAGGCAACAAATTCAGCGAACACGGGGTCGAGATTGTTGTCGTTCCAAACGGAGTATGGGGTGTCTGTATTGGCGGACACGCAGTAGCTGATGGCCGTAGCAAGTAAGATATACAATGCGCAACTATGTCTCCAGAACACCCTGTGTGAAACAGCTGTGGACTTTCCAGTGGATTCAACTACGCATGTGACGTCAACAACAGTTCTATTGTAAAGGAAAAATCGGGGGAACTGATTTAGACCATCACATATATATGTATGCCGGTGAGTAGCTAATAGCATTGCATTCACCTAATTGTATACATGTGCAGGTTGTTGAAGTTGATGCACTCACTATTGAAGTGGCATGATACTCACATTCGTGTTACTGGGTTGTTGTTGTAGGTGTTTGGGGAAGAGAGATTTTACCGAATTCGTATCTCTAAGGTCACAACGACCATATCCAACCCAATGAGGGGAGCATGAATGAGTGCTGGAAGCTGTGTGCTAACATGAAGCAGTTTTTGTGTCAGGCCGCAGAATGGACACCTGGTGGGGCTGCTACCTGAGTAAGCACACCTTGGCTGAGTACCAGATGACAGGAACGAATCAAACGGCGCGAAACAAGTGGCGAATCACGTGGCGAATTTAGTGACTAATCAGGCTCTCGTTGAATGAATGCAATATATCGCCTGCAATGGAAAGACCCTATTTGTCATTGAATTAAATATAAGTGCTCGATATTTGATGACAGCCTGCGATATGTTGCAGTGTTTTTGAGGTACCAAAAGATTTAAAATATTGAAGGACCCCCCCACAATTCAACGGTCGAATTTTATTATCCAGTGTTTTGTGATTGGTCTACGATGGCAAGATCGGTCTAATCAGCAACCAGCCACGATATTCATTACTTGGTATTGAGGGGCTTTCAAAAATGACATAGCGCTTGTGGGGGGTGGTGGATATGCTGGCTACAGTTACACAGTTCGATAAGGGAGGTGTCATGGATCGCTACCGGTTGGGGGGGGGGGGGGGGGGGGGTAATTGGAGATGTCAACCATCTGTCGAAAACGCCTCACATAAGTTTGCACGGCCCGTTTTAACGGAACGCGGGCTTATCGTGTACAGCATGAATACAAGGAGCTTGAGAAGGCGATATGGCAGGACAAGTAAATTATTATTATGTTAGCTGCCATTCAAATGCCATTACTAATGGGGAAACGTTCATAGATATGGATTAACGGTGCAAATTTCTCTGTGGGGAAACGTAAGGCAGTGGAAGGCAAATACTGATGGGGGTTAAGGAGGGAGGGGGTGCCACTTTGTAGGTTATTTAGTCACCAGGGAATATGGACGGAGAGAAGGACACCGAGAAGAGAACGGGGAGGGTAGGGTGGAAAAGGATGGGGAAAAGATGTACGCAGCCGGGAGTTAAGGAGAGGGAGAGAGGTTAGGGCAGGCTAATGTGTGTAAAAGAATGGATATAACGGGATGTTAGGGAAAGGCTTGATCCGCGACAGAGATTAGAAACGATTAGGCAGGGAGGGGAGAAGGGATAATATCAAATGTGATAACACTTTATGTCCTTCGTCCGTCTGTCATTGATGTTTGAGTCCGTTTAGTTGCTGATATGAACGACGCAGATGAAGCTGTGGCTTCTTTGTATAGGTGCATTCTCTTATATAATGAGTTAAAGAACAGCTCATGAAACCAACAGGGAATTCATTGAAACTGTGTTAGTATGTCACGGCTAGACCTTCGGCTGACTACTGACATTGTGTCCCGATAATGTCACTCAAATGCCGCCCGTAGAGTAATGCATATCTTCAAGAAATGATGCTTTAGAATATTTCTTTGGGCGATAGAAATCCGGTTAGTTGCTGTTGTCGTCTGATACGCAATGTGTATATTTATGACAGAATGACTCAATGGTGCTCACTTTTCCATGTTGCATGATCCAGTGTAAATACTAATTGCTTTAGGTAACCATATAGAGATACAAATGGTCTATCGCATGCGATGAATGTTAAGATGACATTCATTGTCATAGAATAAGTTGCACAGTGTGTTAAAGATCAATGCGTGTAATTACCGGCGAATTCATAGAAACTAGGCTGATAATTCTCAAAACCGACTGCATGTCGAAATGAAGTTATATCTCAGAACCATTTGATAATTAGCACAAATGATGCAGTCGTACGTTTAACCATAACCGTATGTACGTGTCACGTTCGACACAGCTCGCAGCTCTGGCTGCTATATGACCAGGGTGTCCAGCTAGCATAAATCACTAGCAGTGGAGCAATTTTTTTTCAAATGCTTGTTCATCCCATGTGTTCCAAACACACAGCATTCCAAAACTACCAAAATGTTAAGCAATTTAAAACCACTGTAAAACAACTGTAAATTGTTAACCATGTACTTGTAAACCAAAGTCTCGGATGAAGGATGATGGAATTTGCATTAGGTTAATGAAGATGGTAACAAACATATTTGACCAACATGTTTACCATTAACGCCTGTTAATTGCTGCCAGCATCGCGACTTGGACATCATCAACTGCGCCAATGAATCGCCACACCTCCGTTGGCGTATATACCCTACTGACATTAGTATATATATCTCTTTGTAACATGTTCCGTATTGTTTGGCTCGCAAGTTCTCAAGTTGCCACCGCCATGTCCTCCTTTGAATTGCTACCAGAATGGGATTTCTAATAATTTGTTTGCCGATAAACATAACTCCAAGCTACTGAACAACCCGACGATCTTAATAACGGATACATAAAAAAGTCCAAGTTGTGTTGCAGTAATTACAACCACTTATTTGTCCATACATGTATACATACATATATACAAACATGCATACATACATACATACATACATACATACATACATACATACATACATACATACATACATACATACATACATACATACATACATACATACATACATACATACATACATACATACATACATACATACATACATACATACATACATACATACATACATACATACATACATACATACATACATACATACATACATACATACATACATACACACATTTATACATTTATACATATATGCATACATTCATACACACATACATATATACAAACATACATATGTACATACATTTATGCTTACATATATACATACATCCATAGATATATACATACATGTGTGTGTGGGGGGGGGGTGGGTGTGGGTGTATATATAAATGTGTGTGTTTTGTGTGTGCATGTAAATGTACAGTTGAATGTTTACATTTATGATAGTTTACGTGGTTCCTTTTGCATACAATATGCCTAGGGTGAATAAAAAAAGGCAAATTTGAATTCCAGAAGTCGACACCACCTGCCACCGATTGATTTGGAAGGTAAAGCAATGGGCATAGAGTGCATGCTATTCCAACAGTGTTATCTTCGGCGGTATTAAAAGTCGTATTAGCATATTGCTGGCTTATCAACATTTGATGATATATATTGTGATGGCGATACATGCATGGTTGCATACATTCATGTATATTTAAAAACATACACACATACATGCATACAAACAAACATACTTGCATACACACATACATATACATACATATATATATATATATATATATATATATATATATATATATATATATATACATACATACATACATAAATGCACACATACATACATACATGCATACCTACATACATACATACATACATACATACATACATACATACATACATACATACATACATACATACATACATACATACATACATACATACATGCATACATACATACATACATGCATTCATATGATGATATATAAATGAATGCATATACATATATATATATATATATATATTTATATATATATATATGCATATATATATATATATAGATATATATAGATATATATATATATATATATATATATATATATCTATATATATATATATATATATATATATATATATATATATATATATATATATATATATATGCATACATACATACATACATTTATGATTGTGCACAGGGTTTTCTGTGCATACAATCTGGCTGGCGTAAATCAATACACGATCTAGAATTTCATAAGTCGACACCACCTGCCAGCAATTGATTTTGAAATTAAAGCAATTGCCATAGGGTGCATGGTATTCCCACGGTGTTATCATCGGTCGTATGAAAACTGGTTGTAGCACTTGGGGATATTTGGTGATATATGTTGTAGTGACAACATCTTTAGGTTAATACAAGTGCGGGGAGCCTGAAACAAGACAATGTGGAGAAACGGCTCCTTAGCCATAATATATCAGCTGTGCAACGTGGCAAATTAGCCAAGACAGTATTCATCGGACCACTAGTTGAGCACCGGAAGAGCTCTGCATCTATTCCTCTATGCCCACATGGTAGCCTTGGAGAGGCAAGAATATACGAGAACCGGCAAACGTTTATTCCAATATGCGGTAAAGCGTATGTTTATTCAGCATATTATGACGCTCGCATAAAAGGCAAAGAATTAGTTAGGGGCATCGGATTCCGAGATCACTGTAATATTACGTATATACTGTGGTATGGTGCGAATCACTGTCAAATTGTAAGAGCAACCCAAATCTCTTCCCATCGCAGCAGACCGTGAGTATATGTTAGTTAAAATAGTTCAGCGTGATCATCACAATGAATCTATAGATCTTTATCACTTCACTCGGTCATGGGATATGGGCAGGCAATTTAATTTGCGTTCTCTTTTGCAATATTAACATGTAATTGTCCAGTCATTCATTCAACATTTTAACATATATTCTTTTGCTTCAATATTCCAGAGGCAGCGTTGATAGCTATTTTATATGCGAATCATCTAAATGGAGCAGGTCAATTCCTGATCATGTTACATTGATCAAACAAGATAACTTAAACAACTGCAGCACCATTAACTACGCTCTAAGATTAGAAAACACAAAGGTAACGGATCCACTTCAGCACAACGTCAGTTAATCGAATGTGTGGAAGTTTATATGATGCTGGGTGCAACAAAAATAGCCCTGTACAATTCCACTGGAAGTTCGGCTCTTCGACCTGTTGTGGAACATTATGTAAAACAAGGAGTTGTGGATATAGCTTCTTTCTGGAGACCTGCTGATGTGCGCAAGATTCACTATCATGGTCAGTTTACGGTCATTCAAGATTGCGCCCAAAGGTACATGTATCGAACCAAATACTTAAAACTTGTAGACTTGGATGAATTATTATTTCCAAGCAAACATAATACAATACTAGATATGATTGAGGCAAGCACTTGCCGACATTATGCGGCGATAAGACTTGACTCATTTATTTTTAACTTAGACCTCCCACCAAATCCTGTAATCGCAAGTAATACCACAGTCACTAGGCTGCGGCCACTTTCTTTGTTATATACCGAACACGCAAGTAGATCATGCCGCTATAAATATATCATTCAACCAAGAGCAATACAAGGTTGTGAAATACATAATGTAGGACGCCTCGTTCAACCAAAATACATAAAAACCCGAAAATATGTGGATAAATGCCAACTAGAAAGAGAGCTTGGATATCTTCACCACCACAGGAAGCGTGGCAATGATACCAACACTGTATCTGGGTTCGTGGCTCATCGATTCTTTGACAAGATCATCGTTCGTTTACAGCGCATACAACGCGCGTTGGCCGTAATCGTAAAATGGCGCCCATCATTCCCCATAGGTATGCGCAGATGGTTAGTTGACGATTATTATTGGATCCATATCAACAGGCTAATTCTATAATAGATAGATTATTAATAGTACAGACGTTTGCGGGCACCTTGTAGGTCGTCATAACGCACTTGTAATCGAATGAATGTTAAGCCTGAGGTGGCATGTTGTGCTTCGGGTAACTATGTACACTAATTTGAGCTGACGAAGGTTCTTAGCGTTAAACGTGTTTTGCATATTTTAACTTTATTTCGTTTTTGTCCAATTACTTTAGCCACTCCATTTTAACGATTTCTTGTTATTTGGTATACATATTTACCAATAAATTATCGATATTGCTACTTAAAAAATTTCATTTGAATTTTGTCGGCAAAAGTATGCAAACAAGCAATTAATGAATTGAGTCATTGAGCAGGTGCAATGTTATTGTCCTAGGTAAACCTAGGTTTTCAACAAGAATATCTTGTAGTTGAATCATTTGACTATAAAAGCAAAGGGACGTTATTATCCACGCAGAAATAACCATTGCTATTGCAATCAACATTACGGGCATCATCGTGGTGTTTGCTCTAGCCAACAGCAGCGCCACTGCTTCTGTAACACAACGTACAGTTGAAATGCCTGATATCACACCCATAATCAACATTCCTAGAATGTCAACCATGGCAGACCACGAAGATGACCCCCCCCCCTTATTGTTCCCGGAAAATTGTTGGTAGGAGTAATCAGCGAGCTTGAAAAAGAATACAGATCGTTTATAGATCGCTTTTAGTCAATTCCTTGGTCGAAATGTTTCACTCGATTAATTCAGATGTAAAACATGTAAATCCCATGTTGTTATAGTATGTATAATAGCTGAATGTACGATTTCACTATACCTTGAGAGAAGCAGCCCGAATGTTGTAATTACAAAAAAAGGGAAATAGAAAAAATATGAAGTTATCACAAGTTCTGTACAAGCATGAATCATTCCGCGTCCAGCCAAATGATAACTACATTTTTATGATAATAATATATGGACTTTTGGATTGTTTAGTACAGTAATATTTGACGAGTCACTGTTTAGAGTAGTACTTTTTAAACGGACACAAATTATTTGAAAACTACGTATAATTTCGTGATTCTAAAAACCCTATCTATTAATTGCATATCACTCTTCCATACACAGCTTATCCCATTGCAATTGCATTGTTCCTCATTTAAGTTGCTAATTATTATGTAAAGAATATTTTAATCAAGTTTCTCTTCTGGTGTTAAAATAAGGACAAATATAAAAATTCATCAACATTGCCAGGCAGGAGGCCTGTCAGCCAGACACAATGGAAGGGTAAGCCTCCGTGGGGAAATATGGACCATATCTACACCAAGCCAAAGTGACGAAAAGGGGACCCATCAATATACCACATCTTAGAAGAGAAACAAATAACCCTGCACGATCATTTGAACTCCCATCACTCCATGTTCTGAGTTAGGAACAACTGTCCCATGCGTGAAGGTAATCAAAAGCGGTAATAAATCGGAACAACTAAGTCTGTTACGTGGTAGTAAATGCGCTGCGGAAGGCGGATAACCGGCCGCCGGAAGAAGGCACACTAGTTAACTGTCGTTGTTTGTCAGAGGAATGCGTTATAGCGTCCGTGTATTTCTATGCAGTATAAAACAAGTTGATATTGATTGCATCGCGTAACTCGTAAATGAGACACTGCTTAGTGACTAGTCCATATCAGAGGGCTACATCTCTGCTAATTAACTTTTAAAATGTGAAGACATAACCTATACAGGACCGTAATACCAGTAAGATTGTTTTATTATTTATAATAACATGCATCTACATCCGCGGACAAATGTACCATGCTTTCCCAATACGACACGGTTATCACCTGCTGGTGTCTTCACCTGATATCCTACTGCACACATTTACATACGATGAATACTGCCGTGTCAGCAGATGTCTAACAATATACAGACCTTCTAGCAATGTATAAAGTACTAATGGTTGCCACTGCTATTATATTGGTCGGAGTTGAACTGTCTGACAAGTTGCATTTGACTGCCTCATTTGTGGAACAAGTGTCGGATCCATAAAAACCAACAATTCAGTCATCCATCATTTCTATATATTCATGACAGCAAGCTCGACACCATTGCCCGTATCGTAATGCACACATATTTACATATCAATTGTACTTTTCAAATGTGCATTGCTTTATTTTAATGCATTTGTAGCTGACAACGGCTAAAAGTGGAGTACATTATTGATCATAGCACCTCTAGACACGCGTGCTATCCTGTTGTGCTTTATGTGATCCTGTCATCAGCTCTCCAATCTACCAACACGGGACATACGCTGTGCTCCTATATTACTGAAGGAACCTCTGTGGTAGGCTGTGATTGCATGGTCGTACCGGCAAAAGCAACAAGCGAGTTGACCGCCATTGCAAAGCAAACATACACCGCCAACAGGTCGCGATGCCCAGTCTTATTGGCTTGACAATTGTCGTCATTTTGCTTATGCAGCAAATTCAGCAAACACAGGGGCTACATTCTTGTCCTTCCAAACGGAGTATGGGGTTTCTGTGTAGGCGGCCTGTACCAGGCACCCGCGACACGTACAATATATTGTGCGCAGCTGTGTATCAAAAACACAGTTGGTGAAATAGCTGTGTTCTTTTCAGTGGATTCAGGACATTTCTACTGTAAAGGAGAGATGTGGGACAGATAACGAGCATTTCATACATATACATGCCGGTGAGTATCTAATGAACATTGCATTCAACTTAATTGTATTCACATGCAGCTTGTTTAAATTGATGCATTATTGCAGCAGCATGATACTCGCATTTGTGTTACCGGGTTGATGTTGCATTTGTTTGGGAAAGAGATTTTGCCGAATTCGTACCAACGACCGTAACCACTCGAATGTGGGCAGCATGGATTAGTACTGAGCAAGCACACATTGGATGAATACCAGAAGACAGGAGCGAAACGAGAGGCGAAACTAGTGACCAATCAAGTGGCGATTCTAGTGGCGATGTTGATCTTCAACACTTGGTCTACCATACTCGTTACTTAAACTTATCGGGCTCTCGATGAATGACTGCAATATAGCGACTGGCATGGAAAGATCACATACACTATTTGTGAGCGACATTTGATGACAGCCTGCAATATGTTGCAATGTTTGAGCTATCGGAAGATGCAACATTTTGAGGGACTACACGGGCAGTTACCGCCGAATATTATCTTGGAACAGGTTAATGTTGTTAACTACTGCAATATATAAGCGTTATGTGATGTTTTATCAACTTGTACATTCTTGGGTCTACTTTGGTTATCTCAATAAACACTCCAATATTGGCTTCACCAAGCTCTTGAAGTGTCGCGTCCAGTAACTCATGATTGGTGCAGGAAGGCAAGATTGGTCTTATCAGCAACTAGCCACGGTCTTTATTACTTGGTATTTAGGGGCCTTTCAAAACTGACGCAGCGCTAGTGGGAGGCGGTTATATGTGGGCTAGCGTGCCCAAGCGTTATAAGGTTAGAGAAGGCTAGTGTGCTAGGGGGTAGAAGTGGAGATGTCAGTCATCTGTCTAAAACGCCTCACGTGAATTATGAACGGCCAGTTTTGTCAGCACTGGGTTTGTCATGTACCTCATGCATACAAGGAACTTGGGAAGACGATATGACAGAACAACAGTAAATTGTTCATGTTCACTGCCATTCAAATGATCTGGGAGTATTGCATACACTAAACAATACTGGTTTTGTGACACAGTCTCTAACAGTTAATAAATGCATATGTCGCGGTCTAAATATTATTACCAGTTTCTTAGTTTAACTGCATTATCGACTTATTAGTCTGTGTTATTGGCAGACACAGTTTATTCACTTCAAACGGGCAGACGTGTAGATTATAATGGTCCCAGGCAAAGGAAAGACTGATGTGGGGCAGGTGACACCTTGAAGGTTTTTTAGTTACAAAGGAATATGAAGGGTGGCAGGTATTATGAGCGATGTGGGGGGGGGGAGTGAACGGAGAGAAAGACACAGAGAATGAAACGGGTAAGGGTAGGGGGTGGAAAAGGGGAGAAAGGATTGATGTTGGAGGAATTTAAGTAGAGGGAGAGAGGTTTAGGCAGGCAAAAGTGTAAAAAAGAATGACGATAACGGGAAGTTCGCGAAAGGCTTGACGCAAGACAGAGATTAGCTACGAAGGAAGGGATGGGATGTAGGGATTATTAAAATAGCAAATGTTATAACACTTAATGTCTTTCGTCAATTGGTCAGTGCTATTTGAGTCCGTTTAATTGCTGATATGAATGACAAGAAGGTATCTCACCAATTGCAAAATGTTATATTATATTCATGTAGTGTGGTCGTGGCGCTCTATAAGTTAACATCTGTCTCTTCGCCACGTTATAGTATGTCGGAGCAGGTGGACTAAATTACGACTTCCATTGATGATTGTCTTTTGCGTCGACATGACATAGTCACGTTAGCGACTCGGTCAACAAAACGCTGGTGCTTTGCTGAAATTATCAAACAAAGAGAAAATAATGCTGAATAGTTTGCAGGATTCTCTTCAACCACTTCTATCTTGTATATCGCTCTCAAGGACAGATGATGTTTTGATGCTAATATTTAAATAGCATTAAAATGAATATTAGCGTCTTCATTCGTGTCATTCCTAAGCTACAGAACAAGGAAGTTAGCCATTCCAACTAATTCTATCATATGCATGGCACCCTGCGCGGTTACATTCTATTGCTATTCTGTTATTGACTTTCTCTGATTAAATATTTGATTTATTCTTTTCTCGAAAATGTACATACTTTTTGTTTTCCCCGAACTACTCCATTTGAGTCAACAGAATCTACTGTCCATTAATGTGAATTGCATGGAAAACGGCCTTGCGACACATCATGACACAATTTCATACCATGGCATCCCAAACAGAACACCCCAGTAATAAATATATGAAAAGTGCGCGTTACATTGCCCTATAGGATACTGAGAAGATACCTTAAAATATTACATTCGTGGAGCCCAAGACAGTAGTCATGCGTGGAATAATAACAATAACTTTTATTCACAGGGAATCATACATTTATTAAAATGAATGTCGTAGATACATTTGTGCACAAATTACTGAGCGACTTTCCACAAGTGCCACATTCGTATGATTTTTCAACAACATGCCTTTTGATATGTTATGTCAGATGACTTCCCTGAGCAAACGATTTTCAACAAGTGTCACATTTGTAAGGTTTTTCACCAGTATGCTTTTGCATATGTTGTGTCAGATGACTTCCACGAGCAAACGTCTTTCCACAAGTGTCACATTGGTAAGGTTTTTCACCAGTATGCGTTCTCATATGCTTTGTTCGATCACTTGCATCAGCAAACGACTTTCCACAAGTGTCACATTTAAAAGGTTTTTCACCAGTATGCGTTGTCATATGCCTTGTTAGATAAAACATCCATGAGCAAACGACTTTCCACAAGTGTCACATTTATAAGGTTTTTCACCAGTATGCGTTCTCATATGCTTGGTTAAATCACTTCTATGAGCAAACGTCTTTCCACAAGTGTCACATTTATAAGGTATTTCACCAGCATGTGTTGTCATATGCCTGGTTAGATCACTTCCACGAGCAAACGGCTTTCCACAAGTGTCACATTGTAAGGTCTTTCACCAGTATGCGTTCTCATGTGCCCTGTCAGATCACTTCCATGAGCAAACGACTTTCCACAAGTGTCACATTGATATGGTTTTTCATCAGTATGCGTTCTCATATGTTGCGTCACATGACTTCTTTGAGCAAACGATTTTCCACAAGAGTCACATTTGTAAGGTTTTTCACCAGTGTGCGTTTTTTATGCCTTTTGATATTGCTTCCACGAGCGAACGACTTTCCACAATTCACAACAGGGTTATGTAAACGCCCCAGATCACGACTGAAAGCGTCTTTGACAAGCACTTATAAGTTCAGTAGCGTTCTCACCATTGGAAGAAATGTCAAGTGTCAATGAACGATGACTCGTCCGAGTTCTCATCACAATCATTCACTTCTTTTTTTACGAATTCTGGAGCAAAGCAAATTTTTATCCGAGTCAAGTTCATATTGCATGCAAGAACATATATGATCACAGATAGTATCATCAGGGTTCTCCAGTTTAATCACTGCTTTAACGTCTTCCATTCCGATGTATTCGTTTCCATCAGCTAGAATTTTCCTGTTACACATAGACATGAATCAATGGCTGCTTTCATGTGATCTTTTAAAACATCGAAAGGGTGGTCTTGCATGGAAAACGCATTCACTTCACCGTGGAAGCTGTTGTTCAATTGTTATAAAAATAAGCCATTGTTCCCCGTAAATGTGTGACAAAAATGACTTCTTCTCATGAAACAATGTGCTGGAATGATCGCCATTTAAAAGTAATCGAATGTGCAAAGTCATCTATTTTCACAACATGTCGATATGTTGGCGAAAACTGCACTATCTTTTGGCACTATTTGTCCACGCATAATTAATATAGATGACTTTAATAAACCGATACTGATAGATGACTTATTTATCCATGAATTACTTGAAAACAATAACAGTTTTAATTCCATGATTCCACCAAACAACGCTAGCACTTAGCACATCAGCAAACAAAGGTACACCAGACTGACTTGTCAGACCGATCACATTGATGTCAAGGCAACAATGTGCTACATATTCGCCAGCCGAACGCTGGACATTCTACATTACATGGAGAACAGCCTGATTCACTAGCAGTGAATAATACCCAGCCAACATCTGGCCATCACTTGCTGTCTCTTAAATCAGTGACCTAGATAACTATGGCCAGGAGAGAAGAGCCAAGGAAGGAACATTGCCTAAGAAGAAGATGGAGGAATTCATAGGATATTCACATCCAAAGTCTGCATTCAAGGGTAGATGGATAAAATACAGGAAAATCCACGTGGATAAAAATGGACAAGATTTTCCTCGGCCATGTCACCACCAGCATATGAACTGAACTGGGCCATTCCAGCCTCTTGTCTCTGTGAAATCTCAACGGGCCACCATACGCCAATATGTAGATATATGATTGCAAGACATCGTCGGACGTTAGGTCATTCTGTGTTGCACACTTGAAAAGTCACAGAGCCGCCAAAGTTAATCTGATTGACCTTCAATTAGTTTTTTATGGAGGGTTTGATGCTCATGAGGTCAGTACAGGGTTTAATGGCACACCATAACTAGTGTGCTTTATGATGCCTATTGACGCGTGATGAGTGAGAGGGGGTCATGTGTAAATTGAAGCTGATAGCTTGCCTAGTAGGATTAAAGAACATGACCACCCACCAAAGTTTACGAATGGACGGCCGGACGCCGGACATAAGCTGGAGTCAAGGTATATAATAAACTGTGATGAACAGCAGAGCTAACAAGTGCACATATATATGTTTGTTGAGTTTAAATAGTCATAGTATTAGTACTTCGTCCATGAATTTACTCTTGTTTTAGTTATCAATCAAGTGTACTATTATGTGTGGTTTTTAGAAATGTAAATGCAGGTTTGTTTTTAGTATATTTTTAATGAATTGTGATAGCACACTGGGAAAATCACAGATGTTAAGTTTCTGCATTGATCTATATTTTTTTTAAAGGTATTAAACATTTTTTTGACTATTCAGGCTGTTTTAAGAGATGTGTATTTTTTATGATAATACATTCTACTGATTTTAAAAAAAACAGGCAAAAAGACCTCAAAGCTCTATCGATTTTTGAAAAGAGCATTTTCCATTAAACATTTTGACCAGACTTTCCAAGTAACAGTTATAGGGTTTACATTGTATTCAATGCTTAAAGATATGGTCAAAAAGTGTACATTTCAAGCCACATTGGCTGTGGAATAGCTATGCTATAAGTCAAAGTTAATTCGTGGGTCCGAAATGAAATGACATTGACATAACATTCTAAATTAACTAAATTGACAAATAAGCCACCTTAAAATTAAAATATTCTTTACTTGATATGTCCATGGCTGTGACCTTAAAATAAAGTACAAGGGAATGATTCTTCTCTAATAAACTGATTATTTCACTCTATTTGACTCTAGCCGATTCTATTCCCAATTGAGGAACACAACAGATTGTCTCAGCAGTTTTTTGTTTTCAAGAGACAAAGAGGGCAAAGTGGACATTTCTAAAAGCCAAGCAAAAAAAAATTCATGACATTCATATGAGACACCAGGAAACACACAGCAGCTGTATGAAGCCCCATGACCAACAGATCAACAAGTACAGTCTAGATATTGAAAGGTGTACTAAGCACAATCATAGAGCACATAGCGTTAAAATAAGCAAGATAGTCATACCATTGTCAATGCAACAAGACATTCTTAACAAAATCCATGAAATGCATCAAGGACAATCAAAGTTTAGAGAGCTGCAGTGTGGTCGACGCATGTGATTTTTGTCCAGAGCACTGAGATTCAAACAGACATGAACTTCTGCGCCCTTCACCTCTGCCCAATCACCCGTTGGAGAAGGATCTTTGTGAAAAAGACAATCAAACTTGTACTTGCTTTTGGTTGACTACTACTCGCGTTGGATGGAGATACGAAAATTTTACAAGACTATGGCTAAAGGAGTTGCGAAGGTTCTAAAAGAAATTTTCAGTCAGCATGGTATACCTGACATTTTAATGTCCGACAATGGTCCTAATTCATCTCGGAGGATTTCAATGAGTTCTGTAGAGAGTTTGTTAACACCCAGACTACCAGTAGTCCATACATGCCCCAAGCTTATGGAGCCGTTGAGAGCAGTCCAAACTGCAAAGCGTATATTGAGCTGTGAAGATACAGACTTAGCTCTTTTGAACTACAGAACCCCACCGTGTTCAAGAGAAGCATTAATGAGTCGCCAACTGTGAACCAAACTGCCTACCTTACCTCACAAACTAGTACCACAGATCCACAAACAGTCAAAAAAAAAAAAATGACACTGAAGCAAAAGAAAACCACAAGGGGAAGACAAGTGAGCAGCTGGTATGTTTTAATTCATTGTTAACAATGCAGAGCACTCACAACCAAAGAGCAACTAAAAAAAGAGCCTTTTTACAAGGGCACTGGAAATTTCAAGCTCGAAAGCATCGAAGACATGAACATTCACAGGGTCATGTTCAGCTGCCACCACAGAGAGTATGGTGAAGAATGTGTGAACCTGTTCCCCTTGGTGGATCTTCTCCTAACTCTCCCTGCCTCTACTGCTGAACGTGAGCGTGGTTTCAGCTCAATGGGGCTTATCAAGAGTGAGTGGCGCTCCAGCCTCAATACAACCACCCTAAATGAACTCATGACAATAATGCTTCAATCACCAGACATTGATACTAATGACCCATCATGGGCCATCGAGTTGTGGTGGCCCCAGAAAGAAGCGAGTGATGTTCATATGTCTAGTGTGAAAAGTGAGTGCAAGAGTGCTGAAAAACGGGTATTTTTTTCTTCTTGATGGTTTTTTTTACCATCCGAGAAGAATGTGAACTCGGTTCACATCAGTCGATTCCTCCGGAAACAATACTTGAAAGACGCCCAGGAATTGAATGTGGCTATTAACCAATTGACTGATAAACCATGCTCACATTAACATTTTTCATGGTAGTTATACATATTGAATTTCAATTCACAATAATAAGAGATGGGATATCCTCAGGAGAATTTGATAATACTGCATAACGTTTGAAGGATGCGCCTGTTCTTGAACGATATAATGATTTCGCATTAAGAACACAATATTTATCAATATTAACATACATATGATTTTGTATCATTATGTCTTAAGTTGTTAAATAGTGTAGTGTCATTCAAATTACACCGACGTCGAAAATAACACAAGACAGTTAACTGTGTTACATTTAGTGCGTCACAAGGAATACAATAATCACTGTCACAGGATAAATCGAACGAATATGGACAGGCATTCATTAATTGACATCAAGCACCACGAAATATAATTGGATATTTAGAGAATAACTTTAAAAGTACAAGCAATAAATTCAGCTGCGTCTGCTGAAATAACCACCCTACCCAGCTACCATGAATTGTACAAGGTGACCATTGCCTATAATCCATTTACATCTCACTTATTGATATTTGTACGGACGGAGACGCTTTGGGACCAAAACAGTTCGGGCATGTAGCGCTGTGGGGCCGTAACGTCCGGGTACATTATACTTGATTTGAAGAAATAAACAGTTGGTAAACGTCTAAACTTTGCGGCGAAGTATATTTACCAATAAAAACAACGGATTGACTATTTTGGTGTATCAATATGGTACATTAGGTGTTCAAACTATAATTAAACTGTCATGTCGGGTAAGCAGCACTAGTGACTCGTGTGTGTACGATTGACGCAGTTTTGTGATATCTTCGGAGTAGTGCGAGCGATAATATGTGCAACAAGCTCTCTACGGTTGGCATCGGGCGGTGTTTTATTTTACTAATTTTGACTAAGAACAAAATAAATATACATATGTCAATAGCAACATCCAAGAGCATTTCAATTGCTTGACAATCTGTGATACACTGCTGATTGACAACCCGATATATCCAGGCAATCGACTGATATTATCAGTTAAGCAGGCTTCACATCAGCCGTGCGATTATTATGTCGCACGATTTCACAAGTCCGAGACCCCGTAGACAGATCGCAGACAAATTCGCAATGCATCCAGACATGTCCACACAGGTCGTGTACATTGCAAGGCAGCAGTACGATGCTTGCACGGTTGTCTCACGGGTCGCACGATGTTCGCAGCTTGAACGTAGGAAACATTTCGTACAACTGTCTCAAGATTGCCGTGCAGCAGCCGTACACATTTGCAAGACTGACGCAGAGCTGTTGCAAGAATTCGCAAAAGATTCGTGCGACCATCGTGCAATAAAAAAGAGTGACGCACGAATATCTTACGATGTTTGTGCGTTCATCGTACAAATTCGTCCCATGTGACAGTATAAATACAAGGGTAAGTGCAAACAGCCGTCACATCTTCTTCCATTGTGCTGCTGGGTGTTGTGGATGCGGAGTATAAGTTCCTGTGGGCAAGTGTGGGAAGCGAGGGGTCGGCGTCTGATGCTGGCATCTTCCGTGATTCCTCTCTCCAGGCCGCTCTCGAGGACAACTCCATCGGTTTCCTTCCGGCCGAGCCTCTCCCTCAGGGAGACTGCAACATCCCATACTTCATACTAGGAGATGACGCTTTCCCGCTTCGAACCTGGCTGATGAAGCCGTACTCTATGAGAGGAATGACACATGAACAAAGAGTGTTCAACTATCGGCAGTCCCGGGCCAGACGTGTCGTGGAGAATGCCTTTGGTATCTTGGCGCACCGGTGGAGATGTTTGCTGACGACCATGCAATGCAGCGTTGCCAGTACTATCAACATTGTATGGGGTGTTGTTACGTTGCACAACTGGATGCGGACCAGAGCCCCAGCCCTTCAGCTGCCCGAGGTTGACCATGAGGATGAGCAAGGGAACGTTATCTTCGGTGCTTGGCGTCAAGGACGCCAGCTTCTTGATGGACAGCAGCGGAGAGGCCCCCTCGTAACACGTGAATCGAAAATACAAAGAGACTATCTTTGTGCCTATTTCAACAACAACCCAGCGGGAAAGCTACCATGGCAGGACCAAATTGTGTAAACAAGACTAGCAGCATCTGTGTCATGATCTGAGAAACTTCATAAAGCTAAAATACCAATTATAATCCACAAACTTTGTGTATATTTTAAAGCAAATTTCCTTATAATGACCACATACAACATAATTATCTAGAATTTAGTTTAGCAGCATATGCTTAAGACACTTTACGCAAATTACCATGTTATTGCTTTCCTATCTGAATGTTTAAAAACCCATTGTGCTTGTGATAATAAACGAGACACGCTCACCTGAGTCCTAAAGCATTTGTTCAAATTATTGCATCAAAGATATGGCGGATTTTACCGAGACAATCATTGTGACCAGGTTTCATAACCATTAGGTCACAATTGTGATATATTGTGTGTTAACAATGTATTTCTGTGATTTAGCCTAGTGACCTAGATTTTGACCCTAAAAGACCCAGTAATGACATTGGTCTAGATTTTGTAGAGACAAATATTGTGATCAAGTATCATAAACATTGGGTCCAAATTGTGACCTTGGGAGTGTACAGTCAAATCGTTGTCAACGCACGACAGACGACGTCATAGAGTGATCACAACAGCCATAACAGCTATAACAGCTATAACCTTGGGCACTTTGTGCTCAGGTGAGCTAATAAACAGTATAATTATGCTTTTTTTAATGCTGTTTTTATTCAGATTAAAATAGGCAGAAAACGCAAAACAAAGTCAACAACAGAAACAAACTTTATAACACTGTACATTTGTACATACATGAAACAGGATAAAAGTCATATTAACTTAACAACAAAGTTGCGTGACCCGGTGGCACTACTTGCTGCCATCACCAAAAGCACTTCACTCGTTTGCAACATCCTCTCCTGTCTCTGTGGTATCGACTTCCGGTGGCGTCTGCATATCTTGCAGAAAACCCCCCGGTGCTAAGCTGATCTCAGTCACCTGGAGCAGAAAAAGACAAAACACGGTTAAGGTCAAGCGAGGGTCTGCAAATCATGGGCGTATAACATAAAGCAACAGCATATTCCAGACTGGAGAGGTGCTCTTTACCCGTGGTGGCACTTGTGGTTGGACCTGTTGCGCTATGCCCTGTGACTTCCTCTGCGGGAACTGTGGGATGAAGCCCTTATATGGCTCGTACGACTGGATGTAGCCCTGAGCATACTGCTGGTTTGGCTGTGTGTAGCCCTGTGCGTACTGCTGGGTCTGGTTATGGGATGCCTCTGACATGGGCCGAGTCCACGTCAATACTAGGTTAAAGGCTGCTCTTTGAGACTGATCCCACCTCTCGTGTGGCACCTTCGCTATCCGTGACTGGAGCCATTGGCCAAACGCTGCTCTCTCGTCATGGGGTGCTGTGAGGCTCTCCATCTGGGGACAGAAGACAAATGGGTGTTACAATAGATTAAAATATTGGGACGGTGTTCGAGTGGCAGCCTTGCGACTTTCGCAAGAAAAAACGCAAGAATTGATTGACAGCAGCACCAGCTAAATATCGTACAAATCGGGTATCTCGCGGTGGCCTTGCAGCTGCCGTGCGGCGTCAACAAATCGCCCGAATTTCGCAGAAATAATGTGCATGTCGAAAATTGAGTTTGCGACGATGCGACTGCCTTGTGTCTTGTGAAATTCGTAAGAAGGTCTTGAGACATTCGCGTGAAACTCAGCGATTTTTCTCTAAAAGGTGTTCGTAGACATGTGCACGGCTGCCGCAAGGCTGATGTGAAACAGGCTTTACCAGTGATAACTTCATCGTCTGCTTATGGAGTTATATTGGTAGATAGCCATTATTTCAGGCAACATAGTAATACTTATTTATTTATCAAAAGTTTATTTTCAACTTGTGTTGGTGGACAATGGGATCCTAGGGTTGAGTAGTCAAAAGTTAACACTCAAAAGTAGGGCAATATCTGCAACACACTACTCTGCCCCAGATAAGAGGCTGGAATGACCTGGTCCGTTCAATTGGCTGGTGGTATCTTGCCCTAGGATAATCTTTTCCATTTTTATCTTTTCCATATCCATTTCTCCTTGAAGGCGGCTGCTTAATCAGGTCAATCTTATCTTTTAACCTTTTTTTGCACCATATAACACGTAAGTGTTGGTGTTCCATTAAACCCTATACTTACCTTACCCTGAAAGATGAGAGGCCTGTGATGCCATGCTGGTCAAATCATCTCGCATCTGCTGAAGTGGTTCTAAGCCATCGTGGTTACGTATAGATGTACTTTTGGTGCTTGACAAAGAATATAAATCTGTTCAAGATACACAGAAATGAGATATTGACCTAAGAGAGACTCTTACATAGTGGAGTTGCTAAAGGTGCCAACAAATGTTATTCTCATAAGAGCGCTCAAACAGAGCTAAGCCTGTAGTTGCTATGATGATTTGGGCATTGTATGTCTACATGAAGGCACACCCCAAAAAGTTTAAGGGGTTAAGTTTTCACTTCAGCCAGAAGCACATCTGGATTTACAGGTGCCAATAGCTTGGCTTTGGACTCTCTGACTTCTGTGTATCTGTTTTTGCGAGAATCACATTTGGCTTTGTGCAAGAGTGTGCTGCATGCCATGACAGATGCAGGGACATCCAGAGTATCGGTATATTTGGATTCTTGATTCGGATCCTATTCCATGCTTTTTTATAGAGCAAAACGCTGGTCACAGAGCTTGGGTATGTTTGGTCTCTTGTCATATAGGTGGCTTTTGATTAGCTTCTTTGTGCTGTTGGAAAAGTGAGCCACAATAGAGCCATAAACAGCAAAACATTGTTAAAGCAATGCTTTATGCTTGAGATTCTCTATTTTGAGATGAATTGAAACTGGAAAGGTGATTTCATATTTGTCAATACGTTGTCAATACGTTTGACACGTTTTTGTAATATTTCTTTACAAATGTCCAAAAGAATGCGTGATGCAATTAGCTGATGAACACAAAGATACTGTGGGGATTGGATCGGGGCTGTCACAGAAGATTTATATCCATCAATGGTCTTATACAAATGCTGGAGACGTAATGCGTCTTCTTCTTCAGACGTCTTCAGGGATTTGTTATCATACGTAACCAAATTTTGTTCAGCAAAATATGATGACTGACGGAAGGTGTTCAATTTCTTGCCATCCAAAGCCTCAAAGTATGACAGTTATGTCACGCTTTTAAAGGTTCAGATGCCTTCATCTCTATATCAAAGATCAGTGACAAGTGGTAGTTGGCGAGGGCGATTACTGAAATGATTTATATGCCACCGGACAATTTAGTCTCCAACTTGTACATACTAATAGAAAGTCTGACCACTTTTTACGTCTTGGAATAGCTTAGTGGCTACTTATGTTACATTTTATAACAACCTTGTGGCTATAATGTCCCCACCTTGATCAAAGTTGGAGTAACATGTTTCATGAATTGTGTTTAAATAAAGACAGCTAGCATTTCGTTGGAATAGATAGATAGATAGATAGATAGATAGATAGATAGATAGATAGATAGATAGATAGATAGATAGATAGATAGATAGATAGATAGATAGATAGATAGATAGATAGATAGATAGATAGATAGATAGATAGATAGATAGATAGACAGACAGACAGACAGACAGACAGACAGACAGACAGACAGACTTTATTGCAGACACATCTGATAAGGAACAGTGGTCCATATATATAATATTACAATACATAAGTACAATACATAAGTAACAGTAAACACCTAAACAGCAAAATCAAGTTGTTGGGTGCACATAAAGCAGTTTGAACCAGTGCTGTCTAATTCTGGAATTATAGAGCAGAGAACATTGCAGAATGGATTGAACTAACTTATTTCCAGATTTATCCAATCTGCACATAAACTGATAAACTAACTTACGAATTACTGCAGAACAGTAGGGTACATTTAGATAAGTGCAAAGATTGCTTGTACTTTCATATTTAGACACTTTCAGGACGGATTTTAAGATATTATATGATATGTACAACTTATTGAGGGAGGCTTTCCTATATTTCCACCATAGTTGTGCAGTATACATAGGTTTACAAAACGTAGTGAATAGTTTTAACTTAACATTATCATTACACATGTGAAATTTTCGTAGTAAGATATTCCCTTGGGCATATAATTGGCGGCATTGTCTTGTAATATCATCATCATCACACAACTTCTCATTGAGAACATGACCCAAATATTTAACAGTACTTTTAAATTCAATTTTCTCTCCATTTAGATTATACATCTGGCAAAGAAACATCACTCAAGAGCTTTGATTTGAAGTGTACAACAGCACTTTTCTTCGAATTATAAACAACATCATGGTCAGAACCAAACTTTTCACAAACACGAATCAGCTTATTAAGACCATTCACTGAGGGAGATATCACACACAAATCATCGGCATACAAAAGATGGTTTATTAATTCTCCTGAGGTGAAACAACCAATGTGATGTTCATTCTGAGTCACACTCAAGGAGTCCATATAGACATTAAAAAGACAGGGAGAGAAAACACTTCCTTGCCTTACACCATTAGAGGTCTGAAACATTTCTGAAACAGTATTTCTCCAGCGGACACACATCGTTTGGTTAGCATACCAGTACATGAGTAATCTGACAATATAGTATGGTACACCTCTGTTCACAAGTTTCCAAAATAAAGTACCATGATTGACCCGATCAAATGCTTTACTTACATCTAAAAAACATACAAATACACTACTATTTAGCATCATATAAGCATCTAGTATTTCTTTCAACACATATATACATTGGTCAGTTCCTAATTTATTTTTGAAGCCAAATTGGTTATGCTGTGTGCAGTATTTCAGATATACGGTTACGAATTATGACCTCAAGCACTTTACTTAACACAGAAGACAAAGCAATAGGACGATAATTATCAATACAAGATATTTTACGAGATTTGTCATTGATAACAGGGACTTTCACTACTGACATTAGCTTGTCAGGAAGCACACCATGTACAAGAAAACTGGAGAAACAGATACTCAATAAAATAAGCAGACGTCTAGATGCAAATTTCAGATGCTTAGAAACTATTCTATCCAATCCACATGATTTGTTACATTTCAACTCTTTTATTGCATTCTCCACCTCAGATATATTGACTAGAACATCATCATATGAGCTTGAACAATCTGCTGAGCAGTTAGGACTAGAGTGGTTTCGTGGAACACAATTAAATTGATCATTGTAGTGCTGTCGCCATAATCTGGCTCTATTATCCTCACCAGATACACCTTCAATGCTGGCGGGAAGAGGGGTTTTGCTGTTATTGATATGCTTCACCTCTTTCCAAAATGCCCTTGGATTCAATTCTCTAAGTTTATTGGCAAGAGATTCTTTCCTCATTTGCGATTCATGGCGCTTAACATATCTCAGGGCATATTTGAACTTGGCTTTACTGGTACGGTAAATATTGAACAATGGCCCCTGTGTCGGCTTACCAGCACTAGCCCACTGAAGGTATAGTTCCCTGGATGCCTTGTACTGTTCACTTACATGATCAGACCAACCAGGTTTAATTTCAGCTTTTTTTGACAGAGTCACCAAGTACAGTTTCACCAGACTGTTTTAGGCAATCTTCAATATTCAAATAAAACTTCGAGTTGTCAGCTATATGAGAGGAATTGTTGCAATTAATATAATCACAAAACACAGAATTAGGCAACATTACTTAGGAGATCCTCTGTGATACAACGATATCTGTCATAATCATGACTAGATAGATTATCCCAGATCAGCCTTGACATACAATCATTATTTACATCAGATAAAGTTGGTATTTTTTCTAGATCAAGAGCTATAGTAAAGGGAATATGGTCTTCATCAGATATATCATCTTGCACAGTAATATTACATATAATATCATTAAAATCTTGACTGCACACCGCATGATCAAGCCAGGAGTGGGAGCTCACTGATAAATGTGAAACTATCTGATGGTAAAAAGACATGAAGATTGTTTAGCCTGAGAGACAGAAGTGTCATCTTTATGGTGTTGATTCTTTGTATGGCTTCAGCGTACATATGCCCCAGCAGGCCAGAGGCTGCTCTCCATGAAGATCTCTGGTTTGTCACAGAAAGAGTTGATATGGAATGAGGCATATGAGTCATGGTTTGTTGTAATCTTCTCAACTCCTACTTCAATTTTCAGATGTTTCTGAAGATGGCCTTTCAGATCTTCTTGGGTGACAGAAGGTTCTAATCGAGAAGCAAACACATTAGCCATTCTCCTACGCACTGGTTTGGATACAGTGCTCAGTCCTGATCCTTTTTGTTGGCCAATAACACTCTTGGTTTTCTTCTGTTGTTGTGTTTTTAGGCTGTTGGCTCCGCCTTGATGTTTGTTACTTTTGACCAGCTTCCATTCATCTTCCTGTTTCTGGTCATTGGCAGGCATCTGTGGCACCTTGACGACAATGTCAGAATAAGAAGCAGCAACTGCAGAAGTTGCTTCCTTTCTTTCATTTACTGGCTCTTGATTAACAGCTTCCTCAGTTGGAGCAGAAGCAGCTAGATAAGTTTCCTCAGTTGGAGCAGAATCAGTTAGATCAGTTTCGACAGTGATCTGGTTTGAGGCACGTTTCTCTAGCATCTTGCAAATGGATGCAATATCCTCAGATACTTTCAGTTGCTCCTTGAGCCCAGCTTTCAGTAACTCAACTTCGTCTTGAGTTTTTTTCAGTTGAGTGAGACGGACGCAAACATCAATTGAGTCAAAAATCACTGGGGGCAACCTGTTGAGATTCGTCACTACAAATGTGGGCACGTCAGAGCCTAGTTCTTGTAGGAGCTTAACCATGTCCTCATCATTCTGGTCGCTGGCATTAGCCCCTTGCCTTTTTATGAACCGTGTTGAGGTTCTGTCTGGTGCCAGGTCAACTAATAGGGGACAACCTGTTTGCCGTTGGTTGCAAATCGTGTTGTTGGACAATCGGATTTTTGTTGTTGAATTGAGAGGTCCTTTGCAAGGGCCATATCTGCAGCACACAACGTTGGCCCGGATTTCACCTAGACGAGAGGCTGGAATGGCCTGGTCCAGTCAATAGGCTTGTGATGACATGCCATTACTTATTGCTTTTTCATTTCACTTCTTGTCTTTCATTCTTATCCACATGGTCTTTTCCCTCGTACTCGTGGCCAAGTTGTTGGTCATTTCAAATACTGATAAAGATCGCCCACTTACCTCGCTGAGCCCATTTGCCATTGGCAAAGGAATCGAGGGGTTGGCTGGAGCCCCCAAAACATCAGGAGATTCCCGTCTGGCCACTTCCTTGTTGAAGTGGACCGACCCAGCCATGCCAGATGCCTTTTGAAGTCAACGCTGCTAGCAGGGATTCCAATAGGCGTCACCCCTCACAGAACCCTAAACACCAAAAAGGGCGTTATACGCTGCTTCGACTTGAGGCAATGCTCAATTGATGAAATTCTTGAAGGACTTGAAGTTACTGACGTCAAGAAAAACTTTGTAACTCGCAATGCGGAGAAACAGCCCTCAGCAACGGTTATCTGGACTTTTGACAGCACTGAGTTGCCCAAAGCTGTCAAATTCGGATACCTGAATGTTGCTGAGGAGCCCTACATTCCTAACCCATTGCAATGTTTTAAATGCCAACGTTTTGGTCACAGCAACAATCATTGTAAACGAGCAGCAACATGCGCCAAGTGCGGCCAGGAGGGCCATACAGAAGATGAATGCCAACAGTCCATCTAATGCATTAACTGCTCAGGGGACCACCACCTAGTATTCTCTCGGTTGTGTCCTACATGGATCAAGGAGAACGAAATCCAAACGATCCGACACATCAGAGACATATCGTTCCCTGAGGCACGCATAATAGTGGAGGCACAACAGGGCACCAAACTCTCTTATGCTAGCTCTGTCATAAGGGCCACAGTGTCAGTCAACACTATGACCGACTACACATGGCCAAATGGTAGCGCCCAGCCAAAGAGGGTGAACAAAACAAAATCATCCAACAACAGAAGTAAAAGCAAAGAAAAAAACAAATAATCTAGGCCTCCGAAGGGATCTGACGATCCTGTTCAGGTTTTTAACAAGCTTGGAAGTTTGGAGGACATGGACGTTGACTCTATGAGTCCGTCCTCCAATCAAAGATCTGTACCATCCAGTCCAAGGCGGACTGGCAGACCACCACATAAACCTCCTGATGGCACATTAAATCATCCAATGGAATTGTCGAGGATTTCGGTCCCACTATGATGAACTTAAATCTCTTAACGATTTGCCTTAACGAGCTGCATCTGTAATACGACTGAGAGACTGATAAACAGCCGCCTGGTATGGTTTCTGGAGAGAAACGAACTTATTTCCAGGTACCAGAGCGGTTTCCGTCCCATACGGATCACCTGGTCCGTCTTGATAGTTTTATACATGACGGCATTGTGAGGGGGGAACATGTGGTGTCGCTTCGATATGGAGAAGGCCTATGACACCACATGGAAACAAGGAATCCTGTCGGATTTAAGTAGTATGGTCCTTAAAGGCCGCATGCCTGTATTTATTAAAAATTTCATAGAAACTCGAACTTTTCAAGTCCGTGCTGGCACCACCCTTTCTGATAGTTGTGATCAGGAGATGGGGGGGGGGGGGGGGGGGGGTCCCGCAAGGAAGTATTTTATCCGTTACACTTTTTTCAAAATTAATAGTATTGTTTATGTCATCAAGCCAGGTGTGGATTGTTCACTCTACGTGGATGATTTTTTGATTTATTATAAATCCAAAAATATGAAAACTATTGAGAGGCAGCTCCAACTTAGCCTCAATAACATTCAAAAATGTGCGGATGAAAATGGATTTAAATTCTCGAAATCAAAAAATGTTTGCATGCATTTCTGCAACAACAGAAATCTACATCCAGACCCAGTCCTCACCCTTGATGGCAACGTTATTCCCCTAGTGGAAGAAACCAAGTTTCATGGGATAATGTTTGACAGAAAACTGCGCACTCAATCTTTTGAAGATGTTGTGATTGGGGAGCGGACCGGAAAGTTCTTTTGCGACTTTACTGGTCACTAGTGCGCTCCAAGTTGGATTATGGCTGTTTCATCTATGGTTCTGACCGTCGCTCATATTTAAGAAAATTGGAGACAGTCCAAAACCAGGCTCTGAGGCTTTGTCTCGGGGCTTTCAGAACCTCTCCAATCCTCAGTCTACATGTGGAAGCCAACGAGGCTCCACTTGGGGCTCGGAGGGAGCAGCTTGCCATACTGTATGCCCTACACTTAAAGTCCATCCCCAGAATCCTGCATTTGATGTTGATTTTAGTCCTGGAAATATCCATTTTTATGAGAGTATGCCGAATGCTATCCCTTCGTATGGTCTGCGTATCAGAGAATCGCTGGATGGGTCATCACAGACAGTTCGAAAGAGGACAATAAAATTGGAGCTTCAGCCAATATTTTCCGACTCCCTGTCTGCCCTGGAGGCAATAACAGGGAGTAATTTCCGTAATGTTTTTATTTTAAATATTGTGCTTTTATATTCTCAATTGACAAATCGTTGCAAGGATATTTTGTTTGTATGGGTACCAAGCCATGTTGGTATCCCTGGTAATGAGAGGGCAGACAGAGCTGCCAAGGAAGCACTCAAAATCAATGTGACCGAGGTCAAAGTTCCCTTTACAGACTTTAAACCTCAGGTCGTCCAATTTTTAAAACAGAAATGGCAGGACCAGTGGGATGAATCCATCCCAAACAAACTTCACGAAATTCAGCCTTTACTTGGGGAGTTGCCACACAGCTGCAGAGACAGCCGAAGAGAGCAGGTTATTCTTGCTAGCGCTCGTATAGGACACACCTATACAACTCATGCCTTTCTACTAAGGGATGAGCCCATCCCTGAATGCATTCCTTGTCAATGTACCTACAACGTCAAGCGCATTCTTATCGAATGTGCTGATCTTGATCCGAAATCGCTTCTTCCGGGTTCAAACCCTTTCAGAATTGTTTGAAAGGGTGAATCCATCCAAGATACTTGGATTCATAAGAGAGAGTGGACTCTTTTTATATAGATTTTAGATCATACAAATCTCAATTATAATACATAATCCGATAAATATAATTTGTTGTCATGAGTTTACTTTCATCCAAGCACATGACATAGACATAAACAATATGGCGAAGCCCGTGGGCGACCTCTAGTGAATAGCCACGAACTATATTTAGGTGGCACCACAAACACTTATGTTAATCATAACGTTCATCACATTACATCCCCCTTTCTCAGGAAGGAGTCATTTCACTGTGTTGTCGATATCTATGAATGCAAAATGGAAACATAAACATTTAGGTGTGACATGTCTACAAGGTTACACTATGAATTAACACTATAAAGTCCTAGAGATTAACTGGCTCTGGCTTCACCACGAGTCGTCCAGACCGAGTACGATATTGTCCATCTGGTGGTCTGACAGGTGGTATTGGACTTGCTGTAGGAGTTGGAGTATCCTGGGGAGCTGTTGTTTCTCCATCTTCGAAACGAACAGTCTTTGCGGGACCAGTGTCTCTTAGGCCTCGGCGATTCCGTCTTAGCACAGATCCAGTTGGCATTTTCACATTGTACGAACGTGGCTGATCAAGTTTCTCTGTGACTTGAGCCGGTGACCATCGGCCAGTCACATGGTCTTGTAAGAGCACTGATTGACCCGGGATGAGAGGTGGTAGGTCCGACGCATTGCGATTGTAGTAATGCGCCTGTGTCTGCTGTCTCTGTTTCAGCCTTTCATTCACAATGTCTCTCTGGACACCTTGATTCACTGTACGTATGGGGAGATTCCCCCTCACCTTGCGACCATACAGCAGCTCTGCCGGACTGGGAATGGTAGAGTCTACAGGCGTAGTGCGCAGGCTGAGCAGCGCTAGCTGTATGTCCATGTTACTTGATTTTGCCTTTAACATTGTCTGCTTCACAGTCTGGACCATTTTCTCCGCAAAACCGTTTGACTGGGCAAAATGGGGAGTGCTTGTCACATGGTCGAAACACCACTCTTTAGCGAATTGGCGGAAGCACTCAGAGTCATATTGTCTGCCATTGTCACTAATCACCTTTTCGGGGATTCCTTGCTCGCTGAAGATCTGTTTCAATGCCGTGACGACAGCTTGGCTAGTGCACTGAACTGGCATTTTCCTAACGATTGGGAATTTTGTGTAATAGTCAGCGACCAGCAGGTATTCTGAATTGTCCAGGAAGAACAAGTCTGTTCCGACGATTTGCCATGGACGCGTAGGCAGTTCGTGTGGCTGAAGTGTTTCTTTTGGCTGACTGTTCTGGTGAGATTGGCAGGTAGGGCATTGTCGCACGACTGATTCAATGTCCTTGTTGATGGACAGCCAGTACACACAGTCCTTTGCCCTGAGTTGACATTTGATCACGCCTTGGTGACCTTCGTGGATCTTCGTTGAAGATCCCTTGTTGCATGGTTTTCGGGACCAGAATGCGTTGTCCTTTTCAGTAAGAGGCCATTTTCCACAGACAGTTCATCTCTGAACGACCAATATGGCCGAAGTTCCTTTGAGACCTCTTTCATATGCTCAGGCCACCCAACAACTACAACTTCGCGGAGAGCCGATAGCACTGGGTCCCTGGCAGTTTCGCGCTGGAGTTCATTTAGCTTTTCTGTGCTGAAACGTACTAGGTTGACTTTGAGATCGAGGTTGATGTGTTCAGTATGTCGCGATGGCTTTCGCGAGAGGCCATCGGCAAGTAGCATCTCCTTGCCCGGCTTGTACCTGATCGTGACATCGTAGTTCTCAAGACGCAGTAGCATTCTCTGCAAAACGGGGTGGCGCAGCTGCCAAGTGTTTCAGTTGTATCATCTCGAGCGGCTTGTGGTCTGATTCCACAATGAACTGACTTGCGTACACATATGTATGGAATCGTTCACACCCGAACACAACAGCGAGTAGTTCCCCCCGCTCAATGTTGGCGTATCGTTGCTCTGTTTCTGAGAGGCTTTTCGATGCAAAGGCGATTGGCTTGCCTTCCTGCGTCAGTACCGCACCGATCCCCTTCTGGGATGCATCGACTTGTATGACCGTTCCTCCTTGCTGGGGTCGAAGTATGCCAGTGTGACCTCGTTACAGATAAGTGTCTTCACATGATTGAAGACTTTGTCGTGTGCGGGGTCCAGTCAAACTTTCTGTCCTTCTTCAGTAGCTCACGGAGGACAGCCGTCTCAGTAGAGAGGTTAGGAATGAATGGCGACATGTATGTTATGAGCCCCAGAAACCCTTGAAGTTGCTGCACGGTTGTGGGAGCGGGCCAGGTTACGACATCCTCGATCTTCGCTGGGTCTGGGTGTGTGCCTTCTCGATCGTATAGAGTTCCAAAGAATTTGACCTGGGTTTGCTTAATGGCACACTTGGCGCTATTGAACACCAGCCCGTTCTGACCAGCCACCCGCATCAGGTTGTGGAGATTCGCGTCGTGCTCCTCCTCTGATTTTGCGAACACAATCACGTCGTCAGCGATACCAATTGTACCGGGGCAGTTTTCAAGGATCTGATCCATTCGCTGCTGGAAGACATCTTGTGACATGACGAGACCAAATGGCATCCTCAGGTATGCATACCTGCCAAAAGGGGTGTTGAAAGTTTGGCAGTAGGGAACTTTCATCATCAAGCTTGACAGACCAGTATCCGTCTTTTGCGTCAAGTTTCGAGAAGTATTGGGCGCCTCCGAGTTTGTATGTAATTTCCTCCTGTGTTGGGGGTTTATGGTGGCACCTCTTGATCACCTTGTTAAGGTCAGTCGGGTCCAGGCAGATCCTCAGGTCGCCGTTTTGCTTCGGCTCGACCACCATGCTGTTGACCCAGTCCGTGGGCTCAAGGACTTTTCTGATAATGCGTTGTTGCTCCATCGAGTCCAGTTTGGCCTTCAGTTTATTTCGTTGGTGTATGGAAAATTTGCGTTGAGCGTGCACTACTGGGCGAGGGTTCGGCATCGTGACGATATGGTACCGGCCTGGGAAATCACCTGTACGATCAAACTGGTTGGGATATATTCGCACCAAGTCTTTGATGGAGTTTACAGGACCTTGCTTCTCAACGTAACAGTGCAATGTTATAAGTTTGAGTTTTCTTGACGTCGGCAGCCCCAAGATTGCTGGGCCGTCTGTTTCCACGACGAAAAACTCTTCTGTTGTCCAACTTTCCTGGTTTTTACAGAGTAACTGTACGGCACCGTAGTTGTGTATCGTCGTACCGTTGTAGGCAGTCAGCACCGTATTTTGCTTGTCCACTGCCTGCGGTAAGGGAAGTCCCTCTGCGTCGAGCTTGTCGGGGAAAAGCTGCCGAAACATTCGTACCGGGAGCATATTTCCTTGCGCACCTGTGTCAATCTTGGCACGTATATCTGCGATTATGCGCCGTTCTGGGAGTTTTGCCGAGATCTTCGTGAAGACCTTGTCCCGAGTATCAGCGTTGAAGCGATCGATTGCGGACACGTTCACAGTCTCTATAGATAAATGTTCGAATTGTTCCTCGACACTTAGCTCCTGTGCCATTTGAGTGTTCTTTTGTTGTCCTCCATGATTGTCATGTACTCGTTGCCTTCCACAGCTTCTACTACGACCTCTGCCACGCCCCCTTCCACGAGAGCGACCAAGGTTTTCAGGATTTGCCATACACACAGAAGCCCAATGATTTTGTTTACCACAAAAGTTACATGTGTACCGAATGCTGGGCAGTTGTTTCTTGGCGTTTTGTCGTGACTACGGCCACAGTTGTAACACACAGACCCATCGTGTTTACTGGTATGGGCCCGTACTGCGTCCACTTGCGATTGTGCACCGTCTGTGTTGACCGTCGTGAATTGCCGCATGTGTTCCGCCGACGCCTCGTATGTTTGGGCTAGATCAACGGCTTGGGCGAACGTAAGTTTGTCATCCTTCCCAAGAAGATCCTTCTGCAATTCCGGGTAGCGTGTGCCCGCTATGATTTGTTCTACTATCCTCACTTCTGCTTCCTCGTCATCTCTAAACTGACACTGCAGTGCCTGTAGCCGGCACCGGCTGACGAAGTCACTGATGGACTCGTGGGCACCCTGGTGAATTCTTTGCAAATGAAAACGAGCAAGCCTAAAGTTTACTTTAGGCTGAATTTGTTTTTTCAAAGTGGTCCCACACTGTGACAGGGTCTTTTCGTTCAGCATCATTTAGGTCCCATGAGTTAAAAAATTTAAGGCCCTGTTCCCCTGCAAATAACAGGATATGATCGACTTGCTTTTCAGCCTGAATGTCTTTGACTGAGAAATAAAGTTCACAGCGCTGTTTAAATAGTTTTATGGCCGAAATTAGGTTAGCACTAGACCAGTCCATGGTAGGGATGAGGGACGCCATGCTTTCCGTGTGTGAGTGATAATGGGAGAAATTGAGGATTCACCACAGTTTATAGGGTTTGCTACTGAGTTTCGTAGCCAGAATTACTCACAAACTTGCACTGGTGATATGGGCTTATTGTCCTTTTACCGCTGCCACCATGTAATATGATGTGAAGTGAAGGTGAAGATAGTTTTGTTGTCATGAGTTTACTTTCATCCAAGCACATGACATAGACATAAACAATATGGCGAAGCCCGTGGGCGACCTCTAGTGAATAGCCACGAACTATATTTAGGTGGCACCACAAACACTTATGTTAATCATAACGTTCATCACATTACATCCCCCTTTCTCAGGAAGGAGTCATATCACTGTGTTGTCGATATCTATGAATGCAAAATGGAAACATAAACATTTAGGTGTAACATGTCTACAAGGTTACACCATGAATTAACACTATAAAGTCCTAGAGATAACTGGCTCTGGCTTCACCACGAGTCGTCCAGACCGAGTACGATATTGTCCATCTGGTGGTCTGACAGGTGGTATTGGACTTGCTGTAGGAGTTGGTGTATCCTGGGGAGCTGTTGTTTCTCCATCTTCGAAACGAACAGTCTTTGCGGGACCAGTGTCTCTTAGGCCTCGGCGATTCCGTCTTAGCACAGATCCAGTTGGCATTTTCACATTGTACGAACGTGGCTGATCAAGTTTCTCTGTGACTTGAGCCGGTGACCATCGGCCAGTCACATGGTCTTGTAAGAGCACTGATTGACCCGGATGAGAGAGGTGGTAGGTCCGACGCATTGCGATTGTAGTAATGCGCCTGTGTCTGCTGTCTCTGTTTCAGCCTTTCATTCACAATGTCTCTCTGGACACCTTGATTCACTGTACGTATGGGGAGAATCCCCCTCACCTTGCGACCATGCAGCAGCTCTGCCGGACTGGGAATGGTAGAGTCTACAGGCGTAGTGCGCAGGCTGAGCAGCGCTAGCTGTATGTCCATGTTACTTGATTTTGCCTTTAACATTGTCTGCTTCACAGTCTGGACCATTTTCTCTGCAAAACCGTTTGACTGGGCAAAATGGGGAGTGCTTGTCACATGGTCGAAACACCACTCTTTAGCGAATTGGCGGAAGCACTCAGGGTCATATTGTCTGCCATTGTCACTAATCACCTTTTCGGGGATTCCTTGCTCGCTGAAGATCTGTTTCAATGCCGTGACCACAGCTTGGCTAGTGCACTGAACTGGTATTTTCCTAACGATTGGGAATTTTGTGTAATAGTCAGCGACCAGCAGGTATTCTGAATTGTCCAGGAAGAACAAGTCTGTTCCGACGATTTGCCATGGACGCGTAGGCAGTTCGTGTGGCTGAAGTGTTTCTTTTGGCTGACTGTTCTGGTGAGATTGGCAGGTAGGGCATTGTCGCACGACTGATTCAATGTCCTTGTTGATGGACAGCCAGTACACACAGTCCTTTGCCCTGAGTTGACATTTGATCACGCCTTGGTGACCTTCGTGGATCTTCGTGAAGATCCCTTGTTGCATGGTTTTCGGGACCAGAATGCGTTGTCCTTTCAGTAAGAGGCCATTTTCCACAGACAGTTCATCTCTGAACGACCAATATGGCCGAAGTTCCTTTGAGACCTCTTTCATATGCTCAGGCCACCCAACAACTACAACTTCGCGGAGAGCCGATAGCACTGGGTCCCTGGCAGTTTCGCGCTGGAGTTCATTTAGCTTTTCTGTGCTGAAACGTACTAGGTTGACTTTGAGATCGAGGTTGATGTGTTCAGTATGTCGCGATGGCTTTCGCGAGAGGCCATCGGCAAGTAGCATCTCCTTGCCCGGCTTGTACCTGATCGTGACATCGTAGTTCTCAAGACGCAGTAGCATTCTCTGCAAACGGGGTGGCGCAGCTGCCAAGTGTTTCAGTTGTATCATCTCGAGCGGCTTGTGGTCTGATTCCACAATGAACTGACTTGCGTACACATATGTATGGAATCGTTCACACCCGAACACAACAGCGAGTAGTTCCCGCTCAATGTTGGCGTATCGTTGCTCTGTTTCTGAGAGGCTTTTCGATGCAAAGGCGATTGGCTTGCCTTCCTGCGTCAGTACCGCAACGATCCCCTTCTGGGATGCATCGACTTGTATGACCGTTTCCTTGCTGGGGTCGAAGTATGCCAGTGTGACCTCTTTACAGATAAGTGTCTTCACATGATTGAAGACTTTGTCGTGTGCCGGGGTCCAGTCAAACTTTCTGTCCTTCTTCAGTAGCTCACGGAGGACAGCCGTCTCAGTAGAGAGGTTAGGAATGAATGGCGACATGTATGTTATGAGCCCCAAAAACCCTTGAAGTTGCTGCACGGTTGTGGGAGCGGGCCAGGTTACGACATCCTCGATCTTCGCTGGGTCTGGGTGTGTGCCTTCTCGATCGTACAGAGTTCCAAAGAATTTGACCTGGGTTTGCTTAATGGCACACTTGGCGCTATTGAACACCAGCCCGTTCTGACCAGCCACCCGCATCAGGTTGTGGAGATTCGCGTCGTGCTCCTCCTCTGATCAGCGATACCAATTGTACCGGGGCAGTTTTCAAGGATCTGATCCATTCGCTGCTGGAAGACATCTTGTGACATGACGAGACCAAATGGCATCCTCAGGTATGCATACCTGCCAAAAGGGGTGTTGAAAGTTGTCAGTAGGGAACTTTCATCATCAAGCTTGACAGACCAGTATCCGTCTTTTGCGTCAAGTTTCGAGAAGTATTGGGCGCCTCCGAGTTTGTATGTAATTTCCTCCTGTGTTGGGGGTTTATGGTGGCACCTCTTGATCACCTTGTTAAGGTCAGTCGGGTCCAGGCAGATCCTCAGGTCGCCGTTTTGCTTCGGCTCGACCACCATGCTGTTGACCCAGTCCGTGGGCTCAAGGACTTTTCTGATAATGCGTTGTTGCTCCATCGAGTCCAGTTTGGCCTTCAGTTTATTTCGTTGGTGTATGGAAAATTTGCGTTGAGCGTGCACTACTGGGCGAGGGTTCGGCATCGTGACGATATGGTACCGGCCTGGGAAATCACCTGTACGATCAAACTGGTTGGGATATATTTGCACCAAGTCTTTGATGGAGTTTACAGGACCTTGCTTCTCAACGTAACAGTGCAATGTTATAAGTTTGAGTTTTCTTGACGTCGGCAGCCCCAAGATTGCTGGGCCGTCTGTTTCCACGACGAAAAAAACTCTTCTGTTGTCCAACTTTCCTGGTTTTTACAGAGTAACTGTACGGCACCGTAGTTGTGTATCGTCGTACCGTTGTAGGCAGTCAGCACCGTATTTTGCTTGTCCACTGCCTGCGGTAAGGGAAGTCCCTCTGCGTCGAGCTTGTCGGGGAAAAGCTGCCGAAACATTCGTACCGGGAGCGTATTTCCTTGCGCACCTGTGTCAATCTTTGCACGTATATCTGCGATTATGCGCCGTTCTGGGAGTTTTGCCGAGATCTTCGTGAAGACCTCGTCCCGAGTATCAGCGTTGAAGCGATCGATTGCGGACACGTTCACAGTCTCTATAGATAAATGTTCGAATTGTTCCTCGACACTTAGCTCCTGTGCCATTTGAGTGTTCTTTTGTTGTCCTCCATGATTGTCATGTACTCGTTGCCTTCCACAGCTTCTACTACGACCTCTGCCACGCCCCCTTCCACGAGAGCGACCAAGGTTTTCAGGATTTGCCATACACACAGAAGCCCAATGATTTTGTTTACCACAAAAGTTACATGTACCGAATGCTGGGCAGTTGTTTCTTGGCGTTTTGTCGTGACTACGGCCACAGTTGTAACACACAGACCCATCGTGTTTACTGGTATGGGCCCGTACTGCGTCCACTTGCGATTGTGCACCGTCTGTGTTGACCGTCGTGAATTGCCGCATGTGTTCCGCCGACGCCTCGTATGTTTGGGCTAGATCAACGGCTTGGGCGAACGTAAGTTTGTCATCCTTCCCAAGAAGATCCTTCTGCAATTCCGGGTAGCGTGTGCCCGCTATGATTTGTTCTACTATCCTCACTTCTGCTTCCTCGTCATCTCTAAACTGACACTGCAGTGCCTGTAGCCGGCACCGGCTGACGAAGTCGCTGATGGACTCGTGGGCACCCTGGTGGATTCTTTGCAAATGAAAACGAGCAAGCCTAAAGTTTACTTTAGGCTGAATTTGTTTTTCAAAGTGGTCCCACACTGTGACAGGGTCTTTTCGTTCAGCATCATTTAGGTCCCATGAGTTAAAAAATTTAAGGCCCTGTTCCCCTGCAAATAACAGGATATGATCGACTTGCTTTTCAGCCTGAATGTCTTTGACTGAGAAATAAAGTTCACAGCGCTGTTTAAATAGTTTTATGGCCGAAATTAGGTTAGCACTAGACCAGTCCATGGTAGGGATGAGGGACGCCATGCTTTCCGTGTGTGAGTGATAATGGGAGAAATTGAGGATTCACCACAGTTTATAGGGTTTGCTACTGAGTTTCGTAGCCAGAATTACTCACAAACTTGCACTGGTGATATGGGCTTATTGTCCTTTTACCGCTGCCACCATGTAATATGATGTGAAGTGAAGGTGAAGATAGTTTTGTTGTCATGAGTTTACTTTCATCCAAGCACATGACATAGACATAAACAATATGGCGAAGCCCGTGGGCGACCTCTAGTGAATAGCCACGAACTATATTTAGGTGGCACCACAAACACTTATGTTAATCTATTTACCTTACCTTACCTCTGTGACCATTCTGTTCCATCTCAAAACTATCCATTCCGGTAACTTGTAGAGGATTTTCTGATTCTCCATGCAGTCATTCAACACTTGCAGGCCATCAACGTATGGCACAGCATCACTGCAACTCTTGAGGAAGTCCGCAAATTTCTGAGAAGATGCAGCATCTCTGGGATTGATTTTTGGCCACTTGTCCAATTTGGATCTAAACGCCTGTTGGATCTTAAAGTGATGGCCATATATATCGCGACAGCTACACTGCCTTCCCAGAGAAATGTCGAGAAATGCCAAGTTACATGCACTTTATTACCGAAACAGGGACCAAACATGTGAAAGACAATCTAAATCTAATAAATCGTTGGAAGTAGCTCGTCACCCAAGATTCTATGATAATGGAATAACTGATGAAAATGTTAACTGCTATTCCAGACAATCAAGAAACATGGCTCAGAGCTTATGATGCTATCAGATTGGATATGATTTGCCAGCAGGCAGTTACTACATATCTTCACATTATTTCACATGCCAATGGAGCGAGGGATTTCGTTGAAGAAAAGTTGCGTTGCGTTGTGTTAGTAATAGTACATAAATAGATACTGTGCATAGTATTGTCTCCCTCGTTTCATTACGTGCTTTAAACTACTTTAACTTCTACTACTATTACGTAACACAAAATAATTTTTCAAACTTTTTATTTGGAACAAAACACACGTTTTTTCAACGTAACACGAAATATTTCACTTATTTCACTTAATCTCAGTCTCTTGGGTGTACTTGTCTGTGTTACCAAGATAGTGTCACCAAATTGAGTCTCAGAAACCACCGTAACTTCATTGCTTGTGTCCAACTCAATGGTGTCATCTGGTTTAACCCACATGCAGGTGTGATGTTTCTGGGAAGGATCCTCTATTTCACAGGCGTAACACAAATAAGACGAATCAGGTGACTGTATCTGCTGTGGTGTATTGTGAGGTACCGGAAGCTGTTCCCCTTCTTCATCAGAAGAGAAGAGTTCTATACTCTTTTCCTCTTCAGAACTGTCAATGCTTCCTGTAATTGATTGTCCATTCTCTTCTCATGTTTGTCTGTGTATTTCTTCATTTTGTTGATCCACGCGAGAGCATGAACTTCCTTTCTGCAGTGTTTCAGGAAGGGACACTTCTGTCTCAGCTGCCACCGATAGATACGTGACTTGATAGCGTCCGCTTGCTCTCCAGCGAAGTGCCACAAAGGGTTGTAGCTGGTAATGATTAGCAGAGTTCTCATCACTTGTTCCTCTTCATGATGCTTCCTCTTTACATATGTTACTCCTTCCTCCAGAATGATTTTCATCTGTTCTATTGCTTCTTTTGTGAAGGAAGGTTCATCAATAGAGATCAGGTTCTTATCTAAAGAGTTCTCAAAGGCAAACTGACCATTGTCTCCTGGATGAATCTCTCCATAGTAGGTAGTGATGTTTCGGAGAGGACGAAGCATACAAGACTTTCCGGCATTAGAAGGACCTTCCACCACAAAACAGTTCACTTTCAGAATCTTCTTGTGTAGGACATTGGACATTTTCTGAAAAAAAATTATGCCTCGTTGCAATCGTGAAAGTCCAACCACGCTTCGATCAAATCTGTGCTCGTTTCAATGCTGTACACTTTTTCTGTTTCGGCTCCTGAATTGAACTCGGTAAACTCTTCTTCCAACTCCTTCCATGTTTTGCGACACGCGCCGATACGTTGCAATTGAAAAGCCTTCTTTAACAAAGTGTCAAAGTTGGCGGAGCTGTAGATTGTGAGAAATTCTTTCAAAGCAGTTGCGGTAAATTTCTCACAGTGCGCTCTCAATCTGCTTGCACTCTGGACACACGACACGCGGATAAGCTCTAGCAACTTCTGCAGCACCAAGGTTTGTTTGCCTTATTTGACACTATCCTCTTCAATGTTTTGACGGAGCGTTGTATCAGTTTGGGTGGATCCTTGGACCTTCCTGGTACGTGTCTTCGCCGCCAGTTGTTGGAAAAGACTTAGACCAGGATCAACAAGTCGATTCGCCACTTCTCTCCAAAATTGCCTCGGTTCAGATTGCACGTAGTATGCTAGCTGGCATCTTCACTGAGATGTAGGGGAGTTGGCGGTTCCCATCGGTATATTTTGAGTAGGCGTTGCGGAGGGAGATGTATTTGCGATCACCGCTCTTGTGGGTGCGGTTGATGTAGACCACGTGGAAATGATCATATGTAGACCACCCCTTGTTGAGACAACGGTTGTGACCAGGGGGGTGGTATGTAACCATAGCATCACGAGCCACGACGAAGGACAAAAATTCCTTACTTGAGGGATTTGAGGCATTCTGTGGCCGGATGTTGTTACCTTGCAAAGCGAATTCCGTCTTTGACACAGTAAGTCCTTCAACAATCATTGAATACATCAGACAAACAGGACTATTCTACAATTATATAATTTTAACAGAATTCAATTAAATCAATTTAAATCCACTGATATCATAGATTAACCCATCTTTGCCTGGCACAATATGACACTATTGTGTCGACGTGCCGTTGAACCTTATACGTACCATTACCTTTCCTAATCTTGTACTGCGATCATATGGGCCCGAGTTGTTGGAGACAGTCTGGCTATTTTGAACATTTCTATGGGCGTGACAGTCAGATAGGATTATGACGACATTACTTTGTAGCCGACATTCCTGTAGCGCATCTACAATTTCTACCACATGTGACATGTTAGTTAACAATGATGTACGGTTTACTGTCAGCCGCTGTTTGTAGACTTCATTGTCAGGTGGAGAATGGGTTCCAGGTGGTTGAGCAGAGTGGTCCTTGCAAGGTCCATATCTGCAACACAACACTATGGCCTGGATCTCACCTAGAAGAAAGGCTTGAATGGCCTGGTCTTGTCAATCGGCTGGTGGTGACTTGACATAGGATAATCGTTTCCATTTTTATCTTGGTTAAAAAATTGCAACGCCACTCGACTGCTTTCTCGAGAGCGAAGGGTTCTTATTACCACAGCACATCATATCTACATCTAGATTCTTTGGCGTACTCTTAGCGAAAATCATGTGGCACTCAGCTTGGTGCCATTCATCCTTCAAGGTACTTGTCTGTACACGCTAAATGAGTACTTTACTCAGCACCTGACACTTCCTGTCGTTTAGCTATGCTCGCACCTGTTAAACACTGTCGCGCCACGTGTCCAGCCTTACCCCTTACAATATGACAGAAAAACAACAATGTATATTCTCAATCCATAACAGCAATTCAAGTCAATTAGTCAACATAAGATGAAAACTATTGAGCAGTTAATTGTATGCACGGTATGTCCCTGTCTGACAACTGTGTGATTATCACCGGCGGTAACAGTTGATAGAGCAGCATGCAGTATAAACGGCCAACATAAATCACCGGCCCTTTCAAACAACATATGACATACGTAACATACCATATAGGGTTCTATTTCAGATCCAATATGTACACAGCCAGCTGTCACATTACAGGGAACGATGCATGCAAATAATTCCAATGAATTAAATCATTGCTATGAAGCATCATGGTATACATTAAGACACAAAGTTAACACAGCTATCATTATAAGTCTCTTCTATAACATCAGGGGTAACATTCAAACGTTCTATCACCTGATAGACATACCACCAATATAGCGGGAACAATTCATGCATATAATTCCAATGAATTAAATCATTGCTGTGAAGCATCATGGTATACCGTAAGACACAAATTTAACACGGCAATCAGTATAAGCAGTTATATTAAAGGCATTTTATTCCGGAGTCAAGCCACTTCTATATCATCAGGGGAAATTTAAATGCACCATTCAAAGTCCATGTAAACAACTGGGCAAATTCTATTATACACATCATGATAACATTCAAACATTTCAACAAGTGTAACATGATTAACAGCCATAAAGTGACTAACATGGCCGACTTGAAAAGGCGTGAGTCAACCTTACAGGACAACATTCAAACGTTCTATCACCTGATAGACATACCACCAATATAGAGATATGTCAACAATGATGTACAACTTCTTGGTGAACTGGACCATCAGTGATATAAATACTTCATTTCATGATAGCATTAAGGAATCACGTGTTATGTAACGTGGCACAAGCGTTCCAATAAATGCAAATTATTTGTTATCACTCACTACCAACAGCTTGTAACGCGGGCGTCACCTGTATAACACTCCCCCCGCGGGTCTGGGAGTAGAATAGGCCAACTATATCGTCCTGCATATCGTAATAGGGAAACCTGTTGGCCGTAGTTTTCGACTCGTGTCAGTAGACATGGGGGTGGTTCATGAGATCATGGTGGTTGAGTGGAGAGGAGCTTAAGAGGGTAATATCTGCAGCACATCTGGATTTCCCTAAGATAATCATTTACATTTCAATCTTTTCCATCTCCATTTTCACTTCTCCTTGAAGGCGGCTGCTTTATCAGTTCAATCTTATCTATTGACCTTTCTTGGCACCATATAACACATGAGTGTTGGTGTTCCGTTAAGTGCTATACTTACATTATAAGTATCAAGTGACATGGACATGGTAGCTATTGCTAAATAAGAACGCCTGAAATGTTCCTTCTTTTCTTCTTTATCATTACTTTGAAGAAGTTTGTGTAATATTTTTCGAAAAAGTCCAGAAATAAACCACGGGATGTTATTTGTTAATAAGAGTTATATTGATAAATAGCCTTATACAGTTTCAGTAGGCGTAATGGCCCTCCTTCTCTAGATGGCTTCAGTTTCGTCACCTTCCGTGCAGCAGAAGTTTGTTTCATCATCTCTTTCCTTAGACTTCAAAAGTGTCATTTCACTGGGTAGCTGGTACAGAGTAGACCGAATGTAACGTGCTATTGTGAAATGGTCAGCACAAGTATGAGAGGTTCCCTTCTCTTTTGAAGAGACAGCGGCCTGGATAAACGCAGCAACTGTTCATTCGTTTCCTCAGATGGAGTACCAGTGAACACCTCTTCAGTCATTGTCACAATGTCGCGAAGGCTGGGTTTTGCTGACGGTGGTTCTTGTACAACATAATTTTATGGGATAAACCACGCCTTGCTCTGAAGGGTTCGGATGCATTCATCTTCATATCAAAGATCAGAGACAAGTGGTAGTTGACGAGGGCGATTACTGCAATAATTTATATGCCACCGAACAATTTAGTCTCAAACTTGCACACACGAAGTGTAAATTCAATCAAATAGAAAGTCTAACTACTTGTTCCGTCTTAAAACAGCCTAGTGGCTACATTTATTCCATTTTATAACAGCCTGGAAATGTCATGCTGAGGTGTCATTCTACCATTTGTAATATCATCCACTCTCTCACTGTTTCTGAATATAACATGGAAATACAACAACAAAGTAAAGCAGATTCATGACATGTTTTTGTTCTTACGAAGACAACAATAATTTATCCACATCTAAAGAAAATACGCAGAATCCTTTTTCTCCTGTTTAGGATCAATAAATGGCGCTAGAATGTGTTGCAAAAGATTTGCAGGTTTGTTTCAGTGAAACATTACATTTCTTCTGGGCATTTGAGGTCTGCCATTGTATCAAAGAAGTGTCTTATGTTAAGATTTGCAACTGTCAACCATTCTGGGTATCTCTGTGCACGAGAATTGGTGTATCAAATTCTAGTATGCACCTTGATTGCATTTCCATCATCTCATCAGCAATTGTTGGATTTTTCTTGATAGTCGTGGGATTGAAATCGGTGATATAAAAACCTTACAGTTTCTTCACACGACTACATTCATCATACACTTTGCCGATCTTCAATGACAACAATTTGGTTAATAGTAAGACCTTGACGTTTTGAACGGTTACAACACATCCACCCTCTTTGTGTCCGGGGGAAGTATAGGTCCACTGTAACCTACTGCTTGTCATAAGAGGAGACTAATAGAAGACAACCTGTTGGCTGTGGATTGCAACTCGTGTCGGTGGGCTGTGGGATCCTGATGGTTGAGTGGCTCGGTCCCTGCAAGTGCCATGTCTGCAATATGCAACTTAGACCCGGATTTCACCTAGACGAGAGGCTTCAATTGCCTGGTCCAGTTAATCGGCTGGTGGTGACTTACCCTATGATGATCGTTTGCATCTATATCTTTTTAACGTCATCCACATATTTGTCTTTTTTTCCCCCTTTATCCTAGTAGGCGGCTGCTTAATCGGGTCGATCTTATCTATTTAGCTTTCAAGGCGTCATATAACACCAGAGTGTTGGTGTGCCGTTAAACCCTATACTTACTTACTATCATTTGGAATTTTGAATTACATCTTTCATCAATTGTATTGTTATAAAGACAGCTAGGGTTTCGTTGGAGTAGCATAACGTTTTTTTTCTCATTACATTATCGCATATATTTTGAATAACAATCGCGAAATATGTCGATACATTTCGACCTTTTCTATGATAACTGCCTAGTGGCTACACTAGTTACATCTTTGAGCAACCTAGTGGCTACATTTGTTCCATTTTATAACCGCCTAGTGGCTACACTAGTTCCATCTTTGAACAGCCTAGTGGCTACATTTGTTCTATTTTATAACCGCATAGTGGCTACACTAGTTCCATCTTTGATCAGCCTAGTGGCTACATTTGTTCCGTTTCATAACAGCCTAGTGGCTACATTTGTTCCATTTTATAAAAGCCTGGTGGTTTTAATGTCCCCACCATAATATCATTTGGAATAACATCTTTCATCAATTGTATTGTTATAAAGACAGCTAGGGTTGCGTTGGAGTAGCATTCATTACATAATCGCATATATTTTGAATAATAAACGCGAAATATGTCAATACATTTGTTTACATATATATATGCGCTCAATAACAATAACCCATCACACACATTGTGGGTCCGGGTGTAGAATAAGTCGACTGTATCCTCCTGCATGACGTAAGAGGCGACTAATAGTGGGCAACCTGTTGGCCGTGGGTTGCGTCTTGTGTCGGTGGACAATGGGATCCAAGTGGTTAAGTGGAGCTGTTCTTTTTTTGGCCATATCTGCAACACACCACTCTGGCCCGGATTTCGCCTAGATGAGATGCTGGAATGGCCTGGTTCAGTCAATCTCCCTGGGATAATTGTTTCCATTTTTATCTTTTCCATCTCCATTTTCATTTATTATAGAAGGAGGCTTCTTAATGAGGTCAATCTTATCTATTAAGCTTTCATGGCACCACATAACACATGAGTGTTAGTGTGCAGTTTACCCCTTTACTTACCGTACCTTCAGCTCCATATCGCAGCAGTAACGTCACGGCAGCAGTATGGTGATGCAGATCATCCAGGTGGAATAATGTCTTATGCTCTCTGAAGATCCAGGGGAAGAAAAGGTCCTATGTATCTTTCTGCATGTCATAAGAGGCGACTAACAGGGAGCAACCTGTTAGCCGTGACTCGTGTCAGTGGACAAAGCGATCCAGGTGGTTGAGCAGAGCGGTCCTTTTGAGGGCCGTATCTTCAACACACTACTCTTCCACAGATTTCGACATCGCTGTGCTCTCGTTTGTTGAAATTGGAAGATAATATGTGATTGACGCTCTGTGGTCGATGGCAGAATACAGACTTCTGTGATTAATTAGAATTATTTTCTTGGGACTTGGTTTGCTGCTCTGTCCTTCGGTGGGTCCAATGGGAACCTTCCTGCGTGTTCAGAAATTGGTGGTTTGATATCTGGCTCTGTTTGTTGGATCGACAGCTGAGCTGATCTTTAGCTTCATATATCAGCTGTTTGATTATGGGCATTATATAAAACATTACTGTTGGTGTGCTGTTAAAGCCTATACTTACCTTAACTTCCTTTAAGTAGGTTTCCAATTATGTCCTTTACGGCTGCTTCTGTTGTATTGTCATACACTGAGCTGACACATCACACTCCTTGAATATGTACTTAAGATCGATGCGTTCAGCGGCGGTTGTTGCAAGTCCTTGTAGGCCGCTTGTTTTGGAGTTATCCTGCTCACTCACTCACTGGGGATTTGAGCACACCAACGACAATGGTAAACAAAAGTCATCATTTAAAATGATTTTGGCATATTAAATAAAGGGACCGGATCTTTCTCTGGCAGAGATCTCGGACTTGGCTCACCATCCCTTTTAATGGAATTTGAATTGTTTTAAACATTTACAGGCCTAAGCCTGCTGTGGGGTTGGCTAAAAGGCAATCCCACAAGGCCAACTGACCCAATTATACTCCCAAGCGCAAAAATACTCTACTCAATTATAATACGTTAACCTCTTTTACAAAATCAAAAATTAATATAGCCTTCTACAAGTTACTTGAAAAACATATCAAGTATGAGATGACGCATGAAGTATGAAGTGAAAGGATTACATCCATACAGGGTGCATGATGAAATTGACCAGGATATTTTTATCTTTGGCTCCATATTCTTCTGTGCATCTTCATCAACATCGATTTCCCTTTTTTTTCTAGTGCGTTTATTTTTAAGGTGTCTGTAAAATAAGGTTAAGTTTATCTCAACATCTTAGCATATAGCTCCTCTAAAAAGACAAAATGCGACTACGTCACAGGCAATCAAATAGTTAATACAGGTCAATGGTAAACTGTCAAGTTTTCAATAACTAATATAAGAGTTATAAAATGAAATAGACGTGTCGTCGTCTGTCATCTGCTTGTGTGACTTACCGCCACTTTGATATACATGCACTTATACAGACTGACAAGACGCGCAGCTACCTGAGAAGAGTCCGCACCTTGCCAGAGAGAGGTGACTTGATGTGCTGTTTACGAGTAACTTATCCACTTGTATTTCAAACCTCTGGCTGATATATCGAGCTTCTTCTTCACTCAGCGCCTCTTAATGGCCAAGGTTCATATGCCTCAGGTTGTTATCAGGTGACAGGAGTTCAACCACGTCGCGTTGGTATCCCCAGACATATCTTCAGAGGCAAGTTATAGGGGGCAACCTGTTGGCCATGAGTTGCTACTCGTGTCAATGGACACGGGATTTATGTGGAGAGGCCCTTTTTAGGGCCATGTCTGCAACACAGAGCTATCTGGCTTGGATTTCCCCAAGACGAGGGATAGAAATTACCTGGTCCAATCAATCGGCTTGTGGTGAAATAATATGTGCATTTTTATATTTGACATTATCTCCCTTTTTATTCCATTTGCCTTAGAAGGCGACTGCTTAATCAGGTAAATCATATCTATTCATCTTTGTAGGCCCACATAACACATCAGTGTCGGTGGACAATGGGATTATGAGGTCCTTTTGTGGGCCATATGTGCAACACACCACATTGACACGTATTTCATCCAGACGAGAGACTAGAATGACCTGGTCCATAGCTTTGGTGTTCTGTTGTTTTGGTGGAAATTCTCATTGTCTTAGGTAAGGAATCTAGAGACCACTCATGCATTGACTCAATGTCCTTTTGTATTATATGATTGGCCATGACTCGTGACTTTCAAATCAGTTAAGTGCTTGCATTGATGAAAGCCAATCGTTTTCCCTGATGCGGAGGGATTGACGGATACATATTCTATCCCCCTAGGAGGAAAATTCAACCCCATTTGAGTCGCTGGAATTAGTAGTTGGTTATTTTCTTGTAGCCGCAATTTTGTTGTACTTAAACTGGAATACAAACAAAAGCATGCAGCAAGTGTGCATTTGCTAAGTAACAGCAGTTGACTCGGTCCTGATTTTGCGGACCGACCAGGTCTTTCTGACAACTGACTGACTCTTTGGTCTCTTTCTGTTGATCTACCTCGTTATTGTGATATATTATCGTTGATTGGGGGAGGGGGGTTCTTTCTGGCCAAAAGATGCGTTATCTGGCACTTGTTGTTGTGCTGCATAACCTTATGCTTACCTCACTTGTCACTTGCACCCGGTACAGCGTGTGCGCCAGCACATGCACCGCTTGCTCCATTTGAAAAGACAAAACAACTGTATTGGATGCGAAAGCAAGATAAAAGCTGATTGTAAGGAAGATAAGACCAATCGTCGCTATCTTATCCTTCGTTTATATATGTATGATTTTCGATTGCGGTTGGCTTGCTTGTTACTCACGTGGACATCATTGCAGCCCACACACACATCACCAGTGAATGCGGATAACCCGCCAAATATCACTAATGCTGATTAGTGTTCATTAAGCTTTATGCGACGTTAATTTTTGGATATTACTGTATTCCCAAATGAGGTTCATGTAGTTTTTTCATTTCTCCTGAGTCCATCTTGTGTAGCTTGCTCTTCTTTAACAGTGAAGTAAGGGAGTATTTCCTGTTGAGTCTTCTCTTTAACCGTTCATGGGATGGGATCGATGTAAAACATTTATAGTTTTGGTGCTCCTATGGAGGTGAATTGTGGTCAAACAAATCCACAACAATGTGCAAATCCTACCAAGAGGGGTGTTACACACTCTACAAATAGATTCACCGCTTAGTAGGTTTTGGATTATTCATTTTGATTAATCAACTACTAAATCACAAGTGTTCAAGACCTGGTCGGTTTGTCACTGAGATCTTGGAAATGGGATATTCGCCATGATGTCAGGTTAGAATACAAGTGCAAATTGGATGTAGATTTTGGAACGTTTGTGGCCACAGCATTATAGATATGCTTGCTGAACGTGTCAATTAAACAGGTGCAGGAGATGTCATTTAGGTGACTGCTCAAAATGCAGTGGCTAATAACAAAAATCTACAGTATACGGCAAATGATGATGACGCCCATAGCAAATGACTTAGAAACACAATAGACTAACGTCTAAACATCGGCTTTGTGGAAGCTTTGACCAAAATGCGGATATGTTCCCGGTCTTCTCGTGCTGTTAGAGATAGAAGAAATAGGGCGGCTTAAATGGAATCACTTTGTGTATAAGACTTGTTCCGAATTTCATCATTACCAATTGACAGCAACATATGAGAACATTATATATTATGGTGCTGAACAAATGGAATGCTGAAGAATGTCGTATTAAACTTAACAGTTCCGTCGCGTATCGAATCTTAATTGGACTAATGACGCATATTATCGATGCAGCCGATATCAGGCATCTATTGATTCATTCTAATGTTATATCAATGCGGTAGTAGAGCAGCTTCTCAAAAGTAATTACAACATACTTATTGTGTCCTCAACTAATAGTACAGATATCTTGACCCGAGATTTTGTCATCCACACTTTGTACTTGAATGGCAGTAGTATTGCGATCATTCTGTCTGCAGCAATAATCAGTAATGTGTAAAACGATGTTGAAATTGCCACCGAATAGAGGATACGTTGCAGAGCACCAGTCCATCGACGTATGTCCAGCGATTGAGATGTTATTTCAAAACCACACCTGACCTTTTCCAATCGATAAACACCTGTTATGAAAATCGCCGGTGCTATGAGCAGGTTTGACAGGGTGAGTCCTGTGATATAGATGCGACCCTTCAATCCAGTGGGAACGTTCTTCTGAGACACGACCTTTATTGTCACTGTGTTACTGATAACTACCATCAGAAAGATGATCCATCGGAATCCATCCACGGCAATGTTGTTGTTACATGGAAGGCTCTTCAACGGACTGCTGGTCATGTCCTCGCTGGACGCAGATTCCATGTTCTGCACTACTCTCAAACCTTGGTGATATATCGGATTTGTTTTAGTATATTTTACTCGGGTGCTGCACTAGTATACTGCGCTCTTGCTTAAGGCAAGCTTGTTTTGTATGCGGTTGTCGATGCATTGGGTGTTAGCAAGGTGAAATGGGCGTGGCTTAGTATTTCTATTCCAGTGGATTTACTAATGAGCGCTCGATGGGGCTAGCGCAATATTTCGCCACACGGGATATTTTATGCAGCCACCGATTTGAGGTTGGCTGCAGCAAGCTGCAGCCTGGTGTCTTCATGAATAATTAATAACAAAATTTAAGCTACAGCCAATCGTTGGTCAGCGTGCGACATCGAACGCTTCATCAAGCCATTCGGACATTGTTAGCGTTTGGTTTTTGTCACTCGTAATTTCAACAATAGATTAAACATTGGCAATGTAAATGTATTACACCCAGTCGGACAACACTGTTTTGTATCACAACATAGAGTAGAATTGGTTTCAAATGCTTCTTCTAGGTCTTCCCCGAGTTGTAACGGGTGATGCAGATCAATAAAACTGCTGATACCGCCTGAACATACACTTGAGCTATTTGTTTAGTGTACGTTATCTTTAACTTGCTGTCATATAACTGTATTTGCTATTTCAATGAAAGATCAAACTTTCCTTTCGACGCTTTATTAATCTGTCATAGCTGCGTAATGTTGTGTTTAATGTCTCATGACGCCCAAGTTATTTGGTTAGGAGGAATTACCATTATAAAGTCATCTACTGTATTATTTGTATATCAGGTGTTATCACGGTATGCAATGTTTCATAATAGCAAAGTATTTGGCCATACCTTGATTATGTTCCACTTACGCCGTTGCATTGACTCGTGTTTTTTCATAGTAACTGGCGAAAGTAAGATGTAATAGCCTTTCTGTTGGCTCTAGGATTTGTGTGCATTTTAACCAGCTGGTGTTGTTTTCGTTGCTTGATGCTATACAATAATGGTAACATATCTGGTTGCATGACTGCATACCCCAATTATGGTTTACGGATGTGAAATCAACAAAACACGCGTGCATTACCAATTCAGCATTATCAGTACCTCTCCCATATGGTATGATCTCCTTATAAATACATTTGCCTTTAGCCAGAGCAATATTGCCTCTTTAAATATATGATATTGGATTTGGATTTGAACATACAATTACATTTTATACAATTACATTGTTCATCTTTATCAGCCATACAATTTTACGGTGTCTGATTCAAACAACGCAACATCGATGGGTATACAATGCGGGCTACTATTCAAATATCTACAAAATGCGTTTCTTGGCTTGGATGTGCTGCTGTAAATGAACTTGGGGAGCACTGCAGAGGTTGAGGAGCTTGTGACCAACCTAAGGGATAAAGAGATGTTGTTCATTACGGCAATCTCAAAATATATCTTTCACTGAGTTTGCGATAGACAAAGATTCGCCGTGCGCTCAGGTTCAGTTAGAGCCCCTGGATGGACCCTTACCTTCGCATGAATACGTCAGTTACCCGTCAGTTATTCCTACACCCCAACGTAACTACCTCATTAAGGGGCGACCTCATTAGTGCACCTACTAGAAGCCTCGCAGCCAATAGCATTCGCTGATGTGGGGGCTGCCCTCTGAAGGTTCATCATTACCTCAGCGTCTTGGCAGTAATGTACAACCTATAAGATTTGTCACTATAAATTCTGCACCCACAATGCATGCCCCCTTAGAAATTTGCTAGGGCTTTGTGTCTGCCCGCAGCGCGCTAGTCAGTACTACATCCTAGTGCACAGTTTTATTAACTTTGTAGCATGTTCTTTCCCGTTTCAACCTTAACTTTAAAACATACCAAATTCTTCAATATCGTTCCCCATTCAATCATCCATTCATAATCTGTAAGCTGTACATCCTGCATATCAGCATCATACTGCTGTTCATATTTGTCTAGCACTCTCTATAATTATTTTCAAAGAAACTTACATGCATTAGCTTACTTAACCGTACATCTTTATTTATACTCATTTAGTTCGAACATTCGTTAAATGTTCGTCGTTAACAATTGTTAAAAAACAGACAATTAAATAAATGAATACAAACTATCAAATACTTATAATCTGTGAATTAAAGTAAAAGGTCATCGTACGAAATTCTACTTGCAAATCTTGGGGAAAAATGGTATTTACACACATCATATAATTCTTTTACAAACCATTCTCAAGTTATTCCTTTTGTCATACTTATTTCCTAAAAATGCCTTTCAATTTACGGTATCACCTAGGTTGTTGAATTATGCATGTAAGTAAAATTCTTACACGTTAGCATGTGTGTGGATATTCATCTACCTTAAAGTGGAGGGAGATGTCGTAAACTGTTTTTACTCAATTTTTCCCTCTCTACCTTAAAGCTTCTGACCCGCCAGTTATTCCTAAACCCCAACTTAACTACCTTATTAAGGGGCGACCTTATTGGTGAACCTGCTAGAAGCCTCTCAGCCAATAGCATTTGCTGATGGGGGCTGCCTCCAAAAGTAACGGAATATAAGGGAGTGAACACACGCTCACGAGAGGGCAAGATCACCAAACATAAATCAGAGACATCTCTCCCCTCATTAAATACTATCCTTTTCGGTCACTTTGATAAATATAAATAAATTATCATGTCTTTAGAAGAATAAAGTATATTTCTCCTCTTTCGGCCCTTCATCGTCGTTTGTGTCTTCCATTCATCACGTATTCAAAGTCGACAGAACCAGACTCCACAGTAGCCATGTGCATTCTCGACCTCTCCAAGTACCTGATGTACGTCTTCTATTACAACACAATGAAGGTATGATAGCGATTAAGGCATACTATACACAAACACTGCTTATAGAGATCCGCACATCGGACGTGTACGCAGACATGCAGGAGGATAGTGCCCTCTTTGATACAAGCAACTAGTATCCTTCCCATCCCTTGTTCAGTAAAGTAAACAAGAAAGTGCTAGGAAAAATGAAAGATGAGTGAGTCGGTGAGCCCATCAACGAGTTTGATGGCCTACGGCCCAAATATGTACTCCATCCTGATGTCTGAAGAGGGCGAGATCAGGTAGGCAAAGGGTCTCTGTTCACAAAGAAGCATTTCCGCCGTGGAATGAATATGCTACTCAGTGATGGTTACAAGATATATGGGCTACACGTCAACAAGTTGTTATTCTCCCCGTTTGACTAAAAGCAGTGAATAGCCCCAAATGGAGTTGACACCTTGGCGTATGGTCATGTTAGTTTACCGACAAACTAACAGGAAGCGTAGCTTCCGACAGAGTCGGGCTCTGCTTACAAAACACATGAAGCAATTATCTGTAGTGTAAACTCTACTCGGGAAGGAGGAACAATATTTACCTTTCTTAAGAAGCCAAAGAAAGTGAGAATGGGTAATTAAGGAAGTCCACGAGACGCAAATTGAGCAGCTCTGTGTGGCTTCTACGAACTTAAAACCTCGCAACAAACGCTGCATGCAAGGTGACCTGGAACGACCTGAGTTCAAAGCGTGTGAAACAGCCTTGATATCCACAGCTATAAAGGCTGGGAAAGGGCGTCTGGGGATGAGAAACACGAGGGAGGCAGGTTCTAATTAGCTATTATTAAATACTCAATAGGACGATACTTATGCATCCTCGGTCGGTTGCACTCCGTCTCTCTGTTACAATAGTTCTATCAACATTTTGGTCAGTATGATTGAAGAACCACACATTGATACGAGCAAATTAATAGTAATGGGTCACAATGTGAAATCCATTGTCAGGACTGTGAAAGCGAAATGTCATGGCTGGTTTAAGAAATATCTGTCGATCCAGCAATAATCAAGCTCTAATCGTATTAATAACCCGACGTTTTTCCAACAGATAAACAAATATGATCCAATTGCATTAATATAGCCCATTGCGTCAGTTAATGTGTGGTGGAACATTACGAATTGCTATGGTGGTTGGCTACCCTCTGCGCCTGTCATCAAAATCCAATCAATCGGCACAAATAGAAAGAACACAGTTCCAATGTCCGTTTTTTACAAGTTGACCATCCCTACCCTAGCTAGCCCACCGCTCCCTCACCAGAGAAGCATCGTCCTTCCATCATCCCCTTCATGACACTACACGCTCGAAAACAGCAATAAATGAGGCGACCGTATACTGCCAGAATAGCCTCCCCACCCCCACCCGGTGTCCGTCGGTTAAGCTCCCCTCATTGTGAAATAATGTAGAGGATGCCATAGTGGTTGTCTTCCCTCCCACCATGAAATCGTGCCTCGTCTTGCGGTTGGGTTGTGAAGTAATTCCTGACGATTACCGCCATTAATTATGCATGGGAAGGTATGGATTCTAGTTTAGGCCCCTTTGGGCCGGCCTCGTAAAGTTTGCCGGACAATGGACAAGGAACACCTGTGTCTCTATTTGGGATGTAGTAACATGTGAAGGGGGCGGGAATGGAGGCATGTTATCTTTATTTAACACTATTTCATAATAATTAAACACCATTAACACGACCTGCATTTTGGAGAAACCCTTTACGCTTGCAATAGCAAGCTGAGGTTGATATCAGCCATGCAACAAAGCTGAAAGGGTCTTTCTTGAATAAAAAGGCGGTAGTTTGAGGCAATGTAGCTCAGAATGGACGAACCAACAGTGCCATGCGATACATACAAGTAGCACAGCTACTATCTTACTCAATGATATGGTGGATAAGATTTGAATGTGGTTTCCAATGTATACAAATGTCTTCAGAAGGATGAAAGCTTACGTTCGCGGGAACTATTACTGTAGCGGCAGCTTTGCCACCTAAATAACGGCCAATAAATTTGTAATTAACATATTGCGTCCCCCGCAATCACGTCTTGTACTTACATACACAGGAACACACATATGGGAGTATCGGTAGTTAACTCGCCATCACTGTTTTTGTGTATTGGTCTAACATCCCTCATCTCCGCCTATGTATATCAGTTATTAGATCAAGTTCACTGCTTGTGTTGGTCTTGAACTACCGTTTACTGCTTGCGAGTGCCGATCTCTAAGTTCACTGCCTATTGACATCAGTCTAAATATCCCAACGCTGCATGTGAGTATCAGTACGTACCCATTCACTGTATGCTAGTAACGGTCTGTAACTCACATTCACTGCCTGTGAGTTTCGGTCTCTAACTCCCTTTTACTGCTTGTGAGTGTCGGTCTGTAACTACCATTCATTGCATGTGAGTATCGGTCGACAACTCCCTGTGACTGCTCGTGAGTAACGGTCTCCAACTCTCCTTCACGGATATCACTCCCCTTCCTTTCTTGTGAGTATCTATCAATAACTCCCCATCGTGTTTTAACTGCCTCTCGCCGGCTTTGTATCTCTAGCTATACATCACACCACTTCGTTTATATTTCTGTTAATACCGCCATCATCGTTGTGTTTGAGCTTCAGTTCAGAACTCGCTCCCCATCGCGATGTTTGTTTCTGCTTATACCTCCTCCAAACTGGTTTTGTAAGTCTGTTCTGAACACCTCATATGTATATGCTCGGGGTCTGTAAAAGCTTGTACAAAATTCGAAAGAGACACGTTTCTCTGAATTACGAATAGTTCAAGTCACATGTACATATGAACTCACAGCACCACTGACTGTCCTGCATCCTGTAGATCACCGCGGTCACCTTAACAACTTTTACACATTTCTAAATGGACAGGCTTTACTGTCACTTACACCTTGGTCACTTCGATGCATCACTGACATTAAAAACATTTACTCATGATTTACACTTTGCCTATAATATATATATATATATTGTATTGAACTATAAAAAATCTATTGGACAAGTTTTGGTCTGAATAACGCCATCCCTACACCTTTACGTATCTAGAAATGAATTATTCGGTTTGCTATTCCTTTATCATGTCTTACGTGGTTTAATACTGCACTCATACAAAGCCTAGCTCAAAATCGCAACAACAACAAACACGACAGGCTGTTACAGAAAGCAGCGCGATCATACACAAAAAGCCCAATACCACCTGGTTCTTATAACGATATTTATCATCCTTTTATTATTTTTAACCCAGACAGTGGACTTCTTGAGGCAAATTTTGTATCAGTTTGCACAATCTTGGCACTTTAATTTCGGATTGAAATTACTCATTATCATTCAATAAGACTTCCTTGTTCTTAGCCTATGCGTTGTTTTTTATATACATTGGATTGAGTCCAGCTTTTTTGTGAAATGACCACGAGTATGTTCCAAACGAAGAAAGTGCTCAATTAGAGCAAAATACAAACAACATGCAAAATGAGACAAAGGAGCCGGCAGTTAGGTTTCAGTTAACCCTGATAATTTGGATATGATTGCGTTACCGTTTGTGTCATTTATATACCATCCCTTAATTATTGAGCAGTTGTACCTGTACATGTCTCGGTATATATTTAGCTAACCTCAGTATCAGTGTGATTACATATTTATAAACGTTGGATGGTTAAATATGCATTTTGCACATGAAGATATTTGCATGCACCGATTTTATCTATCGTTCCTTGAACTGTTATGCAATTTATGCAGACAATCAAACCGCAAGATGAAAGATCATTTATGCTGAGAACGACCCAAATCCATCAACGATGCTTTCAC
>CM067357.1:9327568-9415773 GCA_034190875.2 Urechis unicinctus
ATTGATTTTGATCATATAATTGAAGAAAGTATGGGATTTTGTTCAATAAATTCTTAGCAACCAGACCCATCTTGCGAACCGTAAATGTCGGCTTGCCGATGGCGAAAGGTCAGCTTTTGAACAATCTGATGTGATCACAAGTCTATGCAGTTCTAAGAATAATAAATGTCTGTTTTTGCATATGAATCTCCAACAAATTCTTCGATTGCTGCTCATAAAGTATTAACAGTTAAAGCTCACCACACATTGCAGCTAAGGCTACCGTAGAGCCTTATTTGCTTTTGCCACTGCAAAAAAACTTAATATTTGTGCCTTATACGCATCGTCAAACAAAGCAATCATCTTCTACATTAAAGCAAACTAACGATGTCGTATTATTATTATGGTATAAGTGAAAACGCAAACAAACCGAATCACGAATCTTTCAGGGGGGCTGCTGTATGCACGAACGCTAAAAATACGCATGCATCATTATGGGGGCTCTTATCTAGGCACTAACGTCGTTTGATACATTAGATCTGTCTTTTGACAATATCAAATGGCTACGAAACACGCGTGCAATATATTGATATGCGTATATATAAAATTCGGCCACAACCCAGGTTTCAACTGCATTAACTTTATAGATTGCAGGGGCGAGAAACAGGATGTAACCACTTGGACATATTCAAAATGCAAATCATGATCCAATAATGCAATGCATGGCATATGCTAACGACAAATTATGGTTCTCGTTGATACTTAAATTTTTAAGAAGCATAACGAAGTACCGTACCTCTAAATTGAGGTTGTACAGCTGAGACGGATGATGATATATGAATTGGAATACGTTTGATTATGTAGGGCTACACAGCCACAATACAATGTATCAGGAAATGATTTTAATTACGCTTGCAAACGCCTATTGTACCACTGAATTGAGACATTAAAGTCTAACCTATTTCTGCCCTTACTTAAAACAAGACACCTACCGCACAAGACAAGACACCTACTACTACTCTACATCCCGGGGACCGCATCAGGTTATATTGAATGCTTGACAAATTAACTTAGTCTAATCCAGCAGCCGTGTTGTATCACATTAGAAATCAATTTGCTGATTCATATTTCTATTGCAATAGACAGTGCCGACGCTCACGCTACGCTATGTCCGCTTGAACATAACTTCACCAATGAAGTACCTAATAAGCGACGGCAGCAGGTGGAACTATTGACCGAAGCCGTCAACGTGTCTTCTGGGCGTTTAATACGCCCTTTCTAAGATGACTATATCACCCCCAGGGCGTGGTAGTACCACGAATAACAACTGAAAATTAACTGACCATCCAATAATAAGTATCTCTAGAACACCAATATATGCCTTAGTTAAACATGTGCCCTTCCCGCTACCACATCAAATTACATTGAATGATTGACAAATTAATTAAATCTAATCGGGTCACCACTTATGGGGGTTCGTATAACATTCGGAAACTCATTGCTCTGACGTTGCAATAGACCGTTTCGCTTTTGACCCGACACCTAATCTCTGGATCACGATATTGACAGCTTAGTACCTAACAATCAACAGCAACTTTATGTATACCTCTGGAACACACATGTATGTCATAGGTATGCATGTTTTTGATAGCCTGTTATGTTATTGCATTGCTTATATAGTATAAATACAATGCTAGACGCTAGACGACATATTCACAAACTGACAGTATGAACAAGTGGAGGCAACCAACCGGCTTCGTCAGATTTGTTCTTGCTGGTATTTGTGATCATTTCAATGTGCAATGACGGGAATATATGCATACAACAGAAGTGCAGTAAGTTTGATACAGTCACATTATGTAACATTGTTTCTGTGTTAAACAAGTGTAGTGTAATAATTATATCAATTAATAATGATTGATCATCGCACAGAAATAAGAAATAATCAGTGCTAAAAGCCTAAGCCGAATTCATCTGCAGTTCGTTCACGATTAATCTAGCGGATTGGTCTCGTTCATTTGACCGAGGCATACTTTTCATATTATATATCTCAAGAACAATACTTCGACCCCTAACCATGTCAACAAAGCTTACTCAACCCACAGCGGCACCCGAGTACCAGACGAATCGGCAAGAACTGACAAAACGGTCGTTGGCTTCCGAGACGATTTGACAACGAACACCTACACAGCAGAGAAGAGGGTTTAAGAATGCACGATATGCGCGGATGACCCTTGGTGAGATTAGATTGCTACAATATATAACCAGCAGGTATGTAAGGCCATGGCTGCTATGTCTTGGTACTGTATGTTGCTTATTTACATTTTCTCACCTTACTTCTACGTGTTCCTAGGCACAGGGCTCATATCTATTTGGCAGCTCTTGCATTTTCGGATTTATGTTCGTCTGTTGTTTAAGAAGCTTCTGTTTTACTCATATATTATGTGACGAGGGATGGTCAACTGTATCTTGTCTAGTTCGGCATTACCATCCTTGAATATAGGCCGATCTTGCCTGATGGCTTTTTTGTTTGTTGGGTGTAATTTTGGCAGCCGATCGTCCGATTGCCGTTAAAAAGATATGTGTACTGCATTCCCAGAAGAGCCTACAAAATTGGACTTTCCAATAAACCTCAATTTTTCACTATGTTTCAAGCCCATCTATGTCTTTAACGAAAGCACCAAGTAATTTACATATCGTTGTGGTATATGATTACATCATATCCCGCAGTTAACAATATAACCTTCAAGATGCAGTTCACTTATGAATGTATAACTGTTCCCTATTGTGTATGCATCACCTTATTTTATGACGTCAATATAACGTTTTCGCAAAAAAAGGTAAGATCATTGTCTTGCAAACCGTTATTATAAATTCACATAATAGTATTCTTATTTACAACGAAATCAGACACATAATCTAATTTATTTTTCTCGTGATCTGTGATATATGTTGAAGCGAACAGTGCGTCAATAGAGAGGCTTCCGATGCATGATCCCACCAGTATACACGCCAGGCCTCATGCAATCCTGGACATAGTTTTCAGAACGCTAAACTCTTGATATTGGACATCAGCATGAATTATTCTACTAAGAAGGGCAGTACATTAGATGATTACAAATGCATTGAGCATTGTGAACGGGGAACAAGTGGTGTATTGCCAATAGGATTTTTACCATGGATAGTCATTGTGGGGCTTGCGTTGCTTATTGGAATTCAAATATATCATCGCAGAACACACTCGCATTTAAGATATATATAGGCGCAATGTTGATCAGGAGCAACCTTATGTTATGGCATACTCGTTCTTAAATAAACGACCATTACAATAGTCTCATATATAGCCGATAAATGATTTCAACAAAATCCCAACAAAGAATGATGCAGCCATGTACACTAGGTAATCACTCCGTGTCTATCAAGCTATATATAAGTCTTATAATATCACACAATTATTAACTATAAAACCGAAATGAAATTAATGTTCGCATTACTTGCTTAGGTAAGGTACGGTAAGTAAAGGGTTTAAAGGTGGGATGAATATGAAAACATATGATTTACCTAATTGAAAAGCCGCCTTGAGAAAATGAGAAGATTATCCTAGGGCATGTCACATCGCTGATTAACTGGACCAGGCCTTTACAAGTCTCTCGTTTAGACCTAAGTGGTGTGTTGCAGCTATGGCGTTTTGCAAAGACCGTCCACGCGACCCTAATGATCCCATTGTCCACAGCAACCAACAGGTTTCCTTCACTAGTCGCCTCTTAAGCAAGAGGATACAGTGAGCACATTGTACCATTAGACCCACGAGTGCACATCCTTCAAGCTTTTGTCAATATGCATCCGTCCATCGATAACATCCCGTATATTTCAGAACGCACCCTATATTATTTAATTTCACTTAGTTCATATTTCATACCAAAGCAGCCCCTATAGTACAGTATACACTACAAATGTAACTGTAAATATGAAGTAGAACTAAGGTAAGGGAGCAACTGCAACCAAATTGCATCATGAGTGAGAACCTGACTTATTTCTAATGACACCCGTCTTTGTTATCTGACACAGTCGTCGGTCGTCGTAATCTGCGCGGAGTGATTACATAATCAACCGCCGCCCATGACGAACTGTCACTCTGCTGACATCGTGATGTAAGTGCTATTGGTGCAGCGCAAACAAAAGACGATTGCATTCTTTCAAAAACTTATGTTGCTAACCGGATAAGGGTTCAACAAAACTAATGGTTATATCACTTATATGTCAAGACGGATGTCTGCAACAATGGGTACAGGCATGCGGAGTGTGCAGTGTATGGTAGATTTGTAACATATGGTGGATACATGTTTATATGGAATTTATAACCCCATTGTGGATGGTACTGTAGATCGATGATGTAAAGTGAATGGGAGTTGTGATGTAGATCTTCGCTTTATGATGGCTCTCGGATGTTTTTTGTTTGTTTTTTCACATTATTGTCATTTTTAGCAACTCCGGCTATGTGCGACAATGATGGACGTGCGTTGGAATGTGTGTGTGTGTTATCTACAGAGGATCTGTGGCGTATTATCGTGTGTTATGGATTTCAACTCTGCACTTATGTGGATCCACTGTGTATGAAGAAAATGTTGTACACAATAAAGCCATAAAATTGACAATCGTTATTCAGTGTTTTATGTTATCAGTATCATCATATCAGAGAATCGCCGGGATGTTCAGGATAAAATATGATAAGCATTATTACCATATGACTGCTCGGGCCCCATGGACAATAACACCACATGAAAATGCTGAGACCTGCCAATAATGCCTGAAATATCACTCATACCCTACAAAATACGACATTTGGCCGTATTATCATCAGGCAATGTATCATCGGTGAGAATTGATACTATCACTGAAATATTATTTTTTAACGACTTCACTTTATGCATATACTTTATATCAAAGGTGATATATGATGTAAATATCATCTGGCCATGCATATGATACCCGAAATATCACTCATAACCTCAGGTCTACGATATTTGGCGTTATTATCTGATATCAGGCGATTTATCATTGGTGGAAATTGATACTATCAATGATATATTATTTTTAACAACTTCACTTTATGCATAGACCATACATCCAAGGGAGATATACGAGGTAAATATCAACGTGACCCGCCTGAGTATATAGAGGATTAGAAGTCATGCTGAATTGTTTATTTTAAGGCATATTAAATCGCCATTAGCTTATGTGAGATGCGTTAATTTACAACACGATCTCCGAAACCAAAACAATTGCTCAAACGTATATACACTAATAACATTGTTCACATGATTACTGTACATCTCGGATTCGCAATTATTCATAAAAGCAAGAGCACATAGCGTTTTCAATCGAATTGTAAGAATTGCAATAGCGTAGCAAGACACTATGAATAATAGGTGTGGCCTACATAATACAATAAATAGAACGCTTGTCTCAGCTCCGACAATTTATCTGCATTATGTTTGGAAGTCGCGTTGTTATCGTCAATGAATTACAGACTTCATATGCACCAGTAAATCATTAAGTTGACCTTCAATGTTGTTCGCTTCATTCATTGAAGAGAACTATGTCATGTAGCCTCTGCTTCAAAAGAGGTATACACTTGTTTCAACATCTCGTAAGGTTGTAAGGTACTTTTCCAATTCAGCATGTTCTTCGATTACTTAATAACAATATGACTGTTAGAATCGACTGCTTCACACTGTAAAATATTTGTGGCTCAATAGTAATGGTCGATTTAACATGTGTAATGTCTTATTTTAATAGAAGCAAACTGGTTGGTTCTGTAGATGTAATTCCTTGTTCAATAGAAAGAGTTACAAAATTGGGAGGAAAAGACCAGTCATAATGTTACCATGATCCTGGATCTCAAATGTCAGTGCATCAGTCAAGTTACAGAACTATTCTATCCATCCGCCTGTCTTCATCATAGATCAAGGTAATCAATGAAGACAAATAAATTTCATAAGTAAGGGATATCATCAGGTCGTTCATGAACGAAATATAACGCTGTTAATTAAAGGTGTGTTCAACTCCATTTCCTCGCATTCATTTGTAAGTGTTGACCCATTTAAATTCAGTGACGGACGAGGAGACTTAATTTCATCTGTTATTGACGTCTGTGTTGCAGCTGAAAAAAATCCTTCATTTCCTGGAAATTGTTCTCATGCTTTCACAACCTGTCAATGTATAGCGCGCATTCTAGATTTCCACTTATTTAACTTTTAATATGAACCCTTGACAGCTGTGGAAATGAGAAGCTAACCCACTTCCTGATATAAAAAATGAATTCCTCACAGCTGATAAACACGCATACATAGACATACATGCTAATAAGACCATCCATACATCCTTGGAATAATGCATAGCAAAAAGCTACTAACTTTTTTATACTAAGTCTTGTAATAAGTAATCATGTGAAGCGTTTATTTTGATGCCTTCAGCCTATATACTGTGTCAATGAGTGCTTGAGTTTATTGTCCATCACGTTTTTTTACCCTCCGTAAAAAGTTGAACATAGAAAAAGATGCTACGCTCTACGACATTTTATAGAGTAACATTTCAGACAAACACAAAGATGTCTTCATCACTATCGAATCAATTTGTCCTCTTTGTGCGTCTTTCTGTAAAATTTGTATGTTTTTTTTCAACAATGTGTCCTCATATGTTATATAAGACGGCTCCCTGTAGATATAGGCTTTCCACAAATGTCACATTAACGAGGTTTTTCACCAGTATGCGTTCTCATATGTTCTTTAACATTTCTTCCACTACTGAAAGACTTCCCACAAATACCACATTTGTGAGGTTTTTCGCCGGTATGCATTTGCATATGTCGTCCAAGATGGCCTCCGTGAATGAAAGACTTTCTGCAGATGTCACATGTGTACGGCCTTTCACCCGTATGCGTTCTTGTGTGTGTTTTTAGGCTGCTCATTTGCGTGAACGTTTTTCCACAGATATCACATTTATATGGCTTGTCACCAGTGTGCGTCCTCGTGTGTCTTTTAAAATGGCTTCCATGAATAAAAGACTTGCCACAGATGTCACATATGTACGGTCTTTCACCAGTATGCGTTCTCGTATGAGTTTTTAGGTTCCCCGTGACAGCGAACGACTTTCCACAGATATCACATTTATATGGTTTTTCACCAGTGTGCGTTTTAGTATGTGTTTTAAGGACGCTCACTCGAGTGAACGACCTCCCACAGATATCACACCTATGTGGTTTTTCACCAGTGTGCGTTCTCATATGTTGCTTAAGATTGTTTCTACGATTGAAACACTTCCCACAAATGTCACATTTGCAAGCTTGGCTTCTGGAATTCGCTATCTTTTGATTTGTTGGATTGTTCCCATAAGTGAAGGCCGTTCCAAATATGACACATTGGATCTTCCATATGGGCGTCGTCTCGTAGACCATCGTTTGATTCCCAGCACCACAATGTACATTATCGGCCACATTCAGTTCCCTATCACCGATCCGATTTGAGGTGTCCTTATTCATTTCACATCCTTGTTCGTTATTCTCTACATGCTTCTCGAGTGCTCCAGGCTTGATGACGATGGCACCATTGGCTCCTAATTCACAAGGAATATTGCCAGAAATGTCACCAGGCGATGACCCGTCTGAGGTGCTATGATCAATGCTCACTCTTTTATAATCCTGGAGCAATGTAGATTTGTCCGAGAATAAGTTATCACTGACATCATCAAGGTCCTCCAGTTTTATCATGGCTTTGACGTCTTCCATACTCGTGTATTCACTTCCGTCTGCAAGTAATGACGATGTGTTGGGCATCCCCTGTAAAACAGGTTCATGAATCAATGTCTGGATTAGGAAAGATAAAAAAAGTCATATATGCATTTCTACATTTGGACGCCAAAACATATATAAAATATCAGTGGGTCACACCCAGGGTCTCAGCCAGAGACCCTTCCATCCATGGACGGGTGAGTCGTAAATTTGGACTGGAACTTCCCCCTATAGCCCGTCCACCCGCCAGCCCGTCCACGCGCCGCCCAGGCCGGATACAAGGAATTAGCTGACCCAGTTGTAATAGCTCATTTAAAGACAAACCGCGACGCAGCACGTTGGCCGCTCATATACGATCGAAATAAATACGTTCTGTTTGATAACGCTATTTATGACGCATGGGGTTTAATCAACGTCATAATACTTGAACGATGGTGAATGGAGTGACGACCAGCTTCGCCTCCTCGCAAAACAAAGTTCTCAGTCCATGTCGATCTTATACCTTCTCTAAAATGATACGTGATATGTTCGAGGTTTGTAGGAATAATGACAACTAGAAGGCTGGCATACATTGTGCGCGGTCGTTTGGAGCATCACTCTGAAATGTCGGCCCCGCGGTATCGCTTTTACCATGATGTAATAAACTTTGGGGAATGAAGCTCACAAATTGCAATTGGGTGAAATATCATATCGACGATAAGTCTTTGACTAAGTTTTCATTACACGCGAATGCTTGTGCCAGAGCAGGATGCATCATATATTTGCAATAAAATTTCTTTTGAACGACGGGCTGATATTTCACATTACGCACGCACGCATATCAACCACCCCCCACCAGATTTCGGGCGACAGCAAACAAACTACGTTATGATAATCATTTTGTCATAACGTGATGGGCGGGCTTAGTGGGGGATGGACGTGGAATTATCAAATCCTGGCTAAGACTCTGGTCACACCCCTTTTCCCAAGTTGCAAAATCTCATCTAACCATTTAACAACATTCTATATATCATGTTTACTGCGAGCTGAACGGTGACCATATAGAAGTAGACATCTGCATATTTGTTCGGAACATAATATGGGTACAAAGATTAGCACTAATTTGTGCTGGAGATTTTCCTTCAGCGACGGACATCATGTTTTCCACACGCAAACAAATTATCCTTTCAGAATACAACAAACCATTAAAAACATGAACATCAAATGCAGAGATGATGATTTTTTCAAATATTTAATCACTGACTTCATAAGGGGCCTCCAGTTTTATCATGCCTTTGACGTCTTCCATTCTCGTGTATTCACTTCCGTCTGCCAGTAATGCCGATGTGATGGACATCTCCTGTAATACAAGTTCATTAATGAATGTCTGAGTTAGAAAATATAAAAAGCCATACATTCATTTTTAAAATTAGGGCGCCCAAACATATATACAATCTCGGTGGATAACTGATATTTTCCAGCAATTTGGGTCCCATACCTTTTCCTAAATGGCGAAATTTCCTCTAACAATTAAATAATTTTCTGGATATCGCGTTAATTGTGGGCTGAATGCTGGCAATATAGAAGAAGATAATGACGAGTGTAAAAAGAGAGTTATAAGTTTGCTCACAGTTGGATTTAAAATAAGGAACATTCCATTATTGATGATATAGTTTTGGGCCGAGAAATTTGTTTGGTAGACATCACCTAAAGTATTGGCGATGTCATTGAAATTGGAGGCTCTTGAATCATCATGTTTTAACCAGAAGTAAGGTAGTGCTGCTATTTTGTTTTCCCCTGGTCCTATGAACCATGTACAAAGTCCATTTGAGCTGTCTGATGGCGTCTCGGCATGTATCATCAAACCATGGATTGTTTATCTGTTTGGAATGCCCCATGCCTTCTTTGTGAACGTCTTGTTGTTCAATATCGACACAAAGTTGTGCAAAGATTTGCGCTTGCTGGCTTTAATGACGCATCGAGCTTTGGCTCGGGCAGCTTCATGCAAGTTCTTATTGTTGGATTTAAAATAAGGAACATTCCATCATTGATGATATAGTTTTGGGCCGAGAAATTCGTTTGGTAGGGATCACTTAAAGTATTGGCGATGTCATTGAAATTGGAGGCTCTTGAATCATCATGTTTTAACCAGAAGTGAGGGAGTGCTGCTAGGATAAATGAATATGGAGATGGAAAAGATAAATATGGAAAACGATTATCCTAGGACAAGACGCTACCAGCCAATTGACTGGACCAGCCTCTATTCTAGGCAAAATCCGGGCCAGAGTGGTGTGTTGCAGATATGGCCCTCAAAAACACCGCTCCACTCAACCACTTAGATCTCTTTGTCCACCAACACGAGTTGCAACCCACAGCTAACAGGTTGCCACCTATTAGTCGCCTCTTACGACATGCAGGAGAATACAGTGGGCCTATTCCACCCCCGGACCCACAGGGGGACAAACTCATTCAGTCATAACAGGTCAACCAACACTCCACCTTACCTCTCTCTCTCTCTTTCTCTCTCTTTCTCTCTCTCTCTCTCTCTCTCTCTCTCTCTCTCTCTCTCTCTCTCTCTCTCTCTCTCTCTCTCTCTGTCCCAATATTAAAAGTGTTGCTGCTGGGAATGATGATATATTTGATTCAGTGATAAATCCAAACTTTAACTGTGGACATATTGAATGAGTTCACTGATGGTACCATTAGCAAAAAAAACCCCATCTTCAGTGACATCAACAGGGTACCGTGACTGCATTTTTACACGGACGAGTTTGAAGTGGTAAACCCACTTGGATCTAAGAAAACTTTGCATAAACTTTCTGCCTTTTATTTCATGCTGGGAAATATATATATTCTTCCCAGCTGCGTCATATCCACTGGTGGAATTTTGGTGAAAAACAAATATGTTCAAAAGTACAGTTTTAGTGATATATTGAAGACATTGATCAGTGATTTGAAGCTCCTGCAAAGTAGAGGGAATAAATGTTCCAGGTATCCATACCATGCTCAATATAAGCAGGTGCTGGCAACCCTTGTCTCAAGGTATCTACTTCTTAGAGACAGAAGTGAGAGTGTCTTTGTAAGTGTCTTTGCAATCAAATATTTTGAAATTTTTTTTGAATCTAAATTACTTATATTTAGATTGATGGTTACATTACGTGTAGTGATTATTACGGGCAATATCGTGCAGTGCTCGATGTTTCTGCTTTGTATAGAAAACCCTGAAAGACTGTCTCATCAACAAGATGGCAAAGAAGAGGCTTCCCCCTGTGAGCCTTCAAAAGGTCAAAGAAAAGAAGGCCAAATTTGGTTCCACAAGTCGGGGCAGAAAAGAGCAGGTGAGGCAAGAGACAATGTGCTAAAGAGAAGTAAGTAAGTATTATTGAAATATTTACCCATTAGGAATCTTCCAATTGTAAATTTCAATTGTATATTAGATGACCTCCTACAAGTGCTGGTAGCTATTTCAGCCATCATTTATGGTTATCATTTTTGTACAGCCTAATACCGATGCCTCTTACGACATAAAGGAGGATACATTAGGCCTATTCTCCCCAACCCCTACCCCCGGACCCACAGGGGGAAGGTGGTATGGCGTTAGGTTTATTTTCGTATAATGTTTGGTATTTGGGGTGGCAGATAATGTCATTGGCAGGATGGTCTGGATTGCTTTTTATTTTTATTGCATATTGAAGGGCCAATTTATTTCTTCTTAAATGGATAGGCATTTCATTGCCTTTTGTGTGGAGGCTTTCAATGGGTGAGGTTCGAAATGCCCCAAGGCAAATCCTCAGTGCCTGATTCTGGACTATGTCCAGTCGTTTAAGATAAGACTTTCTGGCTGCAAAACGATGCAGACATAGTCTAGCTTTGATCTTATTAAGGACCGGTAGAGCCTGAGCACGACCTGTTTGTCTACTCCCCAGTCCAGCTTGGACACTACGTTTAGGAGATTTATTGCCTTGAGGCATTTCTTTTTGATGTAATTTATATGGGATATAAAGTTAGGTTTTGTATCGAATATGATACCCAAGAATTTGGTTTGTTTCACAACAGGGACGGGATTTTATAATAAGTGTATAGTCTGTATTGTATGTGTGCCTGACACCGTCAACCATGTAAAGATTTATGCTAATGGCCACCAGTATGATCAACCGATCACATTAGGCGAGGAGGTCATGACGCAACATAGCGTCATTACTGACAGAAAACCTAACCCTAATATAGGCAAGTAGAGCCCGAGAACACGACAATGATTTAGGTGTTGTATCCTATTTGATGCATACAAGCTCACCTCATTTGTCGAAAACGATTGGTGTCTCTGGCCTGTTTATGTTTCAGCCATGATGTCGGGTGCCTTTGATCGCAGATTAATTAATCGGCAAGTTGATTCGATGCAGAGTAGTGGACTTGAAGTTGGAAAGCGTTATCGGTAAGTATTTTGTTTACTGTCAGATTACTAACTAAAGATTTATTTTTAAACTGTTCAAGTATAAACTCTACAATGCCAAAATGAAAGGATTTATACTGTTAGTTAGTTATTATATTGAACAGTATGTATGAAGTCACCTGTTCATGAGTTTAACCAGTTTTGTGTGTTCTGAACAAATGGTTAGACTTTTATTTAAAATGATCGATATTTTTTATTATAATTATTGAAATTTGTCTGTTGCCAACATTGCTGAGTCCACTCAGCAAACTTGTGTAAAAGCTAAAACGCAAGTTTTGTCACGGTGCTCTGTGATGATGCAACAGACTCCAGCATAGTGGAGCAAGAAATTGTGTACCTCTGCACCTGCGTTGAAGGGCTGTCAGGGTGTTAGCAAGGCCAAGGCAGAGAACATGCTGACAGCAATTGAGGAGGTCGTAACACAAAATTCTGGGGACAGCCTTGACCAGTTCTACAAGAAATTGGTAGCACTGGGGTCAGATGGTGCCGCTGTCATGATAGGCAGGAAGTCTGGCGTTGCAGCAAGACTCAAATATAAAAATTCTTCATTGGGTAAATGGGCCGTGTTCACAGCATGGGGGTCACGTGTGTGAGTATCTTTGAATACGGCGTGACCAACGCGACGCGGTTGAAATCCTACCACCTGTCAACAACCTGAGGCACGTTGACCTTAGCAGTGACCAGTGGTAACAAGGCACTGGGTGAAGAAGGAGCTCGGTATATCAGCGTGGGTATGGAATCACTGTAGGACAAGGCTGTTATCAAAAAGGAATCACTGTAGCCACGAGGCTGTAATCAAAATGGAACCAATGTAGCCACAAGGCTGTAATCAAAATAGAATCACTGTAGCCACAAGGCTGTAATCAAAATAGAACCAATGTAGCCACAAGGCTGCTATATGATGGAACCAGTGAAGCCACAAGGAACGGATTTGTAAAGTCAGTGTTCTCCAAGAATAAGATAAGTACAGGGTTAACGGACCACCAACAGTAAAGTGGTGCCTAGATAACCAATGGTGCCTGTTAAGGTGAATAGATAAGGTTGACCAGATTAAGCAGCCGCCTTTGAGGATAGATCAGCGAAACGAGGGAAATCCATGTTGATGAAGGTGAACGAGAGCAAGAAGGTGAAAAAGACAACGACGCAAACGATTATCTTATGGCAAGACATAATCAGCCTATTTACTGGATCATGCCATTCCAGCCTCATGTCTGGGTGAAAACAGGGCCAGTGTGGTGTGTTGCAGATATGGTTCTCGCAAGGACCAGTCTACTCTCTGCAGCTATGTGGCCACCCTCCATGTAGGGGCTAAATTTCAAGTTTGCTGGTGGTTAGATCATTCCTGCAATTTGTGCTTGGCATATTTAACGATCGTAGTTAAAATCATGGGATATGTCTTCAGTTAAGCAATATGCTAGCCATGCTTCGCTTTCTGTAGAGTGTCCTGGTGACTGATTATTAGCTGCTATCACTCGGGTAAGCACCGACACCCAAAACAGACTCCATAACCTTCCCTTTATCAGGGCTGGAAATTAACTAAAATGGCCACCCGTCATCAGGACAATGGGTGGCCAGGAGATGTTACCTGTCCTTAACAGATTCTACCTGTCCAAACAAAAAAGACCCCATATTGGAGAACCCCAGGTCAGTGGCATACTGGGCTGGTGAAAAGAACCCCAGGTCAGTGTCAGGGTGGGCTGGTGATAAGAACCCCAGGTCAGTGTCTGGGTGGGCTGGTGATAAGAACCCCAGGTCAGTGTCTGGGTGGGCTGGTGATAAGGAGAACTCCAGTTCAGTGTCATGTTGGACTGGTGATGAGGAGGTAAATACAAAGCAGATTAATACAAAGCAGATTAAGTGTAAACCCATGTGACACTATACACAGGTACATACATCATAGCTGCAGGACCATCAATCAGGACCAGGTGGAGCTAAACAGTCATACTGGGTAAACAGAACCTCTGATATAAAACCTCTACTTAACCAGACTGGTGGAGCCATACTCACACACAACAAATACAGATAATACTCGTTGTTTCAGTCATTTGTGTCATTCTGATGGTTTTAACAACAATGACATTTAGACATAAAATGTCTTTTTAAGCCCCAGTGATTGATATATCTCAACGGGATATAATATACAAGTGAAGCCACAGCATTGGTGAAGCCACAACACTGGTGAAGCCACAACATTGACGAAGCCACAACACTGGTGAAGCCACAACATTGGTGAAGCCACAGTATTGATGAAGCCACAACATTGGTGAAGCCACAATATTGGTGAAGCCACAATATTGGTGAAGCCACAATATTGATGAAGCCAAAATATTGGTGAAGCCACAATATTGGCAAAGCCACAGTATTGGTGAAGCCACAGTATTGGTGAAGCCACAGCACTGGTGAAACCACCATATCGATGAATTTACCACTAACATGCATGCAGAAGAAAATAAATTTTAATGAGTGGTTGAGCACATGGACCTTAATATTGCCAATGTGACTCAATATGTAGATTTTGTGCGTTCTCAATGCAGCATCAGCTTCAACTTTTCACAAATTCAACTTTTAGTAATCAGAAACAGTCAGACAGTCTCAATGACTTATTTACGGTATAATACGGTATTCGTAATGTTATTAGGCCAAGGCTACGCACAAAATCAACATCGAGGAAAATTTAGCCTCGAGACCAAAATAGTCGTCGTGTTAAATGCATAATGTTTCAGGATAGATAAACCATCCCTGAGCACAAGTCACCAGCGATGTTGTGTTCTGTAGTAACAGAGTAACAGTCTGAGGACGAAATGCTATTCGGTAAGAAATGACCACACCCCCCACTGCAAAACAGAGGTGAAATTTGCTAGCTCTTAGAAAAAGCACGGTACAGCTCATCGTCAATAGCAACAGGTTTTTGATCTGGTTTTTGAATGATCATATGCGACGGAGGTGAAGGAAGTTCAAAACACACTTTCATTATTTCATCCTTGGCCTGTGTGAGAAAAGAGAAACAGCTTTCTCTTCCTGCAAATTGTCGCCGAAGTACAAACAGGAAATACCGATTTTATGAACTTTTAAAAGGTGTGCGTGTGTGCGAGGGGGAACAGAGAGGGAAAAGTGAGTAACAGCGGGTGGTAGGGGTGTTTGTTTGATTGAGGCTGGCGTTGTTGAGCATTTAAGCGTTAGATGAACTGATACAGCTGCAATTGGCAAGTCGCCATACACGTCGACTGACTGATCCTGGAGCGGCCTTACTCAAAGAAAGGTGTTTCAAGACTTGTAATAATATGTGTGCAAGTGTAAAACTACATCAACATCAGACGTACAATCGCAGAATGTGTGTAAACAATACTGTAGATGACCCAAGCAGTAATCTTGTTGATTTTTCGCTAGAACAGCTTTCGTTGTCACACAACACGCTGTGCTCTCTGATTAGTCTCGCCAGGATCGCAATGTTCTTATCTGTCTGTGTAATAAACAAACAGTGTTCACCGTGAAAAGTTACCCATACAGCCATAAAATCACCCGTCATTGACGGGCGGACGGGTGTTAATTTCCAACCCTGCCTTTATACTTGCCTGTCTAGACCTTGATTATATGAACAAATTTAATGACTTTAACCTGTCACATCCTGGTTGAGCGCTACTCTCCTAGACCAGACAGAATACACCCGCGAGTACTTAAAGAAACAAAAGATGTCATATACAAAGCTCTACATATTATCTTTAACACAGCAATACAAACCCGATCAATACCAGCTGACTGGACAAAAGGATGCATCAGTGCCATCTACAAAAAAGGATCTACAAACTTAGCTAGTAATTACAGGCCTACCAGTCTCACCTGTGTGAGCTGCAAACTAATGGCTTATGGACTCAGGCTATAGATGAGGGAAAGCACATTGGCACTATATACATGGACTATACAAAAGCTTTCAATACTGTCTCACACAATAGACTACTTAGCAAACTCAATAGCTATGGAATAAAGGGAGACACTTTCAACTGGATCAGAAAAATCCTAGACAACAGAAAAAAAGATTGGAAACTGGAAGTCTGTTATAAGTGTTATACCCCAAGGCAGTGTATCGGGACCCGTGCAACACTGGTTGGAGACTTGGCTCTTAAAATTCCACCCAGACAAGTGCAACTGGATATCAATAAACAACAAACAGGACACCTACAGAAACAAAACTTTGTATGACAATTGACAACCAACTAAAATTCGAAGACCATATTCAGAAAAAAATGCAGTTAATGTAGTATCACTCAAGGCGTAAAGCTATATAGTATATAAAGCTAGGACTCCCACCAAAATGAGAAAGCCCTTCTTCACTAACAGAGTTATTGAACTATGGAACAGTTTACCAGACAATGCTGTATCAACACCTTATATTAATGTGTAATAACAAAACTTTTTAAGAACGTTAGGATAAATTCTGGGAGTCGGATGAACAAAAGGCCAAATTTAATCATGAAAAGATATCACAAAAACAGTGACGACCGGTTCATATAATCACCCCCAGCAAAGGAGCTGGACTAGGGGCATAAGCCTGCACCCCAAAACAACGTAAGTAAACATGAATGAGTAAGAATACATCGCCAGATATCGACAGCAGAAACATGTCAATTTGTCACCTATTATCGCTCGTACTACACCCAAGTTGGTCTTTCGATCACACGTATGATTCATTTATGACTATTAACCAACATGGAAGTTGAACTACCATTCGCACACCTAATAAGGCATTTTAATAACATCAAAGTAGTGAATCCGTTGTTTTTCTAGATAATTATGCTTCGTCAAAATCGATCAGTTCAATCAAAACCAAGTATTATGTCCCCAGGAGTTACCGCCCCACAACGCTTCGTGTCCCAGAAGTATCACTGGCACGGCTCGGAAATGACGCGTCACGAGGACGTAATACTATGACGTCCCCATGACGCTTCATATCCGAGCCGAGTCAGTCCAAGAGCTGATCGTATATTCATCAATATTTGACATGTAAACAGACCATAGGTATTTGTTAACGGCACAGTTGATAATGGATGGGTTGGATTATAATATAAAGGTGGCGAAGTCGGAGTTGACATTCAATCCACGACTACTTCTGCTTTTTAAAGTTTATGCTTTAACATTTTAAGCGCGATGCTTAATTGTTATCAACATTGTCTGCATTGCAACATGTATATACAACTGCGTGTTTATTTTTTCGGTTAATTTTTACACCCGTACACTTTCAGCTATTACCACGCTGCCTTGGAAAGGTCCATTCACTCCTTTGCGCGCACCATAGATTGAGGATAATTTCTTGGGCAAAATATAATACGTTTTAATAAGCGCCAGCGCGGCAATAGTAGGCCATGGTATATTATTAAATTTTAACACTCGTAATTATTGCCATTGACGGTTGTATATTGGTTTTGTGGTAAATCAAAAAGTCTAGGCACACATCGACAGACACCATATAACTCATTACTGTTGATGTGCCGATAAACCCTAAACTAACTAACTAACTAACTAACTAACTAACTAACTAACTAACTAACTAACTAACTAACTAACTAACTAACTAACTAACTAACTAACTAACTAACTAACTAAGCAAACATCGCCGGATATCGACCGTAGGCCGAGATAAGTGATGGCTAGTTTCACATCCTGTTGCTTTAACTACACAGAATATAGTATTTACATGGCACCCACAGATTTTACCCGGCATGAAAGTTGAATTATTAAAGAGGAATATTCGGTATATGGCAGCGATCTTTTATCCGGGGGTGGCGGGGGGTACATTTAAACAAGAATGGCAAGACATATTTAACACCTTGAAAACGTTCATCAGGGGTTAGCCTTTCACAATTTTGGTAAACCATTTATTTTGTCAACTGATGTTAGTAAGATGAGTTTAGGTGACATAGACGGCAAGCTACGACCAACAGGGTTTGCAGGGCAGATTCTTCAATGCGTAGCATGGGGTATTCAGCAATTTAGGTTGTACCTTGAGGGAGAGAAATTCAAGTTACATACGGGCCATTCAGACCTCAAATGGATATTAGGATTAAAGCGGTCTCAGAGTAGACTAGCAAGATGGGTTACATTCGCACAGCATTCTCTATATGAAGTGAGTCATGTTAAAGGGAATGACAACATTGTCCCAGACGCATTAAGTCAACACCCGTGCCCATCAGATGACGCGTGACAGCTACCACAGTGTTAACTTGTCAGTATTGCCTGAATTACTTACGAGTGTCAGTCTTGGGGTTACAGGTAAGGGCTTAGACACACTGCACCATTATGACATCACACGAACCAATGCTACTGGTGTCATTGATCATTTGTCCGATCTTGAGACTATGACTTCTGTTGTTAACACCCTTGATTCTCCGCTTTCTCATGCGACTACTTCACAGTTTCCATCCAAATCTCGTCTCAACACCCCCCAATCATGACCCGAGAAGCCCAACTTGTTATCAGCTATTCATCGTCCTGAAATAATTGACAAGACGATAGTACGATTACGGACATAACGCGACTTCATTGCTGACTTTATTGCCATCACTGGGACTGAAGCCTCATGAATCAATGGCACAGTTAGTTATCCCCCAGAACCTCAAGGAACACTTACTCCAAGTACGTCACGATGCACCTCTAGGAGGGCATCTGGGTGCTTCGCGAATGATTTCAGTCATGAAGCCGTGTTATGCTTGGATCGGAATGATCAGGGACATTAACGAATATGTACACACATATAAATCCTGACATCCACACAGATAACATACCCTTATTCGTTCCTCGGCCAGTTATCAAGGATCACAGGCTCGATTGCAATTCCGACAAACACAGCTGTCTCCGAGGAACAAAGCCGGCACCCTAGTGTTTGGACTTCAATGCGAGCTTAATCATTGACCACGCCCCCCCCACCCCCCACCGGCACCACGCCACCGATAGTCAAAGTCCCACATTAAAGGCAGTCTGCATGGAATTCGCTCCACATTGACATACATCATTTAATGCTGGTCTACGCGTGATCAATTTTGTGCCTCCTACCTCTACCGACACGTAGTCTCTCGATCCTCCGCTGCTGCACGAACTCCACGTAAACTGTAAGTACAGGTTAAACTATTAGAAAGGATCTCTACGTCTATACACTTAAGTGTAAAGAGGTAATATACATGTGCCACGCGACGGTGTACGTTTTTTCGGCTTGTCGGTTTGTACGACGGCTCTGTTGGGCCTTGTACTTGTACTTCGATATGTTTTTCTCTTCCCATCTGTTCAGCGGGTATAATTTTTTTTTCTTTCAGTGTGTCGAAATTTTCTCCCGGTATTTCCCACCGATCTTGACAATGAAAATGCAATGAATGGTCCCTGTGTGACGCGCCGAGAATCACAAAGTTGTTACTGCATGTAATCAGAAATAAGCTGATCCGATTTTAAGATTTGTCCGACATTTTTATCCTGCTTACGATGTACGACAGGTTATACATTTGCATAGCACTTCGTATGAAGGGGTACACTTTTTTTCATTTACACCTTGTACGTCGGGTACGCATAATTTGTTTACTATTTTGTTCGAATTGACGAATCCCACTAACTCCGTCGTGGTACGATCGACTGATTGGTAGTATGTTTTCATGTTTTCCAAATATTTATAAGCTATTAAAAAAGTAATAATAAACTTTTTGGATTGAACTTGAGCGTTTATCAAATCTCATGTATTTAGCCATGCTATATTTCATAACGCGATGTTACTCTATGATTCTGCCTAGTACACTTGTCAGTAAAATAAAGCCAAAATATGAACTTATCAATAATGAACTACCATAAAATTAACAAATACACATGGGCTGTTTATCCAACGTCTCTGACCGTCTGGGGTTTGCCGCATGGTGTTGAAGATATATAGCCTTTCTAATTGGTCGAAGTGCCACACTGGCAAATCGATCAGAACACGTTTGTCACAACTTCGCCGCAATTTTTCTTGTGAGGCAAATTACCTTACCTAAATCACACATGGGCCCCTCTTATGTTGATATATAATTTCAATCATTACCACATGACATTTGACCCTTGGGTTATTGGACGAAAATGTATGCATGATCTCTTGTACTCAGCCCACCTGACCAACCCCAGGTTTAATTTTCTTGTTGGTCTAAAGGCATCACCACCCGTATGGTGGTCGATTCATGCTGACAGAACACACCATTTTTCTTTTTAAATATCTAATTTCTGTCGAGTTTCAGGCGATCAGTGTCTGAAGTGATTATTTAGTTTAGCTCAGGATAATGTTTCATATTCCGATTGCCTGTCAAAATGTTTGTTTGCAATAACTTTCCAAGTTTACCGGTGATATACCCTTCCAAAATACAAGTGTGAAGGACGGTATCCTTGAGTCCTCTGCAACTTCCGATGTAAACATGTCGACGAGAACCTCGAAAAAAAATATAGCTGATTATTCCTGTCCCCCTTTCCCCACGTTTTCGTTGTTTTCTTCTTAATTCGTTGTGGTATTTGTGACAGAGTGTTTGTTTGTAGTCTTGTTTTCATATAAGACAGGTCATTTTACATTGAAAGCTCAGTGCCATAAAGCCTGGCTGGCAGCCTCACCTATGTTCCATTTGATGGAAGTTTCGGCTGGTTTGTTCTGTAGCTTCGCTGCCATGTTGGCAAGTCTAGCCCAGATATGACCGCTTGGTGGAATTTTAGGCTGAGATACTCATTTACAGGGGTCTTACATTGTTGAAACTCAGTTTAAGTACAGATAAATGTTGGGTTAGTTGATTTTATTTGTTAAAACTTGATCAAACACGTTGACATTTATGGGGGTATCGTCATTTCATGCTGTGAATTTTCTACTTTCATACATCAATGCACGAGAACAAAGAGGGAGTGCAGCAGCTGCTCCCGTACTTGCTTTGTAAAAGCTACTCTGATGGAGAATTGTATTTGATGACCTGTTTCTTTATAACTGTCTGAAATCACATGTCTACCCCCTCAGATGTTTATGTTGCCTTGCAAACTTAACGTTTACCCTCCATGATCTTTAACCTCTGGGGTATTAGAGGAAAACTTACGGCAATTCCACGAAGACTGCTTATAACTTAACTATATGTCCCTCTTTGAATTTCAATGTCTTTCTTTTTGTTAAAAGAGCTACCTGCTGCAAAGAACCTCCTGTGGGTCTAGGGGTAGGATAGGCCCATTAAATCAGCTTGCATTTCATAAGAGGCCACTAATGGAGGCCAACATGTTGGCCGTGGGTTGCGACTCTTGTCAGTAGACAATGGGATCCTAGTGGTTGAGTAGAGCTGGTCTTGTGAGGGCGCTATCTTTAACATACCACTAAGGCGTGGATATCACTGAGAGGGGCGGCTTAAGAGAGGACAAATAATTGTACAACTTTACCGAATGGAGAATTTGAGCTGCTGTTTTTAAGCAATCAGAAGTAATTTTCGTTATAGCCCAAATAAAGTCTGTTGGGATCTTAGCTTTGGAGCAGTCATTTATGACCTTGACATCATTCCGCCAATTAAGGAAAATCATGTACATTTAGGTCTGGTCATAACGTTCAATTAATAATCTTTTCAAGAGCAGCAGCGCTTCAAGGCAGTTTGGCCCCTTGTTTTATTCAAATAGTAAGAAGCATTTTAACAAAAAACACCCCTTGTTGAACACTCTCATTGATGAGTACGGAATCTTGTACACACACACACACACACACACACACACACACACACACACACACACACACACACACACACACACACACACACACACACACACACACACACACACACACACACACACACACACACACACACACACACACACACACACACATATATATATATATATATATATATATATATATATATATATATATATATATATATATATATATATAATTTCGCAATATTAATAAATATCCGGAATACTTTCACAAACACGTATTTACAATTCTATAGCTCTGCTGTTCAGCAAGACTTCTCCTTTGTCCTTGACTGCGGTGGCCGTCTGTTCGTGAACTTCGGCTGGCACGTTTTCAGTTTCAAACAGCACATGGGCCCTTCTCATGATGATTACACCTCGCAAACTAATAAGCGCCCCCACCCCTCCCCCCACATATGCCCCTTGACCCCCGATTTACTTTTGAAAGACTTTTTTTTTAAACTTTTGGTGTCAAATTTACTTTTTAAGCAAGCAATAAGCCCCAAATTAAACCTGGACCCCTCTCATGATGATTCAACATTTCTAACTAAAATCAGCCCTCAATGACCTTTGACCCCTGATTATGATTGAATAAATTGAGCTGTTTTATAACTTTTGGTGGACTGTTTTTTGGCAGAATTTATCACATATGCTGACTCCATCGTCCATAAGCCCGTCCATCCGTACGCTCTTACAATCAGACATCTGCATATTGATGAATGACTGCCCGTTGAGACACCCCCCCCCCCCCCCACAACCCTCTCCCCTGGGCAATCTCCCTCTCTCCGCTCCACTCGAAAATAATGGACTACCATTACGATTGCAGTCGTGGCATCATCGATGACCACGTCGACATGTTTATATTTAAAACGAGGGGGTAGTAGCTGCGCCGAGCCGCATTACAAACAATTTAAAAAATGACAATCCAAAAAACATCTGGATTTCTCGTAAATCTATATCAAATGGCATTTATTAGATAACTGCATCGATCTTAAGCTTTTGGTGCGTAACAACATATTTTTTCACAGGCTCTTGATAAATTTGTCTTCTAGATTCAAAATTCCCCGTAACGTTCAGAGCAAATTGCCAATTCGTGCGGAAGTTGAAGATTCAGAACGGTATATAATCAGATATTCACCGGTCGACCGGGGCTACTCGCCGGTATGCTCACAGTCCCTTGCATTTTGATATATAATAACATCATTATACTTGTGTAGAGAAATCATAATGTCCGAACTCAAGTGCCTGTGGGTATGTTGACCAAAGGGTCAACTTCTGCCAGGGCGTCTCCAACTCAGCTTCGCTGTAGGCCGGCCATGCCACATGCTCTCGTTGATGTTCAGGCTGTCGTAGTGTGCCATTGAATACAATGTAACCCTGTTAACGTTACTTTCAGATTTGGTCATAACGTTCAATTGGAAATCTTTTCAAAAGCAGCAGAGCTTCAAGGCATTTTGGCCCCTTGTTTTATTCAAATAGTGAGGAGCATTATATAACAACACCTCTGTTGAACACTCATTGATGAGTACAGAATCATGTGCATGTTCTGCTGTCCAGGCTGTCGTAGCCACCAGCGTGAGGCATACATATGTGGCATGCATCTCAAGATGGACTGCTACTCAATGTTTTTATGAGTCCGATGTGATGAGGTTAATCCAAACGGGAATCAGTTTTGTCTGAAAATACACACGGACCACTCTCATATTGTCCCACAGATTAAGTCTTGTCATAACGCTGAGTGGAGAAACATATCAAGAACATCAGAGCCTCGATGCATGATATGAAACTATTCAGAAATGTGACGAATATGAACACTTTCATAGCAATGTCGACCCTACACCTAGCGTTTTATGACGCCTTCATTCTGGGGCTCAATTGGTCATTGAATACTTCTTGACTTCTCATTCTTCATCCTTAAACTTGGTTGCCCGTTATTTGGGCGTATCAATGAAACTATGACCCCCTGTGGGTCCGAGGGTAGAATAGGTCCACTGTATTCTCCTATATGTCGTAAGAGGCGCCATGGGTTGCAACTCGTGTCGGTGGGCAATGGGTTCCTGGTGGTTGAGTGGAATGGTCCTTGCAAAGGCCATGTCTACAACATGCCAGTTAGGCCCGGATTTCACTTAGACGAGAGGCTTCGATGGCCTGGCCCAGTCAATTGGTTGTTGGTGACATGCCCTAGGATAATCATTTGCACTTTTATCTTTTTTAATATCATCCATGCGTTTTCCGCCTTTTTCCCCATTTATCCTAGAAGGCGGCTGCTTAACACAACGTTAAGCATATGCTCATTGAATGTGGCCATCTGATTCTCATCCGAAAACACCCCTTCCAGGTCCAAACCTTTTCAGAAGTGTTTGAAAAGTTAATCCATCTAAGATTCTAGGTTTCATCTGGGAAATTGGACTATGTTACAGGTTTCAGATGATACAATTCTCATTTCCTTTTCGTATTTGTCCCACCTTAGTAGGCACCATTTTAACCCTATATTGACCTTACCCTACCCCTTATTTGGTATTTTCAACATCAATATGTATTCAGTTGGCCTGCCACAAATAAATAAAATGTACCCCATTGACTTTTATGAACATTCTGTGGCAATCCCCAGCGATAAGCGTGGGCCGCTGTCTTCAGGCACCAGCTTGGGTCTCTCGCTTATCCCAGGCAGGGTGTTCACCGATATCCTGGCCTCTGATTGACTGTTGTTGAGATTTCCACAGGAAATCCTACTATTACATAGATGCAAACCCCTAATTTTCCCTCGTTTTCCAATTTTTTTATTTCGTCACATCATTGCAGAGATAGCGAGATTTATAAATTTTCGTCAGCTCCACCGCTTCAAAACGTATCATGGTGGGAGTGATAGCTGAACGTCGCAAAAAGCGGCCGCGTTTGTACCGCAATGTGAAGTGTATATTTTTCCAACTCGATAAAAACGATAGTTGCAGTTTACTCCCATTCATACCTACCGTGGCGGACGATATTTAAAGCGCAATTCATGTCGCGCGCAATGCGCCACGACGCACAGCGTAGCTCAGAGCTGCCGAGTCTAAATCAAAAGGATCCAGCAACGGACAAACTTTATGAGATCATAATTGTGATCGAGGACATTTTTTCTACCCAGGTGTCAATTTGCAAGTTGATTTTCAGAAAATTAAGGAAGTTTCGGCACTCTAAAGATGAACAACAACTTTAAGTGGCTGAATTGAGGGGTCCAGACTATCCCTATAGTTTTAACTATAATAGCTATCACCAAAACTTACCAAAATTTAGAATTCAAACACTACTAAAATCATAAGCGCTCACGCGATTTTCAAAATTCAAGTTGCTTTTTGATCCTCTTGCTGGGCTCTAAATTTCTATTTTAAAATAATCCTAATTGTGTGTGAAGAACAATTTCATCTTGCATTGCTTATTGGATGCGAATATCCTCTGAATTCCGCCAACTTCCTCCCATGCAAAGGCAACTTCCCACGGTCGACTTGGTTCACACGTTTGAAATCCTTAAATCAGCCGATACGTAGATACATTATCATAGTCGCCTCTGGTTAGTTAGATTTTAATCAGGTACACTAGTTTATTACAGAGGCATTGTCCTGAATCCTTAGCTTATGTAAGCTGAGGAAGATAGAAAGCGACCATCGTTCCTTCCATGGCTCCTCTCACATAGCCGTAGTTATCTAGGTTCTGATTCACTAGACAGCAAGTGATGGCCAGGTGCCGGCTGCGTATGATTCACTGTAAGTGAACCAGGCTTATAAGTTCCCCATGTAATGCAGAAAGCTCCCATTCCCGCTTTCGAATATATCGCTCATTGTCGCTTTGACATCAATGTGATCGGTCTGTCAGGTCAGTCTGGTATACCTTTAGTTTGCTGATGAACTAAGGGTTATCGTTCTTTGGTGCAATCATAGAGATGTTATTGTTTTCAATTAATTCATGGTTAAATAACTCATCTATCCGTAGCATTATATTAAAGTCATCTATATATAACCTATGCATGTACCGATATTCCTTAAATATGGCGAGCTTCTAGCCCACATATCCACATGTCTACACAGCTATTGCTTTATGAACATTTGTTACAGGAGAATTATATCTGATGGAACCGACTACACAAGAATGGAACACGTTAAAGCAGTGGTAAAACTAGAGGCCCCTGATGATGTCAGTGTTGGATTCTCATGTGTGAAAGATGAATTTGACTCCGACAGATCTGCTTTGCTTCAGTATTATAAAAAGGAGAGCATTGATTGTGGCACCTCCGACATTGAAATTTCTTCCCAATTTCGCTATGAATTGGGAGCTCCTGGCATCCATTTCACTCCATCTGGTACCCTTGATAACCATGTGGTGAATTATACCACAGAACACCTTGGATTTGTGCCAAAGAAACAAAGCCACTATGATGTCAACAAAAATTTATTAAATGGAGCTGACCATCAAACAAGTTGCAAAATGACGCACAAAGGAGAGATAAGATTTATGAACACGCATACTGCTGCACGACCGTATCAGTTTTACAATTGGAAAAGCATTACAAACAGACGCACAGAAACGCATACTGGTGTAAAACCTCAAAACTGTGACGCTTGTGGAAAGTTCTTCGGGAATGAAAGCGACCTGAAAACCCATTAAAGAACGCATACTGATGAAAAACCTTATAAATGTGACATTTGCGAAAAGTCGTTTGCTTGTGATAGTAAGCTGACAATCCATATCAGAACGCATACTGGTGAAAAACCTTATAAATGTGACATTTGTGGACAGTCGTTTGCTCAAAGAGGTAATCTGACTGGACATATGAGAACGCATAATGGTGAAAAACCTTATAAATGTGACATTTGTGAAAAGTCGTACGGCCATGCAAAACTACTTAAACAGCATAAAAGAACGCATACAGGCGAAAAACCTTATAAATGTGACATATGTGGAAAGTCGTTTGCTAGTGGAAGTGATCTTGGAAGGCATATAAGAACGCATACTGGTGAAAAACCCTATAAATGTGACATTTGTGGAAAGTCGTTTGCTCAAGGATATGGTCTGACTGGACATATGAGAACGCATACTGGTGAAAAACCTTACAAATGCGACAATTGTGGAAAGACGTTCGCTTGTGTAAGTAATCTGAATCACCATATGAGAACGCATACTGGCGAAAAACCTTACAAATGTGACATTTGTGGAAAGTCATTTGCTCAGGGATGTAATCTGACTGGACACATGAGAACGCATACTGGTGAAAAACCTTAAAACTGCGACACTTATGAAAAGGCGTTTGCTCATGAAGAGATTCTGACACATATGAGAAAGCCTATAACTGTATATGTGACATAACCCTTACAAATGTTGCACTTATGGAAAGTCTGTCCACTATAGAAGTTATCTAGCGAAACATATTCGAACGCATACTGGTACAAACTTGACAAAATATGACATTTCAGTGTTCGACATATCAAGAATCGCAATCATGGTGACGTCTTACACATTATGCGTTCATATTTATTAACATCATTAGTTGTTACTGTATGTGTGTATAATTCACTATAATATCACATTTGCTGTAGGCAGTCTCAGTCATTGAAATGTCGTCATCAAGTTATGTGCATTTAGTAATTCGAATGTAGTCAATAGCTTAAGATATATAATGAACACTATCAGCTGTAATACTGAGATGAATAATAGCTGAAATATTGGTCTTTATGAGACAGGAAGGAAGCGAAGTCTAAATCATGAGCACAAAATATGATTGATTCGATAGAAGAACAGTTTGGCCCTTGAAATGGATACTTTACCCTTTTTGACTCCAGGAGAGAGTTGTTCTCTGTGTATACATTATGACTACACCTTAAGCTTTCCTGTAAATGGCACTATAGGGCTGCAAAGTGATGTCGTCATAATCCCATCCGACCCCACGTTGGGGCCGCAAAATGTGCGCAAACGGCAAGACTGGCTCCAACAGCAAGGGGGTCCCTGTAGCATTGCTATACAAGACAAGGAATTTCGACGCCATGCATTTGTCCTAAAACAATTTCTAGCTGGTGAATCACCAAATGTTATAGCCCCAGTGATTATCTAAATAATCATGTAAGTTTGATATTTCTCCGATTAGTAGTCAGCGACATATTGCATGACTAGAATGCTACATCGACTAGGTTGTGAGGAGCCAGTTAGGACCGTTATCAGCGATGTGACGTCACACTTTGTATCTTGTGTACAAAATAAATGTTATCTAATAAGAAGTAAATTGTTGTCAATAATCAAATAGCTCGGCATACAGCTGTAACACACTTGTGTACAATTGAGATAAGCGTTCAGATCATGCTAGACTTCGTGTACAATTCAAGGCTACATCATATAGAGCACTGTTTCTAATTTAATCATTCAGGAACGCTGCTCTGGCTCTTCACTAGCTATATAGTTATTCCATGAGATCGCTTAGCTAGTCTGAGACTTTTTTATTTGGAATGTTTGACCACCACTAGCCTACCACGGGCCCATCACTGACTGGTCCACCAATAGCCCACCACTGGCCCACCACTGGTCCACCACTGGCCCACCACCAGCCGTGATGCCAGGTGTGTGACAGACGCTGTCGTTGTGGCTCCTGTTGAGGCATCGACATCCAAACAATTTCCAAAATCCCCTGTCGGCTGAACTTTAGGAGCTTCAATTGTGTCATATATTTGCTTGCTGCTTTCTTTTAAAGGGGCGACCATTGATATCGACAATGTATCTGTGGGCTGCATTGTTCTCTGCGTATTCATGATTACCGTGGTACTCCAACAGCTTCTTTTACCCCACTATCATTGTCTTCTTCTGTGACAAGCTGATTCTCCACACACCCATTGATTAAATGACATTGTCCTTCTGCTGTCCGTTTTTTTCAATGTTTACATTGATTGACAGTGCAAAGGGTTCCCGTCATGCAACAAGCCGTTTCAACCAAGCTGATGTTTATCTTCTTATGAATTCCCTCATATGAAAGACAACTCATACTCAGACGACACTTTGCATATCCAGGATGATGAAAGGGAACAGGGCGATTGAAACACTCCTCAATCTGTAGTCAGTGGTGAAAACAGGTGTATAGAAACCGGCGCCTGTCACATCACCGTCACCGCGCGTGTTGCTATTGATAAACTTTCGCTGAAGCATTTATTAGAACAGAATTCGAATGACGACATTAACTGTTAATAACTGTTTTGGTTATAACCTAACATGATATGTGTGACTTTTTGAATGTAAGAAATAAAACCAATGGCCATCATCATGTGTGATTCTGCCACATTGTCCTCACAGTTAGTAGATTGGATCCTAAACAACAGAGCCACGGCCTCATATACATAATTCATATTGGTAACTTAACGGACACAAATAACACTGACCAAGGCAAAATATAATCTAGTATTTATCATATGCTTTGTTGTTGTCATGACGGTATAACATTATGAAAATGATCACACAGAAATGCTATAATGTCGTGAGTGATATGTTGATGAGTTCCTGTTGTATCGTGTCTGGCTCGGCATTCATGTATTTATTGGAGTTGCCAAAGAAGTATCAGACAAGTCGGTCTGACAATCATTCAAGTTCACATTATTGCGTAAGTTGATTACGTTGTAACAGCCGGTAGTCTCCCAAATATCGCCCGCTTCACGTGCGCCCCTCGAAATCAAAATAGCGAAATTCAATCCACCAAGCAAATTCAGCTTTACAGCAGACGATAAGAAAGATTGGCTAGCAGAGTTCGATAGATTCAGGATATGTAGTAAACTGTACAAGGATCCAGGCGTGGAACAACTTCTTTACTATATGGGTGTTAAAGAAGTAATCAAACTTTTGAACACTTTCTAGTTTGATGGCAAATACTCTGTGAGAAACCGTGATGGTTCGATTGATGAGCATGACGAGAGTGACACTGATTATTGCTGCCTTAGCCAAAAGTGTACGGGCTATTTGTCGTCAAGAGATATAAAAGGGCACGCTTCATGGAAAGAAAGCAGGGTGCGAGTGAATCATTTGAAGAATATTTTAGGGATTTATACTCACTGATAAGCACCTGCCAGTATGATGACCCTGATGGCATGTTGTTAGACAGAATTTTACAGGGACTGTGTGATGCACAAGTTCGACAGAAATTAGAATTGCAGGATGACTTAACTCTAGCCAAGGCAACTTAGATTGCCAGACAACATGAACTTGTCTACAGCCAAGCCCGAGTAAACAATGTTGATAGAGTGGGCTCTACAACCAAGCTATGGGGTCAAAAAGTCATAGTGCGAGTCAAAGGAGATAACAAGACAGATGCCCCAAACCAAAGAAAAATTAATATGAGCATTTGTCAAACATTACAACAGCACCAATGTGCAGTAGGTGTGGATTGATACACAGAGGTCAGAAATGCCCGGCATCTGGGAAAACATGCAACTTCTGCAAGTAAACCGGACATTTTATGAAAGTCTGTCGAAAGTGCCTGAAAAGCAAGGTTAATGGAGTGGAAACAGAACTAGAAAATGCCTCTTAAGAGGAGGTGACAGCTAGTAACTACTGGCTAGGTGAGACACGAGTGTGTAATGACACATGCCTGCCATTAAAAGTATCTTTGCCTATTAAATGAACTGAAGTGCAATTTAAGATGGATACTGGTGCAGACATTACCATACTTGATAGTAGAACTTACCACGCACTCCCTAACAAACCTCAAATCAAGAACAAATCAGCATTACTGTCATCACCAGGCGGTATTGTTAGATGTGCAGGAGAGTTTATGGCTCACACCACTTACAGAGGCAAAAACTGCAAGTTTGAAATGATTGTCGCTGAAGGAGGAAGCAATCTTTTGAGCAGGAGTGCAGCATACAACACCGGAATGATATCCAGAATAGAGGGGGTGCAAGTTTTTGGTATTGGTGGTTTAATGAAAACTTCACCTGTCAAGATACACATTCATGAAGATGCATAACCATATACAGTCAACGTAGCCCCCCGCATCGCATTTCCCATTATGGACAGAGTTAAAGCTGAAATTGAAAGACTTGAAAGAGACAATGTGATTCGTCCAGTCGGCGAACCATCTGAATGATATGCTCCTATAGTGCCTGTGTTGAAAAAGAATTGTTCAATTAGAATAACAGTGGATTACAAACAACTCAACAAAGCAGTCAAGCGCCAACAGTATATGTTACCTAATTTGGAGGACATATCACCAAAGTTAGCAGGAGCTCAAGTTTGCTCTTCTTTGGATGCAGATAGTGGCTACTACTAGATTCCACTGGATGAGGACAGTTCTAGACTTATTACATTTATAACACCATTTGGTCGATACTGCTTCCTGTGTGTACCGATGGGTATATCCTCAGCACCTGAAGTTTTCCAGAAAAACATGTCAGAACTTCTAGAAGGGAAAGAAGTTATTATGGATGATATCCTTATCTATGGCAAAACTATGGAGGAACATGACAGATGTCTCAATGCAGTGCTAGAAACTATATCGGAATCAGGACTCACACTCAGCAAGGAAAACTTGAGTCAGTGCACGGGACCTGGCCTGCAAGCACCAGCTTCCTTGAAAACGCCCTTCACCTCGGCCCAATTGCCCATGGGAGAAGGTTGGAGTAGATCTTTGTGAAAAAGACAATCAAATGAGCTTGGTTTTGATTGACTACTACTAGCGTTGGATGGAGATTGTACAAGACTACAACTAAAGCAGTTGTGAAGGTTCTAAAATAAATTTGCGGACATTGTAAAATCCGACAATGGTCCCCAATTCATCTCGAAGGATTAATGAGTTTTGTAGAGAGTTTGGTATCACCCAGACTACCATTAGTCCATACATGCCCCAAGCTAATGGAGCTGTCCAAACTGCAAAGCGTATATTGAGCTGTGAAGATACAGACATAGCTCTTTTGAAGTACATAATCACACCGTGTTCAAGTACAGGTGTTAGTCCTGCAGAAGCATTAATGAGTCGCCAACTGCGAACCAAACTGCCTACTTTACCTCACAATCTAGTACCACAGATCCACAAACAGGGTCAGATAAAAGAAAATGACACTGTGGCAAAAGAAAACCACAAGTTTTATTATGATCGTCGTCATGGTACAAGATCTCTGCTGCAGCTACAACCAGGTCAATCAGTGCTAACAACCTGAACCCAGTCCTGCAATGCAAGACAATACTGATGCGCTACAATCAAGTTCCCCAAACACGAACCCAACAACAGTCAAAAACAAGGCACAATCTGATTTACCTCTGCGGAGAAGTAACAGGAAAATCAGAAAGCCAGAGATATATAGAGATGATTGACATTATGATAACTTCAGTGTAGTGACACACTCTGTGAAGGGACAGAATAATGCCCTGTGTGCGTTCAGGAATGGGTAGTCTACCCCATATCCTGTAGTTAGTTTATATGTGTATAACATTGTAACATTAGTAAAAGGATATTTAAAAAAAGGGAGATCTCATAACGGTATAACATTATGAAAATGATCACAAAGAAATGCTATAATGTCATGAGTGATATGGTGAAATAGTTTTGATGAGTTCCAGTTGTATCCGGTCTTGCTCGGCTTTTTCATGTACTTGTTGGAGTTGCCAATAAAGTATCAGACAAGTCGGTCTGACAATCATACAAGTTTATGACAGTATCTTAACGGAACTGATGTGGGACGAATTTACGGGGTGCAAAATTGTGAAAGCTTCCTGGTTCAGTGGTTGTTTACTATTTTGATCGGAATCAAAGAAGGACGAAAACTCTGTCGTTTTGGTTAGATCGATTGGTCGGCAGTATATTTTCATGATTTCTGAATATTGATAAACTATTAAGACACCGTTTCTTATTGAACAGATATCTTATTCCTCCTCAAATTAATAATCATAACCCTTCTTTGTTTGGACTTGAGCGATAATCCAACCATCATGAATTTAGCTATTATTGATATCATAACGCGACGTGCTCTATGATTGTGCTTAGTACACTTTTCAATATGTACTATAATGTAGCCTCTTCGCCGACCCCCAACCCCAACATTATCAACCCCCCCCCAACCCCCCCAAAAAGCTAGTCATATAAGTAATTTTCAGCAATAAAATCAAACACACAATGTAGCTCTTTCGAACTAAGTACGGGAGTGCTGAACTCCCTCCTAGTTGTGGCGTATGAATAACCATATTTAAGTTTGGGAAATCAATGGAATGATCTGAGTTCCTGCGTTTTATCTCGTTTTATATCATAAAATCAACTCACCCAACATTTATGGGGACAGAGGGAGAATTTCAGCAACAGACGATAGGAAAGAAACATAATGTTGAACCACACTTGACGGCTTTACTGTTGGAACAACAAAGTGATAAAACCTGACTTTGGTCTATTGGGCGCACCTAAATCGATCAGAAAATTCCATGTTAGTCTATGACAAAGCATGCTAACTAAAAAATCAACCCTGTCTGATATTTGACCACTTAGTTATTGTTAATTATCTTGTTTGATGTAAGCATAATAGGTGATAAGTTTTAATAAGTTTTTATAGCACTTTTCTTATATAGAAAGCAAGCACCCCAAAATTACACGTGGACCACTCTGATGGCTCTTTGAAAGTCAGTATTATTATTGGAAAATTTCGTATTCAATTTGAGATGCTGTTTTTAAGCAATCAGAAGACCTCTTATTCTTCTTTGTACTTTTTTGAAAAATCAAAATAAAGTCTGTTTTGATCTCGGATCTGATATGTCGTCTTTGACATGGACATTATTCCCTAAGTCACCTCGTCAAATAAAGAATATTTGATACATTAAGGTGACTTATTTTGTCAATTTAGTTTGTTGAATGCTATTAATGTGCTAACCAATGCACCTACACATAAACTTCTTATGTGTTTTACAATTTGGTTGCCAATTTGGCGTCATTTGAGTCCCCTGTGACCATATAAAATGTATCATTTAATACAATGTAAACCTATAACCGTTACTCTCAAGTATGGTCATAACGTTTAATTGAAAATCTTGTACAAATCGATAGAGCTTCGTGATCTTTTTGCTTTTTTTTAAATAGTAGAATGCATTATCATAAAAGCACATCTGTAAAACAACCTGAATAGTCATAATGATTAATACCTCCAAATCTAAATATAGATTAGTGCAGAAACTTGGATATACTATCACAATATTAATATATATATATATATATATATATATATATATATATATATATATATATATATATATATATATATATATATACTGAAAACAAACATGCATTTACATTTCTTAAAACCACACATAATAGTACACTTAATTGATAACTAAAACAAGAGTAAATTCATGGACTAAGTTGTAATATATTATATCTATTGATACTCAACAAACATGAATATGTACACCTTTTAGCTCTGGTGTTCATCACAGTTTATTATATGCCTTGACTCCAGCTTATGTCTGGCGTCTGGCCGTCCATTCATAAACTTTTGATGACATGTTTTCTTATACAGCAAGCCATCAGGTTCTATTTACACATGGCCCCCTCTCACGAGCGTCAATAGCCACCATATAACCCACTAGTTATGGTGTGCGTTAAGCTTTTACTGTCCTCATGAGCATCAAACCCTTCATTAAACAAATTGAATGTCAATCAGATTCACTTTGGCGGCTCTGTGACTTTTCAAGTGGGCAACACTGAATGCCATCATGTCCGAGGACATCTGCATATTGTTGTATGGCGGGCCAATGAGACGAGATACAAACCCCACCCCCGTCCTCCCCCCTCTCCCCGCCTTTCCGCAGACATCATCCCTGACTTGAACAGGGGCCTCTTAGTATCCTGATCACTGCAAGTGCGTCAATAGCATAGCTTTACTGTAGGCCGGCCATGCCAGTCAGATCCCGCCGGTAAACACATGATCAAAGAAGACGGCAGCTGAAACTTTAAAACTTTTAAAATTTGTAGGCACCATATAATATATTTGTGTTTGCTGTGCCATCTACAAAGTAAGATTAGTTCTTTTGCCCCTCGGTTATTGTTGTTTTAGAGGCGGCAATCAATTCGCCATGGGTCGAGACTCTTGTCGGTGGATTTCACCTTGGCAAGAGGCTGGAATGGCCCAGTTCAGTCCATATGCTGGTGGTGACATGGTCTAGGGAAATCTTATCCATTTTCATCTACGCGGATTATTGCCCTGTATTTTATCCATCTACCCTTGAATACAGACTTTGGATGTGAATATCCTATGATATGCCGAGGCAGCTTACCACAGTCGATTTGGTTGACTAGCTTGAAATCTATAAATCAGCGTATCCGTTGATAAATTATTATAGCCTCCTCTGGTTAGTTATACAAATAAGAATCTAATCAGGTACTCCAGTTCATTAAAGCGGCATTGTCTTGATTCCCCACCTTATGTAAGCGGCGGCAGAGTGAAAGGCACCCTTGTTCCTTCCTTGTCGTAGTTATGTAGGCCATTGATTAAAGAGACAGCAAGTGATGGCCAGATGTTGGCTGGGTATTATTCACTGATAGTGAATCAGACTGTTCTCGATGTAATATAGAATGTCCAGCGTACGGCTGGCGAATATGTAGCACATTGTTGCCTTGTCATCAATGTGATCAGTCTGACAAGTCAGTCTGATGTACCTTTGTTTGCTGATGATGTGTTGTTTGGAGGAATCATGGAATTAAAACTTTTTGTTTTCAAGTGATTCATGGTTAAATAGGTCCTCTATCAGTAGCATAATAATTAAGTCATCTATATTAATTATGCATGGACAAATGGTGCTAAAAGATGGTGCAGTTTTCGCCAAATGTTGACTTTGCGCATATACTTCGTAATGCGGAATATTCCAGTACATTGTTTCATGAGGGAAACGATTATACCACAAATTTACTGGGAAATATGGCTTTGTTTTATAACAATCGAGCAACAGCTTCCATAGTTAAGTGCGTTTTCCACCCTTTCCCTTTCGTTTGGATGTTTTAAAAGATCACATGAAAGCAGCTATTGACCTATGTACATGTGTAACAGGAGAAATTTAGCTGATTGAACCGAAAACATGAGAATGGAAGACGTTAAAGCAGTGATAAAACTGGAGGCCCCTGATGATGTCAACGATGAATCGTCATGTTGTCTCAGCCATGGAAGCAATATGAAAGTCCATAAAAGAACGCATACTGGTGTAAAAGCTTGTAAATGTGACACTTGTGTAAAGTCATTCGCTGATGAGAGTAATATGAAAATGCATAAAAGAACGCACACTGGTGATCAACCTACCAAATGTGACCCTTGTGAAAAGGCGATTGCTCATGCAAGTGATCTAACCGTGGATATGACAATGTATACTGGTGAAAAACCTTACAAATGTGACACTTGTGGAAAATCGTTTGCTCGTGGAAGTCATCTGACGGAACATATGAGAAGGCATACTGGTGAAAAACCTTATAAATGTGACAATTGTGGAAAGTCGTTTGCTCGTGGAGGTCATCTGAAACAACATATGAAAAGGCATACTGGTGAAAAACATTATAAATGTGACACTTGTGGAAAGTCGTTCGCTTATTCAAACGTTCTAACCAATCATGTGAGAACGCATACTGGTGAAAAACCTTACAAATGTGACACTTGTGGAAAGTCGTTTGCTCGCGGAAGTCATCTGACAAAACATATGAAAAGGCATACTGGTGAAAAACCATATAAATGTGACGCTTGTGGGAAGGCGTTCGCTAATGCAAGTGATCTAACCAAGTATACGAGAACGCATACGTCGTTTGCTCAAGGAAGTCATCTGAAACAACATATGAATAGGCATACTGGTGAAAATCCTTAAAATGTAACACTTGTGGAAAGTCGTTTATGCAAGTGTTTTAACCAAGCATATGAGAACGCATACTGGTGAAAGGTGTAAGGTACCTTACAAATATGGATATCCTTTCAGTCATGGAAGCTTTCTAACATAAAGGCCCGTGGTGTATTATTATGTCCGAATTACCTTGCAATGGTGACGTTAATATTTATGCGTTCAAATATATTTGCGACATTCATTTGTATTGCATTTATGTATGATTCCCTGTGAATAAAAGTTATTGTTATTATTTCACGCATAACTACTGTCTTGGACTCCAGGAATGTAATATTTTAAGGTATTTTATCAGTATCTTAAGAGGACAATTTTATGTACACACAACATAACTGCCCATGTGTGATGTTCTTCTCGTCCAATAGCATGGTTTTTTTGGACTGGCCTTGCTCAACATGATTCCCGTAAAGGGAATGTCATTAATAGGTGAATATTGTATGAATGATTTATAGACGGGGGGGGGGGTTCTTTATGGCGGCTAATGTTGTGTATGGTCTTGATGTATTATTATGGGGTCAAGGTAAACTCACATGCACCAATCAACCGTATACTCTGGAGAGATTGTGTGAGCATGTTTAATTCCCTGTGGCGTGTTAGACAATAACTTACTTGACTAAAGAGGGATTTGTCCCATATAATAGGTATATTCCCATTTAGGATGAATATTTGATCATTTGCTGGTATCCAAAATTAAAAGTAGGAATGCCTCCACGAAGGTGCAGAGCCGTTCACAACAAATAGCCGTCGATGGGGGTGAAGTGATGTAATCGATATTGACCGTTTCAAGCAACGTATATTGAGACTGAATGCCTCAAGGTAGCCAATAATTACTGCAATAAACAAAGACGGAATTGTTTTTTATTATATTGAAATTGATACATGCGAATACACTATCACACATTTGTGAACATCTCAAATATTAAAATGTACGTGGTGACCTTGGGTTCATAACATTCAGAACAAGATGTGTTCTATTCGATATCAGCAATATAAATGTTCGTAATTCACTGTTCGATGAAAGTTGTACATTGTTTAATACATTAACTTTTTCGAGGCGAACTACTCGCATTCATGAATCGCTATGAGCAGTCGCCGCTCGTAGGAACTGGTACAGATGCGTTTCGGTAGATATATCTAACAGATATCAAATGCAAATCGGATGTGGTATTGGTGCGTTTGCTACTGCAACACGTATCTTAACTTACTGGAGTTGTTCATCAGTCAATCAAGTATTGTTATACATTGGTCTGTTTTGATTTCTATATCCGTGTGAAAGGATCAATATCTGCCAGAAAGAAAATTGCATATACTGCGGACAAAGATTACAGCATAGATTAACTCACAGAGGGTGGTTTTAAAATATGGTATCTCAACCCTCTAGAAAATTGGCCAGCCTGCACGACATGTTCAACAATAAGTATAGTGAAAATAGTTACATACATAACAATGTTATGATAATAACAATAGTATTAACAATTTTATGTAACTAATTAATAATTAGTCCGACAAGAATAAACTTTTAGCATAATTTTTTAAAAATTCGGACATAAAGTACTCCGGAATGTGTTGTTCACATTTCAACTCACGACACAGTCATTTCTTTACCACCCGACCCTCAGTTTATAAAATTCCAATGATCAATTAATTTTTCTCCCACGAAAAGGAGAGGGATATGATGAGTGTCAAATTGACAACACACCTACCCATCACCATAACGTACCATCTCAGTCATCAGTTTGATGGAGCAACCCCCTACAGCTGATATCGATTATAAACCACAGCTTCCCAGAACCACACGTGACCTACGTGTCACCTACCACCTCCCCGCTCTCCTCATGCATACTCCATATTGGATAGTGTGCCTAAGTCGTTGAGGGAATCACTTTCACATTTTTTAATTAGTTCTATCCTGGCCTCCGAGCTCGACACATCTCTCCAATCTTTAAGCAAAGTTCCATCTAAAATTAAAAGGTTGATGTAAAATAATAAAGTACAAATTCTAATAAACATTACACCTGGAGTTCGAGTCTTCCATCATTATCTCAAGTGCGTATCGTGTGCATCTCTACACCACACAGAAACGACATTGAATTCAAGGAAAAGTAGCAGTATGGAGTATGTGATAAGTTTAAATGATGGGCATCAATCAAATAAACAGAGAGTAACACACACGGATAGAATACGATGGTGCTATGGTACGATTTGCATGATCAGCAATCAGGTAAATGTATTGAATCGAGAAGTTATAATTCAAGTACCGTTCATGTGGACGTTGTCCGGCAATAATTGAATCCGAGCTAGTCCCAGGCTATATTATCTGATGCGTCAGGTGACAAAACCATAATATTTATATTGATATCCTGAGACTAGTTACGGTTGTTTGTGAACATGATCGAGCATGAGCAGAAAATGATATGTGTAGCATTAACAATTACGCAATGTTTAAAACTCGTATAGTCAGTTTTTAATCATGCTGTGGGTATTTCTTCCAAATAATTCAATTTTGCTTTTCTGGAATCAGCATAGACTGCTACTATGTACGTCATTGATGCTAAGGTGGATCATCGTTCCATCCCAAGTGTTGTTGGCATGACATGTCATTGAATGTCAAATCAGAATCCAATGCCAAGCAGTTCTTGTCACCTTTCCAGTTGTTAGGCTGTTCAGGGCCCCAATCAGTGAAGCCAGCATCCAGTCTGGAGATGACCGGGTTGGTCCATAACCAACCCCCTTGTGCAGCTCGTTGGTTCCTGACACGAGGGCTTTCTACCAGGAATATAACACAGAATACCAGACCACATCAGTTGCTGTTAATGGTAACTACACCATATGCAGATAGCCTCCCTGTTAGTATATATAACCCTTACCACAAGCGACAACCATGTGAAAATATTAAGGTAAACATAAGTATCTGTCTTCCGTGCTATTGGCACAAAACAGCACGTTATTGCAGGGTCATCCATTAGAAGCTGAGAGAAGAGGGCAGCTGGGTCAGATGTCTTTTCTAAGTTTTACAGCATTTTAGGATATCGTTTTGGCTAAAAGGTCTAACCATAGGATATTTGAATATTGCCTCTGTTAATCAAATTGCGCACGAATTCAGTTTAATGAATAAGTTGGGGTCATTAGTTCATAAAACCGTGGCCATGGGTACATTGTAGAGTGTTTGTCTGTGTTTACCTATCAGAGAATGTCTGGAGTGCTTGACTGCGAAGCTGATGGGCTGGGGTGTGGATTTAAAATATCCTGATTAGCCAGGTAGCTGTTCGCACCTACGTATTCTCCTTCGGATAATAGCCATCTATTTGGGATACCATGGTATGAAATTGCATCATGACGCGTAATCAATGCGGTGCCGTGTTCCATGCCATTGATTTAACTCGGCAGTGGATCCTTTTGTCACAAATGCAGTGGTTTGAGCAAAACATTAAGCTTAAACATTTTCGAGGAATGAATAAATGTAATATTTAATCAAATGAAGACATGGCATTAACAGTTTCAAATCACAAAGTACGGTGAATTTGTGAACAAAACAGTACCAAATGCGCTACAAAGAAATATAGCCAAACGACTTTTAATGAGATTTACACCCGGTATTGGGTATTTGACTGTGTATTTGAAAGGCAATAAAATGGCAAGCAGGATGGCACCCATAGTCTCTATTGTAGTAGTACAAGTTTGGATGAGGCAGCAGTGTGCACTAGCGTCGTCGCACTCGGTGCTATTATACTCTTCTAATTATTCATTCAGTGCGCCATTTAGCATGGCTTATGCCAATTGGACCTTGTCGTTTACCGGCCATTTGTACATTAACTTATCATATATTATTCCGGGAATGCTGATTGTTGTCCCGTCATTTGCTTTGTTGAATTCGACACCGACACAGACAATAATCAGAATATTTAATTGATCATTGCTTTGGTACACAATGTATGACATGGATCACTTCCGACTGGTGCTTTTGTTCTTTATTCAGCACCATTATTAATGCAGTCCTCCTTTCAATATGGTCCATGTTGTCCTGTTTCATCGTTTTGTGAGGTTGTCAACAACCCTACGATAAACCATCGTGATTGCCAGGTGCTGCGTTCATATTTTACTTAACAACAGCTCGATGGAACGCAAGGATTAAGTCAAAAGCTATCGCACAGAATTTACAAAAAGCGTACATACGTCAAAGACTGATCACAATGTTTTGTTATTGTCAATTGATCGTTTGCTTTTATCTTTCTCTGGTGGCCGATTCATGAAATGGTAAGCAATGGTAATGGTAAGTATAAGGTTTAACGGCACGTCGACACAATAGTGTCATATTGTGCCAGACAAAAATGGGTTAATCTACGATATCAGTTGATTTAAATTAATTTAATTAAATTCAGTTGAAATAATAAGTCAAAGTTCAATTGAATTAAAATCTGTTGAATAGTCCTGTTTGTCTGATATATTCAATGATTGTTGAAGGATTAACTGTGTCAAAGAGTTCTTTAATATCTCTCACATTGTAATATATTTGCCGTATATGGCTAACATCTACGCAATTTAGTAAGAAGTGTTTTACAGTAAAAGGTTCATTGCAAGGTATGCATTGCGGCATGGCTTCGTTTCTTAGCAGATATCCGTGCGTTAAGTAAGTATGGCCTATTCGTGCACGAGCCGGTACAACTTCCTCTCTCCTATTTTAACGCTTGATATGCTCCCATTGCCCTATATTTGGTTGAATGGCAAGAAGTTTGTATGCGGCACAGCCCTCACAGAATTCCTATCAGCTATTTTTCATGTGTTTGTTTATCTGAGAACCGAGATCTTTACAGGGGATCTTGGTCTCAGACACTGGCTCATGTAGGGCCCCTTTTGCATCTCTTTCGTTGCCTGGGATACCTATGTGACTAGGTACCCAGACAAACTCAACATTTTTCCCCAGCATGGATAAACATCTAAAATATCAACAACAATATGACAAGATATTGACTTGTTCCCAATTGCCTCCAGGAAAGACAAAGAATCACTAAAAATTGCAAAATTTGGATGGGTGTGGTGAGCAATATGGCTCAATGCTAATTTTATTGCAGTGACTTCAGCTGTAAAAACGGATGCTGCACCAGGCAGTCTTTCCTTGTGGGTCTGAGCCCCTAATACGACTCCAGCGCCCACACGGTTTGCATCTTTGGATCCGTCAGTATAAATATGTATGTTGTCTTTGTGTTGTTCTTTAGGTTCATTAAATTTCATCAAGAGGTCATTTGCATTTAATTTATCATATTTGGTAAGTGATGTGTCTATTGTTGGTGAGATCAATTGCCAGGGTGGTGTTTCGGGAATTTTGTTTGGAGCAATTATGTCTAGGTTATTGCATATGTTGTTTAGTGATTCTTGGATACGGATGGGATATATGGGATATAAAGATAAGTTTTGAATCGAATATGATACCTAAGAATTTGGTTTCTTCCACAACAGGGACGGGATTTCCATTAATGGTTAGTTCTGGGTCAGGATGTAGGCCCCTTCTGTGACAAAACTGAACACAAACAGTTTTTGTTGTGGAAAATTTGAAACCATTTTCATCTTCCCATTTCTGAAATTTGTTAAGGTTGATTTGTAGCTGGCGTTCTATGGTAGTCATACTGCTGGATCTGAAAGATATAAAGAAATCGTCTACATAAAGTGATTTTTCTATTTCAGGTTCAAGAACTTTTCTGATGCTATTGATTTTTAAATTAAAAAGTGTGACGGAAAGAATGCTGCCCTGTGGGACCCCCATTTCTTGACCATGTTGGTCCGAAAGGGTGGTCCCAATTCTTACTTTGAAAGATCTATCATGTATAAAAAGGGGCATATTGCCCTGAAGACCAGCTTTTTGTAGATCTTTTAAAATCTCATATTTCCATGTCGTGTCATATGCTTTTTCTAGATAAAAAAACACAGACACGACATGGTCCCCCTTAAAGAAGCATCCCTTATATACAATTCTAATTTAACAAGATTGTCTTTGGTACATCGGCCTTTTCTGAAGCCAGATTGATATTTATTTATGATGTTATTTGTTTCCAAGTACCGCATAAGACGCTTGTTAATTACTCTCTCCATGGTTTTACAAAGAAAGCTTGTGAGAGCGATGGGCCTGTAGCTCGATGGGTTGGTTGGGTCTTTTCCGGACTTTGGGAGAGGGATGATGGTAGCCTCTCTCCACGAGTCCGAAAATTCTCCGCTGCTCCATATGTGATTGTAAATGTCTAATAACACATACAAGGACTCTTCTGGAAGATGTTTAAGTAGTTGGTAATGAACATCGTCTGGTCCTACTGCAGTCTCCTTGCAGAGTTTCAAAGACTCTTTCAATTCTTCTAAAGTGAAAGGAGCGTTATAATTTTTTTCGTTGGGTGAGACTGAAATGATTTAAGGGCCCTTTTTCTGTCGTTGATGACGTCCTGACAGTCTTGGTTAAACCATGGTTTTGGGATGCGCCTGGGCTTTGTCGAGGAATAATTTTGGAGGCAATTTCAAGCAGTTTATCGCAAAAGATATCTATGCGTGTATCTCTCCCTTGCATCTTATCCATGTGGATAGCCTCCCCACACAGATATCCAAAGGAGGGCCAGTCTGCTTTATGCAGCTGCCACTTTGGAGGTGTCTCTGGTGTTAACGGAGGGTTTAGGTGGATAAGAATGGGGAAGTGGTCACTTCCACAGGTATCATCGACACCAGCTTCCCATGCAAGGTCGAGAAACAAAGAAGGAGAAGAGAAAGAAAGATCTATTGCGGTGGACGTGCCATAGGTTGGGTGGATGTACGTATTTGAGCCGTCATTTAAAAGGCCGAGATTTTGATTAATGAAGAAATCTTCTATAATTTGGCCTTTTCCATCATTATATGTATTGCCCCATAAAGAGTTGTGGGCGTTAAATTCACCCACGAGGAGAACTGGCTCTGGCAACTGGGCCATGATGTTGTCCAGTTCTCCTCGTGTAAAATTTTGGCTTTACGTTAAGTAAAGGGAGCAAGTGTGATGGACTTATTTAAGGTTATATTTAGCGCTACTGCTTGAAGGTTTGTATTGAGTTCTATTTCATTCGGGGGAATAAAATCCTTAATTAAAATGGACGAGCCGCTAGTAGCTCGCTCCCCAGTGCCTCAAAATTTATGGTAAGTTTTATAGCCTTTTAAGTTATAGTTATTTTCCGCCTTCAGGAATGTTTCCTGAAGGCAGGCTGCAATACCATTATTTTTGTGGAGTAATGTTATTAGTTCTTCATGATTATTCCGAGATCTTCGGCTATTCCATTGTATAATGCCCGCCATTACCTATCAGGGGGTTTGGTGGGGCGTTTGTTGCCATGGAGGAACTCAGTCCCCAAGGATTGTATTGTCATGTTGATATATGTCACCTCTATTCTGTGTTAATCCAGATAAAGATTTTACAAGAAATCTCGGAAGAACATCGTTTATAGATTCTGCGAATTTCATTGAATAAGCAGATCGCATTTGGTTTTATTTGTTTGTTTGTACGATTTAGTTTCATGAAATCGATTCATATTTTGCAACAACGCACAACATGCTTCAGAGAGATCAAATGCCAATAGACTATTCATAACGCGTACGTTGTTCAATTGGTTGGCATCTTGTTGTAGGTAATGGATCTGGTTGCATTTTACTGGAACTACATTATGTTATATTCATTCGGCTGATATATTGTTGTATTAACTGGACTAATATATTGTATTCAGTATGTTAAATACAGCGTGTTGACATTATGTTGTATTCAGTCAGTTGACATATATCTGCTTCTACCCAGAAACGATGTGTATTGTCATGTTGATATATGTCTGGACTAAAGATTTTACAAGAAATTCGGAAGAATGCATTTGGTTTTATTTGTTTGTTTGTATGATTTAGTTTCAATTTTGCAACAACGCACAACATTCTGGACTAACATTATTGCTATAGTCACGCTGGTCTTATTCACAAGTAGTAGTTCACATTACATTGCTAGCCCATGGCAACGCTGGATTTGCTAGCTAGGATTATCAATCGTAATTCACCAATAGCTAACTATTAGGAAAGCCTCCAACAGAGTGGCTGGTAATGACTTCGCTTGACGTAGCATCCATGTTTAAATCAGTATTTCGTGCTGGTTGGTCCTCTAGCAGTGTCTAATGTTAACTATATATAATGCAAGGTAAGGTTCGTTCCCCACCACTATAGAAGCCATCTGCACTTGTTAATAAGATCATTAGGGAATATGGTTCATGATGTCAAATCGCAATACTAGAACCGATCAACATGCATTAATGATGAACGCGTCAGATCGGTTATTCTCACCTACATTGATCCAAATCATTAAACGTACCTAAAATCAAATGGTATTATCATTTTGGTCATTGGAGTTTTAGGAAATTCTTCTCACCTTCTTCTGAATGCAAAAAATATAAAACGTACCGCCACCTTACCAAAGCGAGCATGCTTAATGAGGCAAATTATATCAATGTAAGATACAAACTTGGTTGTCTCGCCTTGGTGTCTGACCAGCACCCCATGGCAATTCATGTGCAGTACGACGCCTAAAACACGCGGAGTTAAATTTATTTTGTACGTGAATAGAACGATGTCATTGAAGCACGGGACAATTGGAGTGTGATCAGATCGACCCAATAGACGTATTGTCATAAAATATCCATGTGATGGCAAATTGCGTGTCCAACTACGAAAAGTATTTGTTAAGCTTTCACGGATAATTTTATTCGAATAAAAATACCACATTACATGATATATCAGAAGCTTAGATTATGGAGACCAATAGAAAAACACAGAATGCAACGTGCAGGGATTAATACCATCAACAACAAATAAATGTTTTGAAATGATCGAAATTCTTTAAGGCGCGGGAGCAATAGTTCATGCTATAGTTCTGCCTTTAATTTTGACAGCAGAAGTCACATTAATCCCAGGGTAAGTGATTTGATATCACAACATGTCGTGGTACAAACAGAAGAGAGCAGGATATGACAAGGGTATCATGAAAAATAACACAAAGTAACAAACATATTCTGTTAATAACCATGCTGTAGGTGTTTCATCTAAATAATTCAATTTAGCATTGTTATATTTAGCACAGACTGCTACTGCGTACATCATCGATGTTAGGCTGGGGGATTGATACACCGCGTGCTGACCGTTTACAGAGGTACTGATACGGTTTATGGCATGGGTTGTCAAGTAACTCTAAATTGGCATTCATTACAAGGCAGTTTTGGTTACCTCCCCAGTTGTTAGGCTGACCAGGCACCCAATCCAGATCAGCATTCAGTCTGGAGACGACCGGGTTAGCCCATATCCAGCACCCCTCATGCTGTTCATCGGTGCCTGACACGAGTACATGATTCGTCTATCAAGCATATCACACACAACACCAGACCGCATTAGTTGTTGTTAATGGCAACGATACCGTGCAGACAGCCTCCCCGTATGTATAGCGCTGTCGCGGAAAGGGGAATAGGAAAAAATATCTGCCTTTCTTGTTATTGACATTGCGGGGCGGTTGTGATGTTTATGTGCCATAGACATGTTTCATGTTTCAGGTTAAAACTTACCCTTTGATCTAACGGTTGAAGCCAGGATCGTAGCATGTTCTGTTCATCAGCACTAGTAATGGATGCCAACTGGAAACCGTGACCGTACAGAGGACAGAGGTCACGAGCAGCGTGCCACGTGACAGGACTCAGACCAATGATGTACGAAGATTCCAGTGTTTCAAGGAGCGCTATGTTTCCACTTGGCATCGGTACTGTTCGTGGAGTAATCATTAATGAACAGCGGAAATATTGGCATAAGCAAATAGAACGAGTCATTTTAATAGATATTCACTGATGCCGCTAATAACGATTCACTTCATCTATACCAATTGTAAATTTGTGGTAAGCGATTTAAAATCTTATGTCCGCATCTTATTGGGAAATGTTTCGGTGAATTTCACTTTTCATGACACTATTGGAAAAGCATTTCATTCTTACCGGACATGTTGCCAAATATCGTCGTTCCACATTCCTCGTTGAACACCAGGCTAGTGTCGTTTACTGGTGACGTTAGCCGGAGTACGCTGATTCGACATATCTGCTTGCGTCGATTGAAAAGCTTCCACAGCTGTCACCCACCAGGGAACACTCAAACGCGCATCCCAGAGTCGAATCCACTTTAGAGTGTGTGTAACACTCCTGTAAGTTGAAACTGGACATTTGTATGGATTTGCGTGATAAACGCTGTGTCAACACAGCAGCAGCACAAAATGCCAACAGCCACAAATGCAAATCTCATGTTGCGTGATTTACACAGTTAGTATGGTATGTGCTGCAAGTGCATGGTTGTTCACCGAGCTTGACGTCTGCCCTCGCGCTCGCACTTTGTTATATAATAATTTTAAAGGCGAATGACGCAAAGTTTGTTGCTACTTGCTCACAGTCTTGGATATTTCATTCGCTCACCGCTCTTTTCAAAGGATGCCATTTGATGATGAGGAAATAATGATCGATCTGGATCCCATCTTCCACCGACATGAGTTGTCACGACCAACAGGTTCCCCTTTAAGGCGCCTCTTGTGTCATGCCGGATGATACAGTGGGCCTACTGTACTCTCAGACCAACAAGGTGAAAGTTGCTTAGGGCCTAATTTCTAGTTAATGATAATGTCAATAGTAGGACGTTATTTATGTTTCCCACAAGCTTTGGTCAACACTTGTACTTCAATCGATAACATACCTTCTTCTGACTGCACCCTGTGTTATTTAACTTCACTTGGTGCATATTTGACACCGAAGTATCCGTTTATTGTACAGCACACTGTCAATATAAATGTGTAGTAGAAAGGAGGGATGGGGCAGATGCTTCACAGACGCTTCACAGATAAGAATTCCTATATGAAAGCCGTTTTTGTTGGCTGACACGGTTGTCATCATCAGCGCCGAGTGATGACAACATCTACCCCCTCCCATGACGCATGCTAGCTAATCACCCTGCTTATGTCGTTTATACCTGTGTCATACTATAAGACTTATATTAAGCTTAATAGGCACAGGGTGTTTATCTAGTGTATGTGGCTGCTCCGTACCTTATGGGCATTGTGTTGCCCTAGTTGTATGAGTATCAGTGGGAGTTATGAGCAAACCACGTCGCCTGTTATTTTACAACTCATGGGACGTTAAGCTAGCGCGTGCGTTACCCTGGGGAAGGAAGGATTGAATTGGGTATGTGAATTCCCTCCCCGTCCTGCCAGTGTTTCACCTCTACCTCGATCATTCCCATAATTCATGCAGAATCCATCCCTTTCCATCATATCCAAATCTTCATATTCACGGCGTACGTATTGTTATGTTAGCATTCATTATGGATTATAAATTCTCTGCTGAATAAGAATTGTTTCGCGTATATAGGTAACCTATATATGGTGAGATTATCTGCTCATTGATTATCCGGCATCCGCGGTAAACAAGGCCAATGACGCGAAATGACCCATCATCAGTAGATTGGTTTCATCGACCAGCTTTATATTTCGTTGAACAGCGCGACCCACATCATTGGCAAGGTTACGGGCCACAGCAGCTAGCATACCTATATACGCGATGAATGATGATATCGAATATCCTTTTCAGCTGTTTATTGATTCTGACGGAACGGTGTTCGAATTCGTCGATATAACCTGAAGCCGTTGCATATGAGCATGCGAAACTTTTCAATAAAAGAAGAAAATCCCCGAATGCGATAACACTTCAAATGGCCATGTTTTATGTTTGGCGAGTCACAGCACCAGAGGGAAGGTACCCAAGAAAGCCATTATGCATGAGTCAATATGCCGTGATAGATGACATACAAATGTGAATGGCTCGACTGGGCCTAGCCAGTCTTATTCCAACCTTAGATTTGTTGATTAAATGAGAACTTCAAGGTCAAAACCTTTCAGTTATATAGCGCGAGACATTTAACATGTAAAAATGTGCTAGCATGAGAATCATGAGACATTTGCCTCACAGAAGCTGCCGTGCCTGCACAGTTTTGAGTGCCAGAGTACATGACTGTGAAGGTGATCAAGTGATAGTTTCTCTGAATGCTTCATTGTTTATTGTTTAAAAACGCTGATTAATTTCTGCGGTCATCGTAGAACTTGTACAATAGGGTTCTTTGATCACAGTATTCGTTGTATGTACCGAGTATATTGTGTAAATGCACGCACAATATTTTCGAGACCATATCGTGTGTTTGGCGTGAAATGAGCTCCTACCGTCGAATTCGCAGGCCTGGTTTCAGATGCCAAGCTTCGGGGCTCCATGCCGCAAGATCTATATATTACAACTATATAGATCCGACGGCTCGTCACTCAAAAGATTGCACATGGGAATCGAACGCCTTGGGTAGAAGTTGACCCGATGTCATTAGCTCGCCTTGACTATTGACAAGCACTAGATGACTGAATTCACTATACTTATAGCCTAATGGATACCATATAGCCCGTCTGGATGCTGTCATTTCATATACCCGGCTATCAAATAAGCATCCATTAACATCCATCCAACTCGGTGCTAAGTAAACTCAGGGAAAGCTGCCTGGACATAAGTGTTTAATTAAAGTACCACCATGAACAATGTGAATGTTCGTACAGGAGCGTTCGTCGCTTGCCCTGGCACAATATGCTTAGTATAACACAACCATATCGTTGCTAACACATGGTCAATATAGACGCATATACTGCAGACAACTGATATTTGCATAGTATGTCAACGCAGCAAGATGCACCCACATACAGTTCAAAATAACCCTGTATCTATCAATCTGTCACATGTGCCATACAACTCTATTCCACTTTATATTATAGATCCACCATTCAATACAAATCATCAATACTTCTCACGTCAACATCAATTACAGATCCACCTTACAGTTACATACTACTAAGACAAAATTACCCTCTTCATCATGCAACACACATTTCCAATAAGACATGTTTTCACCGTTTATTACAAATCTGCTTTACAATACACATTTCACATACAGCAAACATCTATCTTGGACAATTTTGTGCGATGGCTGTCCACTATACTCGTATTGTTCAGTTTGCATTGTCAATATATGAATTATAAAACCCCTAGTTTAGTTTGTTTTACATATCTTAAAGGGAAATGCTACAGTTTACTGCCGCGCCACCCAGCGACCGTCGCGTAACTGCGCATCCTTTGGCGGAACCACCTTTGACGCGCTGCGTGTATTTTCGTGGTCAGTGCTGTAAAGAATTGACTTCAAAGTAATTGAGTCTAGATCAAAGTCACGCCTCATGTGCGATACAATCCAAACTGTTAAAATATAAATGACCTAAAGGTCAGAAACCTGTGATATGCAAGTTCTAAATTGTTTCAACATACTGATCAAGATGAGATCAAAAGGAAAATTTGTCAAGACGAGCATGCTAGAACAACAAGTATCTGCAGCTCGTGTGGTGAATCTAAATAAAGCAGTTATCAGCAGAGATTTGCATATTGTAATAGACCACACTCAAGGAAAAAAAACAACAAATACATTGCGGCTTCCCTTAGACTTTTTATATCACTCTTTCATGTTTTCGGATCTAACCCCAACGTTTGGAGGCACAATATAACACACTAGTGTTTGTGTTCAGTTTAACTCTACACTTACCTTACTATCCGCGGTTCCTATGATATAAACTGCCAAAGAATGTCACCTTCTAATCAGACGTCCGGAATCAATACTGAATGAGTATAGAATGTGGCACAAAACATTACCAGTGTGTACCCTAAAGGTCATAGGTTGGAACCAGAAATGTTAGCCCCAGTCAAGCCATTCTTAATTTGTTCTGTCATCTATCACAGCGATTAGTTGGGCAACATCATTTGACTTGGCGTACATGTTTAGCACGTTCTGCATGATTCTGCATGAATTATGATAATGATCGCGGTAGAGGTGGAACACTGACCGGATGGGGAGGGAATTAACATACCCAATACCATCCTCCCTTCCCTCTGGGTCAAACACGCACTCTGTACGTGCCATTAGTTGTATAATAATAGCCGCCGCAGCCAAACATTGGAAATAATGTATTTCGCTCATAACTCCTTCTGATAGTGATACAACACAGAATAATTCAATGACTAGGTTTGTAGCTTTAAAGTTGCACTCTTATTTCCTGAGCTTGCCAGCATTTTTCACATGGTGTTATTGATCATGGCGCTCGACCAGTCATATGCTTATAATGCATATCATATTTTATCCGGAACAGATCGGCTTCCAAAGAATTACGTAATTTAGCACGTTCGCCTGATATGATGATACTTAAGTCATTAGACACTGAATAATGGTCACTTCAACAGCTTAATTATGATTTCATCGCACACAACAATACCTTCATACACTGCGGTTTCCCATACAGAGTTGTCATTTAAAACTCAATACAACAAAAATCCATAATGCATCACAGAACCGCCAAACAACATACCCACGTTCGAACGCGCGTCCATCATAGAGCACGCATATCGCACATATCAGAGAGCCACCATAAAGCAAAACTCACATCCACTTCATATCATAGGTGTACAATACGATACATATTGCATCCAACATAAATAACAGATCTACCATACACTACACACAAGCCAGACAGCGTAAATCGCTACATTGAACAATGTTCACAATGCAGTGTACATTCCCTATAAAACATGCAGCCACCATATATTACAAATCCACCATATACTGCTCACTACGCAAGCAATTATTCTCTACTGCAAGCACCCGTCGTGCTTAGCTCATGTTAGATGGCACGCCATTGCTCCCTGCCATACTTAAGTTTATTTGTCAGCAATACGAGGGCCTGAACCCTCAGTTGCGTTTTATAATTTCTCAATGCACATTCATCAATGCATTGGCAACCGTGTCAGATAACAAAGACGGGTATCCTTTAAGAATAAATCGGGTTCTAAAGCTGTTACGCAAGTCCGGTGCATTAGCACGCGTCCCTTCTCTCTACTTCGTATTTATATCACAGTTACTGTGTAATAGATGGTTGCTTCGGCGTCAAATATGCATTAAGCGAAGTTAAATAATGCTGGCCATGGTCAGACATGCCCGATGTCATCGATTGAAGGACAAATGTTAACAAAGGCTAAAGCTTGTAGTAACTTCGTCCCACTGTGGACATTGTCATTAAATATAAGTAAGACTCAGTCTTGTTCCGGGGGTAGAATAGTACCACTCTCCCTCACGTAAGAGGTTGGCCGTGGGTAGCGACTTATGTCGGTGGAAGATAGTATGCTGGTGATTCAATGAAGAGGTCCTTGCAAAGGTCGTAGCTGCGACACACGACTTTGGTCTAGACGTGAGGCTTGGATGGTATGGTCTAGTCAATCGGCGGGTGGTGACATACCCTATCATAATAACATTTATTTGAGTTTTTCTTCATGCACGTGCATTTCCTCGCTTATCCATTTATCCTAGAGGGCTGCTCAATCAGGTCAATCTTTTCTTTTTTTCATATTCACCCTACCTTTCTTGGCGCCATATAGCAAATAAGTGTTGGTTTGCCTTTAAGCGCTATTCTTACTTAACATTATCTAATCAAGCGGTTCTAACACAAACGTAACTAATCCCGATCCATGAGAATTATATTAAAAATACAATCGCACAAAATTCCGCTGAATACGACATCCATTTATCATCCTGGTTATGTCGTTCCTAATTGTGTGATATTATAAGGAGTATATGTAGCTTAATAGACACACTGGGAATACCTAGTATTTATGGCTGCATTTATTGTGTTAGTCAATGTGGTACATATTGATAAGACTCAATAACCTATCTTGCGCCTTGGATTATTCTTTGTTCCTACATACATTTGCAGACTTCAAATGCAATGCATTTTCAAACTGTGGTCATTGACATTTTAGTTTATGTCATCATTTGATGTACTGCTCTTCTGAGTGGAATAACAAATTCATGTTGATGTACGGCATGAAGAGGTTAGTGTTCTGAAAACGCTCCTCTTGATGTCGAGCATTGTATGTTGCGTGGCGTGTACACAGATGGAATCATGCTGCTGAAGCTTCTCCGTTGACACACTGAAGACATGTAGACTGTAACATATGTGACAGATCATATAACTTTTATTTGATCGTTTCCCCGCCCTGATAGATTATGTCCCAGTATCAGCCGGTTATAAGAATGAACTACATGCAGAAACCATGACGTGGCAATGGTAGTTTTTTGTTAGAGGAGTCGTCCTGGAAAAACAATTCTTATGCCGTTTGTACACGATGCGCATCATCTGAAATATAAAGAGTAATCGCTAGGATGTATTTGACATAGTAAACCCACCAGATATAAAACAGCTTGACAAAATGCAAGAGAAACCAACAGTGGAATTGATAGAAAGTCTGCGATGTTTTGCTGGACACAGGCGGGTGTGTGTTCGCACAATGCGACCAATTACTACCCTGTCTGGAATTGATGCCAACATAACTCATTTCCATCGCAGCTCTGAGAGAATATCCATAAATGTGACAAATCCAGCAGGATGCATAGACGAGGACATTGACATACTTATGAGAGTTAAAACGCCCTGCTAAATCGATCACTACCTGTGAATGTGCTAGTCATGACAATGTTTGTGCCATCGGCTTTCTTCGGTAATACAGACACTGAGTGCATTAAACACCAAGTTCGGTGAACAACCCTACACTTATAGCACAAACCATACTACCAGTGTTAATCACCCTACATGCGATTTGCTCTTGTGACCGTTGGCATTTGGTGCTGCTATTATGTTGACACAACGTTTTTCACACAAATCCATACAAACGTCCAGTTTCAACTTACAGGTGTGTTACACACACTTAAAGTTGATTCCACTCTGGGATGCGCATTAGAGTTTTCCCTGGTGGGTGATAGCTTTGGTAGCTTTTAAATCGACAAGGAACAGATTTGTAGAATAATCGTTCTCCGCCTGACGTCACATGTACACGGCACTAAGCTGGTTGTATTAACACAAGGAGACCTGATGTGTGCATGTTGTAAGCATTATACAAACAAAAACTTGTTTTACACGATATGGTTGACATCATCAACAACTGAAGTAGTCGGATATTCTGTGTGATATGCCTGATATGCACAGTGTCTTCTTGACAAGAACCGACTAGGGATGCGGGTTATGGGCAAACCCCACCATCTTCAGACTGGATGCTGGCTTCACTGATTGGGACTGTTGGCAGCCTGACAACTAGACCGGTAACAAGAACAGATTTGAAGTTTAACGATATATAATGCAACGAACCGTCTCAGTACCTCTGCATAAGGTCGGCTCCAGGTGGATCAATAATCCATCCTCGCATCGATGACATACACAGTAACAGGCTGCGCTAAATCCTGAATCTCTTGAGTTTTTTTTAGATGAGGTCTCCATCATATTGTAAATGAATATAACAATTAGTTACACTGCCTAATCATTGATACACCGCGTGTCATTTCCTGTGCTCATTGTGCCCCCAGCAACATATTCAACTATTAATATATACATATATATCTTAAGGCTTAGTCATCCGGGGTTGCATTAACTAATGTGGCTTCAGCTGTCAATATCAAACAGAGAACTACTGCATAAAACCGTTGTAAAATTCTTAAACCCCAAAGAATCTTTTGTCGATGGTTCTCATGTATGTACCTTATTATTCTCATCTTTGGTAATCGTTTTACTCTATTGGTCCGTAAACATTTCGATGTAAGCATAATAATACCTTACAAGCTTTATCCCACACAGATAGACCACCTATTGCAGCAGCAAAGGCGATTTGATATGCAATAGGCCATTATATGAATATTTGATACAGCTGGTGTTGCAGAAGGGAACTTCATCATGTTTGTCATAGTTTGTAACTCCAAACTACTATTAATCTCTAGGGGTAGCTGATAACTCTACAAATGCATAGTGATCATTCACTTGCAAAATAAGTTCTAACGCATTTGTCTGAGGCATTATGTTTAAAGCATCGAAAAGTGGCGTATTGATAGTGAATCTACAAGAAAATATGAGTACGAGATCTATTTTCTCGACAGAGAATTACACCAGCAGTTCCATAGAAGGCTGTAAAAGTGATTGGTTATGATCAGGCTGGATTAATCTCATGGGAACTAATCATTTGCCAGTAAGATCAAGAATTCATCATATCTACATTTATAACCCCTATTGTCGATTCCTCTCCAAGAATCAGAAAACTTAGGGCCGCCTCGGGTTGACTATTTTGTTACAAAAACGAATATTGATGGCTGTAACAGCTTTTGATGGATAGCTAAGCTTGACGTCCGCCAAATCGGGATCGCCTTAATGCCATCTAAATATGGACTCATTTGAAGGTGCGAGTGGTATGAAGTAACTTACACGCTGTACATTAGTAGTATTGAAAAGATATGAGTGTGATTATATGGCCCTGGTGTCAAAATTGTCGGTAACAACGTAAAGAATGGGACAGAGTCATGTATGAAATATCCGAATTTAAAAGTAAGATGAAAGAGGTGATGAATTACCTAACTGCAGATATTAAATTTGGAGGAGACTCCGATGACATTAATAATTCGTGTATCGCCAGTTGTGATTCCGTTGACAACTCTATCAAAGTTGACTGTTGCCTCAAGTGACATCCACTGCAACAGAGACATGGGGGCGTCAGGCCCCGGCGACATTATATGCTGATACCCAATATATCAAACATTAGTAACTTTCTAGGGAGCTAGTTTTGAAAATGTTGGAAGGATAGTTAACCAAAGTGCAACGAGCGTGTATATGTTGAATGCATGTCAACTGCCGTTATCAGTAACACATTGACGAACGAAGGCATTAGACCTTAAATAAAACCAACGCACTTTTCAGTTGAAAGTCATATCTACATTGCGGTGTGAATACCGATTTATCTCATTATCGCAGGATTGAACACACACAGCGATCGGTCGATTATTTACAGAACGATCCAAACATTAACGTCCATATACAACACAAATCGAGCGAAATGCAGAAAATGAATTTCTAATTAAATATAGATGCAACGATAAGCCATATACAGTACCTTAAAGTACACGTTATGCCACAGGTAACACATTCTGACTGGTCAATTATCTCCTTGAAATGAGAATGTTGTTTTGATGACAAAGAAGGCCGGATAGATGCGAAGAAATCAATTAGAGACCTGAAACTAACGACCAACCCGCTCAGACACGAGTACAAAGGGTGAAAATGACGACCACAACCCTATTCATAGTGACGTCACTAGACTCTGGAGAAACACATCTCCCTAGAATAACCCATAATAATGATCAACTATCTACCTCGCACATATAAAGCTTAACCTAAGATAACAGATCAAAGAATCGACAAACAAACAGTTGGGCTCATTGCTAGCATACGCTAAAGTTTCCTACATGAGGCCTATCTATCACAATTGTATGTTTCCTCACAATGCGCCCAATATTAAGAAATTTGTATCGATTCGTAGCGGATATATCATATGCAAATCATCGCATACCAGAATTGTTGATTGGTGCCTGCAAATCCAACTGAAGCAAGATGTCGACCATAAGTTAGTTATCAACCATCAAGACAGCATGTTCATAAGAGTTCCACGTGCATTGGCACATACATATTTTGTCAGAATACTGAATGTTATTGCGCGCTTTGTTATCAGACATCTGATAAGTAGCCACTTTCATAATCAGGTTACCATTCACGGCCTCTTTCAGGAGTAATTAACTGACAGAACCCGAGATCACACCCCACACTGATACAAGATAGCCAATCATATTTCGGCTTCTCAGCACATATTGAATGGCGAAAATTTGTCGCCAAACCTATTACAAGCAACGTTTGATGACAAATAAACACGCATAATATATTTAGTCGAGGTTAACTGTTTTCTATCCTGCTTTATGTAATTCATGTGGTTATAAGCGATTTATAAGGTTCTTCTGAATCCTAACCTTGACTTTGCATAATGTACTTATGTCTTGCAAAGCACCTTAAGTAATCACTAATGAACAATTAGATCGGTTTGTGCTGCTTTGATTTTTAGGGTGCCGTTGGTCCATATTGCCAAATTGCGATGCCACAAAAGGCAATTGGTCATACAATATGTCTAACATAAACGTTGCATTGGGCCTTTTTCATTATTATCATTGTGAATATCGATCATATCAGACATAGGCCGAAAATCGTGTTATTTCAATTTATACAATAGCACTGTCACCTTCAAGTAGCAAGTCATCTCACATGGTCTTAGCGAGACAGATGTTTTCAATGAGAGTAAATGCATGCGGAGTGTACAGTGTATAATGGATGTTTTATGTTTTATAGATAATGTATACGGCATTGTGGAACTGCAATATAGTGTACGACGAGTGTGCAGTGTGTGGTGGGTCCGATGTATATAGGTTGGAAGCAATATGTTTAAACTATTCGTACTGTACTGTAATGATCTATGTTATATGAATGTAGGTTGTGGGGCTGATCTTTGCTTCATGATGGCTTTTGGGTATGTGCTGAATGTGTGTTATTTGATGGACGTGCGTTCGGAAGGTTGCACACTTTGGCAGTTCGATAATCTAAAATGAAGCTGAGGTGAGTAAGGCAAGTGAAGAATGTAAAGATACGCCATCACTGGTGTGTTATTCTCCGCGTGCAAAGGCGGATATAATCAAAACAAATTAAGGAGCAAAATATAAACTGAAATCTTTATTATTTAGTTAACTGAATAGACCTTCATATGAATAATAAACGACCCAAATGAGAACAACCTAGACCTTTCTTGTATTATTTTATCAATTCAATAGGTTTGCGTGAAATTCACTGGAATTATTTTCTTTGCTATAATATAATCCAAGAGAAGATAAGTATGAGTTATAAAGATGTGGCCTATACGACCACGGGCAAGAGTAACCTCCCCCCACGGCTGCCTATGAAGCTGTGTGGCCTCTCCCCGAGGTTGATGAAGGTGAATTCATCCCACCGTTCCTGCCATTTGTTTTTAAAGCATCTAATGATCTGAAGTATAAGTCTGTAAAGGGGACTTTAACATCCTGGTTGAGAGCTCATCTTGCAGGTCGGTCTGCTCTCGCATTTCCAGGTATCCTGATATGACTCGGAACCCACACAATCTTATTTTGTATGGATAAGGTTAAGATTTTAAATAAAAACATGACCGAAATTACGTCCTGTGATTGCATCCAGGGCAGACAATAACAACGTTTACTCACTAAATTTGGCATTAAGCCCCATTATCGCATTTCATATGAGCTGCCGTTTCGCGACACTGTTTCGGCTAACCAAGTACATGACCTCTAGGAGGGTGAACAAATGATCATCTGAGTGCTTCATGGATCGTTCTTCTAAATACACTGACTAATGGCTGCGGTTGTCGATACATTAGCTGGTACAATAGAATTCTTTCGTCTCAGCATGCGTTGAATGTACCGAGTATATAGACTAATAACGAGAAGTTAATGCGTGTTTGGTGTGCGTTGGGCTCATACCGTCGAACCCACAGGCCTGACTTCAGATGCCAAGCTTCCGAACTCCGAGCTACGAATTATATGTATAACAAAGACTGGACATATGAAGCGAGCGACGGACTAAACACTGACCGGATGTCGTTGCTCGCCTTGACTGTTGACACGCACTAGAAGGTTGGATTCACTAAACTAATGGCTTCATGGAAAACATATAGCCTCAATGGATATTATCAGGTTTGGTCTGAACAACGCTATCACTTACACATTAATGTCTCTCGAGATGATTATTCGGTTTGTTATTCCTTTATTTTGTCTATCATGGTTTAATATTGCACTCGCACAAAGCCTTGCTCAAAATCGAAAAAACTACAGGCTATTGCAGAGAGCAGCACAGAGAGTGCAAATAAAGCCCAAAACCAACTGGTTCATATAACGATATTTATCATCATTTTCTTCTTTTTAACCAAGACAATTGAGTTCGTTAAACAAATGTTGTATCAGCTAGAGCAATCTTGGCATTTTACTTTCTGAATGGAATTACTTGTAGTCATTCAATACGATTTGCTTTTGCTTAATCTATGCGTAAATCTCTTCTTTATATTGGTTTGAGCCCAGTTTTTCGTAGAATGACCCTGAGTCTGTTCAAAATGAAAAACACCCCTGTAGAGCGCTAAAAACGCTATATCGACAAAGTTTATATAAAAAAATGTACCAGTGTCGCATCCGACAATTGATGATGATGAGGCCCTTATCAACTAACATAACAACATTGTAGACTAACTTCTAAATATTTGTTTTGTGGATGCTTAGAATTACCGACAGATATGTTCCCGGTCTTATCATGCCTATTCAAATCTAATTTTCATCCGATTCCACTACGCAAAGAAAATACAACGATACAGAGATAGGGATAGGGAGAAGGATATGGGGCGGCTCAAATCAACTCACTTTGTATGTGATACGTTCTGCATCCATGAAAATACCCAAGCAAAAGCAATAGTGATTGTACTGATGACCAATGCTATACTTTGGTCGTAACTGTACCGACATAGTTGGTCTTATGACTCAAAAGTTTCAATAATGTATCCTTTGAAAATCTTACTACGGATATTAGATATATATTTGGTACAATTCAGCTTTCAATATATACCTTTGATGTGAATAGTCAACATTGTGCTGATTTGGTGAGTAAGTTATGTCCGCTTATGTTGATTCAGCTCGCTCTAATACATGATGGCCTTTGATATTTTTCTCACTATGATTGGTTATTTTACATTGAAGGCGGATGAAAAAGGAGCCATATGCCTTATGTCGAGCCAGCTTACATCCGCCGAAAGTAACCCACCAGGACATACCTCCCATACAAGTAATGCCTCAGAGCCATGTGCGTCTAATAAGACTTGAATGCATTTAAGCAAACATTCATCCGTTCCACCGATCCATAGCAGCAGAATGTTTCCATTTGAACCCATCAACGCATTACCTTTTTTAATCTGCTGCATATTCATTGGATGACAGATGCTCATGGAAGCCGACACGGTCCATGAACAGAATTAATAAACGATCAAAGCTTTCGTTACACAATATTTCAAGTACAACAAATGCTGATATTGAACATTACAAAATCAATATCGTGCTCCTTACAGCTTGGTCTGGGATTGTTTAGTGCATGTGAGCCTCTGATAAACCATCACGCTTGATGCACATGTCGCTTACTTAAGGCAACCTCTATGATATGTTATTAATCTCGCTGCCCTGTTCACATGTAATAGCGAGCGGACCGCTGATACAAAGTCCACACACACCAGCACCAATAGGAATATACATGGCTCAGATAATGACCGGATGAGATGTCATAAGACTTGTCATAAATGGTATAATGCTCGTGAGAATTGTGACGTCATTGTGCTGAACATGTTGCAGAATCACACATGATAATGGCCATTGGTTTTATTTCTTACGTTGACAAAATCACACATATCACGTTATGTTATAACCAAAATTGTTATTAACAGTTAGACACGTAGAAGTGTAATAATCATCGCAGACTGTGTAACGTATCGTCATCTGCTTTTTTTCCCTGTGTGAATCTTCCTGTGCTACGTAAAAGAAATATTCTTGTCATACCAGCAGATGTCACATTTATTCTATGTCAACCTATACCCATGGCTTTTGCAAACACTTCAGGGGCTAAGTTGTCCACATATGTGACTATCTGCATGCGTTGTTCTCATCATAAGGCCAACACAAGCCGACAATATTAATGACATCATTCGCATTCTGTTATAATAGATGCTTCAGCGCAAGTTTATCAAGAGCAACACGCAAGGTGAAGGTGGTGTGACAGGCGCCAGTTTCTATACCCTGTTTTCACCACTGCCTACAGACTGAGAAGTGTCACAATCGCCCAGTTCCATTTAATCATCCTGGATCAGCAAAGTGTCGTCTGAGAATGAGTCGCCTTGCATATGAGGGGATTCATAAGAAAATATATATCAGCTTGGTTGAAACGGCGTGTTACATGTCGGGAACCCCGTGCACTGTCAATCAATGTAGACATTGAAAAAAACAAGAGAAGGACAAAGTCATTTGATCAGTGGGTGTGGGAGAATCAGCTTGTCACTGATGGAGACTGATAATTGGGTAAAAGAGGTTGTTGGAGTACCACGGTAATCAGGAATACGCAGAGAACAATGTAGCCCACAGATACATTGTCGATATCAATGGTCGCCCCTTTAAAAGAAAACAGCAAGCAAATACATGACACAATTGAAGCTTCTAAAGTTCAGTCGACAGGTGATTTCGGAAATGTTTTGGATGTCGATGTCTCAACAGGAGCCACAATGACAGCGTCTGTCCCACACAAAACCAGTCCCAGCCAGCACTACGGCTAGTGGTGGGCCAGTGATGGGCCAGTGATGGGTCAGTGACGGGCCAGTGACGGGCCAGTGACGGGCCAGTGCTCCAACATCAAACAAACCCAATCAAACAGTCTCAGACTAGCCAAACTATCTCATGGATTAACTAGATAGCTAGTTAAGAGCCGGAGCAGCGTTCCTGAATGATTAAATTAGAAACAGTGCTCTATTTGATGTAGCCTTACATTGTACACGAAGTGTAGCATGATCTGAACGCTAATCGCAATGGTAAAATAAGCGTGTTATAGCTGTATGTCGAGCTATTTGATTATTGATGACAATTCACTTCTTATTAGATAACATTTATTTTGTACACAAGATACAAAGTGTGACGTCACATCGCTGACAACGGTCCTAACTGGCTCCTTATCACCTAGTCGATGTAGCATGCTAGTCATGCAATATGTCGCTGACTACTAATCGGAGAAATATCAAACTTACATGGTTATTTAGAGAATCACTGGGGCTATAACATTTGATGATTCACCAGCTAGAAATTGTTTTAGGACAAATGCATGGCGTCGAAATTCCTTGTCTTGTATAGCAATGCTGCAGGGACCCCTTGCTGTTGGAGCCAGTCTTGTCGTTTGCGCACATTTTGCGGCCCCAACGTGGGGTCGGATGGGATTATGACGACATCACTTTACAGCCCAATAGTGCCACTTACAGGAAAGCTTAAGGTGTAGTCATAATGTTTACACAAAGAACAACTCGCTCCTGGAGTCAAAATGGGTAAAGTATCCATTTCAAGGGCCAAACTGTTCTTCTATCTAATCAATCATATTTGGTGCTCATGATTTAGACTTCGCTTCCTTCCAATATTTCAGCTATTATTCATCTCAGTATTACAGCTGATAGAGTTTATTATATATCTTATGCTATTGACTACATTCGAATTACTAAATGCACATTACTTGATGACGACATTTCAATGACTGAGACTGCCTACAGCAAATGCGATATTATAGTGAATTATACACACATACAATAACAACTAATGATGTTAATAAACATGAACGCATAATGTGTAAGACGTCACCATGATTGCGATTCTTGATATGTCGAACACTGAAATACTTTCCACAAATGTCATATTTTGTCAAGTTTTTACCTGTATGCGTTCGAATATGTTTCGCTAGATAACTTCTATAGTGGACAGACTTTCCACAAGTGCAACATGTGTAAGGGTTATGTCACTTATACAGTTATAGGCTTTCTCGTGTGTGTCAGAATCTCTCCATGAGCAAACGCCTTTTCATAAGTGTCGCAGTTTTAAGGTTTTTCACCAGTATGCGTTCTCATGTGTCCAGTCAGATTACATCCCTGAGCAAATGACTTTCCACAAATGTCACATTTTTAAGGTTTTTCACCAGTATGCGTTCTCATATGGTGATTCAGATTACTTACACAAGCGAACGTCTTTCCGCAATTGTCGCATTTGTAAGGTTTTTCACCAGTATGCGTTCTCATATGTCCAGTCAGACTATATCCTTGAGCAAACGACTTTCCACAAATGTCACATTTATAGGGTTTTTCACCAGTATGCGTTCTTATATGCCTTCTCAGATCAATTCCACTAGCAAACGACTTTCCACATATGTCACATTTATAAGGATTTTCACCAGTATGCTTTCTGATATGCTTTCTCATGCTACTTCCACAAGCAAACGACTTTCCACAAATGTCACATTTGTAAGGTTTTTCACCAGTATGTGTTCTATTATGCCGTTTAAGTAGGTCTGCATCACTGAACAACTTTCCACAAAAATCACATTCATAAGGTTTTTCACCAGTATGCGTTTTCATATGTCGAGTCCAATTACCTCTGTGAGAAAACGGCTGTCCACAAATGTCACATTTATAAGGTTTTTCGCCGGTATGAGTTCTTTTATGCTGTTTAAGTAGTTTTGCATGGCCGTACGACTTTTCACAAATGGCACATTTATAAGGTTTTTCACCATTATGCGTTCTCATATGTCCAGTCAGATTACCTCTTTGAGCAAACGACTGTCCACAAATGTCACATTTATAAGGTTTTTCACCAGTATGCGTTCTGATATGGATTGTCAGCTTACTATCACAAGCAAACGACTTTTCACAAATGTCACATTTATAAGGTTTTTCATCAGTATGCGTTCTTTTATGGGTTTTCAGGTCGCTTTCATTCCCGAAGAACTTTCCACAAGCGTCACAGTTTTGAGGTTTCACACCAGTATGCGTTTCTGTGCGTCTGTTTGTAATGCTTTCCCGATTGTAAAACTGATAGGGTCGTGCAGCAGTATGCGTGTTCATATATCTTATCTCTCCTTTATGCGTCATTTTGCAACTTGTTTGATGGTCAGCTCCATTTAATAAATTTTTGTTGACATCATAGTGGCTTTGTTCCTTTGGCACAAATCCAAGGTGTTCTGTGGTATAATTCACCACATGGTTATCAAGGGCACCAGATGGAGTGAAATGGATGCCAGGAGCTCCCAATTCATAGCGAAATTGGGAAGAAATTTCAATGTCGGAGGTGCCACAATCAATGCTCTCCTTTTTATAATACTGAAGCAAAGCAGATCTGTCGGAGTCAAATTCATCTTTCACACATGAGAATCCAACGCTGACATCATCAGGGGCCTCTAGTTTTACCACTGCTTTAACGTGTTCCATTCTTGTGAAGTCGGTTCCATCAGATATAATTCTCCTGTAACATATGTACATAAAGCAATAGCTGTGAAGACATGTGGATATGTGGGCTAGAAGCTCGCCATATTTAAGGAATATCGGTACATGCATAGGTTATATATAGATGACTTTAATATAATGCTACGGATAGATGAGTTATTTAACCATGAATTAATTGAAAACAATAACAGCTCTATGATTGCACCAAAGAACGATAACCCTTAGTTCATCAGCAAACTAAAGGTATACCAGACTGACCTGACAGACCGATAACATTGATGTCAAAGGGACAATGTACGATATATTCGAAAGCGGGAAGCCGAGCATTCTGCATTACATTGGGAACTTATAAGCCTGGTTAACTTACCGTGAATCATACGCAGCCATAAGACTGGGCATCAGTTGTTGTCTAGTGAATCAGTGACCTAGATAACTACGGCTACGAGAGAGGAGCCATGGAAGGAACGAAGGTCGCTTTCTCTCTTCCGCAGCTCACATAAGCTAAGGAATCAAGACAATGCCTCTGTGATTAACTAGTGTACCTGATTTAAATATCTTTCGTCTAACTAACCAGAGGCGACTATGATAATTTATCTACGTATCAGATGAATAAAGGATTTCAAACGTGTAAACCAAGTCGACCATTGGAAGTTGCCTTGGTATGAGAGGAAGTAGGCGTAATTCAGAGGATATTCCCACCCAATTAGCAATGCAATATAAGGCTTATTTTAACACAGAAATCCCGAGGCCAGCAAGAGGATAAAAAAGCAATTTGAATTTTGAAAATCGCGCGAGCGCTTATGATTTGATAAGTGTTTGAATTTTCAATTTGGGTATGTTGTGGTGATAGCTATTATGCTTAGAACAATAGGGATAGTCTGGAGCCCTCAATTCAGCCATTTAAAGTTGTTGTGCATTATTAGAGTGCTGTAACTTCCTTCCTTTTTTGAAAATCAACTTGAAAATTGACACCTGGGTAGAAAAAATGTCCACGATCACAATTATGATCTCATAAAGTTTGTCCGTTGCTGGATCCTTTTGATTTAGACTCGGCAGCTCTGAGCTACTCTGTGCGTCGTGGCGTATTGCGCTCGACGTGACGACTTACGCTTTTGATGTCGTCCGCCACGGTAGGCGACTATAACGTTCGTTAGTTCGAATAATCCGCTTCTGTCCAAACGCATCAACGGCATTTATATTTTGATACGATCGATGTATCATACATGAAGGGGAGTAAACTATAACTACCGTTTTTATCAAGATTGAAAAATATACACCTAAGATTGCGGCACAAGCGCGGCCGCTTTTTGCGACGTTCAGCTGATACTCCTACCATGAGACCTTTTGAAACGGTGGAGCTTGACGAAAATTTATAAATCTCGCTATCTCTGCAATGACGTGACGGAATAAAAAATGGGGAAAAGAGGGCAAATAATAATAAATAATAAATGTTAAAGCAGGATTCCCGGTGGAAATCTCAACAACAGCCAATCAGAGGCCAGGATATCGGTGAACACCCTGCGCGGAATAAGCGAGAGACCCAGGCTGTTGCTGGGGATTGCCACAAAATGTTCATAAAAGTCAATAGGGTACATTTTATTTATTTGTTGCGAGCCAACTGAATACTTATAGATGTTGAAAATACCAAATAAAGAGTAAGGTAAGGTAAATTCAGGGTTCAAATGGTGCCTACTAAGGTGGGAAAAATACGAAAAGGAAATGAAAATCGTAACATAGACCAATTTCTCGGACGAAACCTAGTATCTTAGATGGATTTACCCTTTCAAACACTTCTGAAGAGGTTTGGACCCGGAAGGAGTGTTTTTCTGATGAGAATCAGATAGCCACATTCAATGAGAATATGGTTGACGTTGTGTGTGCTTTGACATGGAATGCATTCAGGGATGAGTTCACCACTTAGCGCCTAGAAAGGTCATAACATAAGTTTGACCTAATTAAGCAGCCGCCTTCTACGATAAATGGAAAAAAACACATGGATGACATTGAAACAGGTAACAGTGCAAATGATTATCATAGGGCATGAGTTACAACCCACGGCGCCTCTTACGACATACAGGAGAATACAGTGGACCAATTTTCACCCGGACCCACAGGGGTCATGGCTTCCGTGATACGCCCAAATAATGGGCAACCACGTTTTAGGATGAAGAATGAGAAGTATTCAATGACCGATTGAGCCCAAGAATATAGGCGTCGTAAAAGGCTAGATGATAGGTCGACATTGCTATGAAAGTGTTCATATTCATCACATTTTTGTATAGTTTCATATCATGCATCGAGGCTCTGATGTTATTGATATGATTCTCAACTGAACGTTGTGACAAGACTTTATCTATGGGACAATATGATAGTGGTCCGTGTGTATTTTCAGACAAAACTGATTCCCTATTGGATTAACCTCATCACAACGGACTCATAAAAACATTGAGTAGCAGTCCATCTTGAGTTACATGCCAGATATGTATGCCTCACGATGGTGGCTACGTCAGCCTCGACAGCAGAACAGCATATATATATATATATATATATATATATATATATATATATATATATATATAGAGAGAGAGATAGATATATATATATATATAGAGAGATATATATAGAGATATATAGAGAGAGAGAGATAGAGATAGATCTATATATATATATATATATATATATATATCTATATATATATATATATATATATATATATATATCTATATCTATCTCTCTCTATATATATATCTTATTATATCTAAATCTCTCTATATATGTATATCTATATATCTCTCTCTCACTATATAATATCTCTCTATATCTCTCTCTATCTCTCTATCTCTCTAAATATCTCCAATATATATATATATATATATATATAGTTGTGTTGACATGGTTACATTGTATTCAATGGCACACTACGACAGCCTGGACAGCAACGAGACCATGTGAGTGCCAGAAAGATCTGGCTGGCATGGCCGGCCTACAGCAAAGTTGAGTTGGAGACGCCCTGGCAGAAGTTGACCCTTAGGTCAACATACCCACTGGCACTTGAGTTCGGATATTATGATTTACCGAAACAAGTATAATGATACTATTATATATCAAAATGCAAGAGACTGTGAGCATACCGGCGAGTAGCTCCGGTCCAACGGTGATATCTAATTAAATACCGTTCTGAATCTTCAACTTCTGTGTAAATGAGCTATTGGTTCTGAAATTTACGGGGAATTTTGAATCTAGAAGATAACATTTATCAACAGCCTGTGAAAAAATATGTTGTTACGCAAAAGCTTACCCCAGATCGATGCGGTTATCTATTTAATGCCATTTGATAAAGACTTCCGAGATATCCAGATACGATGTCCACCATTTTGGTAAATATAAGTTCAAATGGTATTTGCTTGCTCCCTGTTCGCTAGGTGCGCACCATGCTTTTTGGACAGTCATGTTTGAACTGCGGCTCTGCGCAGCATCTACCCACTCGTTTTAAATATGAACATGTCGACGTGCCATCGTAATGGTAGTCCGTCATTTTGGAGAGTGGAGCGGAGTGAGGGAGATTGCCCTGTGGTGAGGGTTGTGGGGGTGGGGGGTGTCTCAACGGGCAGCCATTCATCAATATGCAGATGTCTGATTGTAAGAGCTACGGACGGACAGGCTTATGGACGATGGAGTCAACATATGTGATAAGTTCTGCTTAAAACAGTCCACCAGAAGTTATAAAAGAGTTCAATCATAAATCAGGGGTCAAAGGTCAAAGGTCATTGAGGGTCATATGTTGGGGAGGTGTGGGAGGGAAACCATTTTTAGTTTGCGAGGTGTAATCATCATGAGAGAGGTCCATGTGCAGTTTGAAACTGAAAACGTGTCAGCAAAAGTTCAAGAACAGACGGTTGGTTGAATGGTCGGCTGCCGAACAGCAGAGCTATAGAGTTGTAAGTACAGGTTTGTGAAAGTTTTCCGGATAATTATTAATATTGCGAAATTATATATATACATATATAAGATTCTGTACTCATCAATGAGAGTGTTCAACAAAGGTGTTTTTTTATAATGCTTCTCACTATGTGAGTAAAACAAGGGGTTAAATTGCTTTGAAGGTCTGCTGCTCTTGAAAAGATTTCCAATTGAACGTTATGACCAGACCTGTTAGTAACGGTAACAGGGTTACAATGTATTCAATGGCACACTGTATATGGTCACAGAGCCCTCAAATGAAGCCATATGAGAAGTATTTGCTCGGGTGTGTCGGTAAGAATCTTTATAAGATTCCACAAGCTAAATTGACAAAGTAAACCAACTAAATGTACATGATATTCCTTAATTGGTGGAATGATGTCAAGGTCATAGATGACCGCTACAAACCTTAGATCCCAACAGACTTTATATGGGCTGTATCGAAAATTACAAGAAGTCTTCTGAATGCTTAAAAACAGATGCTCAAATTTTCCATTCGGTAACGTTGTACAATTATTTGTCCTCTCTTAAGCCTCTCCTCTCCTCTCCGTGATATCAGGGCCATAGTTGTATGTTAAAGATAGAGCCCTCACAAGACCCACTCTACTCAACCACTAGGATCCCAAAGTCCACTGACATGAGTCACAACCCACGGCCAACATGTTGGCCTTCATTAGTGGCCTCTTATGACATGCAAGAGGATTGAGTGGGCCTATCCTACCCCCAGACCCACAGGAGGTTCTTTGCAGCAGGTAGCTCTCTTAAAAACAAAAACACATTGAAATGCACGAAAAACCCGTCATACAGATTGCAGCTTAAATGCAATTCCTGACGTACAAGTACGAGGCCCAATAGAGCCGTCGTACAAACCGACAGGCTGAAAAAACGTACACCGTCGCGCGGCACATGTATACTACCTCTATACACTTAAGTGTATAGAGGTATAGATCCTTTCTAATAGATTAACCTGTACTTACAGCTTACTTGGAGTTCGTGCTGCAGCAGAGGATCGAGAGACTACGTGTCGGTAGAGGTAAGAGGCAGAGTGTCAGCACATCATTAATCACGCGTAGACAGGCATCAAATGATGTATGTCAATTTGCGGCGAAATCCATGCAGACTGCCTTCAATGTGAGACTTTGGTTATCGATGGCGTGGTTCTGGGGTGGGGAAGGGGTGGCGTGGTCAATGATTAAGCTCCATTTGAAGTACAAACACTAGGGTGTCGGCTATGGAACTCGGGGACAGCTGTGTTTGTCGGAATTGCAATCGAGCCTGTGATCCTTGATAACTGGCCGAGGAACGAATAAGGGTATGTTATCTGTGTGGATATCAGGATTTATATGTGTGTACAGATTCGTTAATGTCCCTGATCATTCCGATCCAAGCATAACACGGCTTCATGACTGAAATCATTTGCAAAGCACCCAGATGCCCTCCTAGATGTGCATCGTGATGTACTTTGAGTAAGTGTTCATTGAGGTTCTGGGGGATAACTAACTGTGTCATTGATTCATGAGGCTTCAGTCCCAGTTATGTCAGTAAAGTCAACGATGCACTAGTTCTTCGCGCGTTTGAGCAGCATATCGGCCTCTTGCTTGTTAGTAGGTAGGCGCGATATTTGAGGCGTAAAAGCCAGCGGTTATGTTTGTAATCGTACTGTCGTCTTGTCAATTATTTCAGGACGATGAATAGCTGATAACTAGTTGGGCTTCTCGGGTCATGATTGAGGGGCGTAGAGGCGAGATTTGGATGGAAACTGTGAAGTAGTCGCATGAGGAAGCGGAGAATCAAGGGTGTTAACAACAGAAGTCATAGTCTCAAGATCGGACAAATGATCAATGACACCACCAGCATTGGTTCCTGAGATGTCATTATAGTGCAGTGTTTCTAAGCCCTTACCTATAACCACAAAACTGACACTCGAAAGCAATTAAGGCAATATTGACAAGTTAACGCTGTGGTAGCTGTCACGCGTCATCTGACGGGCACGGGTGTCGACTTAATGCGTCTGGGACGATGTTGTCATTCCATTTAACACGACTCACTTCATACAGAGAATGCTGTGTGAGTGTAACCCATCTTGCTAGTCTTCTCTGAGGCCGCTTTAACCCTAATATCCTTTTGAGGACTGAATGGCTAGTATGTAGCTTGAATTTCTCTCCCCCAAGGTACAACCTAAATCGTAAATAATATATTCTGTGTAGTTAAAGCGATATGATGTGAAGCTAGCCATCACTTATCTCGACCTACGGTCAATATCCGGCGATTTTGCTTAGTTTGTTGGTTCAACATAAAGGAATTGAAAATATTTTTTGATTTGGACTCCTGAGTGTTTTTCCACAACATAACACACTATTAGGCTTTTTATTTTGAATATAGAGACCAGGAGGAAGGTTACTGCTAATTGATATATCAGGGAGAGGAATGACGATCAAAATTGATGCTTAAAGTTCATTTTCTGTAACGAATTTGAAATTGTGATGAAAATGTATGACATTCCATTAGCATCAAGTGTTGGATCTGAAGCCCAGCATATAATATCAGCTCCAAACATATTATCTTATTGTAGGACTTGCTAAAACGGGAGGGTAAGTCAACTAGTGTGGGGTCAGGTGTACCATATACTGAATATTCCTTTTATATAAAAAGATTCGTATTTAAAGAAACTTACAGAAAAATGGGCTGACATTGAGCTATATTGTCAATGCGTAGTTACTTCAATGGTTTTATCGGTGTTTATTTCAAAGTTGGGCTGTTATATATTCACCAAGAAGCCTATTAAAAGGATAAGCACATTGCAAAGCGAATCGGAAAGTCTGTAATGTGAATTGTCGGCGATTTTGATCAAATCGGTCAATATTACCAAGACATGGTTCTTAACATGATATGGTAGCGGATTCCGCTACAAATACCCCAAAACCCATGGTTCTTAGCTACTGCAATGAACCAGCTTCCAAACATGCATGGTTCTGAGGTGGTGGCACCCCGACTACCTCAGAACCATGCATGGTTCCATGCATGAGGGTTCCAGTAGTTAAGAACCATGGGAAAACATGATATGGTAGCGGATTCCGCTACAAATACCCCAAAACCCATGGTTCTTAGCTACTGCAATGAACCAGCTTCCAAACATGCATGGTTCTGAGGTGGTGGCACCCCGACTACCTCAGAACCATGCATGGTTCCATGCATGAGGGTTCCAGTAGTTAAGAACCATGGGAAAACATGATATGGTAGCGGATTCCGCTACAAATACCCCAAAACCCATGGTTCTTAGCTACTGCAATGAACCAGCTTCCAAACATGCATGGTTCTGAGGTGGTGGCACCCCGACTACCTCAGAACCATGCATGGTTCCATGCATGAGGGTTCCAGTAGTTAAGAACCATGGGAAAACATGATATGGTAGCGGATTCCGCTACAAATACCCCAAAACCCATGGTTCTTAGCTACTGCAATGAACCAGCTTCCAAACATGCATGGTTCTGAGGTGGTGGCACCCCGACTACCTCAGAACCATGCATGGTTCCATGCATGAGGGTTCCAGTAGTTAAGAACCATGGGAAAACATGATATGGTAGCGGATTCCGCTACAAATACCCCAAAACCCATGGTTCTTAGCTACTGCAATGAACCAGCTTCCAAACATGCATGGTTCTGAGGTGGTGGCACCCCGACTACCTCAGAACCATGCATGGTTCCATGCATGAGGGTTCCAGTAGTTAAGAACCATGGGAAAACATGATATGGTAGCGGATTCCGCTACAAATACCCCAAAACCCATGGTTCTTAGCTACTGCAATGAACCAGCTTCCAAACATGCATGGTTCTGAGGTGGTGGCACCCCGACTACCTCAGAACCATGCATGGTTCCATGCATGAGGGTTCCAGTAGTTAAGAACCATGGGAAAACATGATATGGTAGCGGATTCCGCTACAAATACCCCAAAACCCATGGTTCTTAGCTACTGCAATGAACCAGCTTCCAAACATGCATGGTTCTGAGGTGGTGGCACCCCGACTACCTCAGAACCATGCATGGTTCCATGCATGAGGGTTCCAGTAGTTAAGAACCATGGGAAAACATGATATGGTAGCGGATTCCGCTACAAATACCCCAAAAAAACCCATGGTTCTTAGCTACTGCAATGAACCAGCTTCCAAACATGCATGGTTCTGAGGTGGTGGCACCCCGACTACCTCAGAACCATGCATGGTCCATGCATGAGGAGTTCCAGTAGTTAAGAACCATGGGAAAACATGATATGGTAGCGGATTCCGCTACAAATACCCCAAAACCCATGGTTCTTAGCTACTGCAATGAACCAGCTTCCAAACATGCATGGTTCTGAGGTGGTGGCACCCCGACTACCTCAGAACCATGCATGGTTCCATGCATGAGGGTTCCAGTAGTTAAGAACCATGGGAAAAACATGATATGGTAGCGGATTCCGCTACAAATACCCCAAAACCCATGGTTCTTAGCTACTGCAATGAACCAGCTTCCAAACATGCATGGTTCTGAGGTGGTGGCACCCCGACTACCTCAGAACCATGCATGGTTCCATGCATGAGGGTTCCAGTAGTTAAGAACCATGGGAAAACATGATATGGTAGCGGATTCCGCTACAAATACCCCAAAACCCATGGTTCTTAGCTACTGCAATGAACCAGCTTCCAAACATGCATGGTTCTGAGGTGGTGGCACCCCGACTACCTCAGAACCATGCATGGTTCCATGCATGAGGGTTCCAGTAGTTAAGAACCATGGGAAAACATGATATGGTAGCGGATTCCGCTACAAATACCCCAAAACCCATGGTTCTTAGCTACTGCAATGAACCAGCTTCCAAACATGCATGGTTCTGAGGTGGTGGCACCCCGACTACCTCAGAACCATGCATGGTTAAATACATGATTGGTTACCAATGGATCCCAAGCCAGAGTGTTCTACTTGCTAAGTGTATGTTGGTAGGCTATATTGGAGACCCACACAACAAGTGTATGTTGAGAGGCTATATAGGTGGCCCACACAGCATGTTTGTGCAATGAGGATATGAAGGGGACCCAACCAGCAAGTGTATCTAATGAGGCTATAAAGGGGAACAAACCAGCAAGTGCATGTAATGAGGCTTTATAGTGAAACCAACCAGCTAATATATGTTGTAGAGTCTGGGAGAAAACTCAATCATGAAGTGAATGTTGCTATGTTACATGCTAACAGAGGTCCCACAATGCTCTCATCACAATATTTGATGCATAAAAATGCCATTTTCAGGCACATGAAGCAGTAAGTACCGAGAGAAACATAACATCAACTGCTTGACTGATACAGTTTTATTTCAAACATCCGAGTCTAAGGGGAACACACAAGCTTGGAATATATTCTCCCGTGTCTGATCTGGTGCATCCCAAGGGGAACTTGCTGCAGTACATCTGTACACAAAGGGTTAATGCCTGTTTATCATTTTGTCATTTGAAAACATTTAGTTGTATCACAAAGATATCAATAATCATGGAAAGTGAGTTTCTACCACGCCCACACAACTCCTTAAAGATTATAAACCAAAAGATCACATCTCAAAAACATTTACACATTTTATCACTTACTAATGTGTCAGTATCGTGCCTCAGTTTATGTAGTTTAAGTCTGCAACAAGAAGGACCAACTGATGCAATATTCATATCATGGGATATGGAGATATTAGAAGTTACAGCTCCACTTTATTCCTTCTGGGTCAACTGAAGATAAAAGACACATTAATATGTTCAAACAGGTTCATTGCAACTTATAAGCATAAAATACATTTCACTAAGAACAAATTAATAATGTGCATGCATACAATATACCATTCTAAATTGATTGATAACGAGGGCTCAAGCAAACTCATTATCTGTGTTATATTGCCACAAACCATTAACATACCATTACATTCGAAGTAAAAGTTCTCACCTCTAGTGAGACTGAATGTGTCTCTTCTTGTTTTGTCTTCGTATGTTGCCTTGTTTCATGGTACCATCTATACATACATAACAATAATTCCTTTTCCATTTAAATGTAAGAATGCAGTTTTCCAAAGTACCAGTTACACAGACAATTTATTAATGCCGAATTGTAAGGTATCTAAAATGGAAAAAAATAATATAAATAAACCAAAGATATATGTCATGTTCTACACCATGCTCATTAAAATACACTAATTACAATGAAATATGCTAACATAATGTGACAACAAACTAAATGCTGCCACATTTCTATCATTTCAGCAGTATTCTAAGCTGATTTAATAAGGGGCACAATATGTTACTTATCTTATGACATAGGCAAAACTTACTACTGCTGTCCAATGTGCACCACCTTGAGGATACAAATAAACCTTTGGGTGTTAATGACATCATGTAAGTCGTAGAAGGTCAATGAAACCATAAACGACTTAAATTCCTGCAAGCAAACAAACGACATCATGTCAAAGTTAGTTAAATCCACTGCCTCGGATACTGAGGAAGTCATTGGCTGAAAGTGGATATGACCCGTGATGAGCAAGTACGAAGCTGCCATTCTTCCCAAGTAATAAGAAATGTAGGGAGCCCAGCTTTTAATAGAAGGAAAAAGAAAACAATATGCTTGTATTATCTGTCTCATGTATATCAGATCATGTTAATCAAAATCCCATTTATAGTGAACCCTGTTTCCCAATATGTAAGATGAAGAGCATGCAGATACATTTCTTAATTATTCAAAACATTCAGATTCAATTCCCTAATATGTGTATATTCTTCCCAAGTACTGACGGAAAAAAATCATACTAACCAAGGCTAACTTTCCTTGAGTGTCTTATGGAAGCATCTGCTGAATAGCACAAAGCAAAGATAAGCAAAGAGGTATTTGACTTCCCTGTTTTCAGTCAAAAGACAGTGTCCAAATGCCTTATGTGTGCAGATACACATAATATGGTTATAAATGAGATTTAAACAAATTTTACACCAAACTGTAATGGTTGCCAGTTAAATGCATAACAATGGGCATATGTAAACTAATATCAGTAATCCAGTAATTTAAGTCTAGACTCAAAAATTCCAAAACTGGAATGAGACTCAAAGACAATTAAGGCCTGCATAATACAAAATACCAGCAGTATACTGCTGGTATTTTTGTATTATGCATGCAAACTATAGTTTGGTTTTGTGGGGCACACACCTTCCTTCAGTTTCCCCTCAGTGGCTGCTGTTTCTGTACACATCACAATATGAGACTCTAAACTTCTGAAGAATACACTCCATTGATACAAAATATCCTGAGACACAGGGCATAGAAAACAAAAGTACCTTTTCTTGGTGAGGAAGTTTTCCTTCTTATCTTTATCCTAGCCTCTGTATAAAGCACAGCATCAGACTGTCAATATATACACCTGTGACACTTTATACAGACAATGTATGGATAATAATTTAACCCGTGGCTGTTTGATCTGGCTGGGGGGATCCTTGAATTATTTTCTTCTACAGATGATGCTTCTGTCTTTAGCAGACTTTAACCTTGAAAATCCATATACATTTAGCCGGTTGCCTAAAATATTAAGCCCCCTTTAAGTGAAGGTTTGAAATAGATAATATAATATATTTTTATGTTGCATTTTCCCTCTTTGCTTATTATTGATTATCTTATCATCTTATACTAGGATGAAGTTGAATAACATTTAAAAATTCATAAAGTATGTACCATATTAACACATTGTTAACTCTGGGGGACTTTCACGGTTAAGTGTATTCAAGTTTTTCCGCTCTACTACAATGGGGCTGTCCTGGTGGAATCTGTCAAATTCAGCATCATTGTAGTCAGACCCGGATAGGGGATGGTTGGTACTACTAGCATAGCTGTGGTTACTGTTACATTATACAGCACATGGGCCAAATCCAAATGTGGGATGTCCAGTATTCTTTTGTGCTCTGCAAATTTTCCTCACAACTCTCTGTAAAGCGGCCCCGATGTGGATGCTATTGTTTCTCCCGTTCCCATGTCATGCAACGTCACGTGATGTTTTAATGACAAAGGAGATCAACAGAGTCACGTGGATTCTCTCCTCTGAGCGAAAACTTCACCCCACAAGAACCCCCCCTGCAACAATCATAAAGCATTACTGTATGTGTGCGTGTATACGTATGGTGCATGCCACAGGGATTTGGTGCATGCATGTATATATGTGTGCGCATGTGTATGCATGCATGCATGTATGTATGCATGGTGTATGTATGTATGACGTGTAAGAGTGAGTGTATGTATGTATGATATGTGTTGGTGTGTGTTTATCTATTTATGAAAGTATATATGATGTGTGTGTATGAATGTATATGTGTGTGCGTGCGCATACGTGCGTTCATGCATGCATGTATGTAGTATGTGTTTGTATGTTTGCATGCATGGATGCAAGCATGTATGTATATACGCAGGTATGTATGTATGTCATACATATGTACGTACGTATGTATGTATGGGTGTATATATGTGTGAGTGTACGTGTATGTATGCATGTATGTATGATGCGTGTGTATGCATGTGTGCGCGTGTGTGTGTGCATGTATACATGCATATATGTATGTACGTGAGTGAGTATGAATATATGTATGCATGAATGTGTGTATGCATGTATGTATGGAAGTATGTGCGTACGTACATACATATGACTTTACGTACGTACGTATGTGTGTATGTTTGTATGTATGTGTGTTCAAGTGCATGTGTATGCATGGTTGTACGTACGTATGTATGCATATATGTATGTTAATTGACGTATGATTGTGTGTGTATGTGTGTATGATGTGTGTGCGCATGTATGTGTATGTGCGTGTGTGCGCAAACACATGCGTATGTATGTATGTATGTATGTATGTATGTATGTATGTATGTATGTATGTATGTATGTATGTATGTATGTATGTATGTATGTATGTATGTATGTATGTATGTATGTATGTATGTATGTATGTATGTATGTACGTATGATGTGTATGTATGTATGCACGTATGCACGTATGTATGTACGTTCCAATGTACGTACGTTCCAACGTACATATATATATACGTATGTATGTATGCATGTATGATATGTGGGTGTGCGTGTCTGTGTTTCAACAGTGGCGTAACTGTGTACGAATGTGTTCAGGCTTGCAGTAGCTGCAAGAGAAGTGAACCGTTATTAAACCATTGTTGGAGCTAATATACGCACTGCACGAGGGGATTCTCATTTTGCGATTCATACTTAACGTTTTGCCTTAGAACTAAATTCTCTGGGGTTTTTATGTTGTTGTTGTTATCTCCTATATTTGTCAGTTCACGCAGATAAATCATTATCTCACATGTTGCGACCACAAGTTGACACCAAGATAAAGTGTTAAAGTCGATGCGCTTCACCGCTAGCATGTCGGACGTCGATATTTCTCCGAATGTCTGCAACTTGAACACCGAGTCGATGCGAAGGTACGCTTTTCTAAGTCCCAAAGAGACAATTCTCTCAAAACAAACAAACACAAAATATAAAATTATTAACTGACCATACCAGAAACCCATACTGAATACCAAAGTCACATGACTGGCGGTTTTATGTTTAAAAAAAACGTGGGATTATGCGACGTAAGGTAATTGTCATTGGAAAATTTTTATTTCTCTCACGGGCCAACTAAATTTTGAAGTTAAATAATTCGTAGTCCCGTGGGAGTAACGATTTATATTACGGGATAGTCATACAGTCCCGTTTTTAAAATCCAAGTATTTTACTCGAATGCAACCTAACCACCCTACTTCGCAGGGTTAGCCAGACACCAACCCACCCGTCCATGGGGCTACGTAGCGAGGTCGACATAATCCCATCCGACCCCACGTCGCGATCACAGGCACTTAAGTCAATAACCCCAAGCAACAGTGACATGTATCGATATAAATATACGAGCCAAGAAAAACCGAAAACTACCGAACGCGCTCGTTGAATTGACTTGGGTGACTTTTGTCGCGATCGCCTAAAGGTGCGAATGCAGCCAAGCTGGCTCCAACAGCAAGGGGGTCCATTGCTATATAAGATAATAAGGCTTGCGACGCCTAGCATCTTGTCCTTAAAATTGTTTCTAGCTGGTGGATCATCCATAACTTATAACCTCTGTGATTTTCTAAATAACCATGTTAGTTTGATATTTCTCCGATTCGTAGTCACCGATATATTGCCTCCCAGACATGACTAGAATGCTACAGCGAAAAGGTGTTAAGGAGACAGTTTGGACAGTCACCTGCGATGTGACGTCACAGGTCCTATTGGACGAGTGATTTTAAAATACGGCGGGCTGTATTGTATATCTTAGAGAAAAACACTTTCTTTAAGTTAGTTACATTTTTCACAAACCTACGTCTTAGTCTAACTTTTTTCATAGAACGCAGAACATTACTGCGATCGCGCAAGTAAACGTCATGCGGACTCTCACGTCGAGAACATTCTTGTACAGCACTGCAGTTTATATTATTGCCCGATCCAATAATTTCCCAACATGATTTTTGAGATATAGCTTGTCAGCTATTGAAACTAACCCTGCATTTGAGTTCCAGAAAAGGCTAAGATTATACGATACAAGAAAGCACCAGTTTCACAACTAAAACATTGCACTAAAACTTCTGCAGCTTGCAGTTGATGAGCAATCCAATAAGAATTTAACACATTTCCAGTGGTGGGCCGTTTGCGGGTAGGGGTGTAGACGGGACGGTTGGGTTGGGTTGGGTTAGCAAGGGTAGGACGGACAGTTAAGGAATCCTGGCTAAGACCTTGGTACCGCTGATCCTGTTATTTACTTATCAAGGCCATTAGTACGAATACAACCCCAAACCTACGCACTGCAAACACGCGATGCGTCCCCCACCGAGCGATCAAAGGCTCTACGACAACTTTCACATCCGTAACCTGATAAGATTCGCAACCGTGAATTGAGTCAAGATAAGGGAGGGGGGTAAAAGGTAAACCATGCAATACCCACACATAGGGAGAATCAACGGCGTGAAGCCCTTCCGCACGAGTAGTGGTTCCCGCCGCGACAAGCGCCTCGTGACACATTAGACGGTTCATAGTCGGTTCTTCAATGCGTAAAGAAAGGAAGCCAATGTGATTATTCGAGGATACAAATAGTGATGCAATGTGCATACCTGAGGATACATACAGTGATTCGAAGGAATTATTCAGCTTCAGGGAAAATAAGCCATGACATTTTAAGTACGCAGTTTTTGTAAGCTGTGACTCGTAAGCTGCAGACGATCTACACAATATTACTCCGTCTATTCCGTTTGTAACGCAGGGGAAGGAGTAAGGTCATAGGGTAGGAGCAAAGCAAGACACGTCGTCTCGATCTTTAGATGTTCTTAGTAGATCAGCTCGCTGTAATTTACTCTAAGGTGATCCCTCTCAACTCCATCCCACCTCAAGTGAGAGATGCAGTTATATCAGCGAGCGCGCCGAGGGGCGCTTGGTCGAATTCGATGGGCACTTTAAGATCTCATCGTGGCATGCGTACCTTATACAAACTCTGCATAGGCGGCTCAGTATTTATCAGATACTGGCTGCTTGAATCTTCAGTATTCGCAGTAAAAATATTTTAGTTTTGTAACGGCTTTGTTTCATTTTTAAATCCGTCGTACATAGTATATAGTTGCTGAAAACTATATGACGCTTGATGCAACAACAACAACAACAACAACAACAAGTACCGCATTGAAATTAAACAGATAGTCAAAATCGTACTCAAAGGGGTCATTTAACATGATGTTTAAAGCCAGTGTGTCTTTTTTTCGAGACTGCCACCTGGTGTGTAAACAAAACAGTCCCCAGCAACATTATGATGTATTGCCGTGGGCGCTGATAGATTAAAAACCACTGGTAGATTTACCCCTATACCCAAAACAAAACAGTACGTCGAGTAAGATGCGTATATCATATATATGTGGACATATACAGTTACTTAAAGTGAGTAAATGCCTCACCCAATACGCATGCCCCATTATCCTCCTCCTATCTCCATGGCATACTCATGACCAATATGCTGAATATTTACAGTATTTCCGCCGGTTAGCTAGCCAAAGGTTAAACAATGTGGTGCAAATTACTACTAGGATGATGCACAGGCACACAATGCTGCCAAATAGCTTGAGATAAGTCAAGTTATTAATTTGAGTTGTGGTTAAAGGCAGACATAGATTGTGGTCAGGGAAGAGTCAGGCAACTTTGCATATTTTTAGTTTTCTTCACAAAGTCAGAATGGCTTTAAATGATACACACGAGTAGCAAAAATACATTAAAATATTTTTATACCACTGCCATAAATATATATTTAAGATTGTAAAGTAATCTCTTAACGTGTTATCATTAAAAAAAACTTTCTATGACGGATTGCGATGAGCTGTACGTCGCTGTTGTTCCTTATGAGCTAACTTCTAAAAAGGGTGCAATTTTCCGCGAAAGCATAATATATTTGCGGAACACAGTGTGACATATTGCCGTGGAACATAGGATTTTATTTCTTGACTGGAGTCTAGAGTAGAAATGCGACTTACCTCATCGGGAGTCTTCCATGATGAAGTGCTGAAGTTGATTAAGTGACCTCTGAATGTAGTAACATCAAATAAAAATACTCCTCAATATATATATTTGCCAAGTTTTGCTGTGTCGGAGTATTTTCACTTTCTTCATTATTCGTGTAGTCTGATGTAGTCAATAAAGAGCGATAAATGAGCATACCACTAGCACAAAAGATCCCGTTCTCGGGATAGTCAGCCCACGATTATTCAAAAAACGCGGCGTTCCATCCCAGCATCATGCCTCCTATAGCGTCATAGCAATACTCTGCCCTATGGTTGTAAATCGTGGTTTATACGCGGAATCTGCTACGCACTGATGGCTCCACACTATTAGGAAAAACAAACAGTTGGTAAACGTTTTCTGCGAGGTCATATTTTCCGAGAAAAATAACGGATTGACTCTTTTGGTATTATTAATATACTACATTAGGTGTAATTGAACTGTCATGGTAGTAAAAACCATTAGTGTTTCATGTGTGTTCGATATATGTGCTACCTTCGGTGTGGTGCGAGCGATAATATGTGTGACTAACCGTTGGTATCGGACGGTGTTCATTTGACTAATTTTGGCTCATTACTGAATTAAAAGCATTAAATTTTCTGCCAATTACTTAGTCTTACTAACAAATAGCAATTGTTTTTCAATATTTACTTCATGGCAAACATAAGAATTGAAAGAACAGTAGCTTTATTGTTTGATTTATTCGATTGATTAATTATTCGTTCATTATTTGATCCATTAAATATATACAGTTGTTTTGTATGACTTGAAAATTATTGGATTAAATAGTCCATCACCTTAGATGTGGTGAATACTGAGTCATTATCTGAATAATATACATCATGCACATTAATGTTGCTTTCCACTTTTTGGTTGAAGTGAAAATAATATAGTTATGTCCCATTGTGAGTTATTGGTACTTTGACATGTTGCTGGAAACCATGTGCATTCAAAAGAGTTCTCAGCATTGAGGTGTTTAGCCACGCTCAAGTTCATCATTGATAAATTCAAGCACGAACATTGGCATAAGCAGTAACAGTTTCTCCATCTTGTCTACAAAATATGCCATATATTGAAAAGGCTTAGAACACAACTACAAATAAAAAGGTTTTGTAAGATTCTAAGGCAACAACAGATGATGCTAATCCAGTAACTTATATATTGATATTGGTTGCTGTCTTTATAAAGCCCATATAATGACACTATGCAGGTCATTACGATCAGTCTGTGATGGAATGTTTTGTCCCTCGGCTCCATGTCGCAGTATTAACTTCACTTTGGTAGTATCGTAGTTCAGAACAGCCAGGTGGAATGAATATTGTTATTAGCCTGAAGCCCCCTGATAGGGAGAAACCTGTTGGCCATGGACTGTGACTCGTGTTGGTGGACACTGGGATCATGGTGGTTGATTGGAGAGGTCCTTATGAATATGATGGTCATATCTACTACACACCACTTTGGCCTGGATTGCCCTGGGATAATCATTTCCATCCTTTCTGTCTCCATTTTTCCTTGAAGGCAGCTGCTTAATCAGTTCAATCTTATCTATTAACCTTTCTTGGCACCATATAACATCCATAGTAAGCTGGAATGTCGCTGGGGCGGTGGCGAGACCAAATGGCATGCGCGTAAATTCGTATAGACCACGATGACAACGGAATGCTGTTTTCTCAGCTTGTTTCTTCGGCTGTGAGGTCGTGTGTCATTCTGCAGGTGCCCATTGGTTCCTTTTTATCTATGAAGACGTCTTCGTTTGCCTTCACAGCCCGGGCGATTGGCTCGCTGCCCACTTTTGGCAAGATAGTCAATAAGCAAGCAAATACCACTGACTTCTGACACAAAGGATGGAGCGGCCATTGGGTGTCAAACCACGTCAACACGTTCTGCCTATAATCTTTGATACATTTCCACCGGTGAATTGAGATATCACCGAGAATACATTGATGTGGTATTCTGTTTACTATGAGGAAGTTAATAGGCACTGCATTATCTACACTGAGTTTGGTTTGTCCGTGGACAGTTATTTTCTGTACAGTGATGGATATGAGTCAGTCACAAAATGCTTTTAACAATTTGATTCGGTTAGTGGAGGTTATGATATGATCAAACACGTTACAACGTAGTTAAGTACACAAGGCACCGGTATCACTGAGAGCTTCACATGTGATATTATGAAGCTCATACCGTATCCACAAGCGGCCATCGCTTGTCGTCGCGACACACCTTTACCAGTTTTTTTGGAGGCTGTTGATGACGTGGCATGCTTGCAGTTGCGGCATGCTTAGGTATGAAAGCAATCCTTGCCCATGTGGCACGTTTGTTTACATTTGAAGCAAATGGGGAGTCCATCAGGGGTCCATGACGAACTTTGACACAGTAGTTTTCTGGCGTTCGCGGGGATTTCCATCCGGTTTCAAACTTCGATTTTGGATTTTTTTGACAACATCTTGTAGAGGCGTTTAGCGAGGTCCTCTACAGTTGTCAAGAGTTCCCACCTAGATTGACACGCCATTTCTTCAGGCAGAGTTTTAGTAGGACCGCTTTCCAACAATCGTTTTACAATGCTGCAGTCTTTTAATCCCTACGCGGTACGCGGCTCTGGAAGCGGTGATTGATGCTCTCAACAGTTTCTTACGTTGTCTGCTTTAAATGCTTGACTTCATTGCGGAGTTGTTCATTCTCATTTAGAGATAAGGAAGTGGTCGCTTAGAGGGGACCAGGGAGTCGCCTCGCAGTCGTCCTGGAAACTGAGAAACCGTTCCAGCTCCTTACAGAAGGAACCAGAAACACTGCCGACAACAATCTTGATGACGGCCCCTCTTAGGTTTTGAACCAGTGAGATAGAAAGTTCTGCCTCCCCGATCCATTCTCTTACATAATGTAACGCATCAAGTCTGCTCCTTCACAATTTCTCGCTGTTGGTTTAATGCAGCCGTGTTGACTTGACGTTGGTGATCTCATTCCTGAGGTTCCAGAAGGGAGCTCCTTATAAAGGATTTCGACTTGGCATTGGCCAACCTATGTTTGTCACAAATTCGCATCGGGAAGTTTTATGACAAAACTACGATTTTGGAAATAATTGTCGTTTACGACATGAGCAAAACCTAACAATTATAGGGTCGGCTACACTACAGGGATTTCGGCGTGATATTTGTTATACGCCAAATACTTCCTGACACACCATCGGTGGAGAATCTCACGTTATTAACTAATTCATGATAAAGTAGGTCATGGACGTCAGCGTTAAAAAGTTGAAGAGTTGTGTAACTTGTCACCTTGTACTCTCAAGGACGAATTGCCTGACGTTGGACATAACACAAAGATCATCCGTGAATGTCGAGACGTCAATGTCAAACTTAACATTCGCCCCCCACTTTTCAGTTAAATGTACCACTGAACTAATCTAATATTATTAACAATTCACTTATGCACAAAAACAGCAGATAATGTAGTTCTTTCTCGCCCTGACAAATCTTTAACACATCATACGTTATGTCATCGATAACTGTATATGCAAACAACAAACTTACCACAAAATAAAAATATGCAAATAAAAATGCGAACGCTACCAATACACTCTTTGCAATAGAAAATCCTAGACTTTCACAACGATACCTGAGAATTTGTGCACCGCGACACCAACAATACATACAATATCCAACACAGTAGAAATCTCTACAACAATTGAAACAGTTGAAAATGACATCTGTTTATGAAAAAAAAGGGTGTCTTGATCATTACCGTACAATAGGGGTTTTAAAGGTTTTAACAAAGTTTGTTCCAATACCCAAAGAGGAGATAAATCGTTAACCTCTTGGAGTAGTTTTCTTTGGAACAACTCAATGACAGAATTTGACTTCACTATTGATGGTAGGTCAACTGGGGTTGTCAATTGTATCGCAGTAGCCTTGATGGATGCATTTATATTCCTTTGGACCATTCCATTAAGATGCCAGCTGTGTCTCACCATGGAACACATACCTGGAACTTCAATAATATACACGCCGGCTGTTAGCAAACCTTTTTGTTTGTTCTCGCCCGCACACATAACTGAATAATGATCACCCCAGGTGACAATAATGAAGTCTCCTTGTTGAAATTCCACTAATTGGGTTGTCAGTTCACTCTTTTTCAAAGTAACAGTGCACGCCTCGTGCTGTCGCTGGTCTCCCGTAAGCAAGCCCCAGGTACACAGCATCCTTGTGTCGTCATAAACAGATCTGGTCCGACACACTAACGGATCCTTTCTGATGCATGCATGTGGCTCAAATATCCCTCTCTCCCAACGTTTGAATCTGGGCAGAGTAACCGGAACTATTATATGGAAGTGGCCAGGTGGAAATGTGGTAATACACATACTCTACTGAGTTAACCAATGGGTGCTGGGCTTGGTAGATGAGGACATATTCTTTCCCCCAGATGGCGTGTACGGTGACGTGTTCATAATACCAGGTGATATCAGATACTGGTCCATACTGGTGGACGTCTCCAAACAGAACTTTCTCCAGATCATCCTGAGGGAGAAGTTCTTCAGTTAGCCGACCCAACTCCAGTGAAGCGCGTTGTCGCAAAGTATTTGTCACGGGCTCGCAGGTACTTATCCCTGTAAAGTTCAATGGCAGCTATCATCCTCTCAAAATGCAGGGCCGATTCTAACACTCGCACATGGGCCTTTACTTCCTGAGTCTCTGCGATAATACGGTTGACCTGCACTGTTATGTTGTTGACGACTTCCCCCAATTGCATGATTTGCTGTCTGTTCTTGCAGATTGCCTCGTAAGATTTGTTGACAACAGTGGTGAAAACATTTACGAAGTGCGAGATGGCTTGAGGCTCAGTGCGGGCCTTCAGTATCATCAATTGTACTCCTCTATGTGTTCTTCCGCTGCTGTGCCGAACAAACTTTTGCTAATGTGGCCTATTAAGTCCAATGCTCCTCACTTCTTTTGGAGACATGGAAGATCCTCGAGTACTGTTAGCAAGTAGTCCCATGATGGTAAGGTATTATTGACGTGGTCGATGGTGGTGAAAGTTTTGACAGCTTTTCGGATCTGCGCGATCTGCGCGATTAGGGAGCGCCATCTTGATAACATTGATTCCAAGGAAACAATGACGTTACACTGCCTACCTGAGCGCACAAGCCTTTCCCTCCGGTAACTAGAATACTGTCAGATACACTGTCAATAATTGTAGAAGTCTGAATCCATTTAAGTTGTTTAGAAGGAGGATGTAAAGAATGATCGCACATAGCATATTTCGTTAATGCGAGCCCGCTTCTGTTCAACGTAAAAGGGTGCATTCACTTAGTTTTGTTTTCTCAAGGCCTCGTTGGTAGAGTTGTCTTCACTTTTGGGCTGCTAGGAAGGTAGTTTTGGAGGCCCCAAGTCCTTTGATGCCTCAATGCAGGGATCTTGGCTTGCGGGCCTGCACCTCTTCCAGATCCACTCCAATTCTTTCCTGGAATTGCACAACTTGTGCTGGATTCTGTTCTGCCAACATTTCTGTAAACAATGACCCTCATTAATTAATATTTCACTCTTAAACTCTCAACCATGTATCTAATTTTCCTTGACAAATTAGTGCACATCTGTTGAAGTTACTAAAGTCATACTAAGGAATATTAAATATACCAGTTTTGATTATGCTAATAGTAATGCTGAATCAGATAAATGATGTAACCATAGCTTCAGCAAGTGACAGGCTATCATCTGCCGCCAGGTATGGGTATGAATCAAAAAGGTCTTGGACAATTAGGTTATGTTTCTCAGGTGTTGGATATGTGAAACAAAATAGTAATATCTCCTTGGCAACATCTTTTTCAGAGCATGACTTCTTCTGTTCGCTTTTTATTGCAGCTTGTTCGAAAATATCAAATTATACATATATATACATATATATATTTATATATGTATATATATATATATATATATATATATATATATATATATATATATATATATATATATATATACATATATATATTTAAACCAAAATTCTTCACTGACTTACCATTTCCCTCATTTGCTACCTGGATACATGATATGGCCTGCAAGTGTACAAGATTGACAATAAGCTTTGTTTTTCAAATATTATGATTCTGACATGACAAAATATTGACCATTATAATATGTACATTTAAAGTTTTCTGGCAGGAAATTGAGTAAAACATGTAAATAAGGCCCGTGCAAGCTATTACACCTAATAAATGCAGAATATACCCTGTATAGCTGATATACACATATATATTCAATAATGATTTTTACCAGAAAGCCTGTGTGCTGCAGGCCTGATATTCCCCACAAAGGATGTTATTTGTGGCAAAGCTGGAATATGCACACACATAAATCTATGCTGTACAAAGCTGTAAAATATATATAATATAATAGATGTTGTATGTTTGTACGTTGATCTTCAGAAGAAATTCATGTAATTTCTTGCAAGGTACTGCCAATCAACATTAGGCATTATATTCCCTACCAGTGCAAATGACCAAATATATTACTCTTTTAAGGGTTCGTAGAACCCCCATTTCCTCCATTCCACCTTGTTATTTGTCACACTTATAGAATATCTGAATAAGTATTATCTTTCAAGTGCAAATGCTACACCCTAGACTTTTTCTTAATCATTTATTAGCTGAAAAACCCATTTGAGCATTCTTTCGTCTGGTTTAAAAGTTGATGCTGGATGTTGGACAGCAGAAACATCCTCATCTAGTACAGAGGCATCCGAACTGCTTTCCACTGACTCACCACCTGGAAGCTGGTTGAATATCGTAGGCACAGATGGTGGCGTTGGAGCCTTGGGCAGTTTCGACTTCTGTTTACGTTTTTTAGGCTGGACTTCTGCGTCTTAATCTGAGGTCAGATGTTTCTTCTTGCGTCTGAAAAGAGGCTTATATTCTAAATGACTACTTCACTGAAATAAGCATATATGATTATTTGTTATTCTTTTCTAAATATAAAAAACCCCAAATTGGTTTATTTTATAGTGACGCCACTCACTGTATACATACTTTCGAAATGGCCTTGTTGTCTCCAGTGTTGTCGCCTCGGCCTCTGTTTGCACATCCGACTCTTCTTCAGCGAACCTTAGTTCCCTCCTTTCATCTACAAAGGTGGCTCATGACAGAAAACATGACAAAACAATAACCATGTTAAATCAGTTATAATACATGCATTTACTCTAAATTAATTATTGTATAATATTTTAGAAATACATAAAAAACTTACCACAAGCAATCATGACTTTCACAGCAAACAAAGTCCACAGCTTGACATCTGGTAAGATGGCATCTTTGACTTCTCTTGAAAGGAGGCCAGTATGTCTGTGTATAAGACTTCAGCCGAGTTGATGGCAGCACCTCAACTTCATTGGTTTTTGAGAAACTTACCATAGCCAACCATTTGGTATCAATACCATGATCTAATTAATACTGTAAAAATGCATTGCATTGTCACTTATCTGCCGTAAACCTCATATCCGATTATGACAAAAGCAATACAATTATTAATTTTGGGTCAGTTTATGCACAAATCATTAATTAAAATGCATTCAAGTTTTTTTCTGGACTAATGTTCTCCAAAAGTATCAACCTAAATACAGGTTCTATATCCTTGTAATTAGTATGATAATTGCTTAACTGTTTTAAATAATTAAATCTGTGATCCTATCAATTATGCTCATAATGTTATATGATCAAGAATGTAAGTTAGTTAGTTTAGGGTTGACTGGACCAGGCCTATGATAATCGTTTTCATTTTTATCTTTTTCAT
>CM067357.1:9423354-9475854 GCA_034190875.2 Urechis unicinctus
CATTGGCTGCCTGCAACTGGCGGTGGGTGCCTACAACTGGTATTTAGTGACCAACAGTAGATGCTTTCTTCAATACTAGACCCCCCTTCAATAAAACCTCCACCGTGCGTCGACATGTTTTTAGCTTTGGGCATCAAAGTAAAAACACTGTGAGTGTCTACTAGGTTTTCTACATTGCTCTCAGACTGACAAAAATGGCGTACAGGCTGTGCCAAGTATTCCCCATATTTCGGATTACGGCCTGGTGTTATAAGTCTCTGTTAGTAATTGCAGGTTTTGAGCACATGTACGCATGGGAAGGACAAGTTAATGTGGAACATATTGATAAGACTAACAAAGAGTTTAAGATTGGGACAAAAGACATAATCAAAGTTACAATGAAATCGTTATCAGTTAGAAATATGACTGTGCATAGATTTAATCAGTCACATGTATCCATCAAATATGCAGCATTCGTTTCCTACCTAACGACAGTCTAGCGGTTTGAGCTGGCTGCAGCGACGTTCTCTATAGATCAATATCAAAGATATTTTCTCTCATGGGCAGAAGTAACTATTGAGCAGCAGCTTGATGGGCGTTGTTGTGCTACACAGACTTTGGCATGGGTGAAAAATTAGGTACATAGAACGTTAGGCAGATACATAGGTAGGTAAGTGTAATTCAAGTGGATTGTGCCGAATGTCTGCACAGAAGCTGTGAGTTTAGAAACAAGGTTCAAGTCTTAACTCCTATCGCTGAGATAAAACAGACAATACGTTCACCTATATGCCCAGGACACAGAGTAAATGTACAAACACAGAGGTCATCACTAGTGACAGTTCAGTATGCCGTAAGATGCGCTGTCTTTTCCATAGTTACTCAAGCTGTGTGTGACGTTAATTGTTTCAGCCATTAGAGTTTTACGCAAAGTGGCTTTTTCATGAGCTTATTGTGCAACAGTGCTCATTTATTTTTGAATATGGTATCAATTTTTATTCCCTGTGAATAAAATATCTAGGGTGATTAGTTTGGGTAATAATAACATAACTTTACGTCGCTGTATATCGGCTTTTCAACCGACATCGATCGGTGCATGAATGTGCATGTTTAAACCTGGGTTATGACAGCAGCGTGCGAAATTAATGTTTTTTTTGTGGGAATGAAAAGGATTTCTACCAAATATATGAAATATTTATAATTTCTATGACGGTTTTGTGTAACCAGCCCAAGTCAACCTCAACTAAGAGAAACGCAGACTCACCGAACCTAACAGTGAAAGCTAGGGAAAACGAAAAGGCTACTTTGCAGGACCCTACAGTGTCTTTATCAAAGATGCATTTGGTGGTTGTTGTCACAAGCATTTTGTGTCTTGGTCAAATGAACTGTTCTACGCGATCAGAACTGTTTGAGCAAGTTCATGCCAATGTCCAGTTTAAAAACCTTGTAATTGTGCGAGCAATGCCAGTAAAGTCACAGTCCCAGTGCGCCCCTGGCATGCTTAGAGATGGGATCTGGCTGTGGCAGCTTCTCGATTGACGCCCTGCAGACATGCAGACTCAGTGTTCTGCGGCTAACCAAACCTGCCAAGAACCCGGGACTGGTATTCAACAGCAGCAATGGAACACATATATTTGGGAAAATGTCAGGTAAGAACATATATGGTACTTCAAACGATGAATATTGTTATCAATGAGGGCAGTACTAAAATATAATGTATGGTGTCTTATCAAACCTTTAGAGGTTAGCAGTCTCTCAATAGTACCTTACTACAAGTTGTATGTTAGCTGGACTAATGCAATACCGAGGACATTACTATTGCACTTACATGTTACGAGCAGTTACTTTTTCATTATGATTGATAAACGGCAAAACTTCGAGGTGTTCACTGTGAGATATTAAAAAGATTTCGATTATGACCATATCAAGCCAATGCCAAACATTATCATACCAAGTCTTTTTAGTTAACAATCCTTATCCCCCTAAATACTAGAAACTAGCTTTAGGTTAATGCCAGTTAAATAGACTAGAAATGTACCACATAATAGCTATATAGATCTGAAATATTAAACGTGTCGATGAAGGAGGAAGTTATTTCTACTGAAACATTTAGATTGAGTTCTTCAGGTTATCGTAGGTGCCATCATGCATCCACCAGGTCACAAATTATATGATGTGACTGTCATACAGTCATGATAACTTATACAAAACGGACCAAAGGTAATCCATATACCATGTAAGGTGCACTCTTTGGAAAAATAAATGATAAATGCCGGCGCAGAGATGGGCTCTTTTAGTGCGAGGGCAAGTTACGCCATTGATTTTCATATTTAGGACCCATAAGCCAAATTTGGGCCACTAAAATCTGAAACTCCCCGAAATCGTTTTCACAAAAATTTCAACCTTATGCATCTAATGCAATGGGTTTTACCAAAAACAAGAGACTGTTTTAATTTCTCCTACTTTCCAACCCTCTCCCTAACTCTCGCAACCGTCCCAAACAACCATCCCATCCTCACCTATGATCCTTCTTTAACCTCGACACTTCCCTTCTCATCTCTTCCTCCTCACTAACGTTATGATCCAACTCGTGCCTTTTCCTGCCTCGATAACTTCCTCACCCTCTCCGCCTCTTCCCGACACACTCAATGTGCCTGCATCAAACTCAAGTTCTCTCTTCTCGCGCCCTCTCTCCCCTCCCCTCTGCCTCTGCCTTTCCCTATCAGGCCCCTGTTTTTTTTCCTGCCATGTATCTCCCATCGTTCATGTCCCTATTACCCGCCTAGTCCGTTCATGGCTCTCCCTCCCTCCCAGTCCCTTCCTCCCGCTTTGTTCTCTGGTGACTAGAAATCACACAAGCTGTCATACCCTGTCATTTGTTGTCCTTGTCTTCGGATTGACCATCAATGTTGATTTTACTTGTATTCCCGATTGGAGCATGCAGAATCGTCAATTATGTAATTGAATTGAGGGGAGCATTCATACTGCATCATGAGCGGTATCTATTAATTGCTGTTAGTGGCCAGAACCACAATCTTTCATAGTCAGCAAAATTCGCTTGCCATTTGAATGACAGCCAAGACGCAAAGATATTCATGTCTTGTGATATCATTCTCGAAGCAAAGAAGCACGGTATTGATTTTTAAAATTGAACAATAGCATCCATTATGTATGGTTTTCCTTGAAATATTGTGCAACGATAGCTATGATTGTATGTTTATTATGTTCGTGGACCGTGTCGGCTCCTATGTACATCTGTTATCCAATGAATATGTATCATATTAAAAAAGGGAAAAGCGTTGAAATAATCAGTTTTGGAGCAACCTGCTGCTCTGACTAGGTAGAACTGATTAGTTATCCATGGTTTTCGTTGACATAGGGCCCGCTCGTCTCACGCCAGCATCACCTTTTGTACAATCGTGCATTTATTCCCTTATCATCTCCTTAGATCATCAGCGTTAACCACTTTAAGACAGTGCTCCTGATGGGTTACTTCCGGTGGGTGTAAACTGGCTCGACATAAGGTAGATGGCTCCCTGTTTATACGCCTTCAATGTGAAATAACCAATCATATTGCGAAGAATATCAAGGGCCTTCATTTCGTTTGTGCTAGCAAAATTAACATATTCGCTTCATTGACATATCTTACCGATTTAACTCAGTCCCAGAATTCCTGTCAATTCACATCAAAGATTCATTAAAAGCTACTGTACCAATTCACAATGGTCCAACTCATATCCAAAGTTGTATTCATATCAAAAAGCATAAGTGAACTTATCGTTATTAGGTTATTATTAGTGCACACAATGATTGTCAGAGGACCAACTGGTCGGTACAGACTCATATTGCTCATTAATACAATCTGCTTGACTTGAGTTCAGCTAAAATGCGTTCGTCAATTATTTGCCATGACCAAAACCGAATGCATAAGTGAACCATGATTATGTCTTCGTTTCATCTCCTAGGTTATGCTTATTAGTGCCACACACATTGCATTGATGTTGTCAGATGGACCAACTCTGTCGGTACACTTACTACGACCAAAATATAGCATTGCTCATTGACAAAGATAGAAAATATCACCAGACAATCTGTCTCCCAATAGCTTTGAGCGTGGTAGCAGAAGCTGAATGAATGATTTAAGAGCATTGGCAATGTTTGTGTCATAACCTGCCATATAAAAGAGTGTGAGAATAAGCGGCAGCATCAAGTCCAGTGAACACAGATACACTTGTAGCACTTGCCATACTACCAGTATCAGTCAGTCAGCATACGATCTGCTCTAGTGACTGTTGGCATTCTGTGCTGCTATTGTGTGGACGCAAGTTTTTTTCCCCACACAAATCCATAAAAATGTTCAAATTTACTGGAGTGATATGCAGAGTGCGAATGGAATCAATCCTGGGATGCGCCTTAGAGTGTTCCCTTGTGGGTGACAACTGTGCGAGTTTTTCTATCGACAAGGAACAGATTTGTAGAATAAGTGTACATTGTCTGACGTCACCTGTGTACGACACTAGCCTGGTGGTAAACGAGCACTTAGGAACGATGGTATTCGGTAATATGTCGGTCAAGAATGAAATACTTTTCAAATATTTTTACGAAAAGTAGAAACATTTGCCAATAAGGTGCGGACTTATGCCTGTGAAACACTTACCAATAATTTACAATTGGTATTATCGACATCAGGGAACAAACATTAAAATAACTCCTTATATTTCCTTAATGTCAACATATCCGCTGATCATTTAAATTACTCCATTACCAGTGCCAGTGCCAAGTGGGAACATTGCGCTCCTTGACACCTGGAATCTTCGTACATCATTGGTCTGAGTCCTGTCACGTGGCACACTGCTCGTGACCTCTGTCCTCTGTACGGTCACGGTTTCCAGTTGGCATCCATTACTAGTGCTGATGAACAGGGCTTACTACGATCCTGGCTTCAACCACTTGTTCAACAGGTAAGGCTGAAACTGAAGCATGAATCATGTCTACGGCAGATGAACATCATTGCCGCCACAAATGCTGTAATGACCACTTTTGTCATGTCAATAACAAGGAACGCAGATAGTTCTGCTACTTTATATATTCTTGCTGCTTAATTGTTGAATATTATTATTATCAGCAATACAGGACAACCGGTGTTTGCATGCTGTAAGATTGATACAAACAGAGATGTGTTTTGCACGATATTGTTGCCATTAATTACAGCTGAAGTAGACTGATATTATATGTGATATGCTTGGTTGGTACAGTCTGTGTTCCTGTCAGGAACCGACGAGCAGCACGAGGGATGCTGGTTATGGGCCAACCCGGAAATCTCCAGAATGGATGCTGGCTTCACTGATTGGGATACTGCTCAACCAACTAACTTTGGCGGTAACGAGAACTGCCTGACCTTGAATTCCAATTTGAAGTTAAACGATGTACCATGCCAGCTACAGTATCAGTACCTCTGTAAAAGGTCGGCTAGGGATGTATTAATAATCCAGCCTAGCATCGATGACGTGCACAGTAGCAGTCTGTGCATAAATTAAAAGAATATACCAGTTTGTTACATTGTGTAACCGTTGATACACCGCGTGTCATTTTCTGTTTGGCTTGTGCCACCAACAACATATTCTACGTTATCAAATTGAATCAGTAGGCTTTGTCACCGGATGCTGCATTTACCCTGTGACTAATGTGGCTTTCGCTGTATATATTATACAGATAACTACTGTATTAACTGTTGTATAATTCTCACGCCTTAAATAACTCTAGACCAATTCAGCACATTGTTTTTATTGCAGATGGTATTAATTTATGCACCATGATATTCCCATCTATTGTATCATTCTCTATATGCGTAATTGGTAATTTACTGGTTTGATATATTATTTACAAACTTTCCGTGATTAAAGATTTATATGAAAGCATGGATATATCTTACAAACTTTATCCTGCACGAATAGACAATCTGCTGCAGCACCATATACGATTGGCCATTTAATATGCCATTGTATGAATGCTTGATGCAGTTGTAGTTGCAACTGATAACTATCAAATTGCACTGTGATTCAAGGATATAATTCACTTGCAGAATAAGTCTTACAGCATTTGTCTGGGGTATCGTTTTCGAGGCTTCGACAATCTGGTGATATGGATTCACGACACGTAGGTTACAATGAGAAACCTATCAGACACCAAGTTGGCATAACCCGGTCGATATTTCATGATAAATCAATGACTTCACAAAGCGCTTTAGCAAGACGTACGTAAGCAATCTCCTATGGCCATCTCAATTTTATGAAAAATAATTTCATGAAATTGAAATGATTTAGATATATGTAGTTAAGAAATTCTGCTAAACCTCAAGCTTTTAAAATCATACACAGGCATCAGCGATAGTTATACACAATTTTTCAAGTGTCCGAACAATGAATCGGTAAGAATATCAGAGTAAGGTATATATTTTTTGTCGACAGCGAATCGCACTTGTAGTGGAGTAAAATATACATCAGGATGTAAAAGTGATTGCTGGATGTTCAGACAGAATTCATCTCCCGGGAACTGTTTATTTGCCAGCAAGATTAGCAAATATATCAGAGCTACATTTTCCAGTCCAATCCTCTCCAAGTATCAGATAATTTAAGAGCATATAATTTTCCTTGGCCGCTTTAGGTTGACTATTTTATTGGACAACGAATATTGATCGCAAACCTGGATAGTCTTAAAGCCGTACAAATATGAACCTTAGTGAAGGTGCCAGTGTTTTAATGTTGCTTATACGCTGTATATTGACAGCATTGAACTGATGTATGAGTGTGATTATATGGTCTTAGTGTCAAAAAGCGTCGCCAAGCCTAATGGGCGTATACGGGTGTTAATCGCGCTCGGGGATCTAGAAGTAGTTTAGCTATGTAGGAGCAGGTATTTTTTTTTACCAAATTAAACATATGGTCGATTACAAAGTTTGTATAAAGTTTATAACGAACATCATGATGTAGTGTTCAAAATAATTATGCAACGGGGAGTAGATATGCAAACATGTTGGTGATGCTAACTTCTGAATGAATGAATATACCTAGGTGTATTGTTCAGGAAGTAGATTCATTCATAAAAGTGATCAAGTATATGAGCAATTATTCAATTCATTTTTCAATTCATTCATAAGATATACGAATCAATGTTCCATGGTTGAGCAAACGTTGATATAATCTAAGATATTTTCGACGTAACGCGTAGAACAATTATCCCATGCGGTCCTACATAAGTATTCAAAATCTCAAAATATCATTATCAATGTTCTGGAAAAGGTTTTATTTAGACTATGCATTACCAAATGACTGAGTACAAATATATCATATGATTTAATGGAAGTTAAAAATTTCAGTACATCCTCCAGGAATTTCAAGAGATTGGTAAGGCTAGATCGGTTACGCAGAAAACCCTGCTGAGATCTATTCAGCAAGATATGTTTGATATAGTTAAGTTAGATAACCTCTTATGTATGTCTTTAGTGTATTGGTTACTATAGATGTTAAACTGATCACCCAGTGATTTGCTACATGTTGCCTTATGTGAATATAGTCGTCACGTTTTCACATTACAATCGCCTGGAACATAACCTTAGTTTATGGCCTGCATATATCTAACGATCAGTGGTAGCGAAATTTCTATCGCCAGTTCCTTCAGAAGCCAAACGGTACAGTTCATCTTGGCCAGGTTACTTTGTCTGGTGTAAAGCAGTTATCAATATTAGGACGTCTTCCTGACGGAGTGGTGTTTTCTGTAGATCTTCCATGTCATCTTCATTGAATTATCCAACTGGCTCAGGGAGTCTTGCTACCTCATCGTATGCAAAGTATTGTTTGATTCTCAATTCTTCAAACGGCACTAGATTCTCTTCCCACACTCGCGGCGTCCTCATATATATATATATATATATATATATATATATATATATATATATATATATATATATATATATATATATATATATATATATATATATATATATATATATATATATATATATATATATATATATATATATATATATATATATATATATATATATATATATATATATATCATATATATATATATACATATATATACATATATATTTAATCCAAGGAACATCCATGAAGCATCTACAATGACCGCAACCGAAACATTCAAGATGTATCAACATATCGACACATATAACGTAATGACCCGTTCGAGTCACAGGTTGGTTACAATAGCTCCCCAATTGAAGTATATATTAATCAAATTAATACCACAAAATACAAACCAAGTTGAAACTATCAGTACTTAAAAAAACCATGTCAACAAAATGTACAATTGGTTACTTAAAGGTCAACACCAAAGTTTTTTCACGATATCATGAAAGCAACTGAGAATGAAAATATATATTTGAACTAAGCGGTTTGCGCAACTTAATAGTAATCGACCATTTGTAACAGCTATAAAATTTAATATTAAAGTGCCCTTTTCGAACGGACTTGCCTAAACTCTCAAAAGCCATTTTGCATCAATCCACGGCAAGGCGGCAGACGAAGTGACGCCATTCCTGCTACGCAGCTGTTTGTCACGCCTGCGCTGTGATAACCACTTTTGGTCAGCGTTGATCATTTTCGAGCAGTCTTGCGCCACTTAATACAATTATGTTATCATCAGACAAAGACTTTGATTCACCACTCAATGAAGTTGATATTGTCAATGGGATGGGTTGTCAGTTTGAGCCCATTTGTCACTCACGCAATAATGAAAATGAAATATCAGCTTAAGACACAGGAAGTGATTCCGACTCGGACATGACCACCACGCATGTCGTAGACCACGACTGTGTGTGCGGTAACTGTGTCCCAATGGCTACAGAAATAGAGGGCTGCCTATCAGATACAAATATCCGCGAGTATCTGGGAGATTATCGCTGCATCACAGACCATCCTAGATTTTCATCCAACTGCCTCAATAGGTAGTCTATGACCTCGAAGTTTCCAGACACGAATTTGTACACATGGATGGCACTTTCGCCGTAGTTTCGGAGACGAATGTGGACAAAATAAAAGGGTATATTCTGTCTTAAAATATTCTGGATGTATATTTAAAAATACAATCGCACACTCATTTCTTTGCTACAATTTTCAAAATATGGCACAATATTTTTGAAAAACATGAAGGAATTTATTGAACTTCACAAAGAACAGATAAGAGTTTATACGAAAAGCAGTGCAGCTCCTACAATTTGTAGACATTGTAACATGAAACAGGAATCTACACTGGATTTAAACATGCACTGTGAAACATTTTAAGCAAATTTCTTGATGAATCTGCATCTGTGGGAACCAGATATCTTTTGACACCTTTAAGCACCTTTCTGCCAGAGGGAGAGGAACAAACTTATCATCAAGTTCTGTAACTTCAGAGGAGATGGGAAACTTTAAGCGGAGTTTCAAAGCCTTAGCAATTTGTCTGTGGATGTAATCTGAAAGCAAACGGTTAATTGGACTAAGTCATATGCAACGAAGTAGACTGGTAATACGTGTAATACCTCATTAGATACACAGTGTTGTGGTGAGATGATATTTAGTATATATGACCATGTTGACTGAATAAAAGTTTGTATTGACCGATTTTTGCTTGATTGCTGGTGTGATTATTTAATACTCACTGAATGTAATAGGAACTTTAATTGCTTTCAACACAGCATCCCCTTGTCGCGATTGGGGGTACGGAATTCCCCATTTGCTGAGTCGTCTTGGTTACAGCTTGAGCTCTGTCAGAGTTTACATTAAAATGAAGAACAGCCAACCACAGCTTAATCAACACAAACATACAAAATGAAATTACTCAAAGTGCAGGCAGAAAAGCATTTGTGAAACGATGTAAAACAATCTGTTATGGTAACCTAAACTTAAGAATGCAAGGATAACAACTGACGAGCTGACTCTTACCGGGCTTTCATTGATGCGAGGAGGAGGTGAACACAGTCATGTCTTCTGGCCCACTCAGTCAACATTCCACAGTCCTGTCTTCTGCATTGGGCCACTATTGTCTTTTTCACACCTGTTAATGAACTAAGGGCAAAACAAGTTGGCATTCTTGGCAGCACCCCCACCTGCCATTTCCTCTCTCACAGCCATTGTCTCCGCCTGTCTCGTAAGGACCTATCCGCTCAACCACCAGACATGGTTTGGAACCCTTAGGAGCAAACCAATATTCAAAGAAAAAAATAAGACTAAGACTGAAAAAACATCACGGCGATTACTTGTGTAATGACCTCCAGTAAGTAAGTATATAGGGTTTAATTGCACACCAACACGAATGTGTAATATGGTGCCTACAATGATGTATGGATAAGATTGATCTAATAAATGGGACTGGGGAGAGGGGAATGGGGAAATCGATGCTGATGGAGGTAAACAGGAACAAACATTATTCAGGTATGTCACCACCAGCCAGTTGACTGGACCAGCTCGTTCCAGCCTCTATTCTAATCAAAATCCGGGCCTAAGCGGATATGGCCCTCGCAATGAACCACAGGAATCTTATTGTCCACCAACACTATGTTAAGTCTGACATTAAAGGTGTTCAAGGAATATACGTATAAAAGAGAAGCTCCTCTCAACCTCATCACTCACCAGTCCAGCGACCGAATTACGACACGAAGCCTCTGCAGCACAACGAAACTTATCGTTGAAATTATTCGTTGAAAACATTGTATCGAAATGGAAATCTTACAGTACTAATAAAGTCTACATCAAACTCAACTGCGATCCGATTATTACCTCAAGACAGAGAGTACCATTCCTCCGCCGAACTCGTTATTTTTTTCAAGGTACACAGGAAAGGGGGCAACTTTCCAAACCGCCACAAAACGCATCAATCTTAAGTACATATTCAAGGAGCTAGAAGCATCCCCCCAGTGTCTGACAATACAACGGAAGCACCCGTGAAGGACGTTATCGGAACAGTTAGGTAAGCATAGGTTTTTGCGGCACACCAACACTAGTGAAATTCATTAGAATTATTTTTATTGTTTAAAATCAACAATATAATCCGATTTCTCTTGTGCATGCAATGACTTGGATGGATCAACCCTTTGAAACAATTACAAAAGACTTAGAACCTTGTCGATCCCTCTTTGCAACGATCTGTGTATGTGACAGTACAGTACGAAACTTTGAATTCACAGAAAACTATACCGAGAAACAGATGGCTCTGTATTGCCCTTCTTACTGGCCAACTGCAATGTATCAACCATTTCGGTGTTAATTTGCCATGAGGGTATCCTCCCCTTTTGAAGTCATGTAAGGAACAAGAACCTCGTCTACCGCTGGATATGTTGTTGGCGCCGCACAAAACGAGTCAGGAGACTGGTATAGACACGAACAGCAGACTTGCTGCCCATAAACATAAAAATGCAAGAAATGTACAGTTTATCAACACAGGAAGGCCCTACATGATGAAAAGGCGGCTGATGCGCAACCTGAGGTTGGTAGTGGGGTAGTTGTGGGCCGACAAAAGATGAATGATGAAAATAGACCAGAAATCCACAGGGTTGTATAGAAACTGCAGGACAAGGAAGTTTACGTTGAAAAGGGAATAGGGAGGAAGAGATGGATCAACAGATCAGAACTGAGACCCCGTCCCACTGGTTGGTTCAATGTACCACCATTTGCCCGAGATACACATGATGGGCTCACCCCGCCAAGTGGTACGATGCTACTACTCTGGTATGATCTAAACATCTAAGATGTACTCCATGCAACACAAAATGCCCAGCATGACTCAGCATGTTCGCAGATTATGTACAGCACATGGGTGATGGAAGCCGACGTTAAGCTTCTCCTGTCACCGCTGAGCGGGCTCCCTGACGACGTTATGTAAGGTAAGGTAAGTATAGGGTTGAAAGGCATATCAAAGATAAAACCCCGCACGGGGGTCACGTGTGTAAGGATGTATGAATGTGGACTGAACAACACGACGTGGTTGAACTCCTGTCACAAGTCGCAACCCAGAGCCAACAGGTGGCCCCCTATAAGTCGCCTCTTACGCCATGCAGAAGAATACGGTGGACCCATTCTAAACTCGGACCCACAGGGGGAGAGCAGTGAGTTAGAACGCGCGGGTGGACGTGGTGCTTATGGGTGATGCGGGTGAAGACACGAGTGGGTGTGTTCAGGGAATTGAACCTGTCTTCCATAGGGTACGCGTGTCTGAAGATGACCGGTAGAGAATGGCGATGTGTGTGTGATAGAAACCGGCAGCTGGGGCGGCGGGTTGGGTCGTATGGTACAACAGCCGGTGGGATATTACTCCATGTACGGAGAGCAAGTATACAGCGCCGTGCCACGCCCTGCGCGGCTCGTGCAGCAGGCGTGTAACCCGCTGTGGTAAGTCAGTAGGCGGTATAACACTATATATATATATATATATATATATATATATATATATATATATATATATATATATATATATATATATATATATATATATATATATATATATATATATATCTAGATATATATATATATATATTATATATATATATATATATATATATATATATATATATATATATATATATATATATATATATATATATGCACATATTTACAAGAACCCATCACAAGCACACACACACACACACAGGCTGACAATAATCTGCCGCCTAACTATATATATATATATATATATATATATATATATATATATATATATATATATATATATATATATATATATATATATATATATATATATATATATATATATAATATATATATATATATATATATATATATATATATATACATATATATATATATATGTAAATAAATGTATTGACATATTAAGCGATTATTACTAAAAATATATGCAATAATGTAATGAATAATAAACTTTATGCTACTCCAAGGCAACCTTAGCTGTCTTTAAAACAATACAATTGATAAAAGATGTTATTCCAAATGATAGTAAGATAAGGTAAGTAAGTATAGGGTTAACGGCACACCATTATCCTGTGGAGGATGATAAAAAAGAAATGCAAACAATATCATAGGGCAAGTCACCACCAGCTGATTGACTGGACCAGGCCTCTCGTCTGGGTGAAATCCGGTTCTAAGTGGCACATTACAGATATGGCGCTTGCAAGGAACGCTCCACTCAACCATCAGGATCCCACTGCCCACCGACGCGAGTTGCAACCCACGGCCAAAATGTTGCCTCCTATTAGTCGCCTCTTACGACATGCAGGAGGATACAGTGGACCCCCGGACCCACAAAGGGGGGCATGGTTTGTAACTGTTAAACATCAAGGTCTTACTCTTAAACAAATTGTTGTCAGCATGAAGATCGACAAAGGACAACTTTATGTTGAATTTAGTCGTGTGAAGAAACTGTAAGGTCTTTATATCACTGATTTCAATGCCAAGGCTATCAAGACAAATCCAACAATTGCTGATGAGATGACGGAAATGCAATCAAGGTGCATACTGCAATTTGATCCACTAATTCTTGGTACAGGGCTACCCAGAATGGTTGACAATTGCAAATCTTAACATAAGACACTTTTGTGATAAAATGGTAGACCTCAAATATACCCAGAAGAAATGTAATGTTTCACTGGAACAAACAAGCGAATCTTTTGCAACATAAGGAGAAAAATGATTCCGCACATTTTCTTTAGATATGAATAAATTATTATTGTCTTTATAACAAAAAAACATGTCATGGATCTGCTTTGCTTTGATGTTGAATTTATTCAGAAACAGTGAGAGAGTAGCCGATCTTAGGCATTGTAGAATGACTCCTCGGCATGACATAGTTTCTTTCATGCAAGAACACGATTACGTTGATTTTCAAGGTCGGCTACATATCACTACATGACGTTGTGCTCAACAATCAGTCAGATACAGCTGAGATGCTGTTGCAGTACGGGGCCCATGTTCAGGCTGTTAAGGTAAGTAAGTATAGTTTAACGTCACACCAACACTTATGGGCTATAAAGTTGAGAAGATAAGATCGATCTGATCAAATAATATCCTCGGGCAAGCCACCTCCAGCAAATTGACTGGGCCAGGCCATCCCAGTCTTGCATCTAAGCGAAATCCGGGCAAAGTAGTGTGTTGCAGACATGACCCTCACAAGAACCGATTTACTCAACCACCTGGATCCCATTGCCCACCGACACAAGTCACACCCCACGGCAAAGGGGCTGCCCCTTATTAGTTGCCACTTGAGTGTGGTAAAACACCTCAATGCTGAATGGACATGGTTTGCAGAGTTATGTCAAAGTACCAACAACTCACAATGGGACATGACTAGATCCTATTTATTTCAACTAAGAAGTGGAAAGCAACATTGATGTGTATGATGTATACTGTTCCCATAATGACTCGGTATTCACCACATCTAAGGTTAGGTCCTATTAAATCCAACTATTTCCAAGTAATAATTTTTTTATATATATTTGATGTATCAAACAATAAATGATAAATTAATCAAATGAATAAATAAAAATTAAAATAATAAAGCTGCTGTCCTTTCAATTCTAATATTTGCTATGCAGTAAACATTGGGGAATTTTTTTTATTTCAACAATTGCTTGTAAGTAATTGGCAGAAAATTAAAGGATTGATTCATTAAATAATTAACCAAAATTAGTAAAATGGAGGTTATCGGGGAAGCCAACGTCCGCCGAAGTAAACCCCTAGCGACGGAGCTTCGGTGAATACAAATGACTGTCAGCCATTGCTTTGCCGGTTGAAATTAGTTATATATCGGTATATCGAACGCGGAGGCATAAGATAAGCGCTGCAAATGACTTACAAATAAAGCTGTGTTTACTGGCAGCATTTTGATTTGTCGATCATGGACGTTCTTCACATTTTACGCTGCGCGCAGCGCTCGGTCGACGACGTGCGACGGCGCGCGTTTGTGGGGCGGCTCTTCTTTTCATCTACGAACGTCAAAGGATAACTAAGGCCTGATGAACCACCAGGTTCGTCGTGGAGTACATAATCAGTTACCACGTTTGAGAGGTAAGTCACCTGTACATATAAATATGGAAAATATTGATACAGAAGGCATAATAGTTGCTACTATCAGACTATGGCATACGAATATCTTGAACAATTGCCAAATTTGGCCAAGGAGAGGTACTTGAGAAAGTTGAAGCTTATTGGTTTGGATTAGGCCAGCTGTCGCTACAAGTAAGCTGCTAGTGTTTGGGAGCAGGACCCCACCAAATGGCCATAGATGACTTATGGTGACATGTACCATTATTTGATTGAATCCCCAGGTTCGTCTGTAATATATCAATCCTGATAATCACCTGCCACATCAATATTTTAGACGAGCATGTTTACTAACAATGTCATTTTCTGTTGGTTACAGGAGAATACACAAGAGAGAGCATGAAGAACTTCAGGGCTCTAGAAGCACATAACTACTTCACAAGTGGATGGGTGCAATCTGTGTTCCATGCTACCACCTCAAATGGTCACATGCTCCTACAAGCTAAAGTGAAGCCATCGCAGAGGCTTGATGAAAACCCTCATCATCCTTGGGTGGCATTAGCTTGTGATGGGGGTGTGGTGGCTGGACACTGTAACTGTATGGCTGGAGTACTGGCAAACTGGCGCCCTGGTTATTTTTCAACAGCATCAGTACAAATATGTCATGTGGAATGGTGCTGGGTTCTAGTTTTTAACACTATATAAACCAGATTTTTTTGACAGAAGGAACTAAAATACTGGATACAGTCAAATCATGTATTGGTGTTGTTGTGACCCAATTTGCAAACCTTCCAATTTTAAGTCTGGTCCTCACAAGATGCATCGATCAATTTTAACACTGAGCAGTCAATGCGCATGAACCTTAATTTTTAAGAAATATATAAAGTATTAAGTAATTCTTTTTCGTATACGTTGTTTTCAAGTGAAGTGATTTCGCTGACAACCTAACTAATCCGAAACGACCTGATTTGTAATTGCAACCGCATTCGCTGATCAGTTCTGAAAACTTATCAGCGGCTACTAAAGTGTATCAGGAAGATGGTAATTATATAATTATAAATATGAGGGAAGGAAATGTGTGCGTGTGTTTGTGTTCAGAACTCAGATAGCCTTGTTTTTAACTATTATAACATCTTAAGATTTTACAAGGTGAATTGCGTCAAATACATGGGCATTCATCTGGGTGACACAATTAGACACTGGGCACTGCCTGAAAAGTCTGTCATACCAGCTGCTAATGTAAAGTGCAACCTCTCCCTCCTTATTGTACAATGTTCCAAATACCTTGTCGGCTGGGGCGGCATCACCCAGATGAGTGCAGACCTCACGCAGTTTCTCATGGTGATCCAACGTTCTGTAGGTTCTGCCGTTCTGGAGTACAACCTGGCTCACGTTAGGCCAGTGGCCAGAACGCGATCGACTGGTTTTGCGTGGCCTGTCGAATGGCCTGCCAGATATCTCCCTGATAAATCTGAACCTTCCTGGATAGGGGGAATTGTAGGTCCTTCGGCCAGTCGTGGCCGTTGTGGGCGATGAACTCTATTGGTTAAAATTCGCTGCGTTGATAATTACCACTGTTGTGGATGTTCTCACATGTAATGTATTTCTAGACAAAGGCACGTTTGATGATCCTCTCGAGAGAATGGTAGCGCCTGGCCCGTGGACCCTCCCACTGATGTATTTCTGCCTCCCTGTCTCTTTAGGCCCTGGCGTTTGGGAGCACCTTGGAAGTAGTCTACAACAAGATCTTGGCGACGCAGTGAAGCTCACAGACTCAATTCACGAGCATGACCACGCGAGTCGGAAACACCTCGGTATCATTATGTTCTACAATCATGGCAGTTGCATTTGAGCTTCTGTTCCACTGGCTATCCCGGTCTATTTTCTGTTTATTTCTTCTTTAATGACACTAGAATCGTCTTGCAATATATCGAACGTAATCCCTGTGCAGTCTCAGTTGTAAGCATAATACGCCGGGGACTAATAAGAATAGGTTATGACGCCAGGCGTTGTGCTTTTTCTGTGGTTAATGGGGGTGTTTCAATGGGGGTATTTATCGTGTCCCTTTCCGCGCCTTATTAATTGTAGTGCCCCCATCCCTCAGTATAGCTTTATATTGCGTTGACTAAGATTGACGACGCGTTTTAAGATTCTTAGAACAACCGAGATTTCATTGGCAATCATTACAGATCCACATAAATTGGGTGAACGCAATCAAATGTGGATCACATCGGACACTGATTATGCTTAATCTCTGATTTTTGCATTGGCTTGGAAATGATGATTGCATGATGTCAATACAGACACCTTGCAGGGCTAAGGTGGCATATAAATATAGTTCAATAATGAACTCCATAATTTAAAGTATATGCATCAAATTAAAAATAATATAACTGATGTTAATGCGACATAAACTTGTTTTATCTTGCGATCCCATCTCATATACCTTCAGCTTGACGCTGTTGTACCATAGATGGACTCAGCACAGCTGAACTTCATGACCAAGCACCACTTTCATAAAAAAAAATCCTAATATAAAAGAAACGCATCCTTTGATCCGACTACTCTTTAGAAATGATACTCACCTTAATTAAACCTTGGCTATTTAATGGTGTTTGTAAAGTTATATAACATATTTGGTCGGGATATCAAGAAAAGTCCAAATGTGGCATGTGGCAGACATAATAAGACATCCCAAGCTGAAAGAGATCGAACTTTGAGCGATAATATTCAATAATTATGAAATTGAGGATGCATAGTTCGTTACACTTTTGCGAATGTTTATTAAAAAGTCGAAGGTGGTCATCGATGAATTAACGAGGATATCATTTCATAATCAATTGTTGCAGTCGAGTTATTTAGAATAAAACGTTCATGGGTTAATGCAATTCAACGAAAAGAACAAACACACTAGCAATGTTTAATTTTATTAATGCTTCGATTCACATCGAACGAAAATGAAAAGGCATTCATCAATTGACGACAACCACCGCGAAATGTAATTGAATATTTTAGAGAAAAACTTTAAAAGTACAAATAACAAATTCAGCTTCGTCTTAGATAACCACGCAACCCAGCAATTCAACGAAAAGAACAAATACACTAGCAATGTTAATTTTATTAATGCTTCGATTCACAAATCGACAACCACCGCGAAATGTAATTGAATATTATAGAGAAAAACTTTAAAAGTACAAATAACAAATTCAGCTTCGTCTTAGATAACCACCCAACCCAGCATTTCAACGAAAAGAACAAATACACTAGCAATGTTTAATTTTATTAATGTTTCGATTCACAAATCGAACGAAAATGAACAGGCATTCATCAATTGACGACAACCACCGCGAAATGTAATTGAATATTTTAGAGAAAAACTTTAAAAGTACAAATAACAAATTCAGCTTCGTCTTAGATAACCACCCAACCCAGCTACTACCCATGGTGCAAGGTGACCGTTGTCTATAATCCATTTACATCTCACTTATTGATATTAATATGGATGAAGACGCACTGGGACTAAAACGGCTCGGGCATTTAGCGTTATGGGGCCGTAACGCCCGGGTACATTATACTTGATTTGAGAGGTATTAGTGCGTAGCGGATTCCGCGTATAAAAACCACGAACTACAACCACAGCATTGTGGAGCCCGTTCAAGTCCACTTATCGGTATTTATTTCAAAGTTGGGCTGTTATATATTCACCAAGAAGCCTATTAAAAGGATAAGCACATTGCAAAGCGAATCGGAAAGTCTGTTATGTGAATTGTCGACGATTTTGATCAAATCGGTCAATATTACCAAGACATGGTTCTTAACATGATATGGTAGCGGATTCCGCTACAAATACCCCAAAACCCATGGTTCTTAGCTACTGCAATGAACCAGCTTCCAAACATGCATGGTTCTGAGGTGGTGGCACCCCGACTACCTCAGAACCATGCATGGTTCCATGCATGAGGGTTCCATTAGTTAAGAACCATGGGAAAACATGATATGGTAGCGGATTCCGCTACAAATACCCTAAAACCCATGGTTCTAAGCTACTGCAATGAACCAGCTTCCAAACATGCATGGTTCTGAGGTGGTGGCACCCCGACTACCTCAGAACCATGCATGGTTCCATGCATGAGGGTTCCAGTAGTTAAGAACCATGGGAAAACATGATATGGTAGTGGATTCCGCTACAAATACCCTAAAACCCATGGTTCTAAGCTACTGCAATGAACCAGCTTCCAAACATGCATGGTTCTGAGGTGGTGGCACCCCGACTACCTCAGAACCATGCATGGTTCCATGCGTGAGGGTTCCATTAGTTAAGAACCATGGGAAAACATGATATGGTAGCGGATTCCGCTACAAATACCCTAAAACCCATGCTTCTAAGCTACTGCAATGAACCAGCTTCCAAACATGCATGGTTCTGAGGTGGTGGCACCCCGACTACCTCAGAACCATGCATGGTTCCATGCATGAGGGTTCCAGTAGTTAAGAACCATGGGAAAACATGATATGGTAGCGGATTCCGCTACAAATACCCTAAAACCCATGGTTCTAAGCTACTGCAATGAACCAGCTTCCAAACATGCATGGTTCTGAGGTGGTGGCACCCCGACTACCTCAGAACCATGCATGGTTCCATGCGTGAGGGTTCCATTAGTTAAGAACCATGGGAAAACATGATATGGTAGCGGATTCCGCTAGAAATACCCTAAAACCCATGGTTCTTAGCTACTGCAATGAACCAGCTTCCAAACATGCATGGTTCTTAGGTGGTGGGACCCCTACTACCTAAGAACCATGCATGGTTCCGTGCCAGAGGGTTCAAATAGTTAAGAACCATGGGAAAACATGATATGGTAGCGGATTCCACTACAAATACCCCAAAACCCATGGTTCTTAGCTACTGCAATGAACCAGCTTCCAAACATGCATGGTTCTTAGGTGGTGGGACTCCTACTACCTAAGAACCATGCATGGTTCCATGCCACAGGGTTCCAGTAGTTAAGAACCATGGGAAAACATGATATGGTAGCGGATTCCGCTACAAATACCCTAAAACCCATGGTTCTTAGCTACTGCAATGAACCAGCTTCCAAACATGCATGGTTCTGAGGTGGTGGCACCCCTACTACCTAAGAACCATGCATGGTTCCATGCCACAGGGTTCCAGTAGTTAAGAACCATGGGAAAACATGATATGGTAGCGGATTCCGTTACAAATACCCCAAAACCCATGGTTCTTAGCTATTGAAATGAACCAGCTTCCAAACATGCATGGTTCTGAGGTGGTGGCACCCCGACTACCTCAGAACCATGCATGGTTCCATGCATGAGGCTTCCAGTAGTTAAGAACCATGGGAAAACATGATAAGGTAGCGGATTCCGCTACAAATACCCCCAAACCCATGGTTCTTAGCTACTGCAATGAACCAGCTTCCAAACATGCATGGTTCTGAGGTGGTGGCACCCCGACTACCTCAGAACCATGCATGGTTCCTTGCATGAGGCTTCCAGTAGTTAAGAACCATGGGAAAACATGATATGGTAGCGGATTCCGCTACAAATACCCCAAAACCCATGGTTCTTAGCTACTGCAATGAACCAGCTTCCAAACATGCATGGTTCTGAGGTGGTGGCACCCCGATATGGTAGCGGATTCCGCTACAAATACATGATTGGTTACCAATGGACCCCAAGCCAGAGTGTTCTACTTGCTAAGTGTATGTTGGTAGGCTATACTGGAGACCCACACAACAAGTGTATGTTGAGAGGCTATATAGGTGGCCCACACAGCATGTTTGTGCAATGAGGATATGAAGGGGACCCAACCAGCAAGTGTATCTAATGAGGCTATAAAGGGGAACAAACAAGCAAGTGCATGTAATGAGGCTTTATAGGGAAACCAACCAGCTAATATATGTTGTAGAGTCTGGGAGAAAATTCAATCATGAAGTGAATGTTGCTATGTTACATGCTAACAGAGGTCCAACAATGCTCTCATCACAATATTTGATGCATAAAAATGCCATTTTCAGGCACATGAAGCAGTAAGTACCGAGAGAAACATAACATCAACTGCTTGACTGATACAGTTTTATTTCAAACATCCGAGTCTAAGGGGAACACAAAGCATGGAATATATTCTCCCGTGTCTGATCTGGTGCATCCCAAGGGGAACTTGCTGCAGTACATCTGTACACAAAGGGTTAATGCCTGTTTATCTTTTTGTCATTTGAAAACATTTAGTTGTATTACAAAGATATCAATAATCATGGAAAGTGAGTTTCTACCACGCCCACACAACTCCTTAAAGATTATAAACCAAAAGATCACATCTCAAAAACATTTACACATTTTATCACTTACCAATGTGTCAGTATCGTGCCTCAGTTTATGTAGTTTAAGTCTGCAACCAGAAGGACCAACTGATGCAATATTCATTTCATGGGATATGGAGATATTAGAAGTTACAGCTCCACTTTATTCCTTCTGGGTCAACTGAAGATAACAGACACATTAATATGTTCAAACAGGTTCATTGCAACTTATAAGCATAAAATGCATTTCACTAAGAACAAATTAATAATGTGCATGCATACAATATACCATTCTAAATTGATTGATAACGAGGGCTCAAGCAAACTCATTATCTGTGTTATATTGCCACAAACCATTAACATACCATTACCTTTGAAGTAAAAGTTCTCACCTCTAGTGAGACTGAATGTGTCTCGTCTTGTTTTGTCTTCGTATGTTGCCTTGTTTCATGGTACCATCTATACATACATAACAATAATTCCTTTTCCATTTAAATGTAAGAATGCAGTTTTCTAAAGTACCAGTTACACAGACAATTTATTAATGCCGAATTGTAAGGTATCTAAAATGGGAAAAAATAATATAAATAAACCAAAGATATATGTCACGTTCTACACCATGCTCATTAAAATACACTAATTACAATGAAATATGCTAACATAATGTGAAAACAAACTAAATGCTGCCACATTTCTATAATATCAGCAGTATTCTAAGCTGATTTAATAAGGGGCACAATATGATACTTATCTTATGACATAGGCAATACTTACTACTGCTGTCCAATGTGCACCACCTTGAGGATACACCCCAACACTGATGTCAAAATCACTTGCCGGGCAAATAACAGTACAAAGCAGACAAGCAATGGTTACTGAATACAAAAAAAACACAGCTTACTCAATGATGCAATATTACACCACAATGTTCATAGAAAAACAGACTGGACTAGAAGGGTGTGAAACTGTGTCAATAAAATAAAATTACTTCTTTTTGGTGGATGACTGTATTTCACTGGTATTATCATGTACCAACGCCTGATTAGGGTGTGTTCGAACATCCTTACGCAAAACATGAGGGCTGGTACCTGTTTCTCAATCCAGGACTCTGGTGTATTGCCAGGTGCAGTAAGCATCGATTAACTGTGATCTATAAACCTTTGGGTGTTAATGACATCATGTAAGTCGTAGAAGGTCAATGAAACCATAAACGACTTAAATTCCTGCAAGCAAACAAACGACATCATGTCAAAGTTAGTTAAATCCACTGCCTCGGATACTGAGGAAGTCATTGGCTGAAAGATGATATGGCCCGTGATGAGCAAGTACGAAGCTGCCATTCTTCCCAAGTAATAAGAAATGTAGGGAGCCCAGCTTTTAATAGAAGGAAAAAGAAAACAATATGCTTGTATTATCTGTCTCATGTATATCAGATCATGTTAATCAAAATCCCATTTATAGTCAACCCTCTTTCCCAATATGTAAGATTAAGAGCATGCAGATACATTTCTTAATTATTCAAAACATTCAGATCCAATTCCCTAATATGTGTATATTCTTCCCAAGTACTGAAGGAAAAAATCATACTAACCAAGGCTGACTTTCCTTGAGTGTCTTATGGAAGCATCTGCTGAATAGCACAAAGCAAAGATAAGCAAAGAGGTATTTGACTTTCCTGTTTTCAGTCAAAAGACAGTGTCCAAATGCCTTTTGTGTGCAGATACACATAATATGGTTATAAATGAGATTTAAACAAATTTACACCAAACTGTAATGGTTGCCAGTTAAATGCATAACAATGGGCATATGTAAACTAATATCAGTAATCCAGTAATTTAAGTCTAGACTCAAAAATTCCAAAACTGGAATGAGACTCAAAGACAATTAAGGCCTGCATAATACAAAAATACCTGCAGTATACTGCTGGTATGTTTGTATTATGCATGCAAACTATAGTTTGGTTTTGTGGGGCACACACCTTCCTTCAGTTTCCCCTCAGTGGCTGCTGTTTCTGTACACATCACAATATGAGACTCTGAACTTCTGAAGAATACACTCCATTGATACAAAATATCCTGAGAGACAGGGCATAGAAAACAAAAGTACCTTTTCTTGGTGAGGAAGTTTTCCTTCTTATCTTTATCCTAGCCTCTGTATAAAGCACAGCATCAGACTGTCAATATATACACCTGTGACACTTTTTACAGACAATGTATGGATAATAATTTAACCTGTGGCTGTTTGATCTGGCTGGGGGGATCCTTGAATTATTTTCTTCTACAGATGATGCTTCTGTCTTTAGCAGACTTTAACCTTGAAAATCCATATACATTTAGCCGGTTGACTAAAATATTAAGCCCCCTTTAAGTGAAGGTTTGAAATAGATAATATAATATATTTTTATGTTGCATTTTCCCTCTTTGCTTATTATTGATTATCTTATCATCTTATACTAGGAGGAAGTTGAATAACATTTAAAAATTCATAAAGTATGTACCATATTAACACATTGTTAACTCTGGGGGACTTTCACGGTTAAGTGTATTCAAGTTTTTCCGCTCTACTACAATGGGGCTGTCCTGGTGGAATCTGTCAAATTCAGCATCATTGTAGTCAGACCCGGATAGGGATGGTTGGTACTACTAGCATAGCTGTGGTTACTGTTACATTATACAGCACATGGGCCAAATCCAAATGTGGGATGTCCAGTCTTCTTTTGTGCTCTGCAAATTTTCCTCACAACTCTCTGCAAAGCGGCCCTGATGTGGATGCTATTGTTCCTCCCGTTCCCATGTCATGCAACGTCACGAGATGTTTTAATGACAAAGGAGTCATGTGGATTCTCTCCTCAGAGCGAAAACTTCACCCCACAAGAACCCCACCTGCAACAATCATAAAGCATTACTGTATGTGTGCGTGTATACGTATGGTGCATGCCACAGGGATTTGGTGCATGCATGTATATATGTGTGCGCATGTGTATGCATGCATGCATGTATGTATGCATGGTGTATGTATGTATGACGTGTAAGAGTGAGTGTATGTATGTATGATATGTGTTGGTGTGTGTTTATCTATTTATGAAAGTTTTTATGTGTGTGTATGAATGTTTATATGTGTGTGCGTGCGCATACGTGCGTTCATGCATGCATGTATGTAGTATGTGTTTGTATGTTTGCATGCATGGATGCAAGCATGTATGTATGTACGCAGGTATGTATGTATGTATGTCATACATATGTACGTACGTATGTATGTATGGGTGTATATATGAGTGAGTGTACGTGTATGTATGCATGTATGTATGATGCGTGTGTATGCATGTTTGCGCGTGTGTGTGTGCATGCATACATGCATATATGTATGTACGTGAGTGAGTATGAATATATGTATGCATGAATGTGTGTATGAATGTATGTATGGAAGTATGTGCGTACGTACATACATATGACTTTACGTACGTGCGTATGTGTGCATATTTGTATGTATGTGTGTTCAAGTGCATGTGTATGCATGGTTGTACGTACGTATGTATGCATATATGTATGTTAATTGACGTATGATTGTGTGTATGATGTGTGTGCGCATGTATGTGTATGTGCGTGTGTGCGCAAACACATGCGTATGTATGTATGTATGTATGTATGTATGTATGTATGTATGTATATGTATGTATGTATGTATGTATGTATGTATGTATGTATGTATGTATGTGTATGTATGTATGTATGTATGTATGTATGTATGTATGTATGTATGTATGTATGTATGTATGTATGTATGTATGTATGTATGTACGTATGATGTGTATGTATGTATGCACGTATGTATGTATGTATGTATGTATGTATGTATGTATGTATGTATGTATGTATGTATGTATGTATGTACGTATGATGTGTATGTATGTATGCACGTATGCACGTATGTATGTACGTTCCAATGTACGTACGTTCCAACGTACATATATATATATACGTATGTATGTATGCATGTATGATATGTGGGTGTGCGTGTCTGTGTTCAACAGTGGCGTAACTGTGTACGAATGTGTTCAGGCTTGCAGTAGCTGCAAGAGAAGTGAACCGTTATTAAACCATTGTTGGAGCTAATATACGCACTGCACGAGGGGATTCTCATTTTGCGATTCATACTTAACGTTTTGCCTCCGTGGGATTTATATTACGGGAAAGTCATACAGTCCCGTTTTTAAAATCCAAGTATTTTACTCGAATGCAACCTAACCACCTTACTTCGCAGGGTTAGCCAGACACCAACCCACCCGTCCATGGGGCTACGTTAGTAGGTCGACATAATCCCATCCGACCCCACGTCGCGATCACAGGCACTTAAGTCAATAACCCCAAGCAACAGTGACATGTATCGATATAAATATACGAGCCAAGAAAAACCGAAAACTACCGAACGCGCTCGTTGAATTGACTTGGGTGACATTTGTCGCGATCGCCAAAAGGTGCGAATGCAGCCAAGCTGGCTCCAACAGCAAGGGGGTCCATTGCTATGTAAGATAATAAGGCTTGCGACGCCTAGCATCTTGTCCTTAAAATTGTTTCTAGCTGGTGGATCATCCATAACTTATAACCTCTGTGATTTTCTAAATAACCATGTTAGTTTGATATTTCTCCGATTCGTAGTCACCGAGATATTACCTCCCAGACATGACTAGAATGCTACAGCGAAAAGGTGTTGAGGAGACAGTTTGGACAGTCACCTGCGATGTGACGTCACAGGTCCTATTGGACGAGTGATTTTAAAATACGGCGGGCTGTATTGTATATCTTAGAGAAAAACACTTCCTTTAAGTTACATTTTTCACAAACCTACGTCTTGGTCTAACTTTTTTCATAGAACGCAGAATATTACTGCGATCGCGCAAGTAAACGTCATGCGGACTCTCACGTCGGGAACATTCTTGTACAGCACTGAAGTTTATATTATTGCCCGATCCAATAATTTCCCAACATAATTTTTGAGATATAGCTTGTCAGCTATTGAAACTAACCCTGCATTTGAGTTCCAGAAAAGACTAAGATTATACGATACAAGAAAGCACCAGTTTCACAACTAAAACATTGCACTAAAACTTCTGCAGCTTGCAGTTGATGAGCAATCCAATAAGAATTTAACACACTTCCAGTGGTGGGCCGTTTGCGGGTAGGGGTGTAGACGGGACGGTTGGGTTGGGTTAGCAAGGGTAGGACGGACAGTTAAGGAATCCTGGCTAAGACCTTGGTACCGCTGATCCTGTTATTTACTTATCAAGGCCATTAGTACGACTACAACCCCAAACCTACGCACTGCAAACACGCGATGCGTCCCCCACCGAGCGATCAAAGGCTCTACGACAACTTCACATCCGTAACCTGATAAGATTCGCAACCGTGAATTGAGTCAAGATAAGGGATGGGGGTAAAAGGTAAACCATGCAATACCCATACATAGGGAGAATCAACGGCGTGAAGCCCTTCCGCACGAGTAGTGGTTCCCGCCGCGACAAGCGCCTCATGACACATTAGACGGTTCATAGTCGGTTCTTCAATGCGTAAAGAAAGGAAGCCAATGTGATACAAATAGTGATGCGATGTGCATACTTGAGGATACATACAGTGATTCGAAGGAATTATTCAGCTTCAGGGAAAATAAGCCATGACATTTTTTCCAAATGATACTGACTACTTTTCCAAAGACATAGTAAGTACGCAGTTTTTGTAAGCTGTGACTCGTAAGCTGCAGACGATCTACACAATATTACTCCGTCTATTCCGTTTGTAACGCAGGGGAAGGAGTAAGGTCATAGGGTAGGAGCAAAGCAAGACACGTCGCCTCGATCTTTAGATGTTCTTAGTAGATCAGCTCGCTGTAATTTACTCTAGGGTGATCCCTCTCAACTCCATCCCACCTCGAGTGAGAGATGCAGTTATATCAGCGAGCGCGCCGAGGGGCGCTTAGTCGAATTCGATGGGCACTTTAAGATCTCATCGTGGCATGCGTACCTTATACAAACTCTGCATAGGCGGCTCAGTATTTATCAGATACTGGCTGCTTGAATCTTCAGTATTCGCAGTAAAAATATTTTAGTTTTGTAACGGCTTTGTTTCATTTTTAAATCCGTCGTACATAGTACATAGTTGCTGAAAACCATATGACGCTTGATGCAACAACAACAACAACAACAACAAGTACCGCATTGAAATTAAACAGATAGTCAAAATCGTACTCAAAGGGGTCATTAACATGATGTTTCAAGCCAGTGTGTCTTTTTTTCGAGACTGCCACCTGGTGTGTAAACAAAACAGTCCCCAGCAACATTATGATGTGTGTTGCCGTGGGCGCTGATAGATTAAACCACTGGTAGATTTACCCCCCTATACCTAAAACAAAACAGTACGTCGAGTAAGATGCGTATATCATATATATGTGGACATATACAGTTACTTAAAGTGAGTAAATGCCTCACCCAATACGCATGCCCCATTATCCTCCTCCTATCTCCATGGCATACACATGACCAATATGCTGAATATTTACAGTATTTCCGCCGGTTAGCTAGCCAAAGGTTAAACAATGTGGTGCAAATTACTACTAGGATGATGCACAGGCACACAATGCTGCCAAATAGCTTGAGTCAAGTTATTAATTTGAGTTGTGGTTAAAGGCAGACATAGATTGTGGTCAGGGAAGAGTCAGGCAACTTTGGTTGTAGGCATATTTTTAGTTTTTTCTTCACAAAGTCAGAATGGCTTTAAACGATACACACGAGTAGCAAAAATACATTAAAATATTTTTATACCACTGCCATAAAAATATATTTAAGATTGTAGAGTAATCTCTTAACGTGTTATCATTAAAAACTATTCTATGACGGATTGTGATGAGCTGTACGTCGCTGTTGTTCCTTATGAGCTAACTTCTAAAAAGGGTGCAATTTTCCGCGAAAGCATAATATATTTGCGGAACACAGTGTGACATATTGCCGTGGAACATAGGATTTTATTTCTTGACTGGAGTCTAGAGTAGAAATGCGACTTACCTCATCGGGAGTCTTCCATGATGAAGTGCTGAAGTAGATTAAGTGACCTCTGAATGTAGTTACATCAAATCAAAAAATACTCCTCAATATATATATTTGCCAAGTTTTGCTGTGTCGAGTATTTTCACTTTCTTCATTATTCGTGTAGTCTGATATAGTCAATAAGAGCGATAAATGAGCATCCGAGAGCCGGGACTAGCACAAACGATCCCGTTCACGGGATAGTCAGCCCACGATTATTCAAAAACGCGGCGTTCCATCCCAGCATCATGCCTCCTATAGCGTCATAGCAATACTCTGCCCTATGGTTGTAAATCGTGGTTCATACGCGGAATCTGCTACGCACTAATGGCTCGATTTGAAGATATAAACAGTTCGTTAACGTGTAACCTTTGTGAAGAAATATATTTATCGAGGAAACAACGGATTAACTATTTTGGTATTTTTTATATGCTTCATCAGATGTTCAATGTGTAATTAAACTGTCATGTCGGTAAGAACCATAAGGGACTCGTGTGCGATTGATGCAGTGATGTGCTAGGTGTAGTGCGAGCGATAATATGTGACTAGCTATCAATCTTAGTCTACGGTTGGCATCGTTTAAAGTTCTGCCTTTGTTAGGTTTGCAGACTGGAACTTTAAGGTTCAGTAAGGTTCGGGGTTAATTTTACCCACAGCTTCTGATGAACGACACAACTAATTATTAATGATATAAATCTTCTTTATTGTAACTTCTCAAATCTCGTGGTTCCATCTCCGTCGGATTCTCTACTTAACCATCTATCTGCCCTCATATTGAGGTGCTTATATACAAGACATCATCTCTCAACTATTAATCCATATTCATAACGATTGTAAATTATCAAATATGAAATGATAATCTAAATACTAAACATAAGAGATGACAGACCAATAAATCATATGTAATTATCAATTTATCAGGAATGCAGTACATGTCAATACATTCATAGAACATAATCCAAAGTTACCTATCTTTACAGTTATTCATAATCTTAGATAATAAACATGACAATAATCCAAGGTAAGGTCACCATCTTGATTAGACATCAAGTCTATACAATTATCTTAACATAACTACAAGTATTATGTTATCAGACATTAAAGTTACATATCAATCTAAATACATGTGAATATAACATTTCAAGGTTAAACATTATACTGAAGGTTAACCATGACGGGAGGACGAATATCACGCCTTTACACTCGCCCCCCTCTTACAAGGTGAAACAGTTTCAACACAAAGAATAATCAATGAGTAAACAAATAACAAGGTTCTACACAAATTAAAATGAGTATACAAGAAATCAAATTTACACAGTAAAATCATGTATTTAGCAATGAATAAAAGAAAACTACTCCATCCAAGCGCACGGGAGTCTTGCCGTTGGGTAATCTGGGGCGTCTAAGGGCATCGCTTCTGGCAGAGCTGGTGGTGCAGTCGACATGTATTTGCGTGGGCAAGTGCAGTACTTCCACGTTATGATGGAAATAATCAACAGTACGATGAAGAGGAGGGGAACAGTGAACGTTATGATTTTGTTGTATGGCTTGTCCAATAATTCTAATATAGGATGCTGCGATGATACGAGAGATGTAATTTTGTTGAGGTGAATATCTTCTATTTTATTGAAGGCGCTCCACTCTGGCTTGTTCAGCAGTGTTTTGGAGAGAGAGAGCGCTGCCTGACGGGTTATATTAACAGCTGGAGTGGAAACTATATTAAAGTCAATGTGGAGTGCAGTTGTGCGAGTCCTGTTGCTGACCAACCGTTTCCCTTTAAGACACATGTTTCTTGTATGGTTAGTGAATATACACCAGTAGGGAGTGGAGCTGGCTCCGCTGGTTGACCGTTACAATAAATTGACAATGTGTCACCTACAGTTGATACGATTAAAGATCCGAGACTTATTTCTGACACCAATGTTGAATCGGAAATTTTCTTATAGATATTAACTGGACACTTCTTATGTTGGGCTTTGTTACCTTGGAGGAAAACCTCTCGGACAATCGAGGATGTTCCGTTCAAAAAGGGGACCTGTACGGCATATGGCTGGGTGCTTTCCAGCACAATCTGCCGGCTGAAATAGTGCTCCCGACATTGTATTGAAGGCGACATCACTTGGGTGTCCTTATTTTTACCCCCAGTCCCGTCGTGTTGTGGAATACAGGCCAAGTTGTGATATGATACCGTATGTAGGTCTCGTCACTAGTGAGAGGAAGATCCGCTCGGAAAACTAGTTTTGTAGAATCAGACCACATCGGTTTGTTGACAACGTTTTCGTAATACCATCGTGAATGAGCGTGATAAAGTCCCTGTTTTTTGGATTTAATTAATATGGCATTTAATTCGTGAAGTGGAAGTAGATCCTCCGTGAGGTGACCTAAATCTAGCGTGGCACGTTGCCTTTTAAACTGGTCTTCTTTTCGTAGCCAAACATTGTGAATTGAAGTTAAAGTACCTATTGTTCGGTCAATTTGAAGCTGTATGTCCAAGTCATTTATTTCTATTGCATGTCGGTTGAGACTTTCTTGTTGTCGTTCGGAAAATTCTTCAATTCGAGAAAGGTAGCGTTCGATGTCTCTTAAATGTTTTCTGTTTTACGTGATTTGGTTATGGGATTGGTTAACTATTGTAATGAGTTCGTTTGTAACGTGTACAATTTTTTCATTTTCTTTCCGAAATTTGTCAATAATAGATTCACAATTTTTCACCTGTTTTTCTGTTGCTGTGCCGAAAAGTTTGTTTGAAATTACGCCAAAGAAATTGAATAATCATCTTCGCATCCGGTGTGCACGTCCATGCGCGGAGTGAATCATTGTTCTTTCTATGTCACTTAATTGTAGATCCCAGTTGTGTACTCGCGCATTATCAACAGTGGTGGTTGAATTGATGCTGTGAATCAGAAAACGAAGACTAATAAGACGTTGTCGCAAGCTGGCCTCTTCTTCAGGGACGTCCAGCGTTATGACAAGACGCCAGGTCGCTACATGACTTTTAGTTGTTCCTGATTCCACCACCAACACACCATCGTGGAGTTGCTTCGGCGATATTTTTCGGCATGGCATTCTTCTTCAGTTGGATTGCAATTGTATTTTCTTTTCCGGTAGTGATGAGCTAAAAGATCGCCAGAGTCTCTATTTTCGGTGATTTGTCTTGCCTTGTTGTGCGGTTCTTGTGGGTCTATTTGTAGATATTTAGTGAAGTAGGCTGATGATGGTTATCTATGATGGGCGTGTCTTCAATATTTTATATTCGGGGTTATCCTCAATCGTGACGTTTCTTATTGGTCGCTGTGAGCGTGGAGGTCGGAAGGGGGCATTTGGCGGTCGCAGTCGTACTTCGTCCCACTGAATGTTCGGATCCACAATTCGTACCTTTTCTCTATTGACAACTCGAGTTTTACCCCTCTGTTGGTGATGCAGATATATGACCTGTCCGTTTACTTGAGTGACTTGCCAATGAGGATCCCATCGTGACGTCATGGTTGCTCGGTCATCAGCTTTAACCACCACATGAACACAGATGTGCGGTAAGCTAAGAGAGCTTCGTTGAGGCGGTCTTCCCATTTGTCTGATAAGTTATTAACTAATTTTCTTTTCCAATAGTTCTTTCAGCGTTCTATTGAAGCGTTCAGTTTTACCATTTGCTTTGAGGGTGTACCGGTGTTGTTCTGTGGTGCTCTATGCCCAACTGTTGAAGATATTGTTGAAATGCAAAAGCTGTGAATTCACCACCGTTATCAGTGATAAATACTTCCGGTATACCGTGGTGTGGCAGAAAACTATTGGAGAAAGCATTCCACACGCTCTTGTTCATCTTGTCGGGTAATGGAAACGCTTCAGCCCATCCACTACAATGGTCAATGATTGTTAAAATGTATCTATTGCCTGTTTGGCTGGGAATAAATGGACCGATGAGGTCAGCTCCAATTATTTGCATGGGGTAGGAGGCAATTGGCATTTCCCCTGGTGCTGCGTGCTCTGGGTGCCGGTTATGGGCTGGACATGTAGGACACTGTTTCAAGCAATTCATCACTGATTTCCTTAGACCTGGTCACACGTAAGCATCAGTGATTCTCTGAATAGTCTTCCAGGAAGCCATGTGGCCAACTTCACGGTGTGCTCTGTCTATGACGGCTTCTTGGTGTTCTTTGGGTAGTACCAAGAGTCGGTACTCAGCGGCACTTTTGGAAGGGGTTTTGATGCTGTATAGAACATTTTTAATAATTTGGTAATCTTCATTAAATTCATCTTCGCCTAGCTCCACAAATCTGGATATTCTAATTTTTTTGTTGTTGCTGTATCCTTTGGAGATCGAGGCCATCGTGGATAAGTGGCAGTACATCTGCGACCTGTTCATCTGGAATTGCGTGGGCATCAATCCAATCCTCACTGTCAATAACTGCTATTTCTGGCGCGTCGTCTTCTTGTTTTATGCGCGACAACATATCTGCGCGGATATTGTTTTTACCTTGACGGTATTCGATCTTTGCTCCGTACTCTGATAGGAGGATTGCCCAACGTTGAACTTTTGTATTTGTCATTTCTTTAGTAAATAGGCTTTTTAGTGGCTTGTGGTCAGTATATATGGTAAATTCGGATCCGTATAAATAGGGTCTCAGTTTTTGTATACAGTATATAACTGCATAGGCTTCCTTCTCGATGACAGCCCAGTGTCTCTTTGTCGTGGACAAAGCATGAGACACATTGGATCACGCGTTCAACCCCAGTATCGTCTTCCTGGACCAATATTCCCCCAACAGCGTAGTCACACGCATCAGTAAAGAGCTTATACAGCTGATTAAGGCGGGGTGCAGCCATCACTGTGTTTGAAGTTAGCATTTGTTTTAATTTTTCGAATGCATTTTGGGCTTTCTCCGTCCGGTGAAACTGGCAATGTTTACTTGTGAGTCTTGTTAATGGTTCAGCAGTGTGTAGTACACTGTCTGTCTGTAGTACCCGGTTAATCCGAGGAATGAGCAGACTTCTGACACTGAAGAAGGGGCTTTGAGTTGCATGATAGATTGCACCTTTGATGGGTCGGAACTGATGCCGTCTTTGTTGACGATGTATCCTAGTAATTTGACCTCTGGGTGTCCAAAATGGCATTTTGTAGGTTTGAGCTTTGACCCAGCATCTCTGAGACAATCAAAAACCATTTGAATGTGTTGTTTATGTTCTGATAGGTTCTTGCTATATACCACAATGTCATCTAAGTATACGAAGACACATTCTCCAATCAAGTCAGATAAAATTTTATCCATAGTTCTTTGAAAGACGGCAGGTGCATTGCATAATCCAAATGGCATGTGAGTAAATTCAAACAAGCCTCGATGGCAGCGGAAGGCTGTCTTTGGAATGTCTTTTTCAGCCACTGGTATCTGCCAATAGCCTGATTTGAGGTCTAAAGTGCTGAAAATGTTACTACCAACTATCTGGTCAAAAATATCCTGAATAAGTGGAAGAGGATACGTAACTTCGACTGTCTTTTCATTCAGGCGTCTGTAATCTACGCAGAAGCGCGTAGAGCCGTCCTTTTTGGGAACGCGAGTAACTGGACTAGACCATGGTGACGTGCTGGGGCGAATGATGCCTACCTGGAGCATTTCGTTGAGTGCCTCATCAATAAGCTTTCACTTGTTAAGAGGTGTACGGTAGGAACGTTGACAAATGGGTGATCCATGTGTATCTATAGTCATTTCAGTCATTGTACATAGCCCACCATGTTCACCTTTCGCAGAGAAAATATCTTCGTTGTTTTGCACCATAAAATCTATCATCAACAATGGCTGGCTTGATGGGTCATATACTATCACAACCTTCGCGAGTGTTCATACGCATGTGAAATTGTCGGTCATACCAATATACCAAATTTTTTACATAGTCAATTACACCGCAGCCTTTTCTCAATTGTTCATCACCGATAATCATTTCATGGGGAATATCACTGCACACAACTACGTCTATAGAGTCACGAATATTGCTCACTTGAATTTGTGTTTTTCCCGAAAATATTCAGACGGCGTCCTCCTATTCCACAAAGCAGTTCCGTTGGCGATAGATAAGATGTGTGGTGGGTTTTACTAATGATTTTGTCCATTACATCTTGTCGTAGTAGGCTGCAGTGAGCCCCAGAATCAACTAAATCCGTAACACAAATGTTGTCTTAAAGTTTAATCTGAATTGTGGGCCGACCGGTGTAACCTACTACGACATCTACTCGTTTCCCTGGCGGCTGTTTGGTGATCTGTTGATGCGGCGGCGACAATCACGACCGAAATGTCCAAATTTTCCACACTCAAAGCAACGTGGCTTACCTTCAGAATTCCAAGCTCGACCCATTCTGCGTTCCTCTGGATTTGTGTGGAATTTCTTTTTGCCTGTGGCATTGTTGGCGTGCATTCCACTCCTAGCCTCTAATTTGGCAATTCTGTTGTTAAACCTTTCCAGGGACGAAACGAGTTTATCAAGCATGGAATTGCTTTGAGATTGTTGCGTAGTTGCACCAATTTCCATGGGCTCTTCCCCCACCCCCTGTGGGTCAGGGGGTAGAATAGGCCCACTGTATCATCCTGCATGTCGTAAGAGGCGAGTAATAGGGGGCAACCATGGGAATATGGAACATGGTTGGAGAGAGGCTATAGTTATCCCAATACCCAAGCCAGGGAAGGATAACACCATTCCTACGAACTATCGTCCCATTGCCTTAACGAGATGCATCTGTAAAACGATGGAGAAAATGATAAACAGCCGTCTGGTATGGTTTCTTGAAAGAAACCAAATTATTTCCAGGTACCAGAGCGGTTTCCGTCACACACGTAGCACGACGGATCACCTGGTCCGTCTTGAAAGTTTTATACGTGATGGCTTTGTGAGGGGGGAACATGTGGTGTCAGTCTTCTTTAATATCGAGAAGGCCTATGACACCACATGGAAACATGGAATCCTGTCAGATTTAGGCAGTATGGGGCCTTAAAGGCCGCATGCCTGTTTTTATCAAAAATTTTCTTGAAAACCCAATTTTTAAAGTCCGTGCTGGCACCACCCTTTCTGATACTTGTGATCAGGAGATGGGGGTCCCGCAGGGAAGTATTTTATCCGTTACTCTTTTTAATATCAAAATTAATAGCATTGTTAATGTCATCAAGCCAGGTGTGGATTGTTCACTCTACGTGGATGATTTTTTGATTTATTTTAAATCGAAAAATATGAGCACAATTGAGAGGCAGCTCCAACTTAGCCTCAATAATATCCAAAAATGGGCGGATGAAAACGGATTTCAATTTTCTAAATCAAAAACTGTTTGCATGCATTTTTGCAACAAAAGAAATTTCCATCCAGACCCAGTTCTCACCCTTGATGGCAACGTTATTCCTGTGGTGGAAGAAACCAAGTTTCTTGGACTAATTTTTGATAAAAAACTTAATTTTAAAGCTCACATTTCTTACCTCCGTAAGAAATGTTTTAGAGCAATTAATCTTTTGAAGATGTTGTCCAATACTGATTGGGGCGTGGACTGGAAAGTCCTTTTGTGGCTTTACTGGTCACTAGTGCGCTCCAAGTTGGATTATGGCTCTTTTATCTATGGTGCTGCCCGTCGTTCTTATTTAAGAAAATTTGAGACAGTCCAAAACCAAGCTGTGAGGCTTTGCCTCGGGGCTTTCAGAACCTCTCCAATCCCCAATTTACATTTGGAAGCCAACAAGGCTCCATTTGGGGTTCGGAGGGAACAGCTTGCCATTCAGTATGCCTTATGCGTAAGTTTCAACCCCCAGAACCCTGCATTTGATGCTGTTTTTAATCCTGGAAATATCCATTTTTATGAGAGTAGGCCGAATGCTATCCCTTCGTTCGGTCTGCGTATCAGAGAATCGCTGGATGGGTCATGCTCTAACTTGAATGCCGTGGTGGTTGAGACTATGCCAGGGTCTCCCCCATGGCAATTGAAAACCCCAACAGTAGATAAATAGCTGACAGCGCACACGAAGGGATCTCATGAGCCTGATTTTTTCCTTCGCCAATTTAGAGAGATAAAGGATAAATATTCGGACCATTCTGCCCTTTACACAGACAGTTCGAAAGAAGACAATAAAATTGGAGCTGCAGCCATTATGGGGAAATCTGTTTTTAACATGAGGCTACCACCTCCACTGTCAATTTTCCACGCCGATCTTAAAGCTCTTTCTATTGCACTGGGCCTTATTGCCAAATCGGGTAAAAGTCGTTTTGTAGTAATTTGCGACTCCCTGTCTGCCCTGGAGGCAATAACAGGGAGTAATTTCCGTAATGTTTTTATTTTAAATATTGTGCTTTTATATTCTCTATTGACAGATCGTGGCAAGGATATTTTGTTCAAGCCATGATGGTATCCCTGGTAATGAGAGGGCAGACAGAGCTGCCAAGGAAGCCCTTAACATGAATGTGACTGAGGTCAAAGTCCCTTTTGCAGACTTTAAACCTCAGGTCGTCAAATGTTTTAAACAGAAATGGCAGGACCAGTGGGATGAATCCATCCCAAACAAACTTCACGAAATTCAGAATCCATCCAAGATACTTGGATTCATAAGAGAGATTAGACTTTTGTATAGATTTAAGATCATACAATTCTCAAATTATTATACATAATTCAATTAAAATAATTTAATTATACAAATGGGTTTAATTTTTAGTTCGTTTTAACCCTTGACTTGCCCCCTGTGGGTCCGGGGGTAGAACAGGCCCACTGTATCATCCTGCATGTCGTAAAAGGCGACTAATAGGGGGCAACCTGTTGGCCGTGGGTTGGTACTCGTGTCGGTGAACAATGGGATCCAAATGGTTGAGTGGATTGGTGTTTTTGACGGCCGTATCTGCAACACACTACTCTGGCCCCGATTTCGCCTAGACGAGAGGCTGGAATGACCTGGTCCAGTCAATCGGCTGGTTGAGACTTGCCCTTGGATACTATTTGCATTTTTATCTTTTTCAACATCATCCACTTGTATGTCCCTCTTTTTTCCATTTGTCTTAGAAGGTGGCTGCTTAATTAGGTCACACTTATCTATTAACCTTTCTAGGCGCCTTATAACACATACGTGTTGGTGTGCCGTTAAACACTATACTCACTCACTCACTCACTTAACCCTTGACTCCTTCTTATCCTTTCGTATTCGTATTTACCCCTCCTTAAGTAGGCACCATATAACACATGAGTGTTGGTGTGCTGTTAAACCCTATACTTACCTTACCTTACCTTACCTTACCCTTCCTTACCCTATACTTACCTTACCTTACATTAAGTCAGGCCAAGCTACAGTATGAGGCCAAGTTTATACCATCTGAATGGAGCCTGAATCAGTTGAATGACACTCAAATCTAATCACTAAAAATCATTGGCAAAGATGAAGAAATAGAAAATGACCATTATTCGCATCTGCACAAATTCCTCCAAAACATTATTCAAAAAGTGAAAGAGGAACATGGAGAATAGGACCGACTTTGTTGACAAAAAGGTCGAGGACGAAAACCAATCAAAACTATACAAACGCTGTTATAATTGCAACTTCGCTCAGGTGCTGAAACAGAAGAGAAGCTGTAACTGGTGATGCCATCACTTATGATGAAGAAGTTGGTAAAGCCCAAGAGTTCAGGATGATTATTGCTGAGGGTGCCAGCATGAGAAGCTCATATAGCTTACAGTACGAAACACAGATGGGAGCAGCAATGTAGTAATGATCAGACTCATGTAAAACCAGCAAGTGTGGTGGCCGGGGAGGCAGTCTATGTCAATCCATGCAGTTACGAAGCAGTGTGCATTGTCCTAGGGAATCTTGGTATGAAAGCAGGTATAAAACAGTATGGAAGTCAGCGTGAATGGGCCATTGTGGTCTGTAATGGCATTCCTTATTCACTTGATAAGGGAGCAATTTCATCCGCACACATTTGTCCCTCATGCAAGGAATCAATATATGGATTGGAGTCTTGTGAACAGCACAAGAATGATAAACATCAAGGAGAAAACATGTAGTTTTCAAGGAATTTGATTGGGTTGTACTACAACCAGGCATTGGGCATATTGAAATGAATATGGTAAAAGGACTATTTGAATTAGGCTAGGATGTTGTATTGAAAAATCTTTCCATCTGCATGAATTTCCGTCCAGAGAGTGCCTTACAAGACTGTAAAAAAGTGTCAGACCACCACAAAGGATCGACTATATGTAGGATTGTTAGACAAGCATTAGCGAAAGAACTTGTTGTTCCTTTTGTTCGGGAAGAACTGACAAAAGAATTTCAGGATTCATGAAGTTTGTCATGAAAGCTAAAGACAAACTATTCATTCATGGCTGACTTTACATTTGAACTGTTGGACAGCCTTTTTATGTTCAGAGAAGGAATACACAGTGGAAATGTGGGGTGCATTAAAGCCGGACGTGGGAAATTTGCGAAACTTTGGAGTGGAAGGACCCATCCTATATATCGCGAACTTGAAGCTGATTCTTTGCTTCAAGGAAGAATGCCCTAGGAAATTAAGGACCTTATACTTACGTCAGGATCACTCGCCCTCAGTTGTGAGCCTCACACTGGTGAAGGAGCAGATTTCCCTTTAGAGGAAATTAATCGTCTGGCTCAGCACTGGCTGCCAAATATTCCTTCAGCGAATGACTGGAAAATTGCAAGTTGCAATTACAACAAGCTGGCAAACCTACGAACAAGTCTCTTTGAACAGATGGGCATTACAGATCCCAAAGACAACACCAGTAAATATCAGCAAGATGTTGCACAAGAAGTGACCGCATTCAAAATAAAGCTTAGGTCAGTTAACTATCTCCTCACACCAAATGACCCAAAACCATATGTATCTCTGGAAGGGGAACTAGTAGATGTGGACCTTCATAATGTTTGTCAGTCAGCAAGAGAGAAAAGATGTAGATGTGTTGATGCATACATTTGTTGTATCGTGATCTGTGGTGTTGAGATGCTCACGATACGCACTTGCAATAATGACGACTCGAATTCCAGGTGTAGGGTTTATAACAACTTGAACTTTATTTACTATTTTCAACTTTCGAATTTCCGATGTTACTTAGCCTAAATTTAAGAGAGAGAAGTGTTGAGCTCGGAGGCCAGGAAATAACTGATTTTGAAATATAAATTGCTTCTTAACGACTAAGGCTAGCTCTTTCGAACTAAGTACGGGAGTATGCACTCCCTCTTGATAAATAGAACCTGACGTTGGTCTTTTGGGCTAACTAAGGCACGCCATCCCAATTCTCATGGGAAATGGCGTAGCCAGGTCTGTGAGGGTTTGGCCTATCGGGCGTTGCCTGTGGCTCTGGAATATGGGGTATTTATGAGGAGAGGGGGGAAATGGCAGGTGACATGTAGGTCACTCGTGGATCTGGGAAACTGGGGTTTATAATTAATATAAGCTGTAGGGGGTTTCTCCATCAACTGATGACTGAGAGGGTACGCTATGATGAAGAGTGGGTTTGTTATCAATTTGGCACTCAACATATCCCTCTCCTTTTAAGTGGATGAATATCCACAATAAAAACTAGGTCCCTTCATGGGAGAAAAAAAAAATCATGGGGATATTCTAAACTAAGGGTTGGTTGGTAAGGAAATGACTGTGTACTGAGTCGAAATGTGGGATACACATTCCAGTGTACATTATATCATAATTGTTAAAAACTATTCTGGTCCAATTAATTATTTATCAGTAAAAGCAAAGTATTTATGGTACTATTATTACATTGTTATATAGTTACTTATTGTTGAAGATGTGAGTTGTTGGTAGATGTCGTGCAGACTGGCCTATTTTCTAGCGGTTGAAATCCAACCATATCTTAATTTTATATGGGGACATGGTGCAATATCTGTGGCTAGGTCATCTAAAATACTCATCGATACCCCGGCTGTACTCGGAAACTGGCACTATTGATGCCGAAGCATCGATAGCGCCAGCAGAAGCATCGTGCGACACTCCTAACCCTTGTGAATCCGAGCCAAGTAGAGAGTTGGCCTCTCTGTGCACCTCAACGCTAAATCTAATTAACATTGGGGGCCTACCTGGCGTGGGATTTTAGGTGGAAAAGAGGAGAGAAGCAAGATTATACATGCAACAGTAAACCTGACTATTCTAACGAAGGAAACAGTTATGCCAGTGGAATGTAAATATAGCCGGAGCAAGTCATGGTCGTTTTACTTGCATCTAAACTAGCCAAGCAGGGCTGATGGGTAACAAGTCATTGTCGTTTCACTTGCGTATGCCTACTGCTTGCATTGCATTTAAGCTGAAAAATTTACGTACAAAAAAATATTTATATATATAAATGTGATTCAATCATTAACACAATAAGAATAATCATTGACATGAGATTTCCGAACTGGTGGGTCCATTCGATCCAGGCAGCGACGTGATACTTGAAGATCCTTGGCCGGTTGATCATGTCGTAGACAGGACTCGCGCGTCAACGCCTCCTCTGGCTGAAAGTGATCTGTCCCCTTGACCAAAGACTGAACAAGTACAAACTCTTAAATACCGTGAACAGAGCACGGCATGACAACTACACTGAGCATTAATAAACTACTATAATAACTAAACAACACCAAGTACACATGACTGTTGATGCGTAGTCTGCTTATAACCCGAAGCAGAACTCGGTGGGAAATCGACAGGGCAAGCCGTTATTTGTCTATTCCTTCAGACAACCTCTTGGCGTGAACTGTCGGCCCTCAGGGACATCAACTTGAGCCACTGACCTCGCGCGTTCCCGAGGATTAACTGCTGGCCCTAGAGTGAAGGGACGTGGCGCATGTTGTACAAGGCAGATGCTATGTCCCCACGTTGCCTCCTGGCGCACGCCTGTTATACGGGGAGGGTGTCTCTGATTGGCTAACAACATTTTACAGACAGCTCAAGCTCAACCTAGGCTTAAATGTGATCTGGGACGGAATTGGTTCTAACCTCATTATACCAATCAGTAGGCCGTTCATCCTTATACGTCTGGGACAAGATCCTGCGGGCTACCTGCTACCTGAAATGTTGACCATGGTACTTACTGATCTCGTCAGATCTGTGATCCGTGGTTATGGTCACCATTCGCGCTTCACGCTAATAAAACCTAAATCACACAGACTTTCTAAAAGACGGATTAGATTTCTTAAACCAATGTTAACTGTTCAATTCTATGATCACTATCCATTAACGCATTACATGAAATTGAAGCGATTTATTAAAATATCGGGGAGCCGCACTATATCCATGATATGGGGATTGTATGGATCGACCATTGAGGGGTATACATCTAAGTCTAGACCCTATAACGATACAACTTCTTTAATGATATCTACAGTTCCGGTGGGAGGGTTAAAGAAGCTGTTCAATTTCGCGCTTGACTCCCGATGCGCCGCAGCGCATTTTAGTGCGCAGAGAAAGGACGGGCCAGGCAAATGCGGGGCGCATGCGCCAAGTTCTGGGATGCGCCAGTCAATAAGCTTATCGCAAGTGGTGGTCGCGAACGGGTCAGTGACGTTTATTGCATGCAGCGCATATCATTAAATGAAAGTTCATCACAGGTTAGCTAATGGGCCCAGTCCGATTTGGCCGGAGTGTTTTTATGACTTGTCTGGTCTTGCAGGCATGTTAACCTCCTATTAATGTAAAATCAGCTGTCCGTGTGTAAACTTTTGAATCAGTCGTGAATATTTAAAAAGAGGTGGAATTGACTACTTGAATCAGTATATAAGAAAGTACAGTAACTATATCTTAACTACAATTATGTCACACTACCAATAGTCTAAACCTGCTGTTGTGAATGCGAAGACGAATTCGGGTCATTAAATCAAATGAGGTCATCAACAGAAAAGTGGCGAGGTCACTAACATCAGCAGATGTACTGACCAAGTTAGCCAGCTGGATCATGACCTGCATAGCAATGCCGGGTCTTCCAGAATGCAGGGAGATAGCGGGAAGCGCCAGGGATAGGTGTTGGCGGGAAACTGTTGACAGATGTCCGTTGAGAAGTAGGGTCTCGTGAGAGTTGGGGAGAGTGATCTCGATTATCTCAGCAGCCTAAATGACTCCCCAATTGGTTATTTGATGCAGGGAACGCATTCTACAACCATCCCCACTCCACTTGGGCCTCAGCTTGTTGGAACTCTTCTTAATTACCATGCAAGTACCATAGTATTTTTTACTTACTCAATGTTTAATGTCATGAAAGAAAAGTCACTGACATTTTTTGAAAAGCCTAAGTTTGTTTGAGACAGATCTTTAGCTAATACATACAACACATAACTTACATTGATAAATACATTCATTGAGCAAGCAAAAAGGGCGTAAATGATGTCAACATACAACAAACTGCCCAGATTTGATTAACATTTGAAAACCTTGTTTGATAAAATCTTGCAATTTTTTACCCTTGCAATGGCTCTTTCAACATGAACCCTGTGCTTTGCAATTATCTGGGTTCTTTCCCCATCCCCTTGACTCATTTGACCAGTTGATGATACAAAAGGGGGGACGTTTAGCTTAAGACCAACATGTTCAATTTCATTCTGAATTAGGAATCCCTTATCAGCCATGACTCCATCACCTTTTAAGAGTTTCCCCTCTTTCAATAGAGCTGACAATGTGTCCAATAATCCACAATCCCTGGTTATTTCTTTGTCAGAAATTGAACCAGCAAATAGCATTGCAGCAAATATAATTGAACCTCTGGGGTCAATGCCTTCAAGGCCCTTAAGAGTTATGCTAGATTTGTAATCGGAATAGCACTGGCTTTGAGTAAGAAGCAAGCTTGGGCTTTGTGTAAGAAGCAAGCTTGGGCTTTGTATCTTTATTTCAGTTCCATCAAAAATTGCAAGGGTGTTGGGAAAATCACATGCATATTGAGCAGGCATATTTTGACTAATAACATTCCTATGAGGCCAAATAGGGATTTCACTAAATCTATGAGACATATAATTGATCCAGTCAGTGAACAAAAGACCACCAGCCTGAAGCGTTATACTAAAAAGTTCTGCTAGGTGCATCATCTCAGATGAGTGTTGCAATTTAACTAAGGTCAAAAGGATCTGGTCTTGTAAGGTCAATTTTACGTGTTGCATGTGTTATTTTTTAGTACGACAAAGGGGGAGTAGATACATCAGGAACAAGAAACTGAAAAATATTATCAAAACGGGACATATTAAAACTAGTGTGAAATGTGAAGCTGCCATTAATATGGCTACATTTGAGTGATTTGTAACCAAAGGCCTTACTACTTAGTTCACATGGGGGACTTTTCTGTAACAAATCCCTCTCTAATTCCACTTTTCTCAAAAGCACACTGGCCAACTGCTGCTTAAGCATGGCATTTTGGCAGCAAGTCTGTGGTGTTCTTGTATCCTGTATTCTGTAACAGTGATCACATAGCATCAATATTTACACATTTACACTTATGTTCATTGGTGCAGTATATAAATACTATAATGGCTAAGGCATGGTGATAATGTTCACATGTATAAATATAAATGTGTGTTTGTAGGCGCCTATGATGTCTGCTATTCCCCAGCCACAAGAAGGTTCAACAGGATGTGGAAACATCAGTTTTCCACAACCACCACATTTCCTAATACCAACGATGGCTTCTATAGAGGCAATGTGGGAAAGTGTGAAGGTCACACAAGAAGAGGCAGAGGCCATAGAAAAACTTACACGTGAGCAGGCTAAGTCACCAGCATGGCATGAGGCGAGGAAAAAGCGTATCGCAGCTTCCAATTTTGGCCGTTTCTTCAAAAGAAAAAGCATGTGTTCCAGTATATTTCTCAACTCTGTTTTTAGGCAGAAGCCATTTGCATCCTCAGCAACATCATATGGCATTTGCAATGAAACAGTTGCCAAGCAGCAGTACATCAAGTACAAAGATGTACATATCCACGAAGTGGGCTTAATTGTAAACCCATCCTATCCATTTATGGGAGCATCACCAGATGCACGGGTATGTGATGGTGGTGTCACTGGCATCTTGGAGGTCAAGTGTCCATATAGAGCAAGAGACTATACCATCAACAAAACTTGTCTGGCATGCAAGTTCTGCCTACAGCTTGATGAGGATGGAATCCCAAGGCTAATCAAAAACCATCACTTTTTGTATCAGGTCCAGGGACAGTTGCTGGTTTCTGGTGCACCGATTTGTGACTTTTTTTGTATACACTCGCCAGGGGATACATGTAGAAAGAATAGTACCAGATTTTAAAACCATGTCTGAAACATTAGGAACCCTGGCCCACATCTATGTGACTGATGTTCACACATATCTACAAGAACCTCATTTGTTAGCTTAATAGTTTGCTGTGTTAGGATCAGTTAATGTTGATTGTTACAGTACATAATAAAGAAATAAAACCTGTGGTGGGTGCAGTGTCTTCCATAGAGCATGAAGGGTTTGGAGTTGAGGTGCCATTTTGCACGTCTTCATTTCGGTTGGAGGGCAGAGCATATTATCAAATGCAAACATATTAGTTGCTAAAATAATCCACAATGGAAATCTATATAATGGAAGTGTTAAACAGAAGTGGTATAGGAAGGCACAGAGATCGCTCCTGTATTAATCAAAGCATTTAAGAAAAAATATGTAAGAAAAATACCTCTTGATACTATTGGGTTTGCTCCTCTTGGCGGGGGGTTTCCTTGCTGGGGTGTGAGTACTAACATGTCCGCCGAGTGTGGCTTGAACATGGTTTGGGAAGTTCGGAGTTGGTGATCCATCATGGAAGTGCTGTAATACCATAGCATTAAAATATAATACAAGTAACCCAGATACCAGAGTCATATGTAAACCTAAATAAAACCCAAGAGTAATTTTATTCGATATTAGTATCATTCCATTCCTTGTTTTCAATCGCAGATTAAATATTCAAATGCAGTATGGTGCTCACTTTATGACAAAAGTCACTTTAATCTAATGGTTTTCATTAGATCGATGTGCATCACCTCCATCAGGGGTCGTCCCCATTGAAATAGAAAGATAAATGAAATTTTATTTAAAAAAATAATGGTATATATAAGAAAAGCAGCAACAAACAGTGCCTTCTGTCTTGAATTAAGATTCTGGGGTCGATGTCCTTCGTATTTTAGGGAAGTTGGAGCCTTTAAGACTATTCATTAGCTCCACATGGAAGCCAATGATGCTAAGCTTAAAATGACAACTAGTTTGACCTCAAGCTACCATATCAAAACTGTTACAAAAAATATGAAGAGACAAAACACAAAAGCACCTCACAGAAAAATAATGCAAATATTCCACATGTGACAGAACCACCTACTTGCTCATATGTGTCTGGGATAGGGCATAAAGATATTTGTCTTTCTCTGTGATGCTGTTTTGTTTGCGAGTATGCATGCAAATAGCGAGTAGTGCAATCTTTCCTTGGTACCAGTATAATGGGACACACCCAGGGTGACATGCTCAGTCTTATCCCTCTGTCAAGTAACATCTTTTCAACGCAGTTACTGACGATATGTCTCTTGGGCTATGCAGTACGTTAGGCAGGTTTCTTAAGTGGGGTTATGTTTTTCTGCATGGGTATCATATTGCAGTAACCATTAACCTCAGACTTGTCAGAGAACATGTCTTGATTTCGATAAATCCCGCATGAAATAGAATCATCACCAACATATGGCAGCGTTGTACCTATTCTAGCTTATCCATCCTTCCTCGTACATCTTGGTAACGGCGAATGAGTGCCAGACCATATCAAGATTTCCCGTTGATAATTGATGACTCCTGATTCTGTTAGGAATTAGTCATCCCCATGAATGTGCTTGTGCGGCATATTAGAAACTTTTTGAACATTCACAGATTTTGTGTGATCCACTTTTATTTCGGTCTGTCCATGTACATGAATTGTCTCCCCAGAATTTTACTGGTTAAACTCAATATCTTGTCAAATACGTAACGATATAATAGGGTACAAGAGGCCCCCGGTATCGATTAGTGCTACACATTGAATTCTGTGGAAGGTCAATGCGATAGATGCCTGGCCATCACTTACTGTCTGCACGATTTTGGTGGTACTGTGAAATGCATGCTTGTGGGCTTTTTGGCGATAGCGGATCTGTGGCCCAGGAAACACTGTTTTCCCATATGACTTGGTTGTTTGCATTCCAAGCAAATGGGTCAGCCATCAGAGGTCTAAGATTGATTTTCCTGGTTCGACTTGGTTAAAGTTCTGGAGTTGGTAATCGGCTGTGGGGGTTGCTTGTTCATTGACATTGCTTCCATCTTGGTGAGCTTGGTTGACAGTAATTGGTCATTCTGTCATGGCTCGCCGGATCATCCCTACATCCACAGGCTGCTCACTTCTTCCATGCTGTTCATAGACACCCTCGGCGCTGGAGGTTAAGTGGAAAGGTCCTTGCGAGGGCCATATCTGCATCCCCCTGTGGGTCCGGGGGTAGAATAGGTCCACTTTATCCTTCTGCATGTCGTAAGAGGCGACTAATAGGGGGCATCCTGTTGGTCGTGGGTTGCGACTCGTGTTGGTGAGCAATGGGATCCAAGTGGTTGAGTGGAGCGGTCCTTTTGAGGGCCGTATCTGCAACACACTACTCTGGCCCGGATTTCGCCTAGACGAGAGGCTGGAATGGCCTGGTCCAGTCAATCGGCTGGTGGTGACTTGCCCTAGGATACTATTTGCATTTTATCTTTTTCAACATCATCCACTTGTATGTCCCTCTTTTTTCCATTTATCTTAGAAGGCGGTTGCTTAATCAGGTCAAACTTATCTATTAATCTTTCTAGGCGCCGTATAACACATACGTGTTGGTGTGCCGTTAAACCCTATTCTCACTCACTCACTCACTCACTCACTCGCGCCATATCTGCAACGCACCACTTTGGCCCGGATTTCATCCCGACGAGAGGCTGGAATGGCCTGGTCCCGTCAATCAGCTGGTGGCTACTTTCCCTAGGATAATTGCATTGTAAACTGTTTTATCTCCATTTATGTATATTTCCTTCTTTTTTTCCATTAATCCCAGAAGGCGGCTGCTTAAACAGGTCAAACTTATCTATTTTATCTTTTTAGGGACCATATAACACATTAGTGTTGGTGAGCTGTTTAACCCTGTACTGTACTTACCTTACCTTACATAACGTCGTCAGGGAGCCAGTGTTTAGCTCAGCTGATCAGACATGGAGTGACAGGACTAAGGCGGGCACGAGGAGCATCACGTCGGCTACAATCACCCGTGTGTTGTACATAATCTGCGAACAGAGTGTTGAGCCCAGCTGGGGGTCTGGTGCTGCGTGGAGTACATCTTAGATGTTAAGGCCGTTAAAGAGAAACACCCTGTGGATCTCTGGTCTATTTGCAACCTTCATCTTTTGTCGGCCCACAACTATCCTACTGCCAACCTCAAGTTGCGCATCAGCCGCCCTCTCGTCATGTAGCGCCTTCCCGTGTTGATTAGCTTCATCAGTCTTTTTCGTAGCCAATGAGTAAATTTCTTGCATATTCCCTTCATGGGCAGCTAGCCAATGTCTACACCAGTCTCCTGACTTGCTTTGTGCAGCGTTCAACAACAAATCTAGTGGCAGATGAGGTTCATAAGGGGAAAATACCCCCATGGCAAATGAAGACCGAAATGGTTGACACATTGCTGTTGGCCAGTAAGAAGGGCAATACAAAACCATCTGTTCCTCGCAATGGTTTCCTTGAATTAACAGAATGTTGCAAAGAAGGAGACAGCCTTTTGGAAATAAGGGTTTTTTTAAAGGGTTGATTCATCAAAATTCCTTGCATGCACTAAAATTTCGGATTATTTTATTGATTTTGAATAATAAGAATAATTCTACTGAATTTCACTAATGTTAGTGTGCCGTTAAACCCTATACTTACCTTATTTTTCCGAAACCGTCCTTCACAGGTATTTCTGTTGTATTGTCAGACACTGGGCTGATACTTCACAATCCTTGAATATGTACTTAAGATCGATGCGTTCCGCGGTAGTTGGGAAAGTTGCCCCCTTTCTGTGTTTGCCTTGACTTAGATTTTGCAGAGGGCTTTGCAAGTTTTCCTTAGATTATCAGTTTCGTTCTGCTGCAGAGGTTACGTGTCGTAGTTCGGTTTCTGGATGGGTGAGTGATGAGGTTGAGAGAAGCTCCACCTATATACTTATCGTCCTTGGACACCTTTAATGTCAGTCTTTACATCGTGTTGGTGGACAATGGGATCCTGGTGGTTTATCTGCTACATACAGCTTTGGCCCGGATTTTGCCTAGAAGAGAAGCTGGGACGACCTGGTCCAGTCAATCGGCTGATGGTGACATACCTGAATATTGTTGGTTCTAGTTCGTCTTCTTCAGCATCGATTTCAGCATTCCCCTCTCCCCCGTCCCATTTATCCTAGAAGGCCGGATGCTGAATTTTGGTCAATGTCATCCTTACATCTTTGTAGGCATCATATTACACATCCGTGTTGGTGTCCCAACTTAACGGAGACCATTACAGGGGGTAATCCCCGTGATGTTTTTGGTTTAAGTCTTACTCTTTTTTATTGAATATTGGTTGATCGTGTCAAGGATTTTGTTCCTGTTGTCAGCCATGTCTGGATATCCGACAATGAGAGGGCAGACCGAGCTGCCAGAGAAGAGCTCAACCAGAATGTCACCAAGACTAAAGTCCCCTTTACATACTTGTAACCTATTAGTGTCAACTTCTTTAAACACAAAATGGCAGGAAGAGTGGGATGAATCCACCTTCATCAAACTTAATATAGAAAGTATTGGTCCAACTATTGTCCTTGGTTTGATTAGAGAAACTAGATTATATTGCAGATTTTAAGTAATATAAACTATCAAGGTAAAGGAATGGATGGGGTTGACTGAAGTCCCCAAAAATATCAGAGGACTTCCGTAGGGCCACTTCCCTGTCGCAGTGGACCGACCCAGCCACGCGAGATGGCTATTAAAATCAACGCTGCACATGGGGGTTCTAACAGGGGTCACCCCTCACAGAACCCTAGAACACCGAAAGAGGAGTCATAAGGTGCAATGAATCAATAGAATGTGAAACTCCGGACATAGTTGAGGCTTTAAGGTCCCAAACATTTACTGATGCAAAAAGATAATTAATCGCAATGGGATTCGACAAACTGGGGGAACGGTTATCCTGACCTTTGATAGCACGGAATTGCCAAAAGCTGTCAAGACGTGAATGTCTCCGTGTAGCCCTACATCCCGAAACCATTGCGGTGCTTCAAATGCCACCCTTACGGCCAAAAACAGACAGCTGCATGTGCAAATTTTGTACAGGAATACCACAAAGAGGACGATTGCCAGCAGACCACAAAATGTATCAACGTCTCAGGGGACCACCCAGCATTCTCTCGTTTGTGTCCTACATGGATTAAGGAGAAACAAATCCAAGCGACCCGCCCGACAGGCCAGATACATCTCCCCCACCCCCAACTATTTATGTCACATAGGATTATCTATTGGAAATATCATGAATATATCTTCATTATGACCACCAATCTATCGCTGATTGCCTTCGGGAAATTTTCCTGAAAGAGATTATTAACATGTCAATCCGAGGGTTTACCATCTTTGAATAAACGTTCACTTCACAGTGGGATGGAAGAGCAGTGTGAGAGGCGTCTGTGCTAGCTAAGCAAAATGTCTCCCATGCATTCTTTCCTCTGAACCCGCATCTTTCAGCAATAGCCATTAGTGTTACCCTCCACAACATCATAGCTTTGGGTGCCCTGTACCTACCACCAAGCTACTAAATTGTACAGAGGTACATTAAATATTTGATCAGTCAACTTCCATCCCCTTATTTGCCGATGGGTGATTCCAATGCCCACAGTGATTTGTGGGGATGTCTGGGTACAAACTACAGTGGTCACAAGATAGAACAATTCATCATACTAAATAGTTTGGGCATAGTAAATAATAAATCTTATACTTGCTTGCCTCCAGGAACTGGATTTTTCTCTGCCATAGACTTTCTCCTGTGCTCACCATCAATTTTGGTGGAATTCATTTGGTCAGGACAAATGAGGATGTGGCCACTTCCCAATATTTTTTAAAAACAACGACAGGTCCATGCCCACTGAACAGGTAGCCAAATAGCAATTGCATAAGGCCAACTGGCCGAATTTTAGTTCTATGAGCAGATAACTAGCCGGTATCCTTTTTCACTAACTCAATAATTAATATAGCAGAACAAATTTAACGAAATCAGCACACATTAAATGCGATATCCAGAACATTGTTTAATTGTTAAGGGAAATTTCGCCATTTAGGAAAAGGTATGTGACCCAAATTACTGGAAAATATCCACTGAAATTGTATAAATGTTTGGGCGCCCTTATGTAAAAATGAATGTATGGCTTTTTATGTTTTCTAACCCAGACATTCATTAATGAACCTGTATTACAGGAGATGTCCAACACATCGTCATTACTGGTAGACAGAAGTGAATACACGAAAATGGAAGACATCAAAGCCATGATAAAACTGGAGGCCCCTTATGAAGTCAGTGATTAAATATTCTTTGAAAAATCTGCGTTTAATGTTCATGTTTTAAATGGTTTGTTGTATTCCGAAAGGATAATTTGTTTGCGTGTGGAAAACATGATGTCCATCGCTGAAGCAAAATCTGCAGCACTGCTAATCTTTGTACCCATATTATGTTTCGAACAAATATGCAGATGTCTACTTCTATATGGTCACCGTTCAGCTCACAGTAAAAATGATATTCAGAATGTTGTTTAATGGTTATAGGAAATTTTGCAACTTGGGAAAAGGGGTGTGACCCACTGAAATTTTATATGTTTTGGCGCCCAAATTTAAAGATGAATATATGCCTTTTTTATCTGTTCTAATCCAGACATTGACTCATGAACCTGTGTTACAGGAGATGTCAATCACATCGTCATTACTTGCAGATGGAAGTGAATACACGAGTATCATCCTCCATGATGTCAGGTATGGGACCAAAACGCATGTATTTGTAGGGCAAGAATACTGCGATTCCAAAACACCAGAGTGTAATAATTCCAGTGGATTTTTGTCGTCTGCTTGTGCAAGTCATTTTTGCGTAAAAATACCGTACAATGCCTGTGTAGCGTAGATCTTGTAAGCAGTGTGATGCACAACATTACAAATCAGTACCAAAAATACTGATAGTAATACAAGAAAGCTGCAGTCGACGCATTGTTTATTTAAGTTTCTACAACAACGAAGAGAGGAAATAATAGAGAATAGTTGGAGCTTCACTCTTTGACTTGATATACATGTCTTGAACGTTCGAACACGAAGTCAATAGCACCGATATGCGTCATTCTACTCATTTTTTTACCCCAATTCAATATTCAGTATTGGTTTGATGGTATATGTCCTAAAGTAATGGTGACATATATTGTCGATATGCTAAATTGCAAAACACTCTTGTCGATATTCTCGATTTCACCAACAACACACGTGATCTCTCACTCACTGACTGACACACTCACCACATCATACATTGAATAGCGCCTAACACATGTACTGATTACCGCATTTTATCTCAGTCACTCTCAAACTTATTCATTTGCTAACCTAGACACTAATTCACTTATTTGATCACATCCTAAATAGCTTACAAATTCTCTCATTCACTTACTCGGTGACATTCTCATTTACTTACTCCATCATTTACTCACTCACTCACCCATTCATTCATCCACTCATTCATTTACTCACTTACCCACTTATAGACTCACCCACGGAAATGCTCTCTTGCGTACTTTTCCTCTTGTGCGATAAAGTGTTCACGTAGGTCCACAGAGACAGGGTGATTACTTAGTGTTTACAGATGCTTCGTGCTTTATTGTCATTTTGTTACTTATATATTAATTGTATGCGTCTATTCCGCTGCACGGTTATCTACCAACGATTCAATGGTTGTTAAATAAGCATATTATGCCAGGGAAAGAGATTAATCGACTGCTCCTGTTCAGCAAACATTCATATTGTTCATGATGGTATCTGGATTAAACACCAATGTCACGGCGGCCTTCCCAGTGTTAATTTAGCACCACATTAGATGAAACTGAATATAAATTTAGCAACCTGATTTATTAAATAAAAATATCCTGT